>CAJQUN010000320.1:0-674416 GCA_907163345.1 Haberlea rhodopensis
CTGGATGGCATAAGATGCTTTACTTGCATATGGTTTTCCCCCACGAAAATATGATTGTATGCACAAATGGCATGGATTAATACACTAATATACGGGGGAGGGCACGGGGTCCTTACATTAGTGTATCAGAGAGGTTTGCTCTTTGGGGGCTTTGAGGGCCTAGGAACATGTTAATGGGAATGCTAGCACGTTACTTGCGTAACAGTAGTTAGTGCTGTGTGACACAACTATTTTGCTTTTATGCTTTATGATATGTGTTCATAATTGGAATATTTTGTTTTTAACCATGGTGGTTGCAGGAACTTATGGGATATGGATTATACATTATGGTTGCATATATATTGAGTGATGATTTTAATGTGCTTGGCCGCTAATGTGTGAAGCGATGGTGAATTCCGCATGGCACATTTGAAGCAAGGTGATATTAATATACACTCTTAACGATGTATATTGGTATATGGGTTATGCATTGTGGTTGCATAGATGGCGTAGCGATGTGAATACTTGCCGCTAATATGAAGCGAAGAACACGACCGCTGTCTATTATAGCGAGGGATATTATTTTCGTTGTCATGTTAACGCGAGGGGTATTTTCGCTGTCATGGTAAACAAGTTGTATTGGTTGCCGCTGTCATACCATCACGATGAAGAATATTTGCGCGCTTAAACGAGGGATTTATATACCGCTAATATGGCGTAGC
Organism: Haberlea rhodopensis; assembly: GCA_907163345.1. Taxonomy (NCBI): domain Eukaryota; kingdom Viridiplantae; phylum Streptophyta; class Magnoliopsida; order Lamiales; family Gesneriaceae; genus Haberlea; species Haberlea rhodopensis. The sequence continues at coordinate 702 of CAJQUN010000320.1, forward strand.
GATGAGTGCTTTCCGCTGTCATATGATAGTGATGAAGAGTATTTGCCGTTTAAGCGAGGGATATTATGCCGCTGGTATTTCGAAGCGAAGTAGCGAAGAGGAAATTTGCCGCTTCATAGCGAGGTATATCATGACGCTAGTTTATTGGCGATGGTTTACGCCATTGGGTATCTATATAGCAAGGTTTTTCCGCTACATCTATTGGTGATGTTCAGGCCGCCAGGTATTATATAGCGATTGTTCGTTCCGCCACATCTATTGGCGATGGTTCATGCCGCCAGGTATATATAGCGATGGTTCATTACACTAGTTTATTGCGATGGTTTATGCCATTGATAACTATATAGCGATGGTTCATTCCGCTAGTTTATTGACATAGTGTTATGCCGCCGGGTATCTGTTGGGATATGCCCTAAGACAACTCATTAGATGATTGTTTATGACATACACTGTATTATGATTTTGTTAATGTCAATTCATTATTATATATTATTCGTGTATCTGTGTAATATGAATAAATATATAAGTTAATGTCCTTAGAATAAATATTGTATTGTTCTTAGAGATTGTCCCTAGTCAAGTATTATCATGAATCGGGGGTAATGATAATGCATGAGACTAGTATGTTTTGATTGATGAATTGTTCATAGATATGAGATCAAATCAACACATGAGTACATGTTAGAGAACGATGTACTGGACAGACCACCATGAGAATGTGACATGGATAGAGCGATTCTCATAGTGATAATAAATGTATGTAATCCTTACGACTTGAGATCATCAGAGATCCCAACATAAGGAGTTATGTATCTTGATATTGTCAACGTTACCTGTAACAGGTAAACTATAAAGACAACTATTGGATACACTACGAATTATGTAGAGGGATGTTTGATTGATCGAGATAGGATTTGTCCCTCCTATATAACAGGAGAAGTGTTTGGGACCTTGATCAAGTGAGACTAAAATGCATGGCCATGCTCGAATGAGTCGATATGTGATATCGAGCTTATTCGTGTATTCTATTTCTAACTTGGGGATCAAGAAATAAAGATTGAATATACGAGTATGACTATTCCATGACTCGTGTTCAATCGAAACACATTGGACAAATGGATTAAGTTACATGGTTAATATTATCACAAGTTCTTAGGTATGTCGATTCATGACATTCTTGTAATTTGGTGTAGCCTTGATGTATTGCTAGATACCGCTCATTGCTTGTGACATAAAATGAGATTTTATGTCACTGCCAATATTGCAAGATCCTATCGGGTCGCACAAAAGATTAAATCGATAAGGGGAATTAAATTCATTGATGAATTATTAATTAATAAGAGTCTTAATTACATGATTATAAGGATTTAATTAAATCATGGGTTTTGGCCCATGAGGCTTTAAGAAAGTCTTGAACCTTTAATTAAATCATATAATTAATTTGCCAAGGTGATGATTGACCGCTTTATTTTTAAACAAAAGATATTTCAAAGAATGGGTTGAAGCGATTCTACCGCAGTGAGTGCACCGGAAGTTCATTTTAGTATAGTGAAAATTTAGTAAGGTTGTCGAATCCACAGGGACTAACGTATAGGTACCAAATAAGATCATCAAATTATATTTAGCCTACGATTAAAGGAGTTTGATTAACTAAAGCTAGATTAACTAAAGAATAAAGATTAAACTAAAAACAAGAATAAAATGGTTCCGGAAATGCGAAGGAAGTCACTCGAGAAATTACCAAACTCGTCGTTCAATTATATTATCTCTACTGATTCAACGGAATTCTCAAATTATCACTCAATTGATTTTTAAGGTGAAAAGTTTTCACTATTATTCGATACACTCTCTCGAGCTGTAACGAAACTAACTATAAATTAGAATAAGTCACTCTCGTGCACACTATTTACTAATTCAAAGTTGCTTGAATCATCAAAACCTATTAACTCTAAATCTTTTGATTTCAAGTTCTCACGTATGCGAAATCATCTCTCGATCTCAATCGTACATACATCATAATTAATGGAGCGTGTTACAGCGTTATCTCTCGATCTCTCGGCTAACCCTCAAATTCAATCAAAGCTAGCTAGACTTTGATCTACACAATCAATTAATCTATGAACAATAAATATCAATGCGCTCAATACAATGAATCAATATATCAAACACAACGAACTAAAACTTCAATAATATAACCCAAATTCACTTCAAATCAAATACAATGAGTTTTCTTGTCTCTCGACCTCAAAAACAACAAATGAAAATGAAAATCAAATAAACTAAAGTTCAGAAATACGATAAACGATGGATGAATCCGTGCGTTGCACCGTGATTTTCTCTCTTGTTCCTTCCTTGCACTCCGGAACGGATAGGCTCGACTTTGGACGAAGAACGGAGATTGGATCTCCTTGGCGGCGGCTAGGGCGGCTGTTCTTGACCTAAAAATTCTGATATTCTCTGTAAAATTCGTCCCCTTGTTCTGTGGAAGAGAGTCCCTCTTAATAGCCCTCCAGATAACACGATAAAAAAGGAAATAAAAAATCTTCAGATCTCGCGTCTCGTCGATCGAGAATTTCACCGATCGATCGGTGCAACTGTTCACATCAGCCTTTTTCACTCACTGCCGTCGTCTCGATCGATCGATCGTATTTTTCCACCGATTCGATCGAGACTTCAAAAATTCTGATTCTTGCTTCTGGCTGGCTCGATCGATCGAGACTAAATCTCGATCGATCGAGATCTGAAAAAATCATCTTCTTCATTTTCTCATCTTTTATGCCTCGATTTCGCGCCGTTATCTTCATATAAGCTCATTTCTTCCACTTCCGATCTAATTTCCTAAAACAAACGAATAAACAAAACCAAAAAGCATAATATCATCCAGGAAAAAGTACGGAAAATGAGAAGAAATTACAGTTAAAATCACTCAAAATCTAAGCCTATCAACTCCCCCCCAAACTTAGACTTGATCGTCCTCGAGCAAGCAATAAACTCAAAAAGAAAAGTTAAACTCGATACAAGCAAAGAATCATCTTACAACATATGTAACAGCTCAGAACTCAGAATCCTACTTACACATCAATAGAAGTCAATCAACATTTAACAAGAAGCATTTTCTCCTAAGTTAAACAATCATCGCAACATCGGAACGTGCGTGTGTGCTATTGTCAAACATGAGTTACATAATATCTTTACATCAACATGTGCCATATTAACTCCTAGTCAAGATTACTTTGAAATACTCTACAAGTTTACTATCCAGCACTTCTCCACTAATGTAATTGTTCCCTAGACTTGGATCAAAAGGTCTTAAAAGCTTATAACGTTAGGCCTTTTGGTGTCGGCTTCAAAGAAAAGGTAGGATGAATTCAAAGAAGAGAGTATAACAGAATCAGTTCAAATCTTCTCACATAATCATTGAGCTTCTCTTCACATTTTCTAGCCTGGCCACTTTGGGGTCTTATTTACATTTTCTTTTCAAGGCTTTTTCTACAACTTTTCTTTTTTTTTTTTTTCTTTGCTCATTCTTTCTTTCGTTCATTTCATTCTCACAATGAACTTCTCAACATATAACAATTTAATGCAATGAATGAGATTTATTATACTCCCTTAGGGGTGGGTAAACATTTTCTTTTAAGCTCAATCCAGGTAGGTATAATGAGGTGTTTAAGAATGTTGAATGGGGGTCTAATCATATGCAATGCATATACCATTCTTTTTCAATCAGGCACAAGAGGGGACACTAAGGAATAATGTATAGACAGGTAGGCTTGAAAGGCTCAAACGGTCCAAAGATCGCCTAAATCATCTCCAAGTCTAGTTCCTAATTATAAATTTTGCGCTCAAAGTGCTTTCAACTAAACTGTAGAGTTATCTAAGATACTCAAGACTCATCATAGTTAACACAAGTTTTCAATTTAATCAATACATACTTCACTCAATCATGACTCAATAAGTGCTCAAATTATTCCTCAGTTATGACATGTAGTTAACAAAGGATATATACAAACAAGTTAAGCATTTCCATGACTCCTATCTAGATGAGGATTAATTTCATCATGTATTACCGTTGCAATTCCAACTCATCAATTCTCAAGAATAACTCAATCAATAAAAAAAAATTTTGTTGGTAATGCTCAAGGACGATTCAAGTGACAATTAAACACACAACATGTGGATAAAACAAGTTAAACACGCAAACCACTCCCCCAAACTTAACTGAAACATTGTCCTCAATGTTTAAAAGAATCAAAAGGGAAAAATAAACTCCCCTGATCAAGACGCTTGCATGAGGATTTAGAAATTTGGCTTTTGAAAGCTCCACTGCTGTAGGGGTTCATCGCTCCACTTGAGTACCTCGCAAAAGAAGGATGCTGAAAAAAAAAAAAATCGACAAGAGAAAAACAAACTAAATGCAAAATTGAAAATAAAACAAAGCTAAATGCAAAAGGATACGCTTGGGTTGCCTCCCAAGAAGCGCTGATTTCTAGTCGTCGGCTTGACCATCAGAAGCAACCATCAAGAGCGGTTGCCGCCCATATTAAGTATCGTATAATACCACTAATGGGTCTTCATTCAGTATGCCCTCAAGATTGGCCAGATGTCTCCAGTGTAAACTCGTCGCTCCAACAACTTTCTTCTTCAGACATAGTGAGCATGGGAGAATGATTCTTGAATTGGCTTCATCTCATGGATGGCTAGTGCGGTGAAGTTGGTGGCATCGATGAGGAATACGTATCTGCATATGGCCCATAACATGCCTTCATCGATGGGTGGATATCAATTTCTCGAAAATCTCATCATCCAACTTCACTCTTGGCTCGTTGTCCCATAGGATCCTCCTCAGATGCCTTTTCCACTGTAGGCTCAATCACTTCCATAGGCTCAACTTCCCTTGATTCTTCCCCATGAGTCGGATCACTCCCCCAAACTTGATTGGTTGAGTGATCATCATCATGTAACCAGGCCTGATTTGTAGATCTCGTCTCCTCCTCTTGGCAGCTCATTGAGATGGTTTCCACTAGAATTGCAAATTGCTGCTCTAGATGACGTATATAATTGGTCTGGTTCTCTAAACGTTGCTCAGTTGATGCCATGAGTCTAGATAACATATTCTCTGATTGAGCCGTTCCTTTTACAAAACTATCTTTCTCCTCGCCGTGATGCTCAAAGGTTTGGTGCGTATCATTAGGGTAGTGAGGCTCTGGTGGGTATGGTGACTCCAACATTGCAAGGAAGGATCACAATGCCAGTGTAATCGAAGTCCGCCATATCATTGAACAAGTGTAATACACTGTCCTCAACTCTATCAACCAGGGGACTCCCAGTCACCAGTGCTCCTCTGAATACCCATCCACGTGTCTGTGCATCCAAACCTTTGAAGAAATGTTGCAGAAGAGTATAGTTCGAAAAGTTGTGATACCTGAATGTGTCTGCCAGTTCATTGAATCTCTCCCACGCCGAATAAAATGGCTCTGAAAATTGTTGGGCAAATCTTGTGAAGACTTGTTGATGAAGCATCACAAGTACCTCGCAAGAAAAACAAATAACATACTTAAATAAATTTTTTTTTTTTTTTTCGAAATAACAAAAAGAAAAAGAAAACAAAAACGCAATAATAAAATTTGCTATAATTACAATTAACTAATCTCGTATGATATTATACAGATTAGTCCCCGGCAACGGCGCCAAAAACTTGACCGCTTTATTTTTAAACAAAAGATATTTCAAAGAATGGGTTGAAGCGATTCTACCGCAAGTGCACGGTGTCAAGTTTTAGTATAGTGAAAATTTAGTAAAGGTTGTCGAATCCACAGGGGCTAACGTATAAGTACCAAATAAGATCAATCAAATTATATTTAGCCTACGATTAAAGGAGTTTGATTAACTAAAGCTAGATTAAACTAAAGAATAAAGATTAACTAAAAACAAAGAATAAAATGGTTCCGGAAATGCGAAGGTAAGTCACTCGAGAAATTACCACTCGATCGTCGTTCAATTATATTATCTCTACTGATTCAACGGAATTCTCAAATTATCACTCAATTGATTTTTAAGGTGAAAGGTTTTCACTATTATTCGATACACTCTCTCGAGCTGTAACGAAACTAACAATAATTAGAATAAGTCACTCTCGTGCACCTATTTACTAATTCAAAGTTGCTTGAATCATCAAAACCTATTAACTCTAATCTTTCGATTTCAAGTTCTCACGTATGCGAAATCATCTCTCGATCTCACTCGTAACATACATCATAATTAATGGAGCGTGTTAACACACAATACAAAGAGTTATCTCTCGATCTCGGCTGTAACCCTCAATTCATCAAAGCTAGCTAGACTTGGATCTACACAATCAATTAATCTATGAACAATAAATATCAATGCGCTCAAATACCAATGAATCAATATATCAAACACAACGAACTAAAACTTCAATAATATAAACCAATTCAATTCAAATCAAATACAGATAGTTTTTCTTGTCTCTCAACCTCAAAAACACAACAAATGAAATGAAAATCAAATAAACTAAAGTTCAGAAATACGATAAACGATGGATGAATCCGTGCGTTGCACCGTGATTTCTTCTCTTGTTCCTTCCTTGCACTCCGGAACGGATAGGCTCGACTTTGGACGAAGAACGGAGATTGGATCTCCTTGGGCGGCGGCTTAGGGCGGCTGTTCTTGACCTAAAAATGTTGATATTCTCTGTAAAATTCGTCCCCTTGTTCTGTGGAAGAGAGCCCTCTTAATAGCCCTCAGAATCACGATAAAAAAGGAAAATAAAATCTTCAGATCTCGCGTCTCGATCGATCGAGAATTTCACCGATCGATCGGTTGCACTGTTCACATCAGCCTTTTTCACTCACTGCCTCGCTCGATCGATCGATATTTCCACCGATCGATCGAGACTTCAAAAATTCTGATTCTTGCTTCTGGCTGGCTCGATCGATCGAGACTAAATCTCGATCGATCGAGATCTGAAAAAATCATCTTCTTCATTTTCTCATCTTTTATGCCTCGATTTCGCCCGTTGTCTTCATATAAGCTCATTTCTTCCACTTCCGATCTAATTTCCTGAAACAAACGAATAAAACACCAAAAAGCATAATATCATCCAGGAAAAAGTACGGAAAATGAGAAGAAATTACAGTTAAAATCACTCAAAATCTAAGCCTATCAATGATGATTTTTATTCCATTGAAAGAAATAACCTAGCCTCCTCCTTAAAAGCTCTCTCGGCCGCCACCTTTCCGTAAGAAGCATCACGCCGCCGGCCAACGTGATCTTCAAGGTTTCCGGCCATCTTCTTTATGGTTTTGAACCGTGAGCTTTGCTTCATTCAAGAATAAGTCTAGCAACTTGTTCTTGAACGTCCCTTGTTCGATTTGATCGTGTGGATACCGTAGAGGCAAGATCTTGGAGGTTTTGCTCGTGACTCGTGGTTTGGCATCGCTTCTGCATCAAACACGCTACAAGGGTAAGACTGCTTTACATTCCGATATGAATACTTTGTATAGGTCCTTGGTTAGGAATCCAAATTTTTATTTCCGCTGCGTACTTGCATGTTGGATTCCTTTCAGTGGTATCAGAGCCATGTACAAAGCTCATATCGGAATTATGTGGTTAATTGTTTAATCATATTTAGAATTATATTGCATGCTTTGAAACTGTATATAATCATATATAATATGAGTAAATCGACTTTGTGAAAATCATCGTAAAATTATATATGATATAATTGACAATTTATGTATACGATACACGAAGGCGAAAAGCCGAGCCGCCCGTGGCTCTTGATTGTTCGGCCATCACCAACCATGACTCACGGCCGCCGCATGCTAGCTAGGGTTCGGACCCTTGGCTCGAACATGGGCCAAGCCGCCCCACCAACTAGGGTTTCGAACCCTTTTGGCTCGATTAAAAGCATGGTGGCGCTTAGAGGTTCGGACCATGGTTCATGGAAACATGCGGGTTGACAGCTACACGTGAGAGCTAGGGTTTTCGAACCCCTTGGCTCGAGATGGTCGAGCCGCCACCATCATGAATCGTGCATGGAAAGGCCGAGAATTATGACAAGGTTTCGAACCTTGTGGCTCGAGACGGCTAGGGTTTCGAACCCTAGCGGCCGCCGCATGGCTCACACGGGCTTAGACCGTGACTTGGGCTAGGGTTTCGAACCCTAGGCTCATGCATGGTCCAGCCGTGTGGTGAGGGTCTTTGAACCCTTTTGGTCCATGGCTTGTGACGCAATGAGTCTCCGTGGCATGTGATGTCACGAGCATACGATAATTTTCCAAAATTTTATTTTACAGTTTTAATTAGAATTAAATTTTAAAATGTTAGAATTTAATTAATTAAATGTTATAGCTTGTTTTATGTGTTGTTTGAGCATGGTGCATGGTTATAGCCCTATGACCAATATGATTTGTGAATAATTGTAATTTTAATACGGCCTGCGTGTCGTGCCTTCTCTATTTTTCCTAAATGTTATCCCTCCCATATGTTCCCCTCGAATGTGACTCGAGGAATTCTCTATATCTTGTAAATGTTATATAGTATAGTTTATTTCATTGATGGAGATCAACGAAGACGGACCATGGTGCCGAGGTGAGGAGGCCATTCACAAAAGGGAGCCATAGAGGTGCTTAGAGAAGTAACCTTAGGTGGACTTTTAGGATTTTCTCAGTGGCTTGAGAAAATCGCTAGTAGGGGCTATAACCATGTCACATTTAAATTTATGTTGATGTATGTGATGCATGTTTTATCTTATGATGTTTTATATTGATGATTGTTATACATATATGTAGATATGTATATGCGTATATGTACCAGAAATATTTTAAATTATCAATAATAAAATCATGAGATCAATAAATCCCTCTAAAATATTAAGTTTTAGATGCCTTCCAAAATTAAAAGTACTCGTCAAGACTTCGATTGAACATGTGTGGGTTTGCCAAAGCAAAGCACCGTGACAATCTTGGTAAGGCGCGAAAGGATAAAAATGATATCCGTTTTACTTTAAATTGGATACGACTTAACTAGGATAACTCAATAGGATTGGGAACCTAGAGGCATGTGGTTGGATAATAATTCATTAGATGAATTTGAACAAGGTGTTGTTCGTCCAACCATCCAAGAATTACATGTGATGTAATTGACAAAGTGTTGTCTACCTAAAGAACCGAGTCTTGGGTAATTAGCCAAAGCTAACTCAGGATTAGGTGAAATATGGATCTTGGCCCACTTAGGTTTCGAGGGTAGATAATTTTAAAACAAATAGTGGGAGTGTCATTTAATATAAGACCTTATTAAATGATTAAAATCATAAACTTATTTTGCATATTTATATTGTAGATATTCATGGTGTAGGGTCTTCCTACCTTAACATCATTATAATAATGTATTATGGACAAAACATGCATTAATAATATCTTAGGGTTCCGGTTGTAGCCTTGAGCTAATAGGATTACAGGCCAAAAATAAAATTCCAAAAGCTAATTAATTACATTATCGATAATGAATGTTAAAGCTATAGATTTACACTACTCCTAGAGTAGAGACTATCCAAAAAATCCTGTAACCTAAATTCTTTCATGCTCCTCGTAGCTCACTGCCTCAACCCGACCCTTAGCCCTTCAGTCCAAAAGTGTACCTATAGGAACAATCCATCATGAGCATGTACATCATTACTTAACATCATAAGATAATGTCATGTAATTAAATGCATGAAATAATCGTTAACATATACTTCCTGATTAATCGCATTAACCCACTTTTGTTGTCCCTGTTTCATATTCATGCATGAAATCATTAGTTCTTGACATAAATGATTAAAATCGTACTTCACTTAATGTTAATTAGAAATGTGACTGTTCTGGTCCTGTTATGCCAGCGACACAATTGGACCCCTCGCTTGACATATAGCGGTACTTTGATATCCCTCGCTACACCTTGATAGCGGATATATCTCCTCGCTAGCTATGTCAGCGGTAAGTACCTTCCTCGCTTGCCCATAACAACCACCGGAACACTCTACCATTTCTAATAACATAGTTTAACATACATCATAAACATCATAGCATCCTTACTCATCATAAACATCATCCTCACTTATCATAAACATCATCGTATCTTTACTTATAATAACATCATCAACCTGTTACATAAATACTTATGCAATCATCACATAGTCATAGTATAGGAGTGTGTTTTACCGTCCGATGCCCGTACGTCTCTTACGTACCTTAATCTCAAAAGTGGAGAAGTTGAAGAACTTTATCTCCTTGAAGTTGTTGGTACCTGGGATGGTTCTACACAACCATACAAATCAATATTAGAAGCCAATTATAGTCCAAATACCAAAAATTCAACAAAAACATCATTTTCACAAAATTCCACTGCTGGCGATCGATCGCTGTGTCGAGGCGATCGATCGCGAGCCTTACCGATCGATCAGTTTTGGTGGAGACGGATGAAAAGAGATGTCATCGCATTTGTCAAGAAGTGCCTGATTTGTCAGCAAATAAAAGCAGAGAGGCAGAGGCCTGGTGGCGAGTTGAAGAGTTTAGAAATACCAGAGTGGAAGTGGGAGCACATCTCTATGGACTTCGTGACCCACTTGCCAAGGACTGCCTCTGGATTCAATGCGATCTGGGTGATCGTGGATAGGCTGACGAAGGTGGCTCACTTCATCCCTTATTGCATGTCTTTCACATACCTAAATATGGCCCCAATTATATGTGCTGGATGTGGTGAGGTTGCATGGGGTTCCAGTCTTGATTGTGTCTGACAGAGACCCAAGGTTTACTCCACATTTCTGGGAGGGTCTTCAGACAGCTTTGGGTACAGAGGTGAGACTGAGTACAATTTATCACCCTCAGACAGATGGTCAGACAAAGCGTACCTTACAGACGCTTGAGGACATGTTGAGGGCATGTGTTTTGGAGTTTGATACTCCGTTGCAAGATTGAGTACCACTAGTAGAGTCCTCTTATAATAACAGCTATCAGGCGTTTTGAAGCTCTTTGCGGGCGACGTCGTAGATCACCGTTGTACTGGGAGGACTTGATTAGTAAGACGGTCGGAGGACCGGGTATGATTGAGGATATGAAGAAAAGATTAAATTAATACGTCAAAGATGAAAGCGGCCTAGGATAGGCAAGCAGCCTATGCCAATAAGCGGCGACGACCTCTAGAATTCCAGTCAGGAGACAAGATCTTCTTGAAGATCTCACCCTTTAGGGGTGTGGTTCGGTTTGGTATGCGGGAGAAGTTATCTCCGAGGTATGTTGGGCCGTATGAGGTATTGCAGCGTATCGGTACTTTGGCCTACCGTTTGGCTCTACCATGTTGGGGTATTTTATACATCATGTTGATATTTGGGTACAATTTAATTAACCCATATACCCCACTATACCCTCTTTCCCCTCACTTTACCCTTTTCACTCTTAAATCCCCAAATTCATCCCAACCCTATCATTTCATCCTATTTTCGTCCAAACCAAGGAGGAGGAGGAGAAATCCTTGCACACTCTCCATTTTTTGAAATCTTAGTAAGATTTGGATCCTCAAGAGGTATGGAACAAATCCTAAAGTTTTTATGATGTTTGGTGTTGAAATGGGTTAGTTTTTGATGATTTATGTGGGTTTGTTTTGGGTATATGTTATACATGTTTGGGGTATGATTTTTGAAGTTTTTTATGTGGGTTTTAGTGAGTTATGATGATATTAGTGTTGTTGGGAAGTTTGGGTTTGAATGGTATGGGATTGAGCTTGCAAGATGCTCAAAAAATGGTGGAAATCGCGCACCAGCAGGTGGTGACCGATCGCCCTGTATGAGGCGATCGATCGCCGAAGGCCAGTAGCCATTTCACGTAGCAGGCGATCGATCGCCTCAAATGAAGCGATCGATCGCCGCAAGGCAAAAAGGTGAGGCGATCGATCGCCTCAGGTAGCGATCGATCGCCACTGTTAAAAAAATGGAAAATGATGAATTATGTTGAATTTTTGGTATTTGGCTATTGTTTAGCTTCTAATATCGATTTTGTTAGTTCCGAACCTTATCGATGAGATTTTAAAGATGACAAAACATATCAGACCGGATCGAGAGAAATCAGACTGACCAGATCGATAGCTCAAAACAGAACAAGCTGATAAGACATATCACATATCAGACCGGATCAATGGATATCAGACTGACTAGATCGAAGCTTCAGATCGATCTCAATCTTTATCAGATCAGAGCAGTCAAGGATACATAAAGAATGGCTCATCAGTCCGAATCATTAACGGCTATTTATTGTAGCATTTAATGTTGTAATTAATGCTACAAAGGACCAAAGACTGAAGATTATCATAAAAGGTAAGAAGACAAAGAAGAGCTTACCTGACAGTCGCCGAAAGTATGAACCAGAACGGCAAGTATCCTGAAGAAGAAGACTGTAGCTTATTCAGAGTTCAAGCAGAGTCAAAGTTGCACATTAAGGGAAATAATGTCGTTGGTACTTACTACTATAAAAGGATGCAACAAAAGGAATATACGTGACTCTCGCTGATCAATTGAAAAACGCACAAGAAAGCAAAACAGCACAAGCCTTCAAGCTCAAAATCTCTCGAGCTGAAAATATACTTAAGCACGATTACCTTGTAATATCTTAGGATCACTGTGCGTATCTTATATTTTGTATTGAAAAATAGAAGTGAGAATCAAATTGTAACTGTCAGACAGAGAGTGTCTGAGCAGATCGAGTGACTAGGAGTTTCAGACTGGTAGTGGGGTAAATCCAGCCTGAATTGGGTTTGTACAACAGGATTGTATAAATCAAAGTCTTCTAGTATAAACCTTCCTTAATTGGAAGAAGGGGAGACGTAGAAGGATTACACCACCTTCAAACTTCCAGAAACATATCCTGTGTATTATCTTTCTGCACTTGTTCTTTCATACTAGCCACCGAGCCGTTCTTACATATACAAGAACAGACTGTTCCGCACTTATACTTTCAGTGGTCTGTTCTGTACAAGAGTTGATTAAGAAACAGATTTCTTTCACTAATCCGAAAGAAATCACAAGGGATTAATTTTTACAAGGAGTGTTCATTCACCCCCACCCCCCCCCCCCCCCTCTAAACACTCCAGACCGATCCTAACAAGTGGTATCAGAGCAGGTTATCTTAATCAGCACAAAATCACTCGAGCTGATGGCATCATTCAACAAAATTCCTATGTTCTCAAAGAAGACTATGATGACTGGAGAATCAGAATGCAAGCTCATCTGGCAGCTCAGGATGACGATATGTGGTTCGTCATCACTGATGGATCAATGAAGATTCTGAAAGTCAATACAGCAGTCGCCATTACTGGTGGTGAACCACAAATGGTAGAAAAGGACAGATCCCTCTGGACGAATGAGGAAAGAAAGAAAGCAAATCTCGATAATGTTGCCAAAGACATCTTGTTCAAGACATTGGACAAGAACATGTTCAGCAAAATCAAAATGTGCTCTACTGCCAAAGAAATCTGGGAAAAGATAGCACAGCTATGTGAGGGCAACGACCAGACCAAAGAAAACAAGCTGACTGTTGCTCTTCAAAGATTTGAGGGCATAAAGATGAAGAGTGGAGAAACTCTAAATGAGTGTGATGAAAGAGTCACTGGCATCATAAATGAACTGAATGGTCTGGGGAAGGAATATTCTAACAGAGAGATCGCTCTGAAAGTTATGAGAGCTCTTCCAAAGGAATGGGATGTTAAGACCATTGCCATGAGGGAATCAAAAGATCTTAACAAGGTTGAACTTCATGATCTGTTTGCAGATCTTAAGGCCTATGAGTTTGAACTGATAAGCAGAGGTGAAGCAGAGCCATTCATCTCTCAACCAAACAAGGCCCTGGCAGCCATTCCAGACCAGACCGCCTCAACATCAGACCGATCCGCTGAACAGATAAGTAATGATGCTATGTCATTATTTATCAAGAAATTCGGTAAATTCATGTCTAAAAATAAGAGGAACTTCAAACCCTCTCATCATTATAAATCAAGAAAAGATGATGTTGTTAACGATCAGGCTTGCTACAATTTTGGTAAGACCGGACATTTTATTGCAGATTGCACCAGACCGAAGAAAGAAGAACGGAAAGAGAAGCATCATGATGATAGGAAGAAGAAGCAATACAAAGACCGCAAGAATCATGGAAAATCCCAAAAGTCCTAGAAGCTGAAGAGGGAAACAGCAAATGGGCTCAGACAGACTCAGACTCGGAAAGCTCTGAATATTCTTCCAGCGAAAGCGAAGAAGATATTCAATGTCTTATGGCAGACGAAAAGATGAGTCAGACAGACGAGGTATATGATCTTGACTCAAATGAATTTACACGAGAAGAGCTCATGTCCGCACTGCAAGACATGGCTAATGATTATAGGATCTTGGCTGAATCATTTGAGAAAAATAAAGCTAAAGCCAGTAATCAAATAGATGAGCACAATAAACCAAGCTGCTCTGAGCAGGGTGAGTGCAATAATCTAAATATCGAGCTGAATAAGCTGAAAATCTCCTATGATCAGCTCCATGAAGAAAATAAGAGAATTAGCACACAAAATGCTAAGCTTTCTCATATATTCAAAACATGGACAAAATCCAGAACATCTTTGGAAGAATTACAAGAGGTACAAAGAAACGTTGGTGATTTCACCGGCATAGGCTTTGACACCAAAGAATCCACCAAAGATAAATCTGAACTGTTGCTGGTAAAGAACAAAATCAATCAAATGACATTTGTTAAATCCAGCACAGTATATGAAACTGAAGCACATACGATTCAAACAGGAGTCTCTTACGTGAATCAAAATCTGAGAAAAGGGATTGGTTATGTTGACCAAGCCAAAGAAAAGGCACCAGCAAGATTTGCGTCTATCAGACCAAATCCAAAGGTGCAAGATCTGAGGCAAGGAAGACAATACAATTACTATAATTCAAAACCGATTCAACGAAGATATAGACTACCTTATGAGAATCAACGGGTTCCACAGCGCACACATTATCACACACAACATCGAAACAGACCAGCACACAGCACACCTTACACACACAAGCCATTGAAGCTGATACAGGTGTGGGTTCCCAAAGGGCTAATCCGTTCTGGACCCAAATAGGATTGGGTACCAACAATAATTATATTTGATGACAGGTACCGAAGAAACTCGCATCAGACTGGTATTTGGACAGTGGGTGTTCTCGTCACATGACTGGAAACATCGAGCTGCTGTCTGAAGTCACAGAATGTACTGGACCCAAGATCATCTTCGGAGATAACTCAAAGGGTAAGACCATGGGCAAGGGTAAGATTGTCCATGGTAACATTATTATCAATGATGTGCTGTTAGTTGAAAATCTGTGTTATAATCTGATTAGTATAAGTCAACTCTGTGATAATGGTTATGCTGTAGAATTTCACAAACACACTTACACTGTTAAATCATCAGACGGTATAACCATGCTTGTAGGAATCAGGAATGGAAATACATATAAGATTAACTGGAATCATGCTCAACCTGATAATCCTACTTGCTTCATCGCTAACAATGATAATAAACACTGGCTATGGCATAAACGCTTGAATCATATCAATTTTAAGACTATCTCTAGCCTGTGTAAACATGATTTAGTTATCGGTCTGCCCAAGATCGATTTTGCTAAGGATAAGATCTGCGAAGCTTGCCAAATGGGCAAACAGATCAGATCATCCTTCAAGAACAAGAATGCCAAATCCTCCTCTCGTTGTTTAGAACTACTGCATATGGACTTGTTTGGTCCTATACCAATAACAAGTATAGGGGGAATGCGGTATACTCTTGTTGTTATTGATGATTACTCACGCTTTACATGGACTATATTTTTAAGCAATAAAGATCAGACCGGTCCGAAGTTGATCAATCTGCTAAACCGCACTCAGAATGAGAAATCATCCAGCATAGACAGGATTCACAGTGACAAAGGCACTGATTTTCAAATCAGAATCTTGAATCCTTTCTAGAAGATCATGGAATCAAGCATGAGTTTTTAGCCGCTCGAACTCCTCAACATAATGGAGTTGCAGAACGAAGAAACAGAACACTTAAGGAAGCAGCAAGAACAATGCTTGCTGATTCTGGTATTTCGCAAAAGTTCTGGGCAGAAGCTGTAAACACTGCCTGCTACACTCAAAATCGGTCTATGATCAACAAGAAGCTGAATCTCACTCCATATGAAATATGGACTGGTAACAGACCATCTATTTCTCACTTTCATGTTTTTGGCTGCAAATGCTTCATTCATAACAATGGTAAGAATCATCTTACAGCATTTGAAGCTAAGTCAGATAATGGAATATTCTTGGGATATTCATCAACTAGTAAAGCTTATAGAATTTTCAATAATCGTACTTTAACTGTAGAAGATTCTGTTCATGTAGTTTTTGATGAATCTTTATGTGTTGAGGGCAACAAAGAATCAATTCAAAATCAGATGGAAAATATCCATCTCGAAGCTAACAGTGATGATGAGATTGTAGCTAACAGGTCAAGAGAAAATCCACCAGAACCAGAAGTACCAGACAGACCGGATCAAGGCATTGAAGCTTCTTCAGATCGAGCTGATCCGGATGTTCTTCACTCAAATGTTAAAGCAGATGCTGATCATGCTGCTACTACTCATCCGACCGGACCAGACAATCCAGAGTCAAGCTATCGATGGACTAAGAAGCATCCACCTAATCTAGTGATTGGTAGTCCCTCTGCACCGATCAGAACCAGAGGACAGATGATGGATGAATTCACACATGCTGCTTTCATCTCAACTCTGGAACCTAAGAAGATCGATGAAGCGTTGATTGATTTCAACTGGATTAAGGCCATGCAAGAAGAGCTAAATCAATTCGAACAAAATCAAGTTTGGAGTCTAACCCCCAGACCAAGCGATCTGCCTGTTATTGGAACCAGATGGGTCTTCAGAAATAAGCTGGACGCAGATGGAACTGTGGTTAGAAACAAAGCCAGACTGGTGGCACAAGGATTCAGACAAGAAGAAGGAATCAACTTCGATGAATCATTTGCACCAGTCGCCAGACTTGAAGCTATCCGAATCTTTCTTGCATATGCTTCCTTTAAAGACTTCAAAGTATATCAGATGGACGTCAAGAGCGCTTTTCTTAATGGAAAGCTTCAGGAAGAAGTCTACATTGAGCAACCACCTGGATTTCAGAACCATTTGTATCCCAATCATGCGTATCTACTGAATAAAGCAGTGTATGGTCTGAAACAAGCTCCAAGAGCCTGGTATGACACTCTATCTCAATTTCTGCTGAACCATGATTTTCAGATCGGCTCAGTAGATAAAACTCTCTTTAAATTTATTAAGGGGGAACATACCCTATTAGTTCAGATTTATGTTGATGACATAATCTTTGGGTCAACTAACCCCAAATTGTGCGAGAAATTTTCTAAGTTAATGCAGGGACAGTTTGAGATGAGCATGATGGGAGAACTTTCATTCTTTTTGGGTCTCCAAGTAAAACAGCTCAACAATGGTATTTTCATCAACCAGACCAAGTATACCAAAGAGCTCCTCAAGAGATTTGGAATGGAAACATGCTCAACTGCATCAACTCCAATGAGTCCAACAATCAAGTTAGACAAAGACGAAGGGGGAACGGCAGTTGAAGTAACCATGTATAGAGGATTCGGATCGCTATTGTATCTTACAGTGAGCCGGCCTGATATTATGTTCTCAGTCTGTATGTGCGCCAGTTTCAGTCAGAACCAAAGCAATCACATTTTATTGCTGCCAAGCGTATTCTGAAATACTTAAAAGGATCTCAGAACGTTGGTCTTTGGTACTCCAAAGATTCAAACTTCAGCTTCATCGGATATTCAGACGCAGACTACGCTGGGTGTAAGATTGATCGTAAAAGCACCAGTGGAACATGCCAATTTCTAGGTGAAAGATTGATCTCTTGGTTCAGTAAAAAGCAGACATCGATTGCCACATCTACAGCTGAAGCAGAGTATCTAGCCGCTGGAAGCTGTTGCGCTCAAATGCTCTGGATTCAACACCAGCTCAAAGACTATGGCATCCAAGCTGTTGACTCTCCGATATTTTGTGACAACACAAGTGCAATTGCTATAACGTATAATCCAGTTCTGCACTCTCGAACAAAGCATATTGATATACGACATCATTTTATTCGAGATCATGTTGGCAAAAAGGAAATTAGGATCGAGCACATCTCAACAGAGCAGCAAGCAGCAGACATCTTCACCAAACCGCTCCCAGAGGCTAAGTTTAATTATTTCCGTCAAATTCTTGGTTTAATTGACTTATCTTAATAGTTTAGATGTTTTCTTACTTTCGCTCTTAAAGATTTTAGTTGCCACAGATCGATAATACAATGTTCAGAAAGACACAGACCGGTCCGAACTTTCAGACCGATCCATGTCAATCTGATGTTATCCCATGATCTGTCTGGTCAATAAATTCTTTTTTAACAAAAACAGCCCGGACTGATCGCATTTTAACCGCCTTATCTATCTGTTATCCTGACCGTTTATTTTGAATTCTTTTTATCAGTCATCGAGATAAAGACACGTGTCTTCTCTCTCCTATTTAGCGGGCTGAACATTTCATCTTCTTTCACTTTTTACATTTTACCGCTATCTGCTTTCTTATTCTCTCACTCTCCTAAATCTTCGCACTCTTTTACCTTCATTCCAATAGCTACCATTACTCACAACTCTCTCTCCGTTGAGTTTAATGACATTTACAGGGCAGAAGATGCAGATATGGTGTCCATCTTCCGAGCTTTGGAATCATCTGGCTTGAGGAACTTTCTGGAGTGCGGCACAGTTGTTTATGAATCTGAAATCCGCGAACTATTCGCCAATGCCGTCTCCCAGAAGACATCAATATCCACCACTGTCAAGGGCAAATCATTTGAGATCTCGCCGATGACGCTGGCCAAGACCTTTGGCCTCCCCAATTCCGGACTGACAGAGTTTGGACAGATTCCTCAAGCGTCACTCTCAGCTCTTCAAGGGAAGATTTCTATTTTTGGCCACCGCCTGCAACCCTCGTTTAAGAAGAAGGAAATGCTTTTTCATTTCCAGGTGCTGTGCGAAATCGTTGGCAAGCCTCTTTTTGGCAAAGCAGGAAGTTTTGACGCTGTAACCGCAGAGAAGTTCAGGGCTATGGCGGCTATTGTATCCGGACAGAAGATGAACTGGTCCGTGATTCTTTTTGGAGTTCTGATGGAAACGGTGATTGCATCAAAACAGGCCATATGATTTGCTGTTCCTCTCAGCAAGCTACTGGAGTCCTTAGACATTGAGCTGGGAAAGCAGTCCGCTCTCAGTCCCTTCAAGATTCTAAACTCCAAAGGGCTCGCACTGCTGAAGTCCAAGAGTGCTCCGCCTACTCCTACTACTCTGGCTGCAGTCAAGATTGAGAAGGGCGAAGAACAAGCTGTTGCGCGCAAACCTCGGGTCAAGCGAAAGCTAACCATCCAGACTGATTCTGAAGAAACTCAGTCTGCTCCCTCGCCACCAACCAAAGCCACTTCCCAAGAAGCCACGAACCTAGATTACCAAACCAAAAGCCTTACCCATATTGCCTCCCACAAAAGCCACCCCTGCTCCCCAACCTACAACCCAAATCTCAACCACCTCAACCACTGCACCCAATGTCACCATCCGAGTCCCCTCTGCCATTCCCGTGGTGAAAGGGATTGTTATCACTGAGTTGGGAGACTATACCCAATCCGGGATCAAGTCCCCTCCCCCCACCGGCAAGGGAAAAGCCACTCTCTCCGAACCCCTCTCCTCTAAACCCAAATCTGCAGCGCAGACAGCCATCGACATTGCTATGGAGGATGTTGATGAGAAGGTGAAGGCACTCATTGTGGTCTTTGATGAATACGTCCAGTACCGGACTATCAACCACATTGAGATGTTCTTCGGAAAGTTGAGCAGACTGAAGAAGATGGAAGAGGATGTTCTGAAGGGGACAGAGACCGATGATGTTCGGCTTGCCGTGCAGCGTAAAGAGCTATTTACGGCAATTCAAAGATTCAGACTGGCCACTCTGCTCCTAGCTGCTAAGAAAGAGAACTTCGATCCGAATGCTCCAACTGCCAGAGATGATGGGGCTGTTATTGCTCAATTAGAGATGGATGTTCATGCTCTTCACTTAGCTGTCCATTTTCAACGACAGAAGCTCAGTGTATCCACTCCAGCAACCAGCCCGGATCATCCCTCTGCCAGCAAGACTCTGGCAGAACCTTTCATTGAGGTTATTCCATCTGGGGCAGCAGAACAGACTGCAGATCGCGAAGCAGATCAGCAGACATTATAGCAGATCAGACAGCGGAGCAGTCATTGCCTAATGCTCCGTCTGCTACAGATGATGAACCATTGAACGTGTTGTTGGACTCTCCAACAACATCTATTCCTTTGGGCTCGTCAGACTCCCACGTTCAAACCAGTCCAACCGCAGAACTTGCAACAGTTGGCGCACCAGAGTTCATCGAGGAGCCTTCCAGACCCAGCACTCCTCCGGGACACTCAGATGAAGATCTGGCCTTCATTCAAGAATTTTCTTCGGATTTGGTCACCCTGATCCGATCCGAAAGTCATCAAGCTGCCATATCTTCCATTATGCCGATTGCTGAAGAAGATGATCCTACACTGTCATCATCAGATCACTCTCCCAGCCGGCTATCTGATGCACCTCCATTTCTGGCAAGGACTCTTCAGCACCTCTCTGACAACTGCATGTCACTCTCTCAACGTGTTCTAGAAGTTCATCAAGGTCAGAGGCTTACAACTTTGGACTTTGATTCATTCAAAGAGAAGATGACAGCCAGTATAAGCAGCCTTCAGCGAGGACTGAACGATCTGTTTTCTCAGCAAGCCACTTATAAAAACAGTTTGAGAAAAGAGCAGATCGAGCTGGCCACTGAAGTCCGAGCATCTGTTACCAATTCCCTCCGAGCTCAAGACGTTCGTCTTGACGCTATCAGCGCTCAGCTAGCACAAGTTGTTGATTTTCTTCAAGAGATTACTGCTGACAAAAATGGGGAAAAGAAGAAAGACTTCAAGCCGCCTCAAACTTCAAGAAAATAGCAGTCTCGTCGATTAAATTTTCAGACTGTCTGTATTTAGGATTTTTGGTGATCAATAAAAATCCCCTTTCAATTAAGTCCTTGTTCATTTATTTTGAACTATAATAAAAGGCTTAATAATAAAAGGCTTAATCGATCCAACTTAATAATGTTCATTTATTTTGAACAAGAAGAAGTAATCGATCCGAAAGTATACGCTTCAGAGTTCTTATCAGACTGGTTTAAAAGACTTGAAAGCTAGGTTTTGTCATCATCAAAAGGGGGGAATTTGTTAGTTCCGAACCTTATCGATGAGATTTTAAAGATGACAAAACATATCAGACCGGATCGAGAGAAATCAGACTGACTAGATCGATAGCTCAAAACAGAACAAGCTGATAAGACATATCACATATCAGACCGGATCAATGGATATCAGACTGACTAGATCGAAGCTTCAGATCGATCTCAATCTTTATCAGATCAGAGCAGTCAAGGATACATAAAGAATGGCTCCTCAGTCCGAATCATTAACGGCTATTTATTGTAGCATTTAATGTCGTAATTAATGCTACAAAGGACCAAAGACTGAAGATTACCATAAAAGGTAAGAAGACAAAGAAGAGCTTACCTGACAATCGCCGAAAGTATGAACCAGAACGGCAAGTATCCTGAAGAAGAAGACTGTAGCTTATTCAGAGTTCAAGCAGAGTCAAAGTTGCACATTAAGGGAAATAATGTCGTTGGTACTTACTACTATAAAAGGATGCAACAAAAGGAATATACGTGACTCTCGCTGATCAATTGAAAAACGCACAAGAAAGCAAAACAGCACAAGCCTTCAAGCTCAAAATCTCTCGAGCTGAAAATATACTTAAGCACGATTACCTTGTAATATCTTATCATTTTAGGATCACTGTGCGTATCTTATATTTTGTATTGAAAAATAGAAGTGAGAATCAAATTGTAACTGTCAGACAGAGAGTGTCTGAGCAGATCGAGTGACTAGGAGTTTCAGACTGGTAGTGGGGTAAATCCAGCCTGAATCGGGTTTGTACAACAGAATTGTATAAATCAAAGTCTTCTAGTATAAACCTTCCTTAATTGGAAGAAGGGGAGACGTAGAAGGATTACACCACCTTCAAACTTCCAGAAACATATCCTGTGTATTATCTTTCTGCACTTGTTCTTTCATACTAGCCATCGAGCCGTTCTTACATATACGAGAACAGACCGTTCCGCACTTATACTTTCAGTGGTCTGTTCTGTACAAGAGTTGATTAAGAAACAGATTTCTTTCACTAATCCGAAAGAAATCACAAGGGATTAATTTTTACAAGGAGTGTTCATTCACCCCCCCCCCCCCCCTCTAAACACTCCGGACGGATCCTAACAGATTTGTATGGTTGTGTAGAACCATCCCAGGTGCCAACGACATCAAGGAGATAAAGTTCTCCAACTTCTCCACTTTTGGGAATTAAGACGTCCGGGCATCGGACGGTAAACCATACTCCTATACTATGATCATGCTATGATTGCATAAGTATTTACGATGTTATGACGATGATTATGATAAGTAAGTTTATAATGATGACGTGTATGATGAATAAAGATGACAAGATGTTTACGATGATGTTATGATAAGTAAGTTTATGATGATGATGTTTATATGATGTTTAATAATGATACGATGTTTATGAAAGGGTAAGATGCCCATATGGTAAGATGTCATATGATGGTTATGAAAGGGTAAGATGCCATGCGATGTTTACGAAAGGGTAAGATGCCCATATGGTAAGATGCCATACGATGTTTATGATATGGTAAGATGTCATACGATAGGGTAAGATGCCCATATGCATGAATGTGAATCAGGGTCAACAAAAAGAAGTTAACGAATAACCAGCAAGTTTACTTAACTAAGATTTCGTACATTTACTGTTATATTTTGTTATGATGTTCATAAGATGATGATGCTATAAGATGATGATGCTATAAAATGATGATGCTTATATGATGATGATGTTATAAGATGATGATGTTTTACAAGATGATGATGTCTATAAGATAGTATGATGTTTTACAAGATGATGATGTCTATAAGATGCTATGATGTTTATAATGAATATTAAACTATGTTACTAGAAATGGTAGAATGTCCGGTGGTTATTATGGGCAAGCGATGAAGGTACTTGCCGCTCACATAACTAGCGAGGGGATACATCCGCTATCAAGGCGTAGCGAGGGGTATCATATTCCGCTAAGCGAGGAGATACATCCGCTATCAAGGCGTAGCGAGGGGTATAAAATTCCGCTTTATGTCGAGCGAGGGGGCCAATTGTGCCGCTGTCATAATAGAACCAGGATAGTCCCATTTCTAATTAACATTGTTGGTTATGAGCATATATGCGAAGTATGATTTTAATCATTCATGTCAAGAACTAATGATTATATGCATAGCTATGAAACAGGGACAACCAAAGAGGGTTAATGCGATTAACCAGGAAGTATACGTTACCAATTAATTTCATGCATTTGTTTATATGCCATTACCTTATGATGTTAAGTAATGATGTACATGCTCATGATAGGTTGTTCCTGTAGGTACACTTTTGGACTGAAGGGCTAAGGGTCGGGTTGAGGCAGTGAGCTGAAAGGAGCATGAAAGAATATAGGATACAGGATTTTGATAGTCTCTACTCTAGGAGTAGTGTAAACCTATAATGTTAGCATTCATTTTTGGGAATGTAAATAATTAGCTTTTGAAGTTTTATTTTTGGCCTGTAATCCTATTAGCTCACGTAATAACCGGAACCATAAACTGTCTGTGATGCATGCTTAGCCCTGATTATGTCTTGATTATGATGTTAAGGTAGGAAGGCCCTACATGACATATTGAGTGAAAGGAATGTATTGCACGCTAACTATGGCTGACAGGTTCTCGTACGTTGCTAGTCATTTGTATCTAGGTCTTCGTGAAGCGCAGATGCTAGGCGCTACCCACGATCGGTAGGTTGTTGCTGGAATTATATTTCGGTAATTGTCTATTAAAGGAGTTTAATTGATAATGGGGCATTCAGGGTAAGCCCAAAGAAGTTGTTTTGACTTCTAAAATCACAAAGGTTGTGATCCTACTGCTATGATACACTTGAGCCTCGCTGTGTCACAATCAACCGGCAGCCGATCTATCAATGAGAATTGAGACTTAAATGTTAAGTGCTCAAGATTGTGTGATTGATATTCAAGATATGAGTTTAATTTTTGAAAGCTCCTCACTTTAGTGGAGTTTCTATGTTTGGAAATGTCCATCTGTAGAAAGTTCTAAAATTAAAAAGTATGATATATTTATCTCATAATTATGTACGTCATTTGTACATCAAGTTATTCAATTGGATTGACCTACTTGGATTATGAGTTTAGTGCTCATGTGTTGGATTTTGGGCAAGTGGGAGATTGTTAGCATATATGTCCTGCAAGCCAAAAGTTGGCTTATTGGGCTTTATGCACCCAAAGCCCATTAGTTACTTAATGACCCTATAAATATGTCATTTTAGTTTCTGAGAAAAAAAAAGACTCCATTCAAAGTCACTCTCAATTGATTCCAATCGCTCTCATAGAAACGCTAACACCACACAGCACTGGTGCTGAGCTTGTAGATCTGGTCAGGTTGATTGGACTAGAGGAACACCGTCATCAGAGTGATTTCGCTGTTATCGGTAATCTCTTTTCGTGCATTATATTATGATATTTGCATGTTTATATATGAATCAGGCGCGATCGTCCGTCCCTGGGTCAGATATGTTTATTGTATTATTTTCGTTGCGTTTGGATCTGGCGCCGGGGTACGAAAACCCAACACAAACTTTGTGATATTTGCAAACTTTATCGCCGATGAAGAACCATCTTTCATACTTTCTTATCAATTTTCTTTAATAATATGATCTTGCATTGAGAGGTTTTGGCTTGGTCCATCTCTCATGTATTGCTATATTTTTGAAATAAGCAAGTAGAAGTCTGTCAAACCCCCGTCATGACACATGCGGTGTTTCTTAATTTTAAAAAAAAAGATCGGATATTTTGGCAACTTTTTGGGAGATTCAAAGCTCCAATGAATTTAATAACTCTTTTATACTTTATTTTGGATTTTAACTATTTTTTATAATCCAATCTAATTAATACTTAATTAATAATATGAATTAAAAATTTAGTCAATTATTTGAATTATCCGATGCTTGATCTTGAGGTCAAAAGGAGATGGATTAAGATTTGATTCAAAAATATCGAACATTTAGTAAAATCAAAGAAATATATAATTCGATTTTTTTGTACGACATTAGTTAAAATTTAAAATTCATAATTTTTAATGCATTTTGTGCTCTCGTAATATAGAATTATCATTTACCGTTAATAAAAATAAATTATTAGCTCAAGAGATAATTTAATAATTAATCTAGAAATTTTTATAATGAATTAAACAACCTTTAGTTTGATTATTTTGCAATATATGATAAAAATAATATAGTTAGAGGGCTTTTGGCACGGAACCTCTATAGTTTTCCAAATAGACAATTTATCCCAATATGGTTTGAAAATAGATAGTTTGTCTCATTTTGGTTTGTGACTATGTGCAAACACACCCTCTATATATGATATGTGACACACACCTTCTTATATGCCTGAGTTTCAAAATTTTATGTTATTGTATCCTTCAGGGGTAAAATGCATCTAAACAATAACATATGTGTTAATATACACATAATTAATAACATATGGGATAATATGTACTTGTACTTAAAGAGTCAATTTGACATAGTTTTACCATGTTGCAATTTACCCATGTGGTTTCGATCAGGTGTAATTTACATGTCTGTGGTTTGGAAATAAACAGAACGTCCCTTTGCTTGTGTGTATGTGCAAAACACCCCTCTAAACGAGGGTATTTTTCGTCACGACGAGCCAAAATAATTTGAAAGTTGTATATGGAAGCAGCGAGCTATATTTTGCAAATAATATTTGAGGTAAATTGTTTATTTATAAACTATATGAGGATAACATACCTATTAGTGAAACCAATAGGTATATTGCCACTAGCTTCAGAGGTTTGTGATCATTGTTTTGTCATTTGTTTAAAAATCACTTAGCTTTTGGTTTTGACACTTTTCTTTAACTTAAATTCCTGATGTCAATCGACACAAAGCGTTTTAACTAGTTCTAGTGTCATCCCACTATTCACAAGGATTAAGTCCCAAAGTGATAAATAGAAGTCTCAAAAGTTATCACTATGTTATAATTCAATTAACAGTTTACAGTGCCTACAGGTACAATAGATAGCTCTTAAAGTCTGTATCGTTGCTACCTGTCCAAACACTAACTGTTCATCATAAAATCAAAACATCATATATAATCTCAAGTCAGAGATGTTCTCATCACTTATTCTACATCATCATCCGGTCAGCAACTATCAGTGCTAACAAATAAAATTCTCAATTTCTCTAGATTGTCTGCAACTCAGCATTCAAAATCTCTAGATGATATGCGACTCATCATATTAAAATATTCAGAGATATGACATCTCGTTATTCCTGCTCTCTAATCCAGTACATGCATAAAATCTCATTATCGAACATGTAAACATAGCAGGCAAGAGCATATAAATCAGATAGTCAGACACATGCACAAACAATTCCTTTGTGTCTATACTCAGTGTCCTAACTCTAGTTCGAGCATATCCCAGACTATGCTCTGATACCATAATGTGAGGGCCCGATCCTAATGTGGTGTTTAAGTAACACATAATGATTAATTTACGTAAACAGCGGAAGATTTATTTCAAAGGTCTTATCAAATGGCCCTAAAAAATTTTTTTTTTGCTTTTAGGTGATACATATATAGTGATACTGAAAATACGTAATTCCAGTTTCCAATTTAACATGTTGAGCATAACATCCATATCAAGTATAACTCAACCAGTAGTAGGATACTTAAAATACAGATACTCGGGGCATACCCCGGTAATTCAAAACATAATTAAAAATATTCTAACAACTACTGGGACGCAAAACATAAAATATAAACCTGAGCTCGCTCTCAAGGAGCTCTGGTATCTCTCGATGCGTCGCTGAAAGCATCGTCACCATGTCCTCCTGTAAAGCCTGTCATGCCCGAACAATAAAAGACATGACAGCCCCCACAAAGGGGGTCAGTACCCCAGTACGAGAAATAAATAAATCATGTCAAATGACAAAGTATCATGCAATGCATACCATGTATGAATGCGATGTATGAATGGGTACAAGGAATCGAATATCAAGATACCAAAAATCGGAGTCCAAAGGAAGGTATCATCAAATCATCAAAGCTCGAGCAGAGGGTGACAGTATACGTACATTGCGCTAGGAAAACTCATCCTATGTACGTTACTGCATCCAGCCCTCGTGTCTAGGTCGAGTCGCACCTGCACGTGACTACAGTTACTACCTATACTGCCTGTCATCGCCATGCTCGTCGTACCCGACACTCAGAGTAAGTCAACTCAGTCAAATCATGGATATCAAAGGAATGATAGATCAATATGATATGCCCATGAATCATTTATGCATCAAATGACATATGCAACTCAATATATCATGCAATCTCATGTGAAAGTATATACAAATCATGTAATTTCACATATCATGTAATCCAAGATATTCATCATGTCATATAGTCACATAAGAATCATATAGTGACAAATAAGTCATATAAATCAAATAATGACATATAAGGCCATACATTAGCATCATTACACGTCTTTGCCAGACGTCATGATAAAACTCATTTCAACGTACCTCGACCCAAGCTAATCTACCGAGACTTCTCGAGTCAACACCGGAATCTATTAACCTGGTCATAACAGTTCCAAATACAACATAATGTCACATACTAGTCTTAAACTTATCAAAATAAAACTCAAACTTAGACCCAAAACCAATTCTCTAAATTTCAGTCTGCGCAACTGTAGAGATCGGCTCATAACTTGTCCGATACCTAATAAACTCATATGGGTCCAATTTATTTTCAAAGCTAGCTCAAAAATGAACATTTCATCAGTTCAACTCATCTTCAAATTCGTTCATTTAGCCTAGGTAAAAATGGCCAAGAACAATCTGCTAGAAAAACAGGACAATTTACCAAATTTCAGCTTGACCCATTTTTGTATAAAATTCATATTAAATTCAGATGATGTCCAAATGACTTGAGGCTAGTGGGGAAATCACGAAAACTCAAAGTACTACAGTTCATATTTGAAGTCCAGAAGCTAGTTCGGTCATCTAGAGGCACATGCAAAGCAAAGTATGCCAGATTTAAAAATACTCATATTCTGTTTTGACAGAGTGAGCGGTTCTAGGGAAAATTGCATATCTTACACATGGAAACTCCAAAACATGTAAGGCCAGTTTCTAATGCAATATAACCCAACATAAAACAAAACATCTCTTATGAGCTTTAAGCTAAACAATTCATCTTCATGTACATTATGTGAAAAACGTACAGCCTAAAAACTCGTATATCCCCTGCTTCCAGATTGTATAGTTGCTGGTAAAAATTATCATAATTCTTTCATATGAGCTCCAAATTGAGTGAGGCCAATTTAAAATGCAAGATAACCTCGAATACTACAATACTTATTAGAGCCTAAAAATTCATATTCGTAGCCATTTATTCCCAAAAATACGAATAACAAAATGCATGAAACTCGCATGCAGTGAATTTCCAGATTTGACACATGTTGGTAGAACGACCATAACTTTCCCATCTTAAATCCAAATTAGCTGATTTTGGTGGACAGTTAAAGCTAACACATAATACTACAACTTGTTATAAGAGCTATATTTTCCAATTCGAAACGTAACTATGCTAAAAACGCGAAATATCAGACGGTTTATGCACTGGTTTTAGCAGACTACAATTGACAGCAACTTCTTCATGAATGAACACCATGGTTCGACCCTCAATCCTACATGCATGTTGATAAAACTCAAGGATGATGATATACCTTCATTTATCTTCAAGATTTGAAGCTTGATCATCCACAAAACCAAGCCAAGATCGAAAATCCTACACCAAAACTGCTGCTACTCGAAAATCTTGCATGTCCTTTCTCCAAACTTGAAATTTCTTGGTGCATCTTGTTCCTCAAGCTTAGTAGCATTCAAATATATCTTTGCATGTGACATGCACTTGAAAATTCAAGAGGATTTTGGTAGGAAAATTAGCTGCCATTTTCGAAAATGGTAGAAGAGAGAAGGAGGAGGAGTGATGGTGAAGGAAGAGAGAAGATGGTGTTGGAAAATGAAGTAAAAATCTGATTTTTGGCATGGTATATGCGTGAGATTCAATGCCATGCATGATTTTATTTATTTAATTGATGTATTGTGGAATCCATGTGTCAATACATCACTCTCTTGCAAGATTATTGGTCCAAAATCATATATTAAACATGAGTAAAGTTAATTAGTGGCATGTGTTCTCCAAGTGCCATGTGATCATGCACATGCTCATGCACTAAAACATGCTCCACTAGTTGGTTGACTCATCGTAGTCGGAACACCTTAATTTAAAGTTTGCACTTTTAATTATCCGGGTTTGTTTAATCATCGTTAATCCGGATTAATTAGTATCGGGGCCTTACAGTGTCGATGCTCTGAGCTAATAAATTACAGTGCCAAAATAAAGATCCAAAATGGATTAATTACATTCTTAACTATGAATGTTAATCCTATAGTTTTACACTACTCTAGAGTAGATACTACACAAAAGAATGTGCCTGCTACAAGAGCACTCCGCACTAGCTCACTGCACCAACTCGCCTTAGCCCGTCCGCCCAAAAGTACCTACAGGAACAACCCCAAAACCATGAGCATGTATAAAATCATATACACAACGATATGACAGCAATTCAAATGCATAATTATAAATGTGATTCACTTCCTGTATGTAACACATTTAAAATGCTCCCTTGGGTTATCCCTGTACCAAATGACAATCAGTAGATTATATTACCAACAATGTATGTCATGACATGCATCCGATTCCCATATGTTCCGTGTTCAATTTCCGAGTCTTATTATATCAGTGGCATAATGCCCCTCGCGTTAACATGACAGCGGAAATACCCCTCGCTTAAGACAATACCAGCGGCACTAATATCCCTCGCTATAAATATGACAGCGGTCGTGTTCTTCGCTTCATATTAGCGGCAAATATTCTCTCATCGCTACGGTATGACAGTGGCAAGTATTCACATCGCTACGCCACTAGCAGCAAGTATTCTCCATTACTGGAATATAATTCCTGACTCACAATCACATGCAACAATGCATCCAATATACACATGCAACCAAAATGCATGACCAATCATGTATACAATCCATGATGTATAAACATTACCCCATATGTAACCACAATGCCTAATCAATTCCATGTGCACAACCATAGTGCAAAATCAATACAAAGCGTAATAAATACGTTTTACCGTCCGATGCTCGTACGTCTCACTACGTACCTTGGTTCCAAAAGTGGAGATATTGTGGAACTTTATCTCCTTTGTTGTGTGGCTACCTGGGATGGTTCTACACAATCACATGAATCCATATTAGAAACCCATAATTGAACCATTACCAAAAACATCAATATTTAGAACAAAATCCCAAAAATTCACATTTATAAGCCTTCCGATCGATCGGCCCCAAGTCCCGATCGATCGCCAAGTGAAGGAAAACAGGCATCCAAGTACTGCCTCCGCCGATCGATCGAGAGTTTATCTCGATCGATCGAGATTACCCACACCGATCGATCGGGACAAAATCTCGATCGATCGGTAAGCTCATTCCTCGCCTTGGGCAGACACTGCCTTGCTCGATCGATCGGACCCATTTTCCGATCGATCGAGACGCCCTGTTCACGCGAGAAATTTCCTTAAATGAGCTTCTATCAACATCTACACTCAAGCACAACCAAGAACAACTACCATGCTCAACTTAAAGCCATAAAACAACCTTAAAAATGCAACTTCCAATCATAACAAGATGTTGGACCAAGATCCACCCTTAAATCCCCAAAATAAGCTATAAACCCAATCAAAACTCAACAAAACTCAACCAAGGTGGTAGCTTACCCTTTGAGCTCCAAGTTTCTAGCAAGAAAACACCAAATAAGTTTTCCCCTTTCCTTTTGATGCAGAAACGAAAATGGAAAGTTTTTCTTGCAAGAGAGAAGGTGTAGGTGGGTTTTGACTTAAAGGTGATGGAAAGGATTTGATATAAAGTGAGCAAGTGGCTCATACCATGCTATGGTTTCAAATGATGTTATGGTTTCAAATGTGTAACAAGACACAAGCATGGTATATAATACCCCAACATGATATTTTAAAAGCATTTTACCACAATGCACCAAAAATACCATTAAAATCATGTTTTACCTAAATGAACACAATCCATATCATTTAAACCATTTTAACACCCAAAATTCCTCACATGTATAACATGCATCCCGAAATGCTCTACCGGGTCACTCCTACCATGTGACAAGCATTGTACCAAGATAATTTGTCCCAACATATAATCTAATTATCACCATAATATCACATAAACATAATTAATGCCCAAATTGCAATTAATTATTTCGGGGATATCACAATACTCCCCTACTTACAAGATTTCGTCCTCGAAATCGCATGCACTTACCCAAATCAAAACTAAACATAAATCACATACCAGAGAATAATTCCGGGTAGTGCTGCACCATATGCTGCTCCGTCTCCCACATGGCCTCTTCGACACCCCTGCGATCCCACTGTACCTTTACCATAGGTATCACTTTGTTCCGAAGCCTGCGATCAGCCCTATCTAGAATTCTGACTGGCCGTTCCTCATAGGATACATCAGAATCTAACTAAACCTGAGAAGGCTGTAATACATGCGACGGATCCGGCTCATATTTCCGTAGCATAGATACATGAAACACGTCGTGGATACCAGACAACGACGGTGGTAGTGCCAAACGGTAAGCTAAGGTACCAATGCGTTGTAAAATCTCATACGGTCCCACATACCTCGGAGACAGTTTACCACGCATGCCAAACCGAACCACACCTCTGAAAGGTGAAATCTTCAAAAAGACCCTGTCTCCCGTCTGAAACTCTAACGGTCTCCGTCGTTATTCGCATAGGCTGCCTGCCTGTCCTGGGCTGCCTTCATTTTCTGTCGGATAACCTTTACCTTATCCTCCATCTCCCGAATCAATTCGGGTCCTCCCACAGCTTTACTGGTCAAGTCATCCCAGTATAATGGCGACCTACAACGCCTACCATACAAAGCCTCAAACGGTGCCATCTGGATACTCGTCTGATAGCTGTTGTTGTATGAAAATTCTACCAAGGGCAAGGAATCTTGCCATGAAGCATCAAACTCCAATACACAAGCTCGCAGCATGTCCTCAAGCGTCTGAATAGTACGCTCAGTCTGCCCATCCGTCTGGGGATGATATGCCGTACTCAATCTCACCTCAGTACCCAAAGCTGACTGAAGACCTCCCCAGAAATGAGATGTGAACCGTGGGTCCCTGTCTGACACAATAGATACTGGAATCCCATGTAGTCTCACTATGTCCCGGACATACAACTGAGCCATCCTCAAGTATGTGTACGTCATACAATATGGAATGAAGTGAGCTACCTTCGTCAGTCTGTCAATGATCACCCAAATGGCATCACAGCCCGAAGTAGTACTCGGCAGGTGGGTCACAAAGTCCATAGATATGTGTTCCCACTTCCACTCCGGTATCTCTAAGCTCCTTAGCTCGCCACCGGGTCTCTGCCTCTCTGCCTTAACTTGCTGGCAGATCAAACATCTCTTGACAAAAGCGATCACATCACGCTTCATCCGCTTCCACCAGAACTGATCACATAAGTCCTTATACATTTTCCTTCC
Organism: Haberlea rhodopensis; assembly: GCA_907163345.1. Classification (NCBI taxonomy): domain Eukaryota; kingdom Viridiplantae; phylum Streptophyta; class Magnoliopsida; order Lamiales; family Gesneriaceae; genus Haberlea; species Haberlea rhodopensis. The sequence continues at coordinate 33,805 of CAJQUN010000320.1, forward strand.
TCCTGGGTGGATGCTAAATCGGCTACTATGAGCCCGTTCCAAGATTCCTCTACGCAACTCCGGCGTATATGGAACTACCCATCGGTTACCGAGTCTCAAGGAACCATCCTCAGCCACTCTTAACTTTGATGGCTGCCCCCGTAGTGTCAATGACGACCATCTCTGAATCTCATCATCTGTCCTCTGAGCTCTCCTGATATTCTCATAGATATCTGGCTCAGCTAATAAGGTCGATACCCAAACCGGTGATGCGTCCACATCGAAGTCATAGCCCATATGGCAACAAGAAGTCATCATAGCCGACAAATGCATGACATCCTCAGCAGTATTCCTCACCTTCCGACTCAAGGCGTCTGCTGTCAAATTGGCCTTCCCCGGATGGTACTCTATTTCACAGTCAAAATCTTTAAGTAGGTCCATCCACCTCCTCTGACGCATATTCAACTCCGCCTGAGTAAACAAGAATTTCAGGCTCTTATGATCTGTATAAATGGTGAAGGAGGTACCATACAGATAATGCCTCCAAATCTTCAGGGCAAATATAATAGCTGCCAACTCCAAATCGTGGACTGGGTACCTAGCCTCATGCGGTTTCAACTGCCTTGATGCATAAGCTACCACGTGCTTATCTTGCATTAATACACATCCCAATCCCTGAAGTGACGCGTCAGTATACAGAACAAACCTCTTATTCTCTGAGGGAATTACCAAAATAGGTGCCGTGGTCAACCGGTGTTTCAGTTCCTGGAAGCTCTGCTCGCAAGCTTCAGACCAATAAAACGGTACCCCTTTCTGAGTCAACTGAGTCAGTGGCTTAGCAATCTTAGAAAATCCTTCGACGAAGCGTCGATAATAGCCAGCCAAACCAAGGAAACTCCGAATCTCGGGTACAGAAGTGGGTGCAGCCCACTCCATCACAGCCTCAATCTTCCTGGGGTCCACAGAAATCCCACTGCTGGATATGACATGCCCCAGGAATACTACTCTACTCAACCAAAACTCACACTTGCTGAGCTTGGCATATAATTGGTGATCTCTGAGGATCTGGAGCACCGTCCTCAAGTGTTTCACGCGCTCTTCCTCGCTCCTGGAGTAGATGAGTATATCATCAATAAATACGATGACGAACTGATCCAGATAGGGTTGGAACACCCGATTCATCAAGCTCATAAAAACAGCCGGGGCGTTCGTCACACCAAACGGCATTACTAAGAACTCGTAATGTCCATACCGAGTCCGAAATGCTGTCTTCTGTACATCATCCTCCCTGACCCGTATCTGGTGGTACCCGGATCTCAGATCAATCTTGGTATAAAGTCTGGTACCTTGCAACTGGTCAAACAGATCATCAATCCTTGGAAGAGGATACTTGTTCTTTACCGTAGCCTTATTCAGTTGCCGGTAATCGATGCACAACCGCATCGAGCCATCCTTCTTCTTTACAAAAAGAACTGGTGCGCCCCAAGGCGATACGCTAGGGCGTATATATCCTTTATCAAGGAGTTCCTGCAACTGCTCCTTCAGTTCTCTTAATTCTGCCGGTGCCATTCGGTAAGGGGCACGAGAAATAGCGGATGTCCCCGGTAATAACTCAATCCCAAACTCGACTTCCCTAGTCGGTGGGAATCCTGGAATCTCCTCCGGGAACACATCAGCAAATTCCGCTACTACTGGTATGTCCTCAACTTTTAACTCCTTGCTTTTTCCCAACAGATCCACGGCATAAATGAGATAGCCCATGTGTCCACGTTCCAATAGTTGGGACATTTTGATTGCCGAGATCAACGGAATCTTCGCACGAGAACCGTTGCCATAGAAAATCCACTGAACTCCCAAATGAGATATGAACCGTACTGTCCTCTGTCGGCAATCCACTACTGCCTGATATCTGTTCAGAATGTCGATGCCTACAATGCAATCGAAATCTGACATGCTCAGAACAATCAAATCTGCCTTCACCTCATCGCCCTCAAAATAAATGAGGCAGTCCATTAGAAACTGATCTGCAACAACTTTCTTTCCGGTGGGTGTCGAGACCAAGAGAGACGTGGGTAACGGAGACGTGCACATATGATGTCTCGCCACAAAGTCCGCAGACACAAAGGAGTGTGAAGCACCTGTGTCTATCAAAATAAAGGCGGAATATGTAAATAATAGGCACGTACCAGCTATAACCTCCTCTGGAGCTGCATCGGCATAGACCTGTCCCTGGGGTGGCCCCATCACCTGTCCTCCCCCCTGACGAGGTACCATCGGTGGCCTCTGCTGTACTGTCCCGGTAGAAAACCTCCCTCTGCCTCCTCTCAGATCTACCTGACCATCACCATTCTGACAAAACCGGGATATGTGGCCCATCTGGCCACATTTATAACAAGCAGTACAGTCTCGCATGTGATGCGGTCCTCCACAAAAATGGCACTTCACCACTCCACTCATATTCACTTGAGTCTGCCCTCTGTTGTTAGGCGCACCGCCCCTCCTGTTATCCATTCTTCTCCCACCAAACCGAGAAGATGAAGAAGAAGTCCCACGAGATTTAAATGATTCTCCTCGAGGCCTCAAATTATTAGACATTGGCCTCGGCGGTGGGACTTGTGGGGGTGTAACGTCTGGGTAGGCGCCGACCCCGATCTCTGCTAGCTCTACTCTGGTGAGGGCATCATCAAAAGAAGTGGGTTTGTTGGAAATAACCCGATCAAAAAGTTCCGGTCCAGGTCCCTTCATGAAATTCCTCATTTTGGCATGCCCATTGGTGGCAATATGTGGAACATATCTCAGTAACGAAAAGTACTGCGTGGCATAGTCGGACACTGTCATGCTTCCTTGTTTCAAACTTGCAAACTCATCCTCCTTCGTCTGTCTTGCTGCTGCCGAGAAGTACCGGTTCAGAAACCGGGTTCTGAAAAGCGTCCAATCAATCACTGCACCTTGTGCTCTCTGTTCCATTACAGTGCTCCTCCACCACATTAAAGGTTTCTTTGCTAACTGGAACTCTGCTAGCCTCAGCCACGCCGTAACAGCACACGGAGCCGATACAAAGATCTGTTCTAACCTTTCCAACCACTCTTTAGCCTCTTCTCCGGACTCTGTCCCCTCAAACCGGGGCGGATGATAAGAGAGAAATTGTGTCAAGCTAATCTCACCCGGTAGCAATAACTAAACCACTGGTTCCATTCCCACAGCCGGTGGAGGTAGAGGGTTTGTCTGTCCAACACTAGCATTCATGCTCCCCATATCACCGATTTCCTCATTAGCAGCCATGCTGTAACACAAATGTTAACAACAAGTCCAAAGCAATATATATGTTATGCCGTTAGATAACAGGAATGAGAATAAGCACGTTAGTATAACAGAATATACATCAATATGCACCACATGCATAAACATGCTTCAAATGTAAGCACCTAGCCAACCATGCTAAGTCTACCCTTCACTCGTTCCCGGGTTCTCTAACCACTGCTCTGATACCACTAATGTAAGGACCCTAGTTCCTTAAGTGCGGACTAAAGGCGTAATTAAAAATTTCCATGCATAAACAGAGTATAAAGGTTGTGTCGATGCTCTGAGCTAATAAATTACAGTGCCAAAATAAAGATCCAAAATGGATTAATTACATTCTTAACTATGAATGTTAATCCTATAGTTTTACACTACTCCTAGAGTAGATACTATACAAAAGAATGTGCCAGCTACAAGAGCACTCCGCACTAGCTCACTGCACCAACTCGCCTTAGCCCGTCCGCCCAAAAGTACCTACAGAAACAACCCCAAAACCATGAACATGTATAAAATCATATACACAACGATATGACAGCAATTCAAATGCATAATTATAAATGTGATTCACTTCCTGTATGTAACACATTTAAAATGCTCCCTTGGGTTATCCCTATACCAAATGACAATCAGTAGATTATATTACCAACAATGTATGTCATGACATGCATCCGATTCCCATATGTTCCGTGTTCAATTTCCGAGTCTTATTATATCAGTGGCATAATGCCCCTCGCGTTAACATGACAGCGGAAATACCCCTCGCTTAGGACAATACCAGCGGCACTAATATCCCTCACTATAAATATGACAGCGATCGTGTTCTTCGCTTCATATTAGCGGCAAATATTCTCTCATCGCTACGGTATGACAGCGGCAAGTATTCACATCGCTACGCCACTAGCAGCAAGTATTCTCCATTACTGGAATATAATTCCTGACTCACAATCACATGCAACAATGCATCCAATATACACATGCAACCAAAATGCATGACCAATCATGTATACAATCCATGATGTATAAACATTACCCCATATGTAACCACAATGCCTAATCAATTCCATGTGCACAACCATAGTGCAAAATCAATACAAAGCGTAATAAATACGTTTTACCGTCCGATGCTCGTACGTCTCACTACGTACCTTGGTTCCAAAAGTGGAGATATTGTGGAACTTTATCTCCTTTGTTGTGTGGCTACCTGGGATGGTTCTACACAATCACATGAATCCATATTAGAAACCCATAATTGAACCATTACCAAAAACATCAATATTTAGAACAAAATCCCAAAAATTCACATTTATAAGCCTTCCGATCGATCGGCCCCAAGTCCCGATCGATCGCCAAGTGAAGGAAAACAGGCATCCAAGTACTGCCTCCGCCGATCGATCGAGAGTTTATCTCGATCGATCGAGATTACACACACCGATCGATCGGGACAAAATCTCGATCGATCGGTAAGCTCATTCCTCGCCTTGGGCAGACACTGCCTTGCTCGATCGATCGGACCCATTTTCCGATCGATCGAGACGCCCTGTTCACGCGAGAAATTTCCTTAAATGAGCTTCTATCAACATCTACACTCAAGCACAACCAAGAACAACTACCATGCTCAACTTAAAGCCATAAAACAACCTTAAAAATGCAACTTCCAATCATAACAAGATGTTGGACCAAGATCCACCCTTAAATCCCCAAAATAAGCTATAAACCCAATCAAAACTCAACAAAACTCAACCAAGGTAGTAGCTTACCCTTTGAGCTCCAAGTTTCTAGCAAGAAAACACCAAATGAACCCTTTCACCAAGTTTTCCCCTTTCCTTTTGATGCAGAAACGAAAATTGAAAGTTTTTCTTGCAAGAGAGAAGGTGTAGGTGGGTTTTGACTTAAAGGTGATGGAAAGGATTTGATATAAAGTGAGCAAGTGGCTCATACCATGCTATGGTTTCAAATGATGTTATGGTTTCAAATGTGTAACAAGACACAAGCATGGTATATAATACCCCAACATGATATTTTAAAAGCATTTTACCACAATGCACCAAAAATACCATTAAAATCATGTTTTACCTAAATGAACACAATCCATATCATTTAAACCATTTTAACACCAAAATTCCTCACATGTATAACATGCATCCCGAAATGCTCTACCGGGTCACTCCTACCATGTGACAAGCATTGTACCAAGATAATTAGTCCCAACATATAATCTAATTATCACCATAATATCACATAAACATAATTAATGCCCAAATTGCAATTAATTATTTCGGGGATATCACACTAAGGCAAGGTTTGATTCGGACTACGGAATTATAAGGTACGTATAACGTACGAGCATAGTCTTTTATATTATTGCAACTGTGAAAAGCATGATATACTGTTAAAGCAATAAATTGGTAAGTATTGCAAATTATATGGTGCCGCTATATAGCGAGCAATAGTTGGGATGTTGTCGCTATGGAGCGAACATCGGTTATGATGTCGCCGCTGTTGAGCGTGCGACAGTATGGAATGGCGGCGGTATTGAGCGAGCGATGAAATATGATGTGATAGAACTATGGAATCATGGCATAGATACATGTGTTATCTGTAATCATTAGTTGAATGATTTATTCATACTTAATTATGAAATTGGCATGGTAAGAACGGGCATAGTTAATCAATGTGATGATTAACTGATTTTGGGAATTTGATGGTTTTGTTATTGTGAGAACAGGAACAACACGGGGAATCCTATGGGATTACGATACTATACAGGGAATATCTTTTACGTTACAACTTTATGTTCTGTAAATTATGAATTGTGATATTTGCTGTTATTGAGATGGTGGATTGGTATGCTCACCCCGTGTGGGGACTGTCTCTGTTGGGACAGGTGGAACAGGTGCAATTGTAGCTATGGTCTTGAGATCGAGCTATGGATTGGAGGTACTTCCAGGATCGATGTACCAGTGCCGGTATTGAGTAGGGTACCTTATACATTAAATACACATTCACTCATTTGTTGCTCATATGTGAGCACTACTATATGTGTATATGGTTTGTATAAAAAGGCAAGGGCCTTTGTCTTTTCATTCATGTGTTGCATGCAATTAATTAAGGAATTGCAAAATGAATTGAGAATATGCTAGTGTTTATAAGGGTGCATGCAATGTAAGTGGACTTAGTTGGGGGAATTTGGACATTATATGGATAATGTAAGAAATTTTATTATTGGTATATTATGATATGGTAGCATGTGGTTTTTCCCCCTGATTACATGATTGTATGCACTAAATACATGGGTTAATACACTAATCGTGGGTTAAGGGTATGGAGTCCTTACATTAGTGGTATCAGAGAAGTGGTTTGCTCAGGGCCTAGGAACATGTTGATTGGAAACGGGTTGGACATATATATGCATGATGGTAGTTAGTGTTGTGTGACACTGTAATGCCCGGTAATTAATGGTGTTAATCCCGGAGTGGTAATGATCCTGAATGGATTTTAATTGTGGCAATTATGAATTAATTGCGGTTTTGGGACTCCCAATGATTTTAAATCTGGCATTTGGAATCGTAGGATCCAAGGCATGAGATTGTATTCTCATCGTGGTGATAACCTTGGAATTTGGTTTTTGGTGGGATTTCGGGTCCGGAGTACTTTGTACTTGTGAGGTCCTCGTTACTTAATCAATTATGTATTTCATTAAGCATACATATGTGAGTCTGAATTAAGTAAAAACATGCACTGTTTAAGATTTTCTCACTAATAGGTTGTTACAGATGTACCAAAACCACTAGTACAAAACCAAATAACTGATAATAAACAACCTAATCCAGTACAACTCCTATGCAGTGGTTCACCTCGCAGCGGAATAAGACTCACGATTCCCACGTCTATGAATTCCTACAGAAACATTCACAAAACGTGAGTATAGATAACAACTATCTCAGTGCAATATCAAAACACAATATCAATATCAATGATAAAGCACAATAAATCATCTAACGTGAATGTTCTGTATCATGCATCCACAAATGCACTATGTCATGACATGTCTCAACAATTACCCTATTATCACGAGCCCCATATGATATGCCTATTCAGCTCAATATGTCAGTGGAACCACATCACATCTTCATCTTAGCAGCACATATCATAGTACCATGCTCATCTGTGATAATAGCCAGAGCATATACCCACACCAGGTGTATATCTCTCAAATACATAACCGAACATATACCCAAAACCAGGCGTATATCTCAAACATATAACCGAGCATATACCCAAACCAGGCGTATATCTCAAGCCAAAGAATATGTAGTATATCTATCGTGGCAACGATCCCAGCCAAAGCATATACCAACCCGGGCATATCTATCAAGGCAATGATCGCACCAAATCATATACACATATCTATCAAGGCATCCATCCTAATCATATGAAATCCATGTATGCACATGCATATGATACTACCAATCATATGACACAAAGATAACATAAATCATATGATATCAAAACCATAACATCATCAGCACATAATATCTATACTCCGTACGTCAACACGTACCTGTAAAGCGACACAAACCAGATAAATCAGGCGTCACTGGTTAATTGCTTCTGTGCCCTGCCCCCTGTGATGATGTTACAACAATACCAACAATATCATGTTAAAAGAGGTTGAACTATTCATTTCCACAATAAAATAATGTTGTTCAACATTTTAAGTCTACCGATCGATCGGTCACTCTAGCGATCGATCGGTCCAAACAAATAACCCTAGCGATCGGTCGGTCAAAAGCTAGCGATCGATCGCTCAAATGTTTGAATTTCTCAAAAATGCTACGGCATTTCACCGATCGATCGGTAGTTTCCAGCGATCGATCGGTACCTACACCGCCTTACTTCCCCTGTTTCTACCGATCGATCGGTACACATCTAGCGATCGATCGGTCGATGATAAAATTTTGAAACCATGGCGATTTTTTATGCTTATCTTCATGGTTCTCAACCTACACCTCAAGTTAAACCATCAAAACTTGATCACTAGATAAACTAGCATCATATAACCATATTTCCATCATTTATACTTCAAATGATTACATGAAAACTCATAGCAATTCATATGAAAGAATTAACTTCACATGCTTCAAGTTTGACATATTAAGCACATATGTCCATGAACTATGATACCAAAGCATAGAAATCTACTTTCCTTACCACATACTTCATGTTAAACATGCTTCCAAGCTAGAACCAAGCAAGGACACCAAGGGATTCAAAAGAGCATTTGTAGAGATTTGTAGGTGAGTTTAGGTGAATTGTGTGTTTAAAATCTGATATTCATCTATATAATCACCTTTAACTCGAAATGCACATTCACATGTAATTCCTCTCACATGCATGGTTAATGTATAGCCAAATTCACATGACATTCCTAGCAATTCAAATGCTAATTTACATGTACATGCATATGAAATTAAATTCAAATGCCCACTAGTACAAGTTGCTTGATATATTACTACACTTGATTTAATCCAATCATTCCTATGCACTACATCTAGTGCATCATGTTTCATTCCTTGCCATATATCACAAATTCATGTCATGTATGTGAGTATTAACCCTCGGTTCAACCCGAACCCGAGTCCACATCGTACCGTAATTATTAAAAATTACGCCATAACAAATCCGAGGCATTACAGTACTAGGGCTGGTAAGGGAAATAGAGATTGAGAGGTAATTTTTGGAAACAGATGATTTTTAATGAGTCATGATGTATTTTTGAAGGGATTGGTATCTTGGAGTTTCGATCACGACGAGCAGCTAGAATTTTGGTGATGATAAACAGTACTGGGTTTACGATTAGGGATCAAAGAATCAAGAAAAGCCTATTACCCCTCTGCTTTACCTACTCTCCTAAAAGTAGCAATGGCATTCATTCATACCTGTAATGTGATATCTGGTAGCGTTTATCGTGTACGCCCAAATTAACCCTTCTTCAGTTAATAACAAAAATATGTAGTAGTGGAAGTAGGGATCGATCTCACAGGGAAGGTAAATTTATTTTGTGTCAATTATCAAAGAACTAGTAACAATGGGGGGTTTGGACTGGATTACTACTACTTAGCAAATATCAAACTAATTAACGAGTCTAACTAAAATGATTAAAACTTATGGGATTAAAGCGATTCTTGGTTTTCAGGTAACCGTACTTTTGGAAAATTATCTTTTAGTCATCAAATCAAAACATTCGAATTCTTTCAATTATCTATCGATTGGAAATTCAATTCCTACTCATCTTATTCGTAGTCAAAGGGAAAACAGCATTCAATTCAACCCTTACCAAATCTCTAATCACCACTACAGCCGTTAATGATTAAATCAATGATAGTTTTCAAAACTAATGAGTTCGACAAATCTAATCAATAAAAACTACAGCCGTTAGAATTGATTACTCAATCGTTTCTCCTAAGAATTCAATAACACCTACAGCCGGTTAATTATTAATCTTAGTTGTTTCTTAGCAAACTATCGATTATGTTATTGAATATTAGGTGATCGGTCTAATACACAAGCACAACAATCATGGAATTCGAATTCTGAGAAACCAATTGAAATCGAAGATTAATTCAACAATCAAACAGAATTTTCATAAAAGATTTAAATCCAAAAGTAGGTTTTCCTTCAACCAAGAATCGAAGGGTTTTAGCCTAGCATAATTAAATCTAAAAGCAATAAAAATTCAATGGAAAACATTAAATAAATAAAGGAAAAGAAATTACTAATATAAATCACGATTCCGGCTTGTCAATTCCGGTTCCGTTCTTCGTCGTTCTTGAAGAAAACTTTGAAAGAAAATTAATCTAAAATCCTAAAATATTCTAAGAGTATGAAATTATGCTTAAAATGAGGTAAAAATCGTGTATATGAGGTATGGAGGCTGATGGAGTAGGGTAAAATCCATGTGGGAAGGAAAGAAATCAAGTTTTTTAATTTTCCAAAAGTCTTCAGGCGTAAATACGCGTATAATGGCGTAGCTACGCCTAGACATGCCGTAGCGTTGGCGTAATTACGCCTGTGAATGGCGTAATTACGCCTGTCCTCCATTTTTCTGGCGAGTTTTGTATTTTGGCCATAACTTTCACACATGAACTCCGAATTCGACGAGTCAGCTGTCCACGCGAAGATAACTCAAAGTTCTACAACTTTTATATGGACCACATTCCCAAAACTTGGCTGGAATACATAGAAATTTGAGGAGAAAGGAGCAACATGTGTCTTTGATTCCTGTTTTTTCCTCTTTTCTTCAACTTTATTGCTTCTTTCATCATTTTAGCTTGATTTCTTCACTTTTCCCTACATTTACATAAATATACGATTAGGTAGCATATGTATCAATTTATCCATCAAAATATACCAAATCGTAGACAATTAAGCGTAATAGATGTGTCTATTTCTAGTCACATCAAACACCCCCATACTTACTCTTTACTCGACCTCGAGTAAATAATCAAAACTACAATATTTTTTTGCTTGGCTCATAGCATCATAACAAACTAACTTGTCCTCACTTTTATGCCTCAACAATTTAAAACATGCATAGTAATGAAAGGCGGTGAAAAGTTAACAGTGGAACAAGTTCAATCCCTAAACATCTCATACTCAACAAAGTAGTGAACGTGTGTGTGTGGTCATAAACAAGTGTTGTGTACAAATTATAGATTCAAAATATGCAAAGCCATAATAGTTCAAGTCATACACTAACACAAGTATAAGCTCACTTGCACATTCTTCTCCACTATCTTAGCTACTTTGCAAACATAAATCAAGTAGGTCTTTATTAGCTTGTAGCTTGGCCTAGGTATTGGCTTATGAAAGAAAGGTAAGGATATATCAAACAAGAGAGTATGATGAAATGCACACTAAAACTTCTCTTCTTGCATGAGTTTTTCAACTTCGTTCTTTTTCACAAGGTTTATTTCAACACTTTTCTTCTTTTGTGCCTTGGCTCCCCTTGGAGTCATATTTTTATCTATTTTTTTCAAGGCATCCCTTTTTCTTTCATGCATTCCATTCTTTTGACAATTAAGCTCACAAATATACTTCAATGATTTCCAAGTGCATTTGAATGAAATACATCATACTCCCTTAAAAGGTATGGATTAAAATCACATTTAGGCTTAAAGGGTAGGATGATAAGCTAGTCAAGAAATGTTGAATGGGGGTCTTTAGTATGCTTAGCATACTACCATTCTTTTACATTTAAAGCTCAAAATAGGTACTAGAGAATGATTTTGTTTACATGGTAGGCTTGAAAGGCTCAAACGCATCAAAGATTGCCTATATCACTTTCATGTTTGCAAGTAGTCTAGACATACGCCTCAAAGAGCATGTAGTTAAGTTCTAGCATGTATTAGAGACTTCTTAAGACTATCACAAAATTTACACAATCTTCACTAAGCTATGCACACTTCACAAGCCATGACAATAATGTGCTCAAAATATTCAACTTACTAAGTTAAAGTACACTTTGCATTAGAGTTCAAAGTGTTCCAAGGTTAACAATTCACCTATGTTCAAAGCATGCATGCCATCAATTAGGTTTCATCATGGGCTAGTGATTCTAAGCATGTGTTCATTACTAACTATGAGCTCAAAATTTTCAAATTTTTGATTTTTTGTATTTTTGTAATAGAAAAGCAATAATAAACTACTAATCCCTCCCCCATACTTAAATCTTACATTGTCCCCAATGTAAGGCAAAAATATAAGAAAAGAGAAAAGTTTAAACTAAAAAGCAATAAAAAAAAAAGGGTAAAAGGGAAACTAACTCCCCTTGGGTTGCCTCCCAAGCAGCGCGTCTGTTTAACGTCGGTGGCCCGACGCCAGTCCTCTATCAAGGTGGTTGATGCAGTGTTGCTCTATCCTTCCTTAACCACATCAATATCTTCTTCACTCCTCGGTATTTCGGCCTGTTGCCCTTTGAGTGGTCGTCCTCAGTCCTTACTCCTTCGGCACGTGATTGACATGGTCGATCCGGAGGATGCTTCTTTCCAATGGTACGATCCTGCAATTGAGAAATAAGAGGATCAGCAGTATCATGAGTAGATAAAGCATCAATAGTATGAACAGTATGCATAGGAGGGGGATCCATACCTCTCTTCTCGTCAAGGCCATCAGTAGCCTTTCCCATTTCCCACAACTCATCATTATCAAAATCAGAATCATAATCATCATGTACATCAATAGCGTAACTAGAATGCTCAAGAGGTTTAATGGGTTCATACATGTTGAATTTTTCAATTTCACCATTAGACTCCATGGTTATCAAACCGCTATTCATATTGATTACTGAATTTGATGATTTCAAGAATGGTCTTCCTAAAATAATTAGACTAGAAGGATCACCATTTCTCATGTCTAAGACATAGAAATCGGCTGTGAAGACCAAATTCTTTACATGCACAACTACGTCCTCTATTATCCCCTTAGGTGTGACCATGGATTTATCAGCTAAGTGAATAACTGCTCTATTTCTTTTTAAAGGTCCCATCTTCAGTTGAGAGTGCAAGACATTTATGGACGACCCTAAATCGAGCATAGCCTTCTCAATCTTAATACCTCTAATCTCACATGGGATAAAGAACATACCTGGGTCCTTGCATTTAATGGGGATGCTTCTTTGGTTATCCGCCGAAACATTGTCATTGAGCTCGACCTTGGGCTGCCCCTTGTGTTCCTTGTTTCGATCCTCATTCACGGTTTCATGCAATGGGGCTTGCTCTTTGTAGCGTGGACTCATCTCGTAGAGGCCTTTGAGTCCGGCACCTTTCCTATTGTCCTTCAATGCTTGGGGGAAAGGGGGTGGTTCTTTATATTCAGAAAGTTTGTGGTACTTACCTCGTGGTTCCTCCCCTTGCATTGGCTCTTCAACATCTGTCTCTGTCTCCGTCATCTCTTCTTTTTGGGGTGGTGTCAGTACCACCTTTTCTTCAGCTGCATCTTCATTCACATTCACTGTGATAGCACTCACATTTTCCCGGGGGTTCATCTCTGGTTGTGATGGCAGTCCATTTGAAATCCTTGCTTCGATCTTGCTGATTGAAGTTGCCAATTGTCCCATCTGCGTCGTCAAGCTCTGGATGCTTGCCCTCGTCTCCTGTTGAAATTGTAAGCTATTTTCAGCAATAATTTGGATGCTATGTTCTAACCTGTCAGAGGGAGGGTGCACTGGCGGTGGTGGAGGTCGCTGATATGGCGGTCTGTAGGGTTGAGGTTGGTGCATCTGTGGGTTTCCATAGCCTTGGTTCGGATGGTCCCTCCACCCTTGATTGTAGTTGTTTGGTGGATGGTCATAATTCCTTTGTGGGGGACCTGGGAATCCTCCTGCAGCATTTACGTTCTCCGTGGTTGTCTCTTGTAGTGAGGGGCATGCGTCTGTGGAATGGTTCGCAGCCAGACAGATTCCACACGGCTTTGTCTTTCCTACATTTCCACCTGCCATACCACGCACAAGAAAAGTGAGGTCTATCAGTTGTTGTTCTAAGTTTGATACGTTTACCTCTTTTCTTTGCGGTTGTCCATGGCGCACAGATCCGAATTGTTGGGAGTTGGCCGCCATGTTAGCTATCAACCTTCTAGCTTCCTCCGCTGTTTTGTCTATAAATGCTCCTCCGCTTGCCGCATCCACTAAGTTCCTGTCAGAAGAAAGTAAACCTTCATAAAAGTATTGGATGAGAAGGTGTTCACTTATCTGGTGTTGTGGACAACTTGCGCACAACTTCTTGAATCTCTCCCAGTACTCGTGTAGTGATTCCTCGTAGAGCTGCTTCACACCATATATCTCTTTCCTCAAGTTCGTTGCCCGTGAAGCTGGGAAGTACTTTTCTAGAAATATTCTTTGTAAGTCAGTCCACGTCGTGATCGATCCGGATGGTAAGTAGAAGAGCCAGTCTTTTGCAGCGTCCTTTAGAGAAAACGGGAACGCTCTTAGCTTTATTTGATCCTCAGTGATTCCGGTCGGCTTCATGGTAGTGCACACCACGTGGAATTCCATCAGATGCTTATGTGGGTTTTCACCTGCAAGACCATGAAAAGATGGCAATAAGTGAATTAAACCAGATTTGAGTTCAAAATTTTCGTTATTGGCCAGAGCAGGGAAAATGATGCAGAGCGGTTGTTGATCCAAGGTAGGATTTGCGAGCTGCCTCAAGCTTTGATTTGCAGCCATGTTGTTCCTTTCTTCCTCTTCAAGCAGCCTTGCTTCTCTCCTTCTCTGATGTAGCGTCCTCTCAATCTCAGGATCGTAGTGAAAGTTATCTTCGTGATTGAACGATCCACCTGTACTCATTAACAAACCAAAGTAGTAATGCGGGATAAAAAAAATAAAAAAAAAATCGACACAAATAAATGTTGCCCTCCCCGGCAACGGCGCCAAAATTTGGTAGCGTTTATCGTGTACGCCCAAATTAACCCTTCTTCAGTTAATAACAAAAATATGTAGTAGTGGAAGTAGGGATCGATCTCACAGGGAAGGTAAATTTATTTTGTGTCAATTATCAAAGAACTAGTAACAATGGGGGGTTTGGACTGGATTACTACTACTTAGCAAATATCAAACTAATTAACGAGTCTAACTAAAATGATTAAAACTTATGGGATTAAAGCGATTCTTGGTTTTCAGGTAACCGTACTTTTGGAAAATTATCTTTTAGTCATCAAATCAAAACATTCGAATTCTTTCAATTATCTATCGATTGGAAATTCAATTCCTACTCATCTTATTCGTAGTCAAAGGGAAAACAGCATTCAATTCAACCCTTACCAAATCTCTAATCACCACTACAGCCGTTAATGATTAAATCAATGATAGTTTTCAAAACTAATGAGTTCGACAAATCTAATCAATAAAAACTACAGCCGTTAGAATTGATTACTCAATCGTTTCTCCTAAGAATTCAATAACACCTACAGCCGGTTAATTATTAATCTTAGTTGTTTCTTAGCAAACTATCGATTATGTTATTGAATATTAGGTGATCGGTCTAATACACAAGCACAACAATCATGGAATTCGAATTCTGAGAAACCAATTGAAATCGAAGATTAATTCGACAATCAAACAGAATTTTCATAAAAGATTTAAATCCAAAAGTAGGTATCCCTTCAACCAAGAATCGAAGGGTTTTAGCCTAGCATAATTAAATCTAAAAGCAATAAAAATTCAATGGAAAACATTAAATAAATAAAGGAAAAGAAATTACTAATATAAATCACGATTCCGGCTTGTCAATTCCGGTTCCGTTCTTCGTCGTTCTTGAAGAAAACTTTGAAAGAAAATTAATCTAAAATCCTAAAATATTCTAAGAGTATGAAATTATGCTTAAAATGAGGTAAAAATCGTGTATATGAGGTATGGAGGCTGATGGAGTAGGGTAAAATCCATGTGGGAAGGACAGAAATCAAGTTTTTTAATTTTCCAAAAGTCTTCAGGCGTAAATACGCGTATAATGGCGTAGCTACGCCTAGACATGCCGTAGCGTTGGCGTAATTACGCCTGTGAATGGCGTAATTACGCCTGTCCTCCATTGTTCTGGCGAGTTTTGTATTTTGGCCATAACTTTCACACACGAACTCCGAATTCGACGAGTCAGCTGTCCACGCGAAGATAACTCAAAGTTCTACAACTTTTATATGGACCACATTCCCAAAACTTGGCTGGAATACATAGAAATTTGAGGAGAAAGGAGCAACATGTGTCTTTGATTCCGGTTTTTTCCTCTTTTCTTCAACTTTATTGCTTCTTTCATCATTTTAGCTTGATTTCTTCACTTTTCCCTACATTTACATAAATATACGATTAGGTAGCATATGTATCAATTTATCCATCAAAATATACCAAATCGTAGACAATTAAGCGTAATAGATGTGTCTATTTCTAGTCACATCAATATCCCCGAAATGATTATTGTGATGTTAATCATTTGAGTTAAATTATGATGATTTGGGTGTTAATTCATGGGTTTGGATTAGTATTATTGGGGAGTTTCATTTCAGGGTGCATGTGATATATGTTGAGATTTTGGGGGTCGTGGCTTGTTTATTTGGGGTGTGTGTTGTTTGTTTTGGGTAAAGCATGTTAACGGGAATTGAAGTATTTTATTGAGAAAATACTATAAATATCATGTGAGGATATTTTTATACATCGTGCTAAATATCGGGACCAAAACATAACACATCATACCACCCAACACCCAACCACCCCCCCCAACCCATACCAATCACACTGCACAGCTGACTTTGTTCACCACTTGGCCCAATCATTCCACCACTCTCAGCCATCCAAATTCTCGAGCCTTCTCTCCCATATCTTCACCAGCTTCAGCTAAGCAAAATTCTGAGGAGCTTGTCCCTTTTCATCGCCTGGAAAGCCTTCAAAAATCGGAGCAAAGTAGGGTGAGAAACGATGCTCTGTTTTTGTTTTAAACTTGTTTGAGTACATGTTTTTAGGTGGCGAGAAAACGGCATGTTAGCTTAGGTTTCTTGAAACCTTTGATTTAAATGCTTTTATGGTGTTATTGTGAGGCTCTCTGTATTTTTCCTTGAGCATGTTGCATGTTTTATGTTGAGGAAATAAGCATGTAAAGAAGGGTGTTCGGAAATCTGGGTAGGTGTATGCCCTGTTTTTCTGGGAAATTATGGTTAGGGAGTGATTTTGAGGAGGTGGTATCATGCATGTTAGAAGGGTTTGTGGTGAACCTTCGATTTGAGTTTATGCATGGTAGTTTTGTAAAGCCCTTCGCATGTTTGTTCGAGCATGCTTTATGTTATATGTGATAGTTATTATAGCATGAAATGAAGTACTCAGGAAATCTGGAAATAAAATGTGTTGCCCTGTTTCCGAAAAGATGATCGAGTACTTGTGTAAATGGTCGTCGTTTATGCATATGGGCTTATGTTTGGGGTGTAATTTTGGTATGAATACACTCAGGGTAGTGTGTTGTAACTACTAGCATGTTTATTTGGGCATGTTGTATGTCTTACATGTTGGATTTAAGGGTGTGATTTTAGGTGTTCGAGAATTCTGGGTTGGCATTTCTCGAACAGAGCATCTCGATCGATCGATATTTCATCTCGATCGATCGAGCGGGGCAGAATCTTGGTTTTGATTTTAGGCGTCTTCTCGATCGATCGGGAAGAGGGGCCGATCGATCGAGAGACCCAGAATGTTGAAAAATATAATTTGTTATATTTTGTTAAAGTTTTGATATTGGATTGTAATGAGACATCTAATATTGTGTTGTACACTGGTGTAGAGCCTTCACAGGTAGCTACACAGCGCAGGGGATAGAGTCCTGCAACACACCACATTTTGGAAAGGTACGTAAGCGACGTACGGGCATCCCAACGGTAACATGTACTTATGTTTGTCTGTGTGACACATGATGAATGCAATGCGATGCATTAAGATTATGATACATGTTATTATGCATTGTGTTGCATATTATGCATTGTTGTTGCATATTGTGATGTGGGATAAAGAGGTGTATTCCACGAGTCAGGGCGATCACAGTTAAGGTTTTAATGCTTATGCTTTACCACTGCGCATGTGGAGCGGGAGGGGGGAGGCTCGCTGGCACATGGAGGCGAAGTATACCATACTAAGCGAGGAAGGGATACCGCTAGTATGATGAAGCGTGTATGCGATACCGCTTGTTTGAGATTAAGAAAGCATTAAAATAACTGATGATGACTGACTCAAGAAAAAGAGGAAATGTCATGACATTCATTTGTAAAGCAATACATTCATATAATGTGTTTTATTATGAACTATGGTACAGGGACAACCATTGGGCGTTATAAATGCAGGAAATACAGGAAGTGCTTGTATTTAGGATTGTGCATTTATGCTTTACTTTCATATTATGTTGAATATGAATTGTTTTATGCTCACGTGTTGGGGGTTGTCTTTGTAGGTGCTTTTGTTGACGAGAACCAGGGTCGGGGTTGATTTGCTGAGCTGTAAGGAGTGCTACAGGATTAGCATGTTAGAGAAATTTTGTATAGCTTCTACTGGGTAGAGTAAGACTATAATGTAGTGCCTTTGTAGGAATTGTGTTATTCCTTTTTGAAACATTTTGGTACTGTAATCTCTAAAGCTCATTTTAAATCAACACGACACGTTACTCTGATATATTCACATGTATGTTTAAGTTCTCTAAATTGCACCTTAGTAACTTGTTGTAATAACGGGGTCTCACATTTAGTGGTATCAGAGCAGTGGTTAGATAACCAGGGAAGAGTGAAGGGTAGCCTTTAGAGACAAGTTGGCTAGGTATTCATTTGGGCATGCTTATGCATGTGATGCATATGGTTGTATAAGTGTTATACTAACATGCTTTGAATATGATACTCTTGTTATCTAACGGCTTATATTATGAACTGCTTTTGGTATTTTGTTAACTCTTGTATTACAGCATGGCTGAGATTAATCCGGAGAACCCCAATGAGGAGATAGGGGATATGGACAGTAGGAATGCCAGTATTGCTCCGCCGAATCCTCTACCACCACCTGCTGTGGGCGTGGAGCCCAGTGTACAGATGTTACTGCCAGGGGAGCTCAGTTTGAAGCAGTTTCTGAGTTTCCATCCGCCCATGTTTGAGGGGATTGAGTCTGGTGAAGTAGCTGAGGAGTGGTTGGAACGTATAGAGCAGATACTTGTGACTGCACCCTGTGCACGCACGGCCTGGCTAAGGTTAGCCGAGTTTCAGATGGCTAAGAAGCCTGCTATGTGGTGGAAGACCACGGTGATGGAGCTGAGAGCTCTAGGTATGGCAGTTGACTGGACTGTATTCCGGACCTGGTTCCTTAACCGGTATTTCTCTGCAGCTGCCAGACAATTAAAAGAGGATGAGTTCAACAGTTTGAAGCAGGGTAGCATGTCAGTGTCGGACTATGCTATGCAGTATTCCTCACTGCTGAGGTATGTACCTCATATTGCTGTCAGCAGCCATGCAAAGATGAGGAACTTTCTGAAGGGATTAAGGCCAGAACTATTTGATAGGGTTACTCCAACAACCCCAGTTCATTTGATGACGCCCTGACACGGGCAGAGTTAGCGGAGATTGCGGTGGATGCGTACAAGGATGTTGTACCCCCTTCTGTACCACCACAGAGGCCTGCTACTGATAGTCTGAGGCCACGAGGGGATCAGTTCAAGGCTCGTGGAGCCTCATCATCTTCCAAATTTAGTGGGAAGAAGTCTCAGGGTCAGAAACAGAACAATAAGGGACCCACACAGGGGAGCAAGACTGTGGGAAGCAAGTGTAACAACTGTGGAGGATGGCACTTGTCACGGGACTGTCCGGGTTGCTATGTCTGTGGCAAGGTGGGCCACTTTGCTCGAGGTTGCCCCAATCGGGCAGGTCAGACAGTCTCAGGGCCGAATAGGCCGACGTTTGATGCTGGGAGGGCACCACAAAGACAACAGTTTGCACCACGACCACAGGGAGGTCAGACAGCAGGACCGCCGTAGGGACAGGTGTATGCGCTGACCAGGGAGCAGGCTGAGGCAGCCCCAGAGGAGGTCATTGCTGGTACGTGCCATTTATTTACGTACCCTGCACTTATATTGATAGATACAGGTGCTTCCCATTCATTTGTATCTACTGCTTTTGTGGAGGGACACCGTTTGTGCTCGTCTCTGTTACCCACGCCTCTTATGGTCTCGACACCCACGGGGAAGCATGTGATTGCGGATCGGCTATTGTCTAATTGCCTCATTTATTTTGAGGGCAATGATCTGAGGGCCGATCTGATTCAGTTAGAGATGGCATACTTTGACTGTATTATCGGCATAGATGTGTTGAGCAGATACCGAGCTGTGGTAGACTGCCGGCAGAGGATTGTCCTTTTCTGTCTGATCAGGGGTTTCAGTGGATCTTTTATGGGGACGACTCTCGTCCAAAGATTCCGGTAATATCAGCGGTTAAGATGGCGCGATTATTGGAGCACGGCCACATAGGTTACATCATTTATGCTCTGGATGTATCTGAGGAAAAGGAAGTAAGAGCTGAGGACATTCCGGTTGTGGCGGAGTTCATTGATGTGTTCCCAGATGAGATTCCGGGATTTCCGCCTGTCAGGGATGTGGAATTTGCTATTGAGTTGCTGCCAGGGACTTCTGCTATATCCCGTGCTCCTTACAGGATGGCACCGGCAGAGCTGAGGGAACTGAAGGTACAGTTACAGGAGCTCCTCGACAAGGGATACATTCCTCCTAGTGTATCGCCTTGGGGTGCACCAGTCTTGTTCGTGAAAAAGAAGGATGGATCAATGCGTCTGTGCATTGACTATAGGCAATTGAACAAGGTCACAGTGAAGAACAGATATCCACTTCCGAGGATTGATGATCTGTTCGACCAGCTTCAGGGTACAGAGGTGTACTCCAAGATAGACTTGAGGTCAGGCTATCATCAAGTGCGGGTTAGAGCTGGTGATGTCCAAAAGACGGCTTTTAGAACTCGGTATGGGCACTATGAGTTCTTGGTGATGCCATTCGGGGTGACGAATGCCCCTGCTACTTTTATGAGCTTGATGAACAGGGTATTTCAGGAGTACCTCGATCAGTTTGTAATCGTGTTCATTGATGACATCCTGGTCTATTCAAGGAATGAGGAGGATCATGCCAATCATCTGAGGATAGTGCTCCAGATCCTCAGGGATCATCAGTTGTACGCCAAACTCAGCAAGTGTGAGTTTTGGCTGAGCAGTGTTGCATTCTTGGGTCATATCATATCACGAGAGGGGATATCAGTAGACCCGAGGAAGATAGAGGCAGTTATGGACTGGTCTGCCCCTACTTCAGTCAGTGAGATTCGAAGTTTTCTTGGTCTGGCTGGCTATTATCGACGTTTCGTCGAGGGTTTCTCAAAGGTCGCCAAGCCACTTACACAGCTGACTCAGAAGGGAGTCCCATTCTGTTGGACAGAGGCTTGTGAGCAGAGTTTCAGGGAATTGAAGCACAGGCTGACTACTGCACCAGTTCTAGTGATTCCCAAGGAGAACAAAGGATTTGTTATTTATATCGACGCATCGCTACAGGGATTAGGGTGCGTACTGATGCAGGACAGACATGTAGTGGCTTATGCTTCGAGACAGTTGAAGCCACATGAGACGAGGTATCCATTCCATGATCTGGAGTTGGCAGCTATAGTGTTCGCCTTGAAGATATGGCGACACTACTTATACGGTACCTCATTTACCATCTTCACTGATCACAAGAGCCTGAAGTTCTTGTTTACACAGGCTGAGTTGAACATGAGGCAGAGGAGATGGATGGACCTGCTGAAGGATTATGATTGTGAAATCCTATACCATCCCGGGAAAGCAAATCTGACAGCCGACGCCCTGAGTCGGAAAGTGCGGAGCACTGCAGAGGATGCCATGTGTTTATCAGCTATGTTGGGCTCCTACTGCCATTTGGGATTTGATTATGACGTATCTTCTTCACCAGTACAGGTTTTGACCTTGCTAGCGGAGCCTGTTATTTATGATCACATCAGAAAGGCTCAGGGGACCGATGTAGAGGTTCAGAGATGGATGTTAGTGGTTCATTCAGGTCAGCCATCGAGATTCAGAGTGGCTGAGGATGGTTCTCTGAGACTTGGTGATAGATGGGTGGTTCCAGATGCACCTGAGTTGCGTCAGGGTTTATTACGGCGAGCTCATTGCAGTAGGATGAGTGTCCACCCAGGCGGGAAGAAGATGTATAAGGATCTACGCAGCCAGTTCTGGTGGAGACATATGAAACAAGATGTCACCTCATTTGTCAAGCGTTGTTTGATTTGTCAGCAGGTGAAGGCTGAGAGGCAGAGGCCTGGAGGTGAACTGAGGAGTTTGGAGTTACCCGACTGGAAGTGGCAGCACGTGTCTATGGATTTTGTGACCCACTTATCAAGGACTGTTTCTGGTTTTGATGCCATCTGGGTAGTCGTGGATAGACTGACTAAAGTGGCTCACTTCATTCCCTACTGTATGACATATACGCACTTGAGGATGGCACAATTATATGTCAGAGATGTGGTGAGACTACACGGGATCCCTGTTTCAATAGTGTCCGATCGAGATCCGCGGTTCACATCTCACTTTTGGGAGGGTCTGCAGAAAGCTCTAGGTACAGAGTTGAGGCTGAGCACAGCCTATCACCCTCAGACGGACGGACAGACCGAGCGTACGATACAGACGCTCGAGGATATGTTGAGAGCTTGTGTGCTAGAGTTCGACATATCATGGCAGGACTCGATAGCCTTGGTGGAGTTCTCTTACAACAACAGCTACCAGGCAAGTATACAGATGGCTCCTTTCGAGGCCCTCTATGGTAGGCGTTGTAGGTCACCCTTGTGTTGGGATGACTTGGACCGTAAGTCGGTTGGAGGACCAGAGTTGGTTCAGGAAATGGAAGAGAAAGTTAAGGTCATCAAGAGAAAAATGAAGGCAGCTCAGGACAGACAGGCAGCATATGCCAATCAGCGGCGTAGGCCGTTGGAGTTTCAGTTGGGTGACGGAGTTTTTCTGAAGATCTCACCTTTCATAGGCGTAGTACGGTTTGGTATGCGGGGGAAGTTGTCTCCTAGATACGTGGGGTCGTATGAGATCTTACAGCGTGTTGGTACTCTGGTGTACCGTTTGGCGTTACCGCCTTCTCTGTCTGGTATACACGACGTATTTCATGTGTCTATGCTGAGGAAGTATGAGCCGGATCCTTCACATGTGTTGCAGCCTTCAGAGGTGCAGATTGAGTCCGATGTTTCTTATGTTGAGCGGCCTATCAGGATTTTGGATAGGGCAGACCGCAGACTTCGGAACAAGGTTATTCCTATGATCAAGGTTCAGTGGGATCGTAGGGGTGTCGAGGAGGCCACGTGGGAGACAGAGCGACACATGGTGCAGCACTATCCAGAGCTGTTTTCTGGTATGCTTTTATGTATTGGTTACTTCATGTTGGTAAGCATGTTTGATTTCGGGGACGAAATCCTATAAGTAAGGGAGTATTGTGATATCCCATAAATGATTATTGTGATGTTAATCATTTGAGTTAAATTATGATGATTTGGGTGTTAATTCATGGGTTTGGATTAGTATTATTGGGGAGTTTCATTTCAGGGTGCATGTGATATATGTTGAGATTTTGGGGGTCGTGGCTTGTTTATTTGGGGTGTGTGTTGTTTGTTTCGGGTAAAGCATGTTAACGGGAATTGAAGTATTTTATTGAGAAAATAATATAAATATCATGTGAGGATATTTTTATACATCGTGCTAAATACCGGGACCAAAACATAACACATCATACCACCCAACACCCAACCACCCCCCCCCCCCCAACCCATACCAATCACACTGCACAGCTGACTTTGTTCACCACTTGGCCCAATCATTCCACCACTCTCAGCCATCCAAATTCTCGAGCCTTCTCTCCCATATCTTCACCAGCTTCAGCTAAGCAAAATTCTGAGGAGCTTGTCCCTTTTCATCGCCTGGAAAGCCTTCAAAAATCGGAGCAAAGTAGGGTGAGAAACCATGCTCTGTTTTTGTTTTAAACTTGTTTGAGTACATGTTTTTAGGTGGCGAGAAAACGGCATGTTAGCTTAGGTTTCTTGAAACCTTTGATTTAAATGCTTTTATGGTGTTATCGTGAGGCTCTCTGTATTTTTCCTTGAGCATGTTGCATGTTTTATGTTGAGGAAATAAGCATGTAAAGAAGGGTGTTCGGAAATCTGGGTAGGTGTATGCCCTGTTTTTCTGGGAAATTATGGTTAGGGATTGATTTTGAGGAGGTGGTATCATGCATGTTAGAAGGGTTTGTGGTGAACCTTCGATTTGAGTTTATGCATGGTAGTTTTGTAAAGCCCTTGGCATGTTTGTTCGAGCATGCTTTATGTTATATGTGATAGTTATTATAGCATGAAATGAAGTACTCAGGAAATCTGGAAATAAAATGTGTTGCCCTGTTTCCGAAAAGATGATCGAGTACTTGTGTAAATGGTCGTCGTTTATGCATATGGGCTTATGTTTGGGGTGTAATTTTGGTATGAATACACTCAGGGTAGTGTGTTGTAACTACTAGCATGTTTATTTGGGCATGTTGTATGTCTTACATGTTGGATTTAAGGGTGTGATTTTAGGTGTTCGAGAATTCTGGGTTGGCATTTCTCGAACAGAGCATCTCGATCGATCGATATTTCATCTCGATCGATCGAGCGGGGCAGAATCTTGGTTTTGATTTTAGGCGTCTTCTCGATCGATCGTGAAGAGGGGCCGATCGATCGAGAGACCCAGAATGTTGAAAAATATAATTTGTTATATTTTGTTAAAGTTTTGATATTGGATTGTAATGAGACATCTAATATTTTGTTGTACACTGGTGTAGAGCCTTCACAGGTAGCTACACAGCGTAGGGGATAGAGTCCTGCAACACACCACATTTTGGAAAGGTACGTAAGCGACGTACGGGCATCCCAACGGTAACATGTACTTATGTTTGTCTGTGTGACACATGATGAATGCAATGCGATGCATTAAGATTATGATACATGTTAGTATGCATTGTGTTGCATATTATGCATTGTTGTTGCATATTGTGATGTGGGATAAAGAGGTGTATTCCACGAGTCAGGGCGATCACAGTTAAGGTTTTAATGCTTATGCTTTACCGCTGCGCATGTGGAGCGGGAGTGGGGAGGCTCGCTGGCACATGGAGGCGAAGTATACCATACTAAGCGAGGAAGGGATACCGCTAGTATGATGAAGCGTGTATGCGATACCGCTTGTTTGAGATTAAGAAAGCATTAAAATAACTGATGATGACTGACTCAAGAAAAACAGGAAATGTCATGACATTCATTTGTAAAGCCATATATTCATATAATGTGTTTTATTATGAACTATGGTACAGGGACAACCATTGGGCGTTATAAATGCAGGAAATACAGGAAGTGCTTGTATTTAGGATTGTGCATTTATGCTTTACTTTCATATTATGTTGAATATGAATTGTTTTATGCTCACGTGTTGGGGGTTGTCTTTGTAGGTGCTTTTGTTGACGAGAACCAGGGTCGGGGTTGATTTGCTGAGCTGTAAGGAGTGCTACAGGATTAGCATGTTAGAGAAATTTTGTATAGCTTCTACTGGGTAGAGTAAGACTATAATGTAGTGCATTTGTAGGAATTGTGTTATTCCTTTTTGAAACATTTTGGTACTGTAATCTCTAAAGCTCAGGTTAAATCAACACGACACGTTACTCTGATATATTCACATGAATGTTTAAGTTCTCTAAATTGCACCTTAGTAACTTGTTGTGATAACGGGGTCTCACATGTAACCATAGCTTGCTTGCTTTCTAGAGAGAGGTTGCGGATTACAGGTGACAGTTACAAGAATGGCTTCTCAAAGACTACTTTTTCTGCCCGATTGACCGATGGCTCTTTAATGGCTGATTTGCCAGAGGAATCGCAAAGGTCATCAGAAGATCCTTTACTCAGACAAGGGGCGAATAGTTTAGCGCATCCTTTATTGTTACTATGGGGTCCTGAAGCACAAGGAGATTTTACTCGTTGGTGTCAATTAGGGGTGGTTGGCAATCGATCGAGGAGACTCGCGATCGATCGCGACGAGGCGCTGGTTGGCCACTGGTTGGGGGCGATCGATTGCGATAAAATTGATGATCGATCACCGCTCGAAGATTGATGTTTTTTTGGAAATTTTGGAAAATGTTGAGATTTTGGAATTGAGGTTTAAATAGCCGATTTCCGGGGCAATGTCTACATTCCAATGGGAATGTTTTACCTTTAAAAGGAAATGGTTGGAGCCAAATTTTAATAAGAAAATGGAATACTCGATTGAGTAGTTGGCTAACTTTTGAACTTGCAAAATGGAATATTTTGGCTTGACCCGAGGTCTTTTAAAATGGTAAATCGTCATGACTTGATGATATATTTGGGGATTGTAAAAATGCTTGGGCACATGGTTGCATGCTTATGTTTGATTGTGAATTATTTGTGTGTTAGCACATAATTCATCTGGTCGTGAGACTCAGGCAAGGTTGGACTTGAACTACGAAATTATAAGGTACTTATGACATATGAGCATAGCCCTTTATTATAATTGCAATTGTTGAGTGAATGGTACACTATGTTGCAATAAATGTATATGAAAATGCATGGTATATGGTATTAGCAATAAACGGATATTGAAATGCATGGTTTATTGTAATTTATATAAATGGATATATATGTATTGGAAATTATATGGTTTGAGCGAGCAATGATTGGGATGTTGTCGCCATTGAGCGACCATCGATTATGATGCCTCTGCTGTTGAGCAAGTGTGGGGTTAAAATGCCGCTATTTTGGAGCGAGCAATGAAATAGAAACATGGAATCATTGGTTAGATATATGTGATATCTACGGTCCTTTATTTAATGATTTGACCATATTTGATTATGGAACTGGCATGACATAAATGGTATTAGTTAATCTATGTGGTGATTAACTGGCTTTGGGAATTTGATGAGTTTGGTTATTTTGAGAACATGGACAATACTGGGGATACCGGATGAGGATGATACCATTCAGGGAGTATCATTTAAATTCATGACATTTACATTCTGTAAATTATGAACTATAATATTATGATAATTGGATCGGTGGTATTGGTATGCTCACCCCGTGTGGGGGCTGTCTCTGTCGGGGCAGGTAATACAGGTGCAACAGTAGCTTTGGAGTTGAGCTCGGGCATCTGGTTTGAGGTACTTCCAGGATTGAGGTACCAGAGCCGGTTGAATAAGCATAACGGTAGATCCGGAGTGGCGATCGAGATATGGATGGGAGGTGCTTCCAGGATCGAAGCACCAGTAACAGTATTTGGTAGACTATCTTATACATTAGATACACGTTTATTTATTGGGTGCTCTCATGTGAGCACGTTCTTACGTGTATATGGAATGTATAAATGGGTATGGTGTTCCTCTCTTCATTTATTGTCTGCATGCAATTAAATACGGAATTGCTATATAAATGAGAGTATGTTAGTGTATTATGAGGATGCATACTATGTAAATGGTTTTGGTTGGGGAAGTTGAGTATTATGGGGTTCTAATGAAAGAAATTTTATAGTTGGTATCTGATTCTGTAATGCCTCGATTTACTTTATATACGTGTCACATGATTATGGCGTAATTTAGAATAATTACGGTACAATGTGGACTCGAGTTCGGGTGGAACCGAGTGATGATCGAGGTAATAAAAGAATGAATTACTATGAGGTAACATAAACAAGAAACATAGGAGATATGTGAGTTGTGAACAAAGATATGTATAGTCTTGACATATGGATGATTTTATATGCAAGAGAAGGAAGAGATATGAATTGTGTAGTGGGATATGAACTTGGAGTACATTTGTATGCATTTGAAAGTGCATTAGCATGTGTATTTGAGTTGCAAGTGCATTAGCATGTCATGTGAATTTGAGTTATAGGTGCAGGAGTTAATAAGAAGGGATAAGCTGATTTTCTACACATAATGCACCAAATTTCACCTACAAATCTCTACAAAACCTCTTGCTTGTTCTTCTTACTCTTGCACTTTTATCTTGGCATTCTACTTGCAAGATTCATTTGAGACTAAGAGGAAGTAATTTACTTGGTAAGGAGGCTAAACTTTCATTACTTTATCAATTTAGAAGTTCTTTGATTTTGTTTGAAGTTGGAAGTATGAAAGCATGTGAAGAATCATATCATGGTTATATGCTAGTAATTGGATTCTAAGATGGTGGAAACATGTTGTTATGCTAGTAGAGAGTGCATGAACCTTGTTTACATGTTGAATTTCGAGTTGTAGGAGAAGAGCTAGGAAGATAAGCTCAAAATCGCCATGGTTTCAAAATTTTGTCATCGACCGATCGATCGCTAGGATCGTACCGATCGATCTGTAAAACAGGGGAAAGTAAGGCGGTTCATGTACCGATCGATCGCTGAAAGCGACCGATCGATCGGTGAAATGCCGTAGCATTTTTGAGAAATTCAAATATTTAAGCGATCGATCGCTAGCTTTTGACCGACCTATCGCTAGGGTTACTTGTTTGGACCGATCGATCGCTAGAAAGCCCGATCAATCGGTAGACTTCAAATGTTATATTTTTGTAGCTTTTGATATTGAAGCCTCTTATAACATGGTATATTGTTCATGTGCTTGTAGCATCATCATAGGGGACAGGGCAAAGAGGCAATTAGCCATCAACGCCTGATTTATCGCTTTTGTGTCGCTTTACAGGTACGTGTTGACGTACAGAGTATAGATATGATGTGATGATGATGTTATGGTTTTGATATCATATGATTTATGTTATCTTTGTGTCATATGATTGGTAGTATCATATACATGTGCATACATGGATTTCATATGATTGAGATGGATGCCTTGATAGATATGTGTATATGCTTTGGTGAGATCATTGCCTTGATAGATATGCCAGGTGTGGTATATGCTTTGGCTGAGATCGTTGCCACGATAGATATACTACATATGTTTTGGCTTGAGAGATATACGCCTGGTTTGGGTATATGCTCTGGCTATTATCACAGATGAGTATGGTACTATGATATGTGCTGCTAATATGAAGATGTGGTGTGGTTCCACTGACATATTGAGCTGAATATGCATATCATATGGGGCTCGTGATAATAGGGTGATTGTTGAGACATGTCATGACATAATGCATTTGTTGATGCATGATACAGAGCATTCACTATTGATGATTTTATTGTGCTTTATCATTAATGTTATTGTTTTGATATTGCACTGAGATAGTTGTTATCTATACTCATGTTGTGTGAATGTTTCTGTAGGGACTCATAGACGTGGGGAAACGAGATGTGAGTCATTTTCCGCTGCGAGTTGAACCAATGCCTAGGAGTTATCTTGTAATAGGTTGTTGTTAGTACATATGATGTGTAGTTGGTATGTTTTGAGAAACCATGTAACAACTTAACTAGTAAGATACTCTTACTCAGTGTATGTTATTACTTAATTCAGACTCACAGACGTATTTAATCGAATACATAATGTATTAAGTAAAGAGGACCCCACAGATTCTATGTTTGCATGTGGTTTTCTTCCCATGATAATATGATTGTATGCACTAATGGCATGGATTAATACACTAATATACGGGGGTCCTTACATTAGTGGTATCAGAGCAGTGGTTGCTCTTTGGGGCTGTTGAGGGCCTAGGAACATGTTAATGGCAATGGGAAGCACATACTTATGCATGATGGTAGTTAGTGTTGTGTGGCACAACTATATTGCTCATGTGCGTTTATGATGTGTTCATAATTGGAATATGTTGTTGCTAACCGTGTTGGTTGCATGGTCATATGGGACATGGATCTTGCATTACGGTTACATATTGGAATGATGATTTTAATGCTTTGCTGCTAAATGTTGAAGCGATGATAAACTTCGCATGTCACATTTGAAGCGAGGTGCATTAAAATACACTCATAGTGATGTTTATTGGAATATGGATTATGCATTGCGGTTGCATACATGGCGTAGCGATGTGAATACTTGGCGCTGTCATATTATAGCGATGAAGAATATTTGCCTCAAATATGTCGAAGCGAAGGATAATTCCGATGTCACGTTACTATTGCGAGGGATATTATGCCGCTAATATGTCGAAGCGAGGGGTATTTCCGCTGTCATGATAAAACGAGTAGTAGTGGCGCCGCTGTCATACCATCGCGATGAAGAATATCTGCCGCTTAAGCGAGGGATATTATACCGCTAATATGGTTTATGCCGCCGGGTATTCATTGCGATGGTTTATTCTGCTATTCGGTTGGCGATGGTTTCTGCCGCCGGGTATTCACAGCGATGGTTTATTCCGCTATTCTGTTGGCGATGGTTTACGCCGCCGGGTATTATAGCGATGGGTTATTCCGCTACATCTATGATGATGGTTCATACCGCCGGATATCTATAGCGATGTTTTATGTCGCTGACTCTATGGCGAGGGATCATGCCGCTGATTCTATAGCGATGGGTTATACCGCTATGCACGTAGCACTAGATTACGCCACCTACGAGTGATGGGTGCTGCTTGCGTGCCACTGGTGGACGATGGATAAAGGTATGCCGCTATCTTGTTAGCGATGAGGTATGGTATATTACTATTTTATTAGCATTACTGTGGATGTCATGCTTTGACATACATATACCGTCATGTGTTTGACAATGAGATTATGGATGTCGTGTATCGACGTATACCGTCATGTGTTTGACGATGAGATTGTAATGTCAGGTGTTGACATGTACCGTCACGAGTTGACGATGTTATTTTGGATGTCATATGTTGACATACCATCACGGGATGACGATGACATAGTGGATGTTCTATGTAGACTGATAGGCTTAGAATTTAACTGTTTTTAATTTCTTCCCATTTTTCATACTTTTTCCTGGATGATATTATGTTTTTTGGTGTTTAATTGTCTATTTCAGGAAAATTAGTTGGAAATGGAAGAAATGAGCTAAACTGAAGAAAAAGGGCGAAATCAAGGCGAGAAAGAGTTGAAATTGAGGAAGTGAGATTTTCGGAATCTCGATCGATCGAGATTTTGTCTCGATCGATCGAGCCAGACAGTGTGCTGAGAAGAAAAGAATTTCAAGTTTCGATCGATCGGAACAATTTTCCGATCGATCGAGCGAGGAAGTAACTTCAGAGCTAATTTTATCAAAGTCTCGATCGATCGGAGGAAATCTCGATCGATCGAGCGAGGCAGTAAGTTTCAAAGGCTGACATGAACAGTGCACCGATCGATCGGACGCAATTCTCGATCGATCGAGACGCAAATCCGGGAAAATCTTATCTTCCATTTTTGAATGGATTTTCGGGGGATAAAAGAAAATTTCATTTCCATACAAGGGGGACATTATTCCAGACGCCTATTCTCTGAAAAATAAGGAACCCTAGCCCCCTCCTAGCGCCGCCGAAGGAGATCCAATCTCCGTTCTTCGTCCAAAGTCGAGCCAATTCATTCCGGAGTGCAAGGAAGGAGCAAGAGAAGAGATTTCGGTGCTACGCACGGATTTATTCCGCCGTTTATCGTATTTCTAGACTCTAATCTATTTCATTTTGATTTTCAATTGATGTTTTTAAGGTCGAGAGACGATTAAACTCTTTTGTATTTGGTTTGAATTATTTTGAGTTTATTCTATCGAAGTTTAGTTTCGTTGTGTTTGATTATTGATTCAATTGTGTTTGAGTGCATTGATTTCTATTGTTCATAAATTAATTGCATTTGTAGATCAAAGCCTAGCTAACTTTGGTTGAATCTGAGAGTTATAACCGAGATTGAGAGATAACGTTGTAACACGCTCTATTAATTTATGATGTATGTTACGATTGAGATCGAGAGATGATATCGCATACGTGAGAACTTTGAATTGAAAGATTTAGAGTAACAAGGTTTTGATAATTTATGCAATATTGAATTAGTAAATAGGTGCACGAGAGTGACTTATTCTAATTTAATGTTAGTTTCTTTACAGCTCGAGAGTGTGTATCGAATAATAGTGAAAACCTTTCACCTTTAGAATCATTTGGTTGATAATTTGATAATTCAGTTGAATCATTAAAAATAGCACAGTTGAACGACGAGCTTGATAGATTTCTCGAGTGACTTACCTTTGCATATCCGGAACCAATCATTTTATTATCTCTTGTTTAATTTTCGGTCCTTAGTTTAATGTGGCTTTAGTTAATCAACTTCTGAAATCGTAGGCTAAATATAATTTCTCTAATCTTATTTGGTACTTATACATTAGTCCCTGTTGATTCGACAACCCGTACTTAATTTTCACTATACTAAAACATGACAACCGTGCACTTGCGGTAGAATCGCTTCACACTATTCTTTGAAAAATCTTTTGTTTAAAAATAAAGCGGTCAAGTTTTTGGCGCCGTTGCCGGGGATCGAACCCGGGTCACCCGCGTGACAGCGTTTTTATCAAAGTACTTTCCCCCTTCCAAGACGGCGAAGATGCGGAACGATATCACAACTTTTGGGCAGTTTGACCCCGAGACTTTATATGAAGCGTGGGATCGTTTTAAAGAATTGTTGAGGAGATGCCCACACCACGGTCTACCCATTTGGTTGCAGGTACAAACTTTCTATAACGGTTTATTTTCTTCTAACCGTTCGATGATAGATGCAGCATCTGGGGGATCAATAATGAGGAAGACGCCGGAAGAGGCATATAGCTTATTGGAAGAAATGGCATGCAACAGCTACCAATGGCAGTCAGAGAGGAGCACGCCACAGAAGCCAATAGGAGTCCATCAAGTAGACGATATCACTGCTCTTTCGGCTCAGTTAGAAGCTATGAACCGGAAGATAGACAGCATGGGAGCAGCAGCGATGCAAGCTCAAACTATATTCTGTGAGTTGTGTGGAGGCGGTCATCCAAGCATCGAATGTCAGGCAGGTAACCCATTCTTGCAAACTAATGAAGTAGTGAATTTTGTAGGTAACAGGCCACCCAACAGTCCGTACTCAAACTCATACAACCCGGGGTGGAGGAATCATAACAATTTTAGGTGGTCCAACAAAGAGAAAGTGTTAAATCCACAGTTACAACCGGGAGGATCGAATAAACTGAGTATGGAAGAGCTAATAGCCAAGTTCATAGCATCAACTGAATCCAGGATGACAACTCAGGATTCAGCAATAAAGAACTTGGAAGTGCAAGTGGGTAAGCTCGCATCATTAATTTCAGGACAAACGCAGGGCACAATCTCAATTGGAACAGTGAAGAATCAAAATGATCAAGCAAAGGCCATTGAGTTAAGAAGTGGAAAAGAGCTAAGACCGCGAGCTGAAGCCGAAGAGAGTCATGGAGAGACATCCGAAGGCAAGGATATGACTGAGAAAAAGGCAACGGAGAAAGGTAAGAATTCTAACACTACACCGATCACACACATTGATAGGATAGAAATTCCACCCCCATTTCCCACAGCATTGAAAAAGGCTAAGATGGACGCAGAATTTGGTAAGTTTCTTGAAGTATTTAAGAAACTTCATATTAATATTCCATTTGTTGATGCTTTACTTCAAATGCCTAGTTATGCTAAGTTTTTGAAGGAAATCTTGTCGAATAATCGAAAGTTGGGCGAATATGAGACGGTAAGTTTGACGGAGGAGTGCTCAGCAATTGTGCAAAATAAAATGCCTCCAAAGTTAAAAGACCCAGGGAGTTTTACTATACCATGCACTATAGGATCAGTTTCCTTTACAAAGTCATTATGTGATTTGGGTGCTAGTATAAATTTAATGCCATTTTCTATTTTCAGGAAGTTGGGGCTAGGAGAGCCAAAACCTACTAAGGTTTCACTACAATTAGCACATCGATCCATCACATACCCCAGGGGTATCATTGAAGACGTCTTAGTCAAAGTGGATAAATTCATCTTTCCCGTTGATTTTCTGGTACTTGATATGGAAGCAGATTCAGAGACACCACTGATTTTGGGTCGACCATTCTTAGCAACGGGAAAAGCAATAATCGATGTGCAACAAGGGAAGTTGGTCCTCCGAGTAGGGGAGGATCAAGTTACTTTTAATGTTTTCAAAGCACTTAAACATCCACACGACGAACACATGTGTTTCAGTATAGATATTATTGATATTCTGACAGATGATTTGTTACAAGATACATTCAAGGATAACATGGAAGCATGCCTAGTGGAAGCGGATGAGCAACATTGCAAGGACAACCTTGAGAGTATAGCTTTTATGAACAACACCAGTCCATACATGAAGCGAGCCACTGAGAATCTTGGAGAGTTGGGAAAAAGAGATATTAAACTTCAAAAGCCATCAATTGAAGAGTCACCTAATCTTGAGCTCAAACCTCTTCCATCACATCTCAAGTATATTTTCTTAGATGCTGAAAGATCTTTACCAATCATTATTTCTTCATCTTTGACAGGTGATAATGAGGAAAAGCTTCTGAAAGTCCATCAGGAGCACAAGAAAGCATTTGGATGGAAGATATCAGATATCAAAGGAATTAGCCCATCGGTCTGCATGCATAAAATTCTTATGGAGGACACATTCAAGGTCGTGGTTCAACCTCAACGTCGTCTTAATCCAAAAATGCAAGAGGTAGTCAAAGATGAGGTGATTAAGCAAATGGACGCAAGTATTATCTATCATATTTCTGATAGCTCATGGGTAAGTCTTATTCAATGCGTACCAAAGAAGGGAGTTATTACTGTTGTCCCTAATGAGAATAATGAGTTAATACCCACTAGAACAGTCACAGGGTGGAGAGTGTGTATTGATTATAGGAGGTTAAATGATTCCACTCGTAAAGACCATTTCCCCCTTCCCTTCATTGATCAGATGGTAGAAAGGTTAGCAGGGTATGATTTTTATTGTTTTTTAGATGGATATTCGGGATATAACCAAATTGCTATTACACCTGAGGATCAAGAGAAGACCACCTTCACTTGTCCTTATGGCACATTTGCATTCCGACGAATGCCATTTGGATTATGTAATGCACCAGCTACCTTTCAAAGATGTATGGTGGCCATATTTCATGACATGATAGAGAAGTTCCTAGAAGTTGTAGGGTCCTCCTACCTTTACATCATATTAATAGCGTATTATGAACTAAACATGTATTAGAGACATCTTAGAGTTCTGGTTGTTATGTGAGCTTAATGTAATTACAGGCCAAAATGAAACTCCAACAGTTAGTTAATTACATTCCCCAAAATGAATGTTAAGGCTAACAAAATCCTGTATCTATCTTCTTATGCTCCATTAGCTCACCATCTCAACCCGACCCTTAGTCTCGATCCAAAAGTGTACCTACAGGAACAACTCATCGTGAGCATGTACATCGTTACTTAACATCATGTGATGACCAGGGATTATAGGTGTTAATCCCGTAGTGTTAATAATCCCTAAAGTGGTTTTACGGGACGATTTGGAGTTTAATCGAGGTGTTGGGCCTTCTGGGCTCTTTTATTTGGGTAGTTGGGATCGTTGGATCCAGAGGTTGAGATTGTATTCACATTACGGTGTAAAACCTAAGAGTTGGGTTTTTGATGTGTCTCGGAATCTCGGGTGCTATGTGAGCACCGGTAGAGGGTTTTGGAGTTAGAGAGAGAGTTTTTGAAAACAGATGATTTTTAAGGAATCACGATGTATTTGTGGGGTTATTAATTTTTAGGGGTATTTTTGCTATAAATACCAATTGAACCCAAAATTTTAAAGGAAATTTCATTTCAACCCCTTCATTTCCTCTCTCCTCTCCCGCGACCCTCTCCCGCTGCCAGCCCCTGCCCGCGCGCAAAAGCGCTTCGGCCGCCGCCGTCCCGCCGCCGATCAGCGCGTCCGACCTACCCACGGCTTCGTCTCGTCCAGGCGCTCATTTCCCCTCCGGCAATTGAAAGTTTCATCGCGATTTGAGGTCGAATTTTGAGAAAGAGCGGCGATCCCCAAATTCTAGGGTTCATCGGATTTCGTCCGATTTTGCTTCCGATTTTGTTGGGTAACGTTCCTTACCCCTTTTCCATGCTTATGATGTATTTTCCCTACCTATGGTGAATTATTGTGTTCGAATTTTGAGGATTGAGTTCGAATTTGTGGAGGTTGGTTCGAATTTCATGATGTGTGGGGGATTTATGTTCGATTTTGGGGATTGTTGGCATGAGGATGATAATTCTTGTTAGGATTCGATTTATTCATGTTTAAATGAATTATGATGCTTAAGTGGGATTGAATTAAGATGTTATGGTTCGATTTTGCCCTAATTGGTGAGGGTTGATTTCGAATTTGGGGATTTTGACTATGGGTTGATGATTCATGTTAAGGATCGTTCATTACATGTTTTAACTGATTTATGACGCTTGGTTGGGTTCGAATTGTGATCCTAGGGTTCGAATTATTGAAGGTGTTCTTGGGCAATTTTCGATATGTCGCATTCGTTTTCCCTCCCTGCATGTACCCTGCCCCGGGTCTTTTAAATGATTTATTGTCGAGTGTTGACAATATTTTGAAGGTTATGAATGTGCTTGAGCATGGGTTACATGTTCGTAAATAATTGTGAATTATTTATCGTTTTAGCACATCGTTTCTCGGGGCATGGAACTCGAGCAAGGTTTGGCTCGGACTTCGAGGATTTAAGGTACGTTTAGCGTACGAGCATAGTTTAAATGATGTTTTACAAGTATGATGCATGATTTAAGATATATGATATGTTTTACTATGATGGTATCGGGACTCGGTTACGATATGTTGTTTCACATGGTGGAATGCTCAGTGCCGCTATGAAGCGAGCCAATGATGAGGTGTGGTTGCTACGGAGCAAACACCCATAGTATGACGTTACCTTGAAGTAAGAAATGAGAATGTGGTATTTGATTAGATATCTAGGATATCTGTATTTTATTCCCTATGGGTAATAATAGGAATAGAGACGTAGTTAATCAGAGAAGTGATTAACCAATATCGGAAGTTAAGAAAATCTCAATACGATATCTAGAATTATAATCATTGCTAGTTAAAGTAAGATGTTATGAAAAGATGTTATGAAAAGATGTTATGAAACGATGTTATGAAACGATGTTATGAAACGATGTTATGAAAAGATGTTATGAAACGATGTTATGAAATGATGTTATGAAATGTTGCTAATTATTGCTAAATTAAGTAAGATGTTATGAAAAGATGTTATGAAACGACGTTATGAAAAGATGCTATGAAATGATGTTATGAAATGTTACCAATCATTGCCAAATAAAGTAAGACGTTATGAAAGGTTACTGATTTGAGACTGGCTAGGGTTAACCAATATGATGATTAACTGCATATTCAAGATTTGATGATTTATCTGTTTTGAGAACAGGGTTATACAGGGGTACGCTATGATGAGGATGATACCATCCAGGAAGTATCACATATATTCCACAATATTTACATTTTCGTAAATTATGTATTATGTCATTATGATTATGAAATTGTGGAATTGGTATGCTCACCCCGTTGGGGGCTGTCTCTGTTGGGGCAGGTGAACAGGTACATCGATGGCTTTGGATATGAGCTCAAGCTGTTGATTGGATGTACTCCCAGGATCGTGGTACCAGGGCTCGATGAAGCACGGTATCGTATAAAGTACTCATACGCCCATGAGGGTTATATACATATTCATGATGCTCGCATGTGAGCAAGATTATGCTTGTATATGGGTTGTATGTAAAGGCATGAGCCTTTCTCTCTCTTTCATTCCATGTTGCATGCAATTAGAGGTAGAATTGCTAAATGATAAGAGAGTCATTAGTGTATTGTGGGTGTTGAAACCCACTTTTGTTGTCATGTGTGTGGTGTCTTCCCTGGCTGGGAATTTACTTGACATTACTGTATTCTGATGAGTATTATGTTTTCCCTGGCCGGGAATTAGGTTATGTGCTGTACTTTTATTTCGGGATAGCTCTATTTATGGGGAGACTCTGCCCAAATTTTTATAAAAGTCCACAAGTAAAAAGTGGTGTAATGGGCAAGCTCTATGAGTCTATTGTTGTTAGGATGAGAGCTTATAACACTGTATGTTAAAGAAAATTTTGTGTTGCCATTCAATGGTAAGGTATCATCTGTGTTTCCCGAATAATTTTATTGAAAGCTTATGCCACACATTAATGATTAGTACACTAATAAAGGGTTAAGTATACAGGGTCCTTACATTAGTGGTATCAGAGCAGTGGTTGCTCGTTGGGGCTGTTAAGGGCCTAGGAAGTTATTGATAGCACATATTTATGCATGATGGCATTAATGTTATACGACATGACTAATTGTTTATGTGCTTATATGATATGAAAAGTGGTATTGCTAACCATTGTGGTTGCAGGAATCGTGTGGAACACGATAGGATGGCATTAATAGCGATGTCTAACACTCTATATGCTACGTGCCAAGGAATCTGATTTTGGAAGAAAATTAGGGAAAAGAAAGATATGACGTATTGTCCGAGGACAGACTAAGTAGACCACCGACAGTGGAATACTTCGGTATGGTCTCAATTATTATTGAATATACTAATGCGTTTGTTCATGTAATGTTCAAGCAAGGAATGTACGTAAGAGGCGTACGGGCATCGGACGGTAACACACATCCTTATACTACAACTGTGCTTTTATTGCATGAATATTCACGATGAGATGATGATGTGTATACGATGATGTTATACGATGTTTATACAATGAGGCTTATACGATGTTTATATGATGATGTTTATGATAAGTAAAGATGATAAGATGATTATGATGATGATTATGAGGAATAAGATTATAATGATGACGTGCATACGATGTTTATATGATGATGTGCATAAGATGTTTATTTGATGATGTGCATACGATGTTTATATGATGATGTGCATACGATGTTTATATGATGATGTTTATACGATGTTATTGTGGTAAGGTGCCACGGGGTAAGGTGCCCCACATGGTAAGTAGCCATGCGATGTTATTGTGGTAAGGTGCCACGGGGTAAAGTGCCCCACATGGTAAGTAGCCATGCGATGTTATTGTGGTAAGGTGCCACGGGGTAAGGTGCCCCACATGGTAAGTAGCCATGCGATGTTATTTTGGTAAGGTGCCACGGGGTAACGTGCCCCACATGGTAAGTAGCCATGCGATGTTATTGTGGTAAGGTGCCACGGGGTAAGGTGCCCCACATGGTAAGTAGCCATGCGATGTTATTGTGGTAAGGTGCCACGGGGTAAGGTGCCCCATATGGTAAGAGGCCATACGATATTATTATGAGGATTTACGATGACTCATTCTTTTATGAGGACTGGCGATGGTTCTTTCCGCCAGATGTATGATAGCGATGCCTCATTCCGCTATATTGATTGGCGATGGTTCTTTCCGCCAGATGTATGATAGCGATGCCTCATTCCGCTATATTGATTGGCGATGGTTCTTTCCGCCAGATGTATGATAGCGATGCCTCATTCCGCTATATTGATTGGCGATGGTTCTTTCCGCCAGATGCATGATAGCGATGCCTCATTCCGCTATATTGATTGGCGATGGTTCTTTCCGCCAGATGTATTGATAGCGATGCCTCTTTCCGCTATTATGTGGACGATGATTCATGCTCAGGTGTATAGCGAGGTTTCATGTCACCTATTATATGACGAGGTATCATGCCGTCGATGCTATATCGATGGACTGTACCGCTATATATTCAGCACAGGATTTTGGCCGCCTTCGAGCGATGGGTGCTGATTACGTATTATTATGGAGCGACGGAGATAGGTATGCCGCTATCTTGTCAGCGATGAGGTATGAGATATTGCTATTTTATTAGCATTATTATTGCTGGTATGCGTTGATATGCATGTTTTATTATGACTATTTACTAGCATGATGATGGATGACATATGTTGATGTACATGGACCGTCACGAGTTGACTAGGTCATTTAGATGTCATTGTTGACTTGTACCGTCACTAGTTGACGATACCTTAGATGCCATGAGTGGGCATGTGTCGTCACGGGATGGCGATGACGATAGTGCAGGAGATGTCTTATTAGACATGCATCATCGTTACGATGAGCAATGCGTTAAGTATACGTTTTCAGTTGTATGCCTTGGGTGCCAGTGTCGGGCACAAGGTGGCGTGTGCGTCACCGATTGACGTGACCCTTATACCGAGCGGGTGCTCGAGGAATGGATGGACGCGTTGTACTTGTGATTGTACCGCAGACATTGTTTGAGGCAATCATATTACGAGTGGTGATACCCTTGAGGTATGCTCGTTGGATTGGCTTTTTGGCCACGTTTTTGACGATAGGAGTAATCGTGGAGGAATTACTCGCTTTCTATTGATATGACATGTGGTAGACATGGTCACACCACCCATGAGGATGTAAGATGGGTCCTAAGGGAGTAGGATCAGGTTATGTTAAGTACATGGGGACATTGAAGTGTCCAGGGTATATCAGCATTGGAGGAATGTTGGGTAAAGACCCACTACTCTATCGATTGTTCTTCCCAGGGTATGGTATGCCGTGTGGAAACGTCCATCTGATTGGTAGGTTTGAGGTGAACCTAGTGAGACAGCGATTAGTTTGTCTGCCGCGTGTGTGCAGCACCATGATGGGCTTGCTAGAGCCGTTATACTGCTCGTTGGAACCAAGTTTGGCAAATCGTAAGGTGATACGAGGTGGATTGTGGTGGACTCTGGTAGTCACCACGTTATTTGACGTTGAGGTTGAATATGCCTCACTGAAATGTATATATGTTTATGTTTAAATCTTGGTGAGACTTGTCTGGGACAGCTCATGATGTGAAGTACCAACGAGAGAGTCGTCAAGTCGTCGTTGATTCGATCTGAGAATCCATGTATTTGAGTTGCAATGATGCGACTGCTCCTTCGATAGAGGAGGTTTGAAAGTGGAAACCAGGTTTGTTATGTGTACACCGTGGAATACTAGTGTTTCCCTCGTAACGATGTATGTTGGACATCGTGAGTCATGATAAGAGATGTCAAGGAATGAAATCTACGATGGAATCAGGAACGATTCGAATCCTTACAGTTTCAGTTGACTAACTGCTTTTGGATTATTAGCGTTGAGCTGTGCTGACGCTCTTTGACGTTATGATGGATTTGGAAGTCTGTTCCACTCCAGAGTTTGACACGAGGTCAACGTTCTCACGGTTGATGTGTCATTCAGGATGCGTTCTTACTGGTTGTATTAGAACGAAGGATGACTGTCCGATCTACAGTCTTAAATATAGGTTGTTTTTCAGTCATGAGAGACTGACTTTTAGGATGACCCGCATCGAGGTACGTTTTGCCTCTTAAGTGATATGTTGGTTTTGGTAAGTCGCTCTGTTTCAGAGTTTGAAGAGAAGTAAGTATCCTCGCGTTTATTAATACGATTCTGATATGGTCAGGAATCGAGGTTATGGCTTCATGTTGTTGTGTAGCCTGGGTGTTACGTGATACACCAGTACTAATTTCGAGGACGAAATTCTTTTAGTGGGGGATATTGTGATGACCAGGGATTATAGGTGTTAATCCCGTAGTGTTAATAATCCCTAAAGTGGTTTTACGGGACGATTTGGAGTTTAATCGAGGTGTTGGGCCTTCTGGGCTCTTTTATTTGGGTAGTTGGGATCGTTGGATCCAGAGGTTGAGATTGTATTCACATTACGGTGTAAAACCTAAGAGTTGGGTTTTTGATGTGTCTCGGAATCTCGGGTGCTATGTGAGCACCGGTAGAGGGTTTTGGAGTTAGAGAGAGAGTTTTTGAAAACAGATGATTTTTAAGGAATCACGATGTATTTGTGGGGTTATTAATTTTTAGGGGTATTTTTGCTATAAATACCAATTGAACCCAAAATTTTAAAGGAAATTTCATTTCAACCCCTTCATTTCCTCTCTCCTCTCCCGCGACCCTCTCCCGCTGCCAGCCCCTGCCCGCGCGCAAAAGCGCTTCGGCCGCCGCCGTCCCGCCGCCGATCGGCGCGTCCGACCTACCCACGGCTTCGTCTCGTCCAGGCGCTCATTTCCCCTCCGGCAATTGAAAGTTTCATCGCGATTTGAGGTCGAATTTTGAGAAAGAGCGGCGATCCCCAAATTCTAGGGTTCATCGGATTTCGTCCGATTTTGCTTCCGATTTCGTTGGGTAACGTTCCTTACCCCTTTTCCATGCTTATGATGTATTTTCCCTACCTATGGTGAATTATTGTGTTCGAATTTTGAGGATTGAGTTCGAATTTGTGGAGGTTGGTTCGAATTTCATGATGTGTGGGGGATTTATGTTCGATTTTGGGGATTGTTGGCATGAGGATGATAATTCTTGTTAGGATTCGATTTATTCATGTTTAAATGAATT
Source organism: Haberlea rhodopensis (assembly GCA_907163345.1). Lineage (NCBI taxonomy): Eukaryota > Viridiplantae > Streptophyta > Magnoliopsida > Lamiales > Gesneriaceae > Haberlea > Haberlea rhodopensis. The sequence goes on from CAJQUN010000320.1 coordinate 76,060, forward strand.
ATGATGCTTAAGTGGGATTGAATTAAGATGTTATGGTTCGATTTTGCCCTAATTGGTGAGGGTTGATTTCGAATTTGGGGATTTTGACTATGGGTTGATGATTCATGTTAAGGATCGTTCATTACATGTTTTAACTGATTTATGACGCTTGGTTGGGTTCGAATTGTGATGCTAGGGTTCGAATTATTGAAGGTGTTCTTGGGCAATTTTCGATATGTCGCATTCGTTTTCCCTCCCTGCATGTACCCTGCCCCGGGTCTTTTAAATGATTTATTGTCGAGTGTTGACAATATTTTGAAGGTTATGAATGTGCTTGAGCATGGGTTACATGTTCGTAAATAATTGTGAATTATTTATCGTTTTAGCACATCGTTTCTCGGGGCATGGAACTCGAGCAAGGTTTGGCTCGGACTTCGAGGATTTAAGGTACGTTTAGCGTACGAGCATAGTTTAAATGATGTTTTACAAGTATGATGCATGATTTAAGGTATATGATATGTTTTACTATGATGGTATCGGGACTCGGTTACGATATGTTGTTTCACATGGTGGAATGCTCAGTGCCGCTATGAAGCGAGCCAATGATGAGGTGTGGTTGCTACGGAGCAAACACCCATAGTATGACGTTACCTTGAAGTAAGAAATGAGAATGTGGTATTTGATTAGATATCTAGGATATCTGTATTTTATTCCCTATGGGTAATAATAGGAACAGAGACGTAGTTAATCAGAGAAGTGATTAACCAATATCGGAAGTTAAGAAAATCTCAATACGATATCTAGAATTATAATCATTGCTAGTTAAAGTAAGATGTTATGAAAAGATGTTATGAAAAGATGTTATGAAACGATGTTATGAAACGATGTTATGAAACGATGTTATGAAAAGATGTTATGAAACGATGTTATGAAATGATGTTATGAAATGTTGCTAATTATTGCTAAATTAAGTAAGATGTTATGAAAAGATGTTATGAAACGACGTTATGAAAAGATGCTATGAAATGATGTTATGAAATGTTACCAATCATTGCCAAATAAAGTAAGACGTTATGAAAGGTTACTGATTTGAGACTGGCTAGGGTTAACCAATATGATGATTAACTGCATATTCAAGATTTGATGATTTATCTGTTTTGAGAACAGGGTTATACAGGGGTACGCTATGATGAGGATGATACCATCCAGGAAGTATCACATATATTCCACAATATTTACATTTTCGTAAATTATGTATTATGTCATTATGATTATGAAATTGTGGAATTGGTATGCTCACCCCGTTGGGGGCTGTCTCTGTTGGGGCAGGTGAACAGGTACATCGATGGCTTTGGATATGAGCTCAAGCTGTTGATTGGATGTACTCCCAGGATCGTGGTACCAGGGCTCGATGAAGCACGGTATCGTATAAAGTACTCATACGCCCATGAGGGTTATATACATATTCATGATGCTCGCATGTGAGCAAGATTATGCTTGTATATGGGTTGTATGTAAAGGCATGAGCCTTTCTCTCTCTTTCATTCCATGTTGCATGCAATTAGAGGTAGAATTGCTAAATGATAAGAGAGTCATTAGTGTATTGTGGGTGTTGAAACCCACTTTTGTTGTCATGTGTGTGGTGTCTTCCCTGGCTGGGAATTTACTTGACATTACTGTATTCTGATGAGTATTATGTTTTCCCTGGCCGGGAATTAGGTTATGTGCTGTACTTTTATTTCGGGATAGCTCTATTTATGGGGAGACTCTGCCCAAATTTTTATAAAAGTCCACAAGTAAAAAGTGGTGTAATGGGCAAGCTCTATGAGTCTATTGTTGTTAGGATGAGAGCTTATAACACTGTATGTTAAAGAAAATTTTGTGTTGCCATTCAATGGTAAGGTATCATCTGTGTTTCCCGAATAATTTTATTGAAAGCTTATGCCACACATTAATGATTAGTACACTAATAAAGGGTTAAGTATACAGGGTCCTTACACATCATGAATTAATGGCATTAAATAATGCATGGAAATAGTTGATAACATATACTTCCTGTTTATAATAATACTATCCTTCCTTGGTTGTCCCTGTATCATAATTACACATATAATCATTAGCTCAAAACATGAGTGAATAACATCATATCTCGTATATAAGCTCACAACAATCCATGTTAATTAGAAATGGGACTGTCCGGGTTCTATTATGACAGCGGCACAATTGGCCCCCTCTCTCGACATAACACATCTTATGATACCCATCGCTACGCCTTGATAGCGGATGTATCTCTTATTCAGCGGATGATACCCATCGCTACGCCTTGCTAGCGGATGTACCCCATCGCTCAGCGGATGATACCCGTCGCTACACCTTGATAGCGGATGTACCCCATCGCTCAGTTATGTGAGCGGCAAGACCTTCCTCGCTTGCCCATAATAGTCACCGGACATTCAACCATCCTAAGTAGCATAGTCAAACATACGTCATCATCTTATAAACATTATCATTTCAAACATCATCATCTTTGTTTATCACAATATTACATCATAGACTTATTCATCATAGTCATCATAATCATCATCATAATTACTCATGCAATTAATGCAAGGTCATAGTTTAGGAATATGTTACCGTATGATGCTCGTACGTTTCTTACGTACCTTAATTCCAAAAGGAGGAGAAATTGTGGAACTTTATCTCCTTGAGGTTGTTGGTGCCTGGGATGGTTCTACACAACCATACAATTCATTATTAGAAGTTAAACAATAGCCCGATACCAAAAATTTAACAAAAATCAACATTTTTCAACTTTTGAACAGTGGCGATCGATCGCTCAAAATGAGGCGATCGATCGCCCGATTTTTCTCTTAGCGGCGATCGATCGCTTAAAATGAGGCGATCGATCGCCTGATGTTCATTTGGCTACTGGACGTTGGCGATCGATCGCGCCATTTGAGGCGATCGATCGCCTATCCCCTTCTTCGCGTACTGCCCCTCGGCGATCGATCGCTGCTTTTCAGGCGATCGATCGCCTCGCGCAGACACGGGATTTCTTCATCTTTGAGCATCAAATCCTACACCAACTTCAACCCACATTTATACCAACAACTCATAAACATTAAAACACCCAAAACCTTCAACACACATCATAAAACCATTAAAAATCCAACATCCCACCAAGAATCACCCTAACCCAAACAAACCCACTTTAAACCCATTTTTAAAACCCTTCCAAAACTCAAACAACACTTCAATAACATCATTAAGTGATATATAAACATCATAAGCACTAAATCTTACCAAGAAGTGCAAGAATAAAACTTTTACAAGGATTCCTTCCCACCTTTAGGGCAAAATTCGAAAATAAGGGAAAAGGGGGGTTTGGGAAAGTGATTTTGGGGATTGAGGGTAAAGGTAAAGTGAGGTAAAGAAGGTGGGTTAAATATAAAATCTTGTATTTAACTTGTACCCCAAAATACATCATGATGTATGTAAAATACATTAACATGGCAAGTATTTACAATTGAAATCAACTTCATTAAATCCATATCTTCCTCATAATAAAAATCAACATCCTTAAATCATGTTAATTCTTCATTTCCACACATAACTTAATCATCATAATAACTCATCATATAAACATAATTAATGTCCGGGTTACCATTAATTAATTTCGGGGCATCACATTACTCCCCTACTTATAAGATTTCGTCCTCGAAATCGCATGCACTTACCCAAAAAGAAACTAAACATAAATCATACCAGAAAATAGTTCCGGGTAGTGCTGCACCATATGCCGTTCCGTCTCCCACGTAGCCTCCTCGACACCCCAGCGATCCCACTGAACTTTGACCATCGGTATAATCTTACTTCGTAGCCTGCGATCCTCACGATCTAGGATTCTAACTGGTCGTTCAACATAGGACACATCTGAACTCAACTGAACCTCCGAAGGCTGCAATACATGAGAGGGATCGGGTTCATACTTTCTTAACATGGAAACGTGGAAAACATCATGAATACCGGATAAGGACGGCGGTAGAGCTAAACGGTGGGCCAAAGTACCGATGCGCTGCAATATCTCATACGGTCCCACATACCTCGGAGATAATTTTCCCCGCATACCAAAACGGACCACACCCCTGAAGGGTGAGATTTTCAAGAAAACCTTATCTTTGACTTGGAATTCTAGCGGTCGTCGCCGCTTATTGGCATAGGCCGCTTGCCTATCTTGGGCTGCTTTCATCTTTAAGTGTATCGTCTTTATCTTTTCTTCCATATCTCTAATCATATCCGGCCCTCCAACCGCTTTACTAGTCAAGTCCTCCCAATACAGCGGTGATCTACATCGTCGTCCGTACAGCGCTTCAAAAGGGGCCATTTGAATGCTCGCCTGATAGCTGTTATTGTAGGAGAACTCTACCAGTGGTATAGATTCTTGCCACGGAGTGTCAAACTCCAAGACGCATGCCCTCAGCATATCTTCGAGCGTCTGTATGGTACGCTCTGTCTGACCATCTGTCTGAGGGTGATAGGCTGTACTCAGTCTTACCTCTGTGCCCAACGCTGTTTGGAGACCCTCCCAGAAATGTGAAGTGAACCTCGGGTCTCTGTCAGACACTATTGAGACTGGAACACCATGCAACCTCACCACATCCCTCACATAGAGTTGGGCCATCTTTAAATATGTGAAGGTCATACTGTAAGGGACGAAGTGAGCTACCTTCGTCAGCCTATCCACGATCACCCAGATCGCATCAAATCCAGAGGCCGACCTTGGCAAGTGGGTTACGAAGTCCATAGATATATGCTCCCACTTCCATTTAGGTACTTCTAAGCTCTTCAACTCACCACCAGGCCTCTGTCTTTCTGCTTTTACTTGCTGGCAGATCAGGCACCTTTTGACAAAAGCAATTACTTCACGCTTCATGCGTCTCCACCAAAATTGACCACATAGGTCTTTGTACATCTTTCTTCCTCCTGGGTGGATACTGAACCGGCTACTGTGAGCCCGTTCTAAAATTCCTTTACGCAATCCTGGCGCATTTGGGACCACCCATCGGTTGCCCAATCTTAAAGAATCATCTTCAGCCACTCTAAACTTTGTCGGCTGACCTCGAAGTACTATCGATGTCCATCTCTGCACTTCATCATCCGACCTCTGGGCTTTCCTGATTGCCTCAAATATGTTCGGCTCAGCCAATAAGGTCGACACTCGCACCGGCGACGTGTCCACATCAAAATCATAGCCTAAATGGCAATAGGAAGCCATCATAGCTGATAAGCTCATAGTATCCTCTGCGGTGCTCTTCACCTTTCGGCTTAAGGCATCTGCTATCATATTCGCTTTACCCGGATGGTACTCTATTTCACAATCATAATCTTTGAGTAAGTCCATCCATCTTCGTTGCCTCATATTCAGTTCTGCTTGGGTGAATAAGAATTTCAAGCTCTTGTGGTCTGTAAAGATAGTAAACGTCGTGCCATAAAGGTAATGACGCCAAATCTTCAAGGCGAAAATGATGGCCGCCAGTTCCAGGTCATGGACTGGGTATCTGGTCTCATGGGGCTTCAGTTGCCTCGAAGCATACGCCACCACATGCTTATCTTGCATCAACACGCAACCCAAACCTTGCAATGATGCATCCGTGTACAAAGCAAACTTCTTATCCTCAGAAGGAATTACTAACACTGGCGCTGTCGTCAAGCGACGTTTCAACTCTTGGAAGCTCTCCTCACAAGCTTCGGACCAATAGAACGGAACTCCCTTCTGAGTCAGCTGGGTCAACGGCTTAGCGATCTTAGAAAATCCCTCGACGAAACGTCGGTAGTAGCCCGCTAAACCAAGGAACTCCGTATCTCAGGCACAGAAGTGGGTGCAGCCCACTCCATAACAGCTTCAATCTTACGGGGATCCACAGATATCCCACGGCTGGATATCACATGCCCCAAGAACACCACACTGTCCAACCAAAACTCGCACTTGCTAAGTTTTGCATATAATTGATGATCCCTAAGGATCTGAAGTACTGTCCTCAAGTGCCCAACATGTTCTTCTTCAGTCCGAGAGTAGATGAGTATATCGTCAATGAAAACTATGACGAATTGGTCCAAAAATGGCTGGAACACCTTGTTCATCAAACTCATGAAAACAGCTGGGGCATTCGTCACCCCAAAGGGCATGACTAAAAATTCATAGTGCCCATATCTGGATCTGAAAGCTGTCTTCTGTACATCATCCTCTCTAACTCAGATCTGGTGGTACCCCGACCTCAAATCAATCTTACTGTATAGCCTCGTACCCTGCAACTGGTCAAACAAATCATCGATCCTCGGGAGGGGGGTACTTATTCTTCACGGTAGCTTTGTTCAGTTGTCTGTAATCGATGCACAGACGCATCGAGCCATCTTTCTTCTTAACAAATAAAACTGGTGCACCCCAGGGCGATACGCTCGGGCGTATGTAGCCTTTGTCAAGGAGTTCTTGCAACTGAAGTTTTAATTCCTTTAACTCCGGTGGTGCCATCCTATACGGGGCACGAGAAATAGCTGACGTCCCCGGTAGCAATTCAATTCCAAATTCGACCTCTCTTGCCGGAGGAAATCCGGGAATCTCTTCAGGGAATACATCAGGAAACTCCGCCACTACGGGTATATCTTCGACCTTTAGTTCTTCCTTCTTTCCAGAAATATCAACAGCATAAATAAGATATCCTGTATGGCCTCGTTCCAATAATTGTGTCATCCTGACCGCGGATATCAACGGAATCCTTGAACGAGAACCATCCCCATAGAACGTCCATGGAACTCCCATATCAGATTTGAACCGCACTGTCCTCTGCCTGCAGTTCACAACTGCCTGATACTTGTTCAGAACATCAATGCCCAGAATGCAGTCAAAGTCCGACATTCCCAGAACAATCAAATCTGACCTTAGTTCTTTATCCTCAAAATAAATGAGGCCATCGTAGACGATCCGATCAGTAATTGAACTTCTTCCAGCGGGGGTCGAGACCATAAGAGGCGTGGGCGACGGAGCAGTGCATAAGTGTCTCTCCACAAAACTCGTCGACACAAAGGAGTGTGACGCACCTGTGTCGATCAATATAAAGGCAGGGTGCGTAAATAAAAGACACGTACCCGCTATGACTTCCTCCGGAGCCGCTGTAGCCTGCTCCCTCGTCAATGCATACACTTGCCCTTGAGGTGGCCCCGTAGGCTGACTTCCAAACTGCCTCGGTACATATGGGGTCCTGTGTGGTGCTGCTCTGTCTGTCGACCTCCCAGTAGAAGTCTGCTGCCTTCCCCTGTTGGGACATTGTCGAGCAAAGTGGCCTCTCTCGCCGCAAACATAACATCCGACACAATTCTTCGTCAAATGGGGCTGTCCACAAAGGGAGCATTGTACCTCTCCAACACTGCCTCCTCCCCGAGACTGTCCTCCTCTTGGTGGGGCGTCATTCCTGCGGTTTCCCTTCCATCGGTTATCGGGCCTCCTACCACTGAATCTTGACGCCGAAGTGTTCCCCCCAGGCTTGAACCGATCACCCCTTGGCCTCAAATTGTCGGGAGTAGATCTCTGAGGGGGTGCTGGAGGTGGTACAGCATCAGGGTATGCACCAACCCCTAGTTCGGCCAACTCAGCCCGGTTAAGTGCATCATCAAAGCAAGTAGGGCCATATGTAATCACCCTATCGTAGAGTTCTGGCCTCAAGCCCTTCATAAAGTTCCTCATTTTAGCTTGAGTGTCGGCAGCGATATGAGGCACATATCGGAGTAGAGAACAGTAGTGGAGGGCATAATCTGACACCGGCATGGTACCTTGCTTCAACTTATTAAACTCATCCTCTTTAGCTTGACGGGCAGCCGCTGAGAAGTAACGGGCCAGGAATCTAGTTCTGAACAGTTTCCAGTTTACTTCTTGACCCTGTGCCTCTTGTTCAATCACGGTGGTCCTCCACCACATCAGTGCTTTCTTGGCTAGCTGGAATTCTGCTAGCCTTATCCAGGCTGTCTTTGCACACGGGGCTGCCACAAATATTTGTTCTATTCTTTCTAGCCATTCCTCGGCTCGCTCCCCTGTTTCAGTCCCTTCGAATGTTGGGGGCCGATACGCTAGAAACTGAGTCAAACTCAACTCTCCCGGCAATAACTGTTGTTCGGACGGCTCCTCGCCTAGGGCTGGCGGGGGTAGGGGATTCGTGCGCCCCGCACTAGCGTTCACACTTACCGCATCACCAATGTCGATATTTGCTGCCATACTGCAACACAAGGGTTAACAACAAGATCCAAAAGCAGTTCATATAAACATCGTTAGAAAACCATAACATGTTATCATAACAGTCATATACTTCATGTGTAACATAGAATATCAAAAGTGAGCGCCTAGCCAACCTATTGCTAAGGCTACCCTTCACTCATCCCCGGGTTATCTAACCACTGCTCTGATACCACTAATGTAGGGTCCTCCTACCTTTACATCATATTAATAGCGTATTATGAACTAAACATGTATTAGAGACATCTTAGAGTTCTGGTTGTTATGTGAGCTTAATGTAATTACAGGCCAAAATGAAACTCCAACAGTTAGTTAATTACATTCCCCAAAATGAATGTTAAGGCTAACAAAATCCTGTATCTATCTTCTTATGCTCCATTAGCTCACCATCTCAACCCGACCCTTAGTCTCGATCCAAAAGTGTACCTACAGGAACAACTCATCGTGAGCATGTACATCGTTACTTAACATCATGAATTAATGGCATTAAATAATGCATGGAAATAGTTGATAACATATACTTCCTGTTTATAATAATACTATCCTTCCTTGGTTGTCCCTATATCATAATTACACATATAATCATTAGCTCAAAACATGAGTGAATAACATCATATCTCGTATATAAGCTCACAACAATCCATGTTAATTAGAAATGGGACTGTCCGGGTTCTATTATGACAGCGGCACAATTGGCCCCCTCGCTCGACATAACACATCTTATGATACCCATCGCTACGCCTTGATAGCGGATGTATCTCTTATTCAGCGGATGATACCCATCGCTACGCCTTGCTAGCGGATGTACCCCATCGCTCAACGGATGATACCCGTCGCTACACCTTGATAGCGGATGTACCCCATCGCTCAGTTATGTGAGCGGCAAGACCTTCCTCGCTTGCCCATAATAGTCACCGGACATTCAACCATCCTAAGTAGCATAGTCAAACATACGTCATCATCTTATAAACATTATCATTTCAAACATCATCATCTTTGTTTATCACAATATTATCATCATAGACTTATTCATCATAGTCATCATAATCATCATCATAATTACTCATGCAATTAATGCAAGGTCATAGTTTAGGAATATGTTACCGTATGATGCTCGTACGTTTCTTACGTACCTTAATTCCAAAAGGAGGAGAAATTGTGGAACTTTATCTCCTTGAGGTTGTTGGTGCCTGGGATGGTTCTACACAACCATACAATTCATTATTAGAAGTTAAACAATAGCCCGATACCAAAAATTTAACAAAAATCAACATTTTTCAACTTTTGAACAGTGGCGATCGATCGCTCAAAATGAGGCGATCGATCGCCCGATTTTTCTCTTAGCGGCGATCGATCGCTTAAAATGAGGCGATCGATCGCCTGATGTTCATTTGGCTACTGGACGTTGGCGATCGATCGCGCCATTTGAGGCGATCGATCGCCTATCCCCTTCTTCGCGTACTGCCCCTCGGCGATCGATCGCTGCTTTTCAGGCGATCGATCGCCTCGCGCAGACACGGGATTTCTTCATCTTTGAGCATCAAATCCTACACCAACTTCAACCCACATTTATACCAACAACTCATAAACATTAAAACACCCAAAACCTTCAACACACATCATAAAACCATTAAAAATCCAACATCCCACCACGAATCACCCTACCCCAAACAAACCCACTTTAAACCCATTTTTAAAACCCTTCCAAAACTCAAACAACACTTCAATAACATCATTAAGTGATATATAAACATCATAAGCACTAAATCTTACCAAGAAGTGCAAGAATAAAACTTTTACAAGGATTCCTTCCCACCTTTAGGGCAAAATTCGAAAATAAGGGAAAAGGGGGGTTTGGGAAAGTGATTTTGGGGATTGAGGGTAAAGGTAAAGTGAGGTAAAGAAGGTGGGTTAAATATAAAATCTTGTATTTAACTTGTACCCCAAAATCCATCATGATGTATGTAAAATACATTAACATGGCAAGTATTTACAATTGAGATCAACTTCATTAAATCCATATCTTCCTCATAATAAAAATCAACATCCTTAAATCATGTTAATTCTTCATTTCCACACATAACTTAATCATCATAATAACTCATCATATAAACATAATTAATGTCCAGGTTACCATTAATTAATTTCGGGGCATCACAGAAGTATTCATGGATGATTTTTCTGTGTTTGGTTCTTCTTTTGATATATGTTTAGCTAACTTGACTTTGGTGTTGGCAAGGTGTGAAGAGACAAATCTTGTACTGAATTGGGAGAAGTGTCACTTTATGGTCCAAGAAGGAATAGTCTTGGGACACAAGATATCTGAAAAGGGTATTGAAGTGGATCGGGCTAAAATTCAAGTGATACAACAATTACCACCACCGACAACAGTGAAAGGAATCCGAAGTTTCTTAGGACATGCAGGATTTTATCGACGTTTCATTAAGGATTTTTCAAAAATTTCTAAACCTTTATCTCATTTGTTAACTAAAGATGCATCTTATGAATTTGATTCTGATTGTATGCAGGCGTTCGAGACACTCAAGGAGAAATTGGTAACTGCACCGGTATTGGTCGCACCTGATTGGGAGTTACCTTTTGAACTAATGTGTGACACCAGTGACACTGCGGTAGGAGCAGTCTTAGGTCAAAGGAGGAACAAGGTATTTCATACAATTTACTATGCTAGTCGCACCTTGAATGAAGCACAACTTAACTATGCCACCACTGAAAAATAGCTTCTAGCCATAGTTTTTGCTTTTGATAAGTTACACTCCTACCTATGTCTTGCTAAAGTTATTGTGTACACTGACCACGCTGCACTCAAATACTTACTTGCAAAGAAAGATGCCAAACCACGCTTGATTAGGTGGATTTTATTATTGCTAGAATTTGACTTGGAGATAAGAGATAAGAAAGGTGTTGAAAATGTGGTTGCAGATCATTTATCGCGAATTGAGAACATGAATGATACAAGTGACAATGAGGTAGTTGAGATTAATGAGAATTTTCCTGATGAGCAATTGTTTAGTGCTGAATTGTTACCTTGGTATGCACAGTATGCAAACTATATTGTTAGTGGTATCCTCCCACAAAATCTGACTTTTTATCAAAAGAAAAAATTCTTTTCTGAGGTTAAACATCTTTTGTGGGAGGAGCCATACTTGTTTAAAGTCTGTGCAGACAACATCATAAGGCGTTGTGTCCCCAAGGAGGAGATACAGGATATTTTGCAGAAATGTCATGATGGGGATGCTGGTGGGCATTTTGGAGCTACCAAAACAGCTGCTAAGGTACTTGCTTCTGGATTTTATTGGCCAACGCTGTATAAGGATACATTCAGGTATGTCTCTTCATGTGATAGATGTCAGAGGGTCGGTAATATTTCTAGGAGGAATGAATTACCATTGATCAATATGCTTGAATGTGAAATTTTTGATGTGTGGGGAATAGATTTCATGGGACCTTTCCCAAGCTCTTGTTTAAATAAATACATACTTGTCGCAGTAGATTATGTGTCAAAGTGGGTAGAGACGGAAGCTTTGCGCACTAATGATGCTCGAGTGGTTGTAAAATTTTTGAAAAGAAAATTTTTTACTCGTTTTGGCACCCCTCGAGCAATTATTAGTGATGGTGGCACCCATTTTCGTAACAAACAATTTGAAAAACTTTTGAGTAAATATGGTGTCACCCACAAAGTGTCTTCGCCTTATCATCCACAAACCAGTGGGCAAGTAGAGGTTTCAAATCGAGAGTTGAAGAGGATCTTAGAAAAGACTGTGACTCTAAGCCGAAAGGATTGGTCCTTACGCTTAGATGATGCACTATGGGCGTATAGAACTGCTTTTAAGACACCCATTAGCACATCACCTTATAGGTTGGTATTTGGTAAGGCATGTCACCTCCCTGTTGAACTTGAACATAAAGCATATTGGGCTATTAAATGGTTGAACTTTGATTGTCAGGCTGTAGGTGAGAAGCGTCTTCTACAATTGAATGAGATGGAAGAATTCCGGAATCAAGCATATGAGAATGCCAAGATTTACAAAGAGAAAACTAAGAAATGGCATGATTCGCATGATTCGCGTATACAACAAAGGGAATTCAAGGTAGGAGATGCTGTACTCTTGTTCAACTCCAAATTGCGACTCTTCCCAGGCAAACTACGATCTCGTTGGTCCGGGCCATTCACCATTGCAAAGATTTATCCCTCTGGTGCAATTGAAGTTACAGATCCTAGCAGGGAACATTTACAGTGAATGGGCAGCGTTTAAAGCATTACCACATGAGCAATGAAGTCCAAACGGTTACCTCTATAGTTTATCTTGACGACTAATAGAGAGGAGATGACAGTCCAGCTTGGGACTATAAATCAAGAACTCTTTCTTATTCCCTTTGTTTCTTTTTCTTTTTCTTTAGTTTAGTTTTATTGATTTTGTTATTTTGTTTACTTTTGTTTTGTAGCATGCATCCGTGTGTGCTGAGGAGCACCACTACCCAGTCCCCCCTCCGGAGCATGATGAGGACGACGATCAGTGACGATCATCGTCATGGTATGTGTTTTTGCCATTGCATTTATTTCTTTTCTTGTTCATTGAGGGCAATTCACATGCTAAGTTTGGGGGGGTTTTGAGTATTTGTATATATCTTGCTTTTGCACATATTGCTTCTCTACCTTGCATGACTGCATGATTTTGTGACTGATTCATCCTTGAGCATTACCAACAAATTTTTTTTTAGTGAGTTAGTCTTGAGAAATGAAGAATTAGATTTGCAACGGTAATACATGATGAAATTAATCCTCATCTAGATAGGAGTCATGAAAATGTTTAACTTGTTTGTATTTATCCTTTGTTAACCATATGTCAAAACTGAGGAATAATTTGAGCACTTATTGAGTCATGATTGAGTAAAGTATGTATTGATTAAAGTGAAAATTTGTGTTAACTATGATGAGTCTTGAGTATCTTAGAATAACTCTACAATTTATTTGAAAGCACTTTAAGGCGAAGTTTATAATTAGGAACTTGACTTGGAGATGATTTAGGCGATCTTTGGACCGTTTGTGCCTTTCATGCCTACCTTGTATTCATCATTTCTTAGTGTCCCCTCTTGAGCCTTATTGAAAAAGAATGGTATATGCATTGCATATGATTAGACCCCCATTCGACATTCTTGGCAACCTCATTATACCTACCTTGGATTGAGCATAAAAGAAAATTTTTACCTACCCCTAAGGGAGTATAATGAGTCTCATTCATTGCATTAAATTGTTAGATGTTGATAAGTTCATTGTGAACAAAAGAATGAGCAAAGAGAAAGAAAATATGTAGAGAAAAGCCTTGAAAAGAAAATTTAAATAAGGCCCAAAGTGGCCAAGGCTAGAAAAAGTTGAAGAGAAGCTCAATAGTGTGCGAGAAAAGTATTGAACTGATTCTATTGTACTCCCTTCTTTGAATTCATCCTACCTTTTCTTTGTAGCCGACACCAAAAGGCCTAACGTTATAAGCTTTTAAAGTCCTGTTGATCCAAGTCTAGGAATAATTATATTAGTGGAGAAGTGCTGGATAGTAAATTTGTAGAGTAGTTCAAAGTAATCTTAACTCGGAGTTGTTATGGCACTTTTTGATCTTAAAGATATGTACATTACTCATGTTTGACAATAGTACACACGCACGTTCCAATGTTGCGATGTATTGTTTAACTTAGGAGAAATTGCTTCTTGTTAAATGTTGAATGACTCTTATTGATGTGTAAGTAGGATTTCTGATTTTTTATGTGAGTTGTAAAGATGATTCATGCATAGTATTAAGATTAACTTTTCTTTTTGAGCTTATTGCTTGCTCGAGGACGATCAAGTCTAAGTTTGGGGGAGTTGATAGGCTTAGAATTTAACTGTTTTTAGCTGTAATTTCTTCCCATTTTTCATACTTTTTCCTGGATGATATTATGCTTTTTGGTGTTTAATTGTCTATTTCAGAAAAATTAGTTGGAAATGGAAGAAATGAGCTAAACTGAAGAAAAAGGGTGAAATCAAGGCGAGAAAGAGTTGAAATTGAGGAAGTGAGATTTTCGGAATCTCGATCGATCGAGCCAGACAGTGTGCTGAGAAGAAAAGAATTTCAAGTTTCGATCGATCGGAACAATTTTCCGATCGATCGAGCGAGGCAGTAACTTCAGAGCTAATTTTATCAAAGTCTCGATCGATCGGAAGGAAATCTCGATCGATCGAGCGAGGCAGTAAGTTTCAAAGGCTGACATGAACAGTGCACCGATCGATCGGACGCAATTCTCGATCGATCGAGACGCAAATCCAGGAAAATCTTATCTTCCATTTTTAATGGATTTTCGGGGGATAAAAGAAAATTTCATTTCCATACAAGGGGGAGATTATTCCAGACGCCTATTCTCTGAAAAATAAGGAACCCTAGCCACCGCCTAGCGCCGCCGAAGGAGATCCAATCTCCGTTCTTCGTCCAAAGTCGAGCCAATTCATTCCGGAGTGCAAGGAAGGAGCAAAAGAAGAGATTTCGGTGCTACGCACGGATTTATTCCACCGTTTATCGTATTTCTAGACTCAAATCTATTTCATTTTGATTTTTCAATTGATGTTTTTGAGGTCGAGAGACGATTAAACTCTTTTGTATTTGGTTTGAAATATTTTGAGTTTATTCTATCGAAGTTTAGTTTCGTTGTGTTTGATTATTGATTCAATTGTGTTTGAGTGCATTGATTTCTATTGTTCATAAATTAATTGCATTTGTAGATCAAAGCCTAGCTAACTTTGGTTGAATCTGAGAGTTATAACCGAGATTGAGAGATAACGTTGTAACACTGTAAGGCCCCCAACACTTAAACTCGTCATTAGTTCATTTATGACGTCGTATGTGTATAAATTTTTCATTTTCTTTTCATTCTTTAAAAGAATCATCACATGTTTCCCATGACATAACCAATGTTCAACATTATATGATCATCTCGACCAACAAACAGACTCAGGGGTTTCACCCAATACCATCCCCATTACACCACTTTTGCATTGTGGGTTTTTATAAAAATTTGGGCAGAGTCTCCCCACAAACTGAGCTATCCGGAAATAAAAACTCATCACATAATATAATTCCCGACCAGGGACAACGCAATATTAGACAGAATATAGAAACACAAGTAAATTCCCGGCCAGGGAAGACACCACACTAATAAGACAACAAAAGTGGGTTTCAACACCCTTATACAGTCCATATACAGATACAAGTGCTCACAGAAGAGCAAAGAATAACAGATACACATCCGGATGCATAATTAGTATAAATACCAACCGCTCAACCTCGTATATCGGCTCAATCTCGTACTATGCTTCTGGAAGCATCATCCAACAAGGTTCGAGCCTAGTACTCCAAAGCAGCATCGTACCTGTTTCAACAGAAACAGCCCCCACACAGGGTGAGCACACTCCAACTCAATATTCGATCACAAATCAACATATGAAATCATAATGCAACAATTTAGATTATTCAAAAATCATAAAATATACTCCCTGTACAATTCCGAATCTGTATAGCTTCCACACACTGTTCCTGTTTCAAACTCACGGACTTTCATAATGTCAAGTTCAGTATTATCATTGAAAATATGATATCCAACAACACTATGAATTCAATACAACAACAATGCATCATTTATGCTCAACATAAATAATTCAACATCAATGTAAACCTGGTTATCCCACTATCTCATTCTCGACACTTTCTCATAATGCTCATGCCCAAGGCATCAATACTCAACTAGTATAATTGGATCACGTACCACTACGTGTCCCCCATAACTCGTATATGAGACTCAATTGTTAAAGTCAAACACTTGCCTGAAACATCATATTCAAAATTGCATGTATATATGAATGTATAGATACTAGATATACCTGCTCGTACGTCACCACGTACCTTATAGTAGACAACATGAACAAGCTATCATCAACGTCCGAAGTCTCCTGTAGAGTCTATATCGAACATCAATTCAATATTAGCTCATAATCCGAGCAATGAACATCCATCAAATAGTTCTTACTTTCATTTCCATATCACAAATCAATAACTCAATATTATGAATCAAATCATAATCAAGACTTTGGATGCACACATCCTCACATTTATCATGATATTACATTGGTAATGCAAAACCCCATCATCTCCCACCATCCGCTACATCACACACATGATGCGGGATACACACACCCATACGTGCAAGATCACGCCCAACTCACATAGCAGTTCACTAGACACGCAAGTTCAACAGAGGGAAAGAAAGTGCAAGGTGTATGTATAATAATATACAACTAGTGTCTAACTAAAACAATCCAATTAAGCCGATTAACATGTTCCACAATTATTCAAACCCACACCGAGGTGATTCAAACCAAGACACGAAAGAAGGGATCCATGAAGATACAAGATTCTACCCTTTAAATCAATTCCCTTAATCCCTACATAAAGTCATTTATTGATTAAATTCAACTTTAACAATTTAAAGATGCATTGGTTCCATAATTCTTGATTTAGAACTCACTACTAAGGGTAGTAATTCAATAAAGTGACATAAGTCAACAATACATATCATGATAAACATTCAAGTATTTACATCACCATAAACTCTATTTCATGTTAACATATACTAGCATGAATCTAGTCTTCACCTTTTAACAACAATGACACTAAATCACGACATTTAATCACCAATTCATTTTCAACAATTATCCGTTCAATAATGTGAGTTATGATTAAATCCCTACAATTAATAACATTTTCATGCTATCAAATTCCCAATTGTTCATACTCAATTTATCGCCACATTATCGCCTTAACCCACCACACCAAACCAAGTTTGCCTTCTACAATAACAAAACATCATCTAACCACAAGGCACAAAATATATAGAAGTCTTGTACCTATACCAATACATGTTGGAATACATACATACACACCATCTTCACCCACAACACATGCTGGACACACACACACACGCACACACACTGCTGCACACACACGAACACACACTAACAACCCTTCCAAAATGCTAGCAAAAATCGAACCAATCTTCATCAAAAATTCGAGGGATTTCAGGTAAATAACGACTGAGGGACGGCGAGAATTACCCACAAAAAAATTGGAATAAAATCGCTCCAAAATCGGACGAAATCGCGATTTTTACCGCTGCGCTTCCTTCCAAGATCCGGATGCAATCCTCGACGAAACTTCGCGTTCTTGGTATGGAAAGAAGCGCCTAGGAGAGACGAATACGATGGCGGTTCGGACGCGCCGGAAGGAGCTTGGACGGCGGCGGGCGCGGCGGTTTAGTGGCGAGGGGTCGAGCAGCAGCGAAGGAAAGGGGTTCGGGATTTCAATGCGTGATTTTTCATGTTTTTACTATGTGACCGAAAAAAAATGCCCAACATAACATATATATTTTTTTTTTGTATCCTGGCCCGGTTTTGTACATCGAAGTGTCACCGGTGCACTGATATAGTATTTTTAGACAACGATTGGGATTTATACACACCCCAAAAATCCAAAACTTAAATTCTTCATTTTAATTAATTTATCTCTAAAATATTATCGGAGTATATTTTACAATCTCAAAATATTTTAGGATCCGATTAATTTGCCAGTTGACCTTCACTTGGTCAATTCCACTTCTAATTAATTCTAAAATTAATTATCAATAAAATCCAAATCATATTTAGTCCAACAAATGATTAATAATAATCTGGACATCACAAACACACTCTATTAATTTATGATGTATGTTACGATTGAGATCGAGAGATGATATCGCATACGTGAGAACTTTGAATTGAAAGATTTAGAGTAACAAGGTTTTGATAATTTATTCAATATTGAATTAGTAAATAGGTGCACGAGAGTGACTTATTCTAATTTAATGTTAGTTTTTTTACAGCTCGAGAGAGTGTATCGAATAATAGTGAAAACCTTTCACCTTTAGAATCATTTGGTTGATAATTTGATAATTCAGTTGAATCATTAAAAATAACACAGTTGAACGACGAGCTTGATAGATTTCTCGAGTGACTTACCTTTGCATATCCGGAACCAATCATTTTATTATCTCTTGTTTAATTTTCGGTCCTTAGTTTAATGTGGCTTTAGTTAATCAACTTCTGAAATCGTAGGCTAAATATAATTTCTCTAATCTTATTTGGTACTTATACATTAGTCCCTGTGGATTCGACAACCCGTACTTAATTTTCACTATACTAAAACTTGACAACCGTGCACTTGCGGTAGAATCGCTTCACACTATTCTTTGAAAAATCTTTTGTTTAAAAATAAAGCGGTCATAGACGTGTTGCTTCATTTTGACAAATAATACGTCTGGGTGTATATATTTAGTCATATGGTTTGAGTGCCGATGATGAGAACAAGGTGGCGCCTACGTCACCGGTTGACGAGACTGTTACGCCGAGCGGGTTTGCTCGATGAATATTGGATGCATTGTACCGGTGAGGGTACAGCATCATGTATTTGAAGTAAATATTTAACGAGTAGTGGTACCTTTGGGTATACTCGCTGGGATGGCTAAGGCCAAGTGATTTATGGTAAGAGTAGTTATCGAGGGAACTACTCGCTTTTGTCGTTGTGACGTGTGGTAGACATGGTCACCCACCCTGAGAGTGTGGAAATAAGTCCTAATGGATTAGGATTGCGTCGTGGTTAAGCAAGGACACGGGGATATCCATTATGCTTTGGTGTTTTAGAGATATATTGGGTGATGACCCACTACTCTAATGGTTAGTACGGTATGGCATATCGGGATGGGACGTATGTCACATTGGTAGGTTGGTATGAGCCTTTGGAGGCAGCGTTTAGCTAGCCAGGTATCGTGGCAGTGATATAGTGTGCTTGTTGTAGCCATTATACTACTCGCTGGAACCCAGTTTGGTTAATCATATGATGATACGATGAGGGTAATAGTGCACTCTAGTAGTTACTATGCCGCATGAGGTTTGAGGCAGGGAATACCTAACGGGGACGTTTATACGTCAAATGTTTTGAGGGACTTGTACCGGGAAATCTTAATTTTGTTGGGAATACCAAGGTGAGTGTCGACAAGTCGTTGTTAGCTCTGGTTGAGCATCTTGCATATGGCATGCAATGGGGAACACAATGGGATTGTGAGATATAGTGAGTGGGGTGACACTACTATATGATACTATCTCTTGGAGATTTGAATTGTACTGTCATGAAGACATCTGGTATCGGTCGTGTTGTGAATCAACCAGGGTAAGCATTACTAGTGTTGGACTAGGTGATGACTTTATATTACCGGCGAGACGTTCGAGGAGGCTTCTCTGGGAGAGGTGCTCAAGGCTTGTGGAGTACTATGGCATTAGTATAAAGCATCGTTAGATGTGTATACGTCGTGTATACGAATTTCGATTTGGTAATAGTGGCATTGAGGCACCAGTTATGTATTTGTTGGTTTCGGGATATATTTTGGTATAAATATATCCAGTTTCCGAACGATGGTTCACGGTTGGAAGGACATGGTACATGACATTTTCCTTGAGAGGAAGGCGGTGTTTATATACCTACCTTTTGGGAATCTTTGTAGACTCGGTGAGTCGGTTGGTGCAGTGTTGATGTTGGAATCACACCTTTGATCATTGGTTCATCAATCATCATTCTCCGTTGAGTGAGAAAGATCGAGGATTGGCAGTTGTCGTTGTAACTTTTGGGGTATGATTGGTGATACCCGAGTCGATTGCATTGAGTATGCAGGTCGTATTGGTACTTCGGCATGTATACCAGTGTGTGTATACGAATGCCAAGTTGAGCATCGGATTAGTATGCTTAGTTTGACGAATCTCCGGTGAGAGATTGTGGAACCTTGAGATTGGTAATCTCGATGGCACGATGCATTCTGAGGAATGATTGTGAGGTCCGGTTGATTTTCCCTGGGGAGGGATTGTCGTATTTTAAGCCATGGTAAATTCATTTCTGAGTAAAATAATAACATCCATGTGTTAGGATTGTTGAATCCTAGGGTAAACGAGGGATGGTCATGTTTTGGATTTGTTAGGTGTCGTGGTTTGACACGTGTGGCGGGAATGCAATTGATTTTCTTGCATGTCCTTTCGGGAACTTGAGATCCACAAATCCTTTCGGGAATTGAGACCTTGTGGAGTCTCGGTGGTGAATTTGGACCAAGATATGATTCTTGGAACATACGGATGGAGACATCTTTATGAAATGTGTTTTGTGTTGATCGATGGCCGTGATTGGCCCGATCTGTGTTGCAAGGTGGTGCAACTACTCCTTTGATGGAGATGGTTTTGGAGAGCGGAAACCAGATTTGGAAGAAGTACACTATAGTATACTGGTGGTTTCCTTGGTAACGATGTATGATTAAAATCGTAGGCTGAATCGTAGAGATATCATCGAGGCGATATCTATTTTGGAATCACGAATGATTGGTTTGAAATTGCAGTTATGTTTGTGTAAGGCCCCGATAATTGTTTACCATTAATTAAATATAAATTGGGAATTTATTAATAATTAAATTGTGACTAATTAATTAGAAGTGAAATTGGCAATATAAATGTCAACTGACAATTTAATCGGAACATGATATATTTTTGACTTGGTAAAATAACTCCGATAATATTTTTAAAATATTTGATTAAAATGAAGAATTAAAATTTGTGAGTATAATAGTGGGTATAAATCCCAATTGTTTATTGTAAATGTAATTTATCAGTACACCGGTGACACTCCGATGTACATTACTGGACTGGAAATATACATATATTAGAACGTTTCACATACTAAAAACGTGAAAACGCACACACATACTTCTCCTTCCTTTGCACCCTTCATTCGCGTCTGACCCCTCGTCGCTCAAGTCGTACGCTCGCCGCCGTCGGACCACCATTCGCCGATGTCGACCCACCACTACCTTCCTCACTCAACGGTGCACATTTCCATACCATGAATTGGAGGTTTCTGTTGTTGATTTTAACGGATTTTACCCAGAAACGAAGAAGTTCGAAAAGTAAGGGTTCTTCGTTTTTCTGGTCCGATTTCTTCGTTTTATCCTTGATTTGTTCAAATTGTCTTGTGTGAAACCTTCTACTCACCATTTGTAATTCGAATTGATTCAGTTTTCAATTGTTTAGATGATTTAGTATTTTCCCTGCAATTTTGAGTAGTTTGTTTCGATTCTTGCTTATGGATTTGGGAAATATCGATGGTCTAATGAATTTTGGTCGATGCATGTTGGGTTTGACAGACTGATTTTCAGTATATTGCGATGAAAAATTTGTAAATCGTGTCCTTGATAGAATTTAACCCATTTAAATCACGTTTTAGCTTGATTAATTAAACTTGGGAGAATTGCATGTAATGCTTTGTAATTGAGTTCGATAATTTCTTTGTGAGGAAATGGATCGATTCTCATGATGTTCTGTCAAGAATAATGTTCAAATATGGTGTTGAAGAAATGATTTAGAATTGTCAGTGTGTGATGACCGGGGATTAATGGTGTTAATCCCGGTGTGGTAATAATCCTTAATGGATTTTATTTGTGGCATTTATGAACTAATTGCGGTTTTGGGACTCTTGGGGATTTTAAATGTGATGACCTCAGATTAGGGATGTTAATCCCGGAGTATTAATAACCCTTAAAGTTGTTTTACGTGGCAATTTGGAGTTTAATCGAGGTGTTGGGCCTTCCGGGCTCGTCTATTTGAGTAGTTGGGATCGTTGGAACCCGAGGTTGAGATCGTATTCTCATTTCGGTGAAAACCTATGAGTTGGGTTTTTAGTGTGACTCGGAATATCGGGTGCTTTGGGTGGGCACCGGTAGGGGGTTTTGGAGTTAGAGAGAGAATTTTTGAAAACAGATGATTTTTAATGAATCATGATGTATTTGTGGGGCTATTAGTATTTCGGGGTATTTTTGCTATAAATACCAGTTGAACCCGAGATTTTAATTATCGGAACCATTTTTCCTTACCTTGCTTCTCTCTCCCCGCACCCGCGCGATTTCCCGTCTGCCCCTACCCCCGCGCACAAAAGCGCTTCGCCCGCCGCCGTCCGGCCGCCGTTCGGTGCGTCCGACCCGCCGCCGGCTTCGTCTCGTCCAGGCACAGCTTCCCACACCATCAATTCGAAGTTTGGTCGCGATTTGAGTTCGGATTTTACAGGAAAGCGCCGATCCCCAATTCCTAGGGTTCATCGATTTCGACCGATTTACTTTCGATTTTCGATTGGGTAACCTCCCTTACCCCTTTTTCGTCATTATCGTGTATTTTCCTGCCATTTTTGTGTTCAATTAGTTCGAATTCTTGCTGTTGGTGTGAGGGTTGGTTCGAATTTTTGGATGTGTGCGTGAGGTGGGTTCGAAAATTGTGGTTTTTGGCAGGGGGTGGTAATTCTTGTTATGGCTCGTTTATTACATGTTTTAGATGTATTATGGTGCTTAGTTTGGGTTCGATCTGTGTTGTGAAGGTTCGAAAATTTGTGGGGAGTTCTTGAGCAATTTTCGATAATGGTTAATTGTCGTGTGTTGACAATATTTTTGAGGGTTATGGGTGTGCTTGAGCATGGGTTGCATGTTCGTAAATAATTGTGAATTAATTTATCGTGTTGGCACATCGTTCCTCGGGGCATGGAACTCGAGCAAGGTCTGGCTCGGACTTCGGATATTTAAGGTACGTGCGACGTACGAGCATTACTTTATATAAGAGCATTTGTGAAATGCATAATGTGTTTTAATTGCATTAGATGGTTGTGGGTATGGTTATATATACATGTGTCGATATGACTATGGAACGACCTAGTCTTGACATCGCTGCCACAAGTATGCGTAATACTAGAGTAGTATGAACTTATAAGAGATATGGGGTACTAGGTTTATATGACTATTGTAGGGCATTTGAGATGCCTAAGAATGATCGTGGAATCATGTATTCATTATAAGACATGTGAGATGTCTAAGTATAATGGAGAATTTGTAAAATAAATGCTAGGCATTTGAGCTATCTGTGATTGGTAGCAAAGTTGAAAATCAGTATTAGATATCGAGATATCTATATTTGTATGTATAATGAATTTGGAATCATTAATTATTGATACTTGAGAATCAGGCATGCTATGAGTTAAATCAATGTGTTGATTTACTGATTTTTAAGATTTGATGAGTTTGATGATTGTGAGAACAGGGACAGTACACGGAATCCCGGATGAGGACGTTGCCATCCAGGGAGTATCATTTAAAATTCATTAGTATTTACTTTTGTTGTAAATTATGAATTTCATTATTGTGATTATGGGATTTTGTGTATTGGTAAGCTCACCCCGTTGGGGGCTGTCTCTGTTGGGGCAGGTGAACAGGTACATCGATGGCTGTGGAGCTGAGCTCGAGCTGTTGATTGGATGTACTCACAGGATCGTGGTACCAGGGCTTGATGGAGCACGGTATCGTACAAAGTACTTATATACACCCGAGGGTTATATACACATTTATGATGCTCGCATGTGAGCACGGTTATACTTGTATATGGGTTGTATATAAAGGCATGAGCCTTTCTATCTTTCATTATATGGTTGCATGCAATTAAGGGTAGAATTGCTAATGATATGAGAGTCGTTGGTGTATTGTGTGGGTGTTGAAACCCACTTTTGTCGTCTTATGTGTGGTGTCTTCTGTGAGGGCCCGATCCTAATGTGTTGTTTAATTAACACATAATGATTAATTTATGTAAACAACGAAATATTTATTTCAAAGGTCTTATCAAATGGCCCTAAAAATTTTTCACTTTTAGGTGATATATATAGTGATACTGAAAATACGTAATTCCAGTTTCCAATTTAACACGTTGAGCATAACATCCATATCAAGTATAACTCAACCAGTAGTAGGATACTTAAAATACAGATACTCGGGGCATACCCCGGTAATTCAAAACATAATTAAAAATATTCTAACAACTACTGGGACGCAAAACATAAAATATAAACCTGAGCTCGCTCTCAAGAGCTCTGGTATCTCTCGATGCGTCGCTGAAAGCATCGTCACCATGTCCTCCTGTAAAGCCTGTCATGCCCGAACAATAAAAGACATGACAGCCCCCACAAAGGGGGTCAGTACCCCAGTACGAGAAATAAATAAATCATGTCAAATGACAAAGTATCATGCAATGCATACCATGTATGAATGCGATGTATGAATGGGTACAAGGAATCGAATATCAAGATACCAAAAATCGGAGTCCAAAGGAAGGTATCATCAAATCATCAAAGCTCGAGCAGAGGGTGACAGTATACGTACATTGCGCTAGGAAAACTCATCCTATGTACGTTACTGCATCCAGCCCTCGTGTCTAGGTCGAGTCGCACCTGCACGTGACTACAGTTACTACCTATACTGCCTGTCATCGCCATGCTCGTCGTACCCGACACTCAGAGTAAGTCAACTCAGTCAAATCATGGATATCAAAGGAATGATAGATCAATATGATATGCCCATGAATCATTTATGCATCAAATGACATATGCAACTCAATATATCATGCAATCTCATGTGAAAGTATATACAAATCATGTAATTTCACATATCATGTAATCCAAGATATTCATCATGTCATATAGTCACATAAGAATCATATAGTGACAAATAAGTCATATAAATCAAATAATGACATATAAGGCCATACATTAGCATCATTACACGTCTTTGCCAGACGTCATGATAAAACTCATTTCAACGTACCTCGACCCAAGCTAATCTACCGAGACTTCTCGAGTCAACACCGGAATCTATTAACCTGGTCATAACAGTTCCAAATACAACATAATGTCACATACTAGTCTTAAACTTATCAAAATAAAACTCAAACTTAGACCCAAAACCAATTCTCTAAATTTCAGTCTGCGCAACTGTAGAGATCGGCTCATAACTTGTCCGATACCTAATAAACTCATATGGGTCCAATTTATTTTCAAAGCTAACTCAAAAATGAACATTTCATCAGTTCAACTCATCTTCAAATTCGTTCATTTAGCCTAGGTAAAATGGCCAAGAACAATCTGCTAGAAAAACAGGACAATTTACCAAATTTCAGCTTGACCCAATTTTGTATAAAATTCATATTAAATTCATATGATGTCCAAATGACTTGAGGCTAGTGGGGAAATCACGAAAACTCAAAGTACTACAGTTCATATTTGAAGTCCAGAAGCTAGTTCGGTCATCTAGAGGCACATGCAAAGCAAAGTATGCCAGATTTAAAAATACTCATATTCTGTTTTGACAGAGTGAGCGGTTCTAGGGAAAATTGCATATCTTACACATGGAAACTCCAAAACATGTAAGGACAGTTTCTAATGCAATATAACCCAACATAAAACAAAACATCTCTTATGAGCTTTAAGCTAAACAATTCATCTTCATGTACATTATGTGAAAAACGTACAGCCTAAAAACTCGTATATCCCCTGCTTCCAGATTGTATAGTTGCTGGTAAAATTATCATAATTCTTTCATATGAGCTCCAAATTGAGTGAGGCCAATTTCAAATGCAAGATAACCTCGAATACTACAATACTTATTAGAGCCTAAAAATTCATATTCGTAGCCATTTATTCCCAAAAATACGAATAACAAAATGCATGAAACTCGCATGCAGTGAATTTCCAGATTTGACACATGTTGGTAGAACGACCATAACTTTTCCATCTTAAATCCAAATTAGCTGATTTCGGTGGACAGTTAAAGCTAACACATAATACTACAACTTGTTATAATAGCTATATTTTCCAATTCGAAACGTAACTATGCTAAAAACGCGAAATATCAGACGGTTTATGCACTGGTTTTAGCAGACTACAATTGACAGCAACTTCTTCATGAATGAACACCATGGTTCGACCCTCAATCCTACATGCATGTTGATAAAACTCAAGGATGATGATATACCTTCATTTATCTTCAATATTTGAAGCTTGATCATCCACAAAACCAAGCCAAGATCGAAAATCCTACACCAAAACTGCTGCTACTCGAAAATCTTGCATGTCCTTTCTCCAAACTTGAAATTTCTTGGTGCATCTTGTTCCTCAAGCTTAGTAGCATTCAAATATATCTTTGCATGTGACATGCACTTGAAAATTCAAGAGGATTTTGGTAGGAAAATTAGCTGCCATTTTCGAAAATGGTAGAAGAGAGAAGGAGGAGGAGTGATGGTGAAGGAAGAGAGAAGATGGTGTTGGAAAATGAAGTAAAAATCTGATTTTTGGCATGGTATATGCGTGAGATTCAATGCCATGCATGATTTTATTTATTTAATTGATGTATTGTGGAATCCATGTGTCAATACATCACTCTCTTGCAAGATTATTGGTCCAAAATCATGTATTAAACATGAGTAAAGTTAATTAGTGGCATGTGTTCTCCAAGTGCCATGTGATCATGCACATGCTCATGCACTAAAACATGCTCCACTAGTTGGTTGACTCATCGTAGTCGGAACACCTTAATTTAAAGTTTGCACTTTTAATTATCCGGGTTTGTTTAATCATCGTTAATCCGGATTAATTAGTATCGGGGCCTTACACTTCTTCCCCTCTTAAAAAGATTTCGTCCTCGAAATCGCAAAACTGAAAAATAACTCAATAAATCACAACATATGAGTGTCTCAATCTCATTCATAGATACTTAAGGATCATCATGTATCAATGACAACTGATGTGTTCGTTTCAACGATCTACCACTTAATCAAAGTTCTCTATGATTCTACAAAGTTCAAAATATCGAGGCAACAACAAACCTCACTTAACGAATCATATTGATCATCGCAAATGTAATATTTCCATATTTACCTGATTCTCAACTCGAAGTCTGACGATATATTTCTCTTTGGCGTAGCAAATCTGCTCACCTCAAGCCAAATTTTAATCGTTTTTGCAGAAATTTTATCGTTCCTGACATTTCCTCAACAATCTCAAGTTATGCCAAAAATTCCTTATCAATTTCTATCATCATCTCAGTGATCGGTAATTCCGGCTCTACGAAACCTGAACCGATGTCATCCCAAAGATATATGAAACTTAAATTATAGGAAAATTCTACTAGTGAATAGTGATTCTGTCAGTTCTCACTAAATTCACCACTATTAATCGGGACATAGATTCCAAAGTCTGGATATTATCTCAGTTTATTCATCAGTATGGGTATGCTAAGCAATACTCATTTCTAACTTAGTATCCACTACATTCTGAAAATAGTTTCGAATTCTGATATTATCATCGGATCTCAATCAGATACATTTATTACAGAAACTCACTGTAACTAAACCACATTATCCATATCTTAAACATGTCGTCTTCTCATAGACATATAGACTATCACATGAAATCAATATCTTGTATTGAATAGTCAATCAATTTCGATTCAACTTGTTTCACAATCTCTGTTTGTAAATATTTTAGCTATAAAACTCAAAACTAGAAATTTCCCAAATTCATTGTGGTACTTACAAATCCTGTAATATCCCATTAGGTCTCGTATTTTTATCTTGACCTGCTGGCATGTCAAACAAGTTGCCACAAAATTCAAAAATTTCTTTCTTTATACCATCTCATCATAAATAGGATCTCGAGAATGATACATCTCATCATTCCCAGAATAACACAATGTTCTCTATAGTGTGCTTTCTGTTGTAATACGTCTTTCAAATCAGTAAAATTCGATGCTATATACTGATTTTTCATTCGCAACCACCACTAAATGGCATACTAAATTTACTTGGTTGATAAGACAGAACCAATTTCTTCAATCAATATCTGTATGAGTCTGTCCTTCGAGGCCTTCCGATCGTCAAAATCAGAGGTTATCAAACTGCAAAGCAAACATCGATGCTACCATTGCACCTTGGACATTTAGGTTCAGTGCATCTGCTACTAGTTTCATTTTCTTTGATTTATATTGACTATCAAAGTCAAATTCTTTAATAAATCCAGTCATCGCTTATATCTCAAGAATATGCAATCATCTTTTCATGATACATTAGAACATATCTTCGAATCTTTGACATACGTATTTGCACAACTACATATCTCCCTGAACCAGTTAACCACATCAACATTGGGGCTGTAGTTCACTCCCATTTTAATTATGACAACCGCTTTCACATTCATCTGACCAAATGAAACTCAAACTTCTTCTTGGTCAATTGGTTCATCTTTCCATAAAGCCTGTAATATCTGGCCAAACTCGTAAAACTTTGTATCTTGAGTACACTGGTTGGTCTTAGCCCAATTTAGTACTATCTTTACTTTACTGGAATCAACAGGTATCTGGTGAGATGGTATCACCTATCCCAAAACAACACTCAATTCAACCCAGATTACATTTCAATAACTTGGTACACCCTTTGAGCTTCACGAAGCGTCTGAAAAATCAATCACATGTGTTCTGTGTGGTTCCTTCCGATCTCGTATACACTAGTATACCACTGATGAATATGATTACACTTCCGCCCAAAAGTTACGGAAAATTTTCTTCATCAAAGTCATAACTCTACCGGTATAGTTGTCAGACCACACGACATTGCCAAAAATTCAAAATGTCTATATCTGGTTTGACCAATTGCCTAGAGAACATTTTCTCTTCTGACTCAAACTGATGGTAACCAGAGTAAAAATCGTTCTTCTTATACATTAAAGTTCCTTACAACTTGATCAGTTACTTTTCGATCTTAGGCAGTGGGTATTTATTCTTGACAATAGCCCAATTCAACTACCTTTAATCGATACACATCTTCATCATATCATTTTTTCTTCTTCACGAACAATACTGATGTTCCCTCAAGGTGACATACTCAGACATATGTACCAGTATCGAGGATATTCAGCAACTATTCATATATCTGTCAACTCTGCTGATGACATTCCGTACAGTGCTTTCGATATCAAATCTATTCTTTGTCATCAACGAATAGTTAAAATCAATTTCCTTCTTTAGTGAAAATTCTTTCATTTCCTCAGGAAAATCTTGGTAGGTTTTCTTACCTCTATAATATCAGTCAACCTCGACTCTTTTTTATAAGCATCAACTGCTTATTATCAAATATCCATCGTTTTCCAAGTATTGCAACCATAATATTTTCATAGCTGATACTATCAATATCTTAACTTGCTATTCGTGGCTATAAATATTTCATTTTGGGGCCACAAAACAGTCGAAAACTCATTATACCCTGTATCAACTTCCTATATCTCAAAATTTATCAGAGTATCCATACTCTTGATACAATCAAAACCATATATGAGCAACACCATTGAATTCGAATCCACATCACTATCATTAAACTGTCAGCTACAGTTCATTGTTGCAAGTGTGGATACTATAATTATCACTGCTGGTATATTTTCCCAATCATCATTATCAATGCTCATTTGATGCAATATATGAAAACAATGCTTTTATCTCAAATCAAACTCATGCAGTGTGATCAATACACAACATGTATCTGTGATCACTACTCCTATAGCATCTCTATCATTGCCAAAATCGAAATGGTTATATATCCTGGAGACATCTCAATCCCATTGTCAAGGTATACTCTCTGGTCTACAGGTAATTAACTGCTGCTTAAACTGAGTGATCGTAAAGAATAACCACCATGATATCTAAATCTAGCTCAGAGTATTTGTTGTTATGGTTGCATCTATTCCCGAGTAAGTAACAGACATGCACTGACTGGCCACAATCAATATCAGTTCTTATTATTCTTTCAAATGGATCAGTAGATATTTACATCCACAGTGACCTCAAAAGATTCGGTATCCCACAATCTCATAGTACCTCCAGAATTACTAGAGCTGGATAAATTGGAGTGATACTTCTGAAACTTTTCCAGGATTACTTGGATTATCTCAATGATAGTGACTTCATTAATCTTTAATCTAGTTCTAACTACGTCGCACCACATCGGTGTCTTATTCTTCGGTCGATATCTAATCGCTTCACTAGTGAATAGTTATCGAGATTAAGCAGTTATTTCCATTTCTCAAGTCCACGATAATCAATTATCATTTTCCATATCATCAATACCATTACTATAGATAGTCTCATCTAAAAGAGTTCATAGTGAAGTTCTTATTCATAGTTTGGACACAAAAACTGGAACTGAATTACGACAGTCCCCTAAACCAAGTCCTCATTCAAACCAATTCTCGTTGTTTCTCACAACAACTACACTCCATTCTTCAGTTGAAATATTGCTAGTTTCAATATTCTCAAGTTCTAAGTCATCATCTCGACGTATACAGGTTTTGACGTCAACTCATACGTATTACCTGGTCTTTCAGACTCAAATTCATGATGTCAATCGACAAAACGCGTTTTAAATAGTTCTAGCGCCATCCACTAATCACAAGAATTAAGTCCCAAAGTGATAAATAAAAGTCTCAATAATTATCACAATATTATAATTCAATTAACAGTTTACAATGCCTACAGGTACAATAGATGGCTCTTAAAGTCTGTATCGCTGCTACCTGTCTAAACACTAACTGTTCATCATAAAATCAAAACATCATATACAATCTCAAGTCAGAGATGTTCTCATCACTTATTCTACATCATCATCCAGTCAGCAACTATCAGTGCTAACAAATAAACTTCTCAAATTCTCTAGAATATATGCAACCCAGCATTCAAAATCTCTAGATGATATGCGACTCATCATATTAAAATATTCAGAGATATGACATCTCGTTATTCCTGCTCTCTAATCCAGTACATGCATAAAATCTCATTATCGAACATGTAAACATAGCAGGCAAGAGCATATAAATCAGATAGTCAGACACATGCACAAACAATTCCTTTGTGTCTATACTCAGTGTCCTAACTCTAGTTCGAGCATATCCCAGACTATGCTCTGATACCATAATGTGAGGGCCCGATCCTAATGTGTTGTTTAATTAACACATAATGATTAATTTACGTAAACAGCGAAATATTTATTTCAAAGGTCTTAACAAATGGCCCTAAAAAATTTTCGCTTTTAGGTGATATATATATAGTGATACTGAAAATACGTAATTCCAGTTTCCAATTTAACACGTTGAGCATAACATCCATATCAAGTATAACTCAACCAGTAGTAGGATACTTAAAATACAGATACTCGGGGCATACCCCGGTAATTCAAAACATAATTAAAAATATTCTAACAACTACTGGGACGCAAAACATAAAATATAAACCTGAGCTCGCTCTCAAGGAGCTCTGGTATCTCTCGATGCGTCGCTGAAAGCATCGTCACCATGTCCTCCTGTAAAGCCTGTCATGCCCGAACAATAAAAGACATGACAGCCCCCACAAAGGGGGTCAGTACCCCAGTACGAGAAATAAATAAATCATGTCAAATGACAAAGTATCATGCAATGCATACCATGTATGAATGCGATGTATGAATGGGTACAAGGAATCGAATATCAAGATACCAAAAATCGGAGTCCAAAGGAAGGTATCATCAAATCATCAAAGCTCGAGCAGAGGGTGACAGTATACGTACATTGCGCTAGGAAAACTCATCCTATGTACGTTACTGCATCCAGCCCTCGTGTCTAGGTCGAGTCGCACCTGCACGTGACTACAGTTACTACCTATACTGCCTGTCATCGCCATGCTCGTCGTACCCGACACTCAGAGTAAGTCAACTCAGTCAAATCATGGATATCAAAGGAATGATAGATCAATATGATATGCCCATGAATCATTTATGCATCAAATGACATATGCAACTCAATATATCATGCAATCTCATGTGAAAGTATATACAAATCATGTAATTTCACATATCATGTAATCCAAGATATTCATCATGTCATATAGTCACATAAGAATCATATAGTGACAAATAAGTCATATACATCAAATAATGACATATAAGGCCATACATTAGCATCATTACACGTCTTTGCCAGACGTCATGATAAAACTCATTTCAACGTACCTCGACCCAAGCTAATCTACCGAGACTTCTCGAGTCAACACCGGAATCTATTAACCTGGTCATAACAGTTCCAAATACAACATAATGTCACATACTAGTCTTAAACTTATCAAAATAAAACTCAAACTTAGACCCAAAACCAATTCTCTAAATTTCAGTCTGCGCAACTGTAGAGATCGGCTCATAACTTGTCCGATACCTAATAAACTCATATGGGTCCAATTTATTTTCAAAGCTAACTCAAAAATGAACATTTCATCAGTTCAACTCATCTTCAAATTCGTTCATTTAGCCTAGGTAAAATGGCCAAGAACAATCTGCTAGAAAAACAGGACAATTTACCAAATTTCAGCTTGACCCAATTTTGTATAAAATTCATATTAAATTCATATGATGTCCAAATGACTTGAGGCTAGTGGGGAAATCACGAAAGCTCAAAGTACTACAGTTCATATTTGAAGTCCAGAAGCTAGTTTGGTCATCTAGAGGCACATGCAAAGCAAAGTATGCCAGATTTAAAAATACTCATATTCTGTTTTGACAGAGTGAGCGGTTCTAGGGAAAATTGCATATCTTACACATGGAAACTCCAAAACATGTAAGGCCAGTTTCTAATGCAATATAACCCAACATAAAACAAAACATCTCTTATGAGCTTTAAGCTAAACAATTCATCTTCATGTACATTATGTGAAAAACGTAC
The DNA here is from genome assembly GCA_907163345.1 of Haberlea rhodopensis. NCBI lineage: Eukaryota > Viridiplantae > Streptophyta > Magnoliopsida > Lamiales > Gesneriaceae > Haberlea > Haberlea rhodopensis. The sequence goes on from CAJQUN010000320.1 coordinate 109,066, forward strand.
AGCCTAAAAACTCGTATATCCCCTGCTTCCAGATTGTATAGTTGCTGGTAAAATTATCATAATTCTTTCATATGAGCTCCAAATTGAGTGAGGCCAATTTCAAATGCAAAATAACCTCGAATACTACAATACTTAGTAGATCCTAAAAATTCATATTCGTAGCCATTTATTCCCAAAAATACGAATAACAAAATGCATGAAACTCGCATGCAGTGAATTTCCAGATTTGACACATGTTGGTAGAACGACCATAACTTTTCCATCTTAAATCCAAATTAGCTGATTTCGGTGGACAGTTAAAGCTAACACATAATACTACAACTTGTTATAAGAGCTATATTTTCCAATTCGAAACGTAACTATGCTAAAAACGCGAAATATCAGACGGTTTATGCACTGGTTTTAGCAGACTACAATTGACAGCAACTTCTTCATGAATGAACACCATGGTTCGACCCTCAATCCTACATGCATGTTGATAAAACTCAAGGATGATGATATACCTTCATTTATCTTCAATATTTGAAGCTTGATCATCCACAAAACCAAGCCAAGATCGAAAATCCTACACCAAAACTGCTGCTACTCGAAAATCTTGCATGTCCTTTCTCCAAACTTGAAATTTCTTGGTGCATCTTGTTCCTCAAGCTTAGTAGCATTCAAATATATCTTTGCATGTGACATGCACTTGAAAATTCAAGAGGATTTTGGTAGGAAAATTAGCTGCCATTTTCGAAAATGGTAGAAGAGAGAAGGAGGAGGAGTGATGGTGAAGGAAGAGGGAAGATGGTGTTGGAAAATGAAGTAAAAATCTGATTTTTGGCATGGTATATGCGTGAGATTCAATGCCATGCATGATTTTATTTATTTAATTGATGTATTGTGGAATCCATGTGTCAATACATCACTCTCTTGCAAGATTATTGGTCCAAAATCATGTATTAAACATGAGTAAAGTTAATTAGTGGCATGTGTTCTCCAAGTGCCATGTGATCATGCACATGCTCATGCACTAAAACATGCTCCAATAGTTGGTTGACTCATCGTAGTCGGAACACCTTAATTTAAAGTTTGCACTTTTAATTATCCGGGTTTGTTTAATCATCGTTAATCCGGATTAATTAGTATCGGGGCCTTACATCTTCCCTGGCTGGGAATTTACTTCGTGTTCTGTATTCTGTTGAGTATTGTGTATTCCCTGGCCGGGAATTATATTATGTGATGTGCTTTTGTTTTCGGGATAGCTCAATTTTTGGGGAGACTCTGCCCAAATTTTTATAAATGTCCACAATGTAAAAAGTGGTGTAAAGGGGATGGTAATGGGTGAACTCTATGAGTCTATTTGTTGTTAGGATGATGATCTTATAACATGGCATATTAAAGAAAATTTTGTGATTGCCATTCAATGGTAAATCATCATCTGAGTTTCCCGATTGACCTTAATTGAAAGCATGTGCCACACTTAGTGGTTAATACACTAATCAAGGTTAAGGGCTATGGGGTCCTTACATTAGTGGTATCAGAGTCGTGGTTAGCTCTTTGGGGCTATTAAGGGCCTAGGAAGTTATTGATAGCACTTATGCATGATGGCATTAATGTTGTATGACACGACTAGTTGTTTATGTGTTTTTTTGATATGAAAAGTGGTGCTGCTAATCATTGTGGTTGCAGGAATCGTGTAGAATGTGATGGGATGGCATTAATGGTGATGTCAAGCCCTTCATGTATTATGTGTTAAGGGATCTGATTTTGTAGGAAAATCAGGAAAGGTGAGACGTACGGGCTTCGGACGGTAAAACGTGTTACACCTTTGATTATGTATATCATGGATAGTGAACCCTTACATGTGATGATATATGTGACATGATAGTGATATATTGTGATAATGGAATCAACTGTTGTGCTTGATTATTGTGGTAGAATTGATGAATGTTCCGGTAGCCTTTATCTCCGAGCGAGGGAGGTACTTGCCGCTGTCATGACTAAGCGAGGTAACATGCCGCTGTCATTGTCGAAGCGAGGGGTCCTAAAATTCCACTGTTTTATTGGGACCGGAATAGTCACAATTCTAGTGATTAATGTGGAATATTGTGGTTATAACTGGAACGTGATATCGATCATTATCTTGTGAACGGTTGTATTAACCTGGATGCAGGTACATGGAGCTAGTGGAAGTTCCGGTAGTTGTTATATTCGAGCGAGGGAGGTACTTGCCGCTGTCATATGAAGCGATGGTAGTATGATATTTGCCGCTGTCATGTCTAAGCGAGGTAACATACCGCTGTCATTGTCGAAGCGAGGGATATCATATGATGCCGCTATATGTCGAAGCGAGGGGTCCTAAAATTCCGCTGCTATAACAAGACCGGAACAACCATATTATCGATATTGATAGCGTTCATTCCGCTATATTGATTGGCGATGGTTCATTCCGCCAGATGTATTGATAGCGATGGTTCATTCCGCTATATTGATTGGATTTGGTTCATTCCGCCGGATGTATTGATAGCGATGGTTCATTCCGCTATATTGATTGGCGATGGTTCTTGCCGCCGGATATATTGATAGCGATGGTTCATTCCGCTATATTGATTGGCGACGATTGCCGCCGGATATATTGATAGCGATGTCTCATTCCGCTATTCTATTGGTGATGATTTATGCCGCCGGGTATTGATAGCTATGTCTCATTCCGCTATATTGATTGGCGATGACTTATGCCGCCGGGTGTTCATAGCGATGGTACATTCCGCCACATCTATGGCGATGGTTCATGCCGCCAGATGTCTATAGTGATGTTTTATGCCGCTGACTCTATGACGAGGGATTATGCCTCTGATTCTATAGCGACGAGTTATGCCGCTATGCACATGACGGTGGATTACGCCACCTACGAGCGATGGGTGCTGATTGCGTACCACTGTTGGATGACGGAGACAGGTATGCCGCTACATTGTTAGCAATGAGGTATGGCATATTACTGTTTATTTAGCACTGTTGTGGATATCATGTGTTAATTTACTTATGTTGTCATGTGTTTGACGATGAGACTATAGACGTCGTGTATCGACATATACCGTCACGAGTCGACAATATTATTTCAAAGTCGTATGTTGACAGGTACCGTCACGGGATGACAATGACATAGTGGATGTTCTATGTAGACGTGTAGCGTCGTTTTGATGGTTAATACATTTATGTTATGTATTTGGTTGTATGGTTTGAGTGCCGATGGTGAGCACATGGTAGAGTCTGGGTCACCAGTTGACGAGACCTTTTTACCGAGCAGGTTTGCTCGGTGGAGTATTGGATGTATTGTACCGGTAAATGTACCACATCATGTTATAGAGGTAAATATTTGTCGAGCAATGATACCCTTGGGTATGCTCGTTGGTTTGGCTAGGGCCAAGTGATTGGTGGTAAGAGTAGTCATTGAGGAAACTACTCGCTTGTGTTGTGATGTAAGGTAGACATGGTTACACCCACCCTGAGGGTGTGGGATAAATCTTATTGGATTATGATTGCATCATAAGTGAGCAAGGACACCGGGTTGTCCATTGTGCTTGGTATTTTAGAGATATGTTGGGCGATGACCCATTACTCTAACGGTTTGTACGGTATGACATACCGAGATGGAACATATGGCTTGTTGGTGGGCTTGATATGAGCCTATGGAGACAGCGCTTTGCTAGTCAGATATCGTGGTAATGATATAGTGTGATTGTTGGAGCCATTATACTGCACGTTGGAACCGATTTTGGTGAATCGTATGATGATACGATGAAGACTTTTGGCAGGCTTTTGATTGTCACTTTGTAGCATGATGTTTGAGGCATGTGACACCCCATGAGAACGTTTATACGTCTATTGTTTTGAGAGACTTGTCTGGGACAGCTCATAATGTTGGAGTACCAACAAGAGAGTCATCAAGTCGTCGTTGACTCGATCTGGGGAATCCGTGTACTTGGGATGCAATGGGTGTTATTGTATCCAGTTTTTCCGAACGGTGGTTCGAGACTAGTGGATCTCAAGTTCGATAGCACTTCCCTTGTGGGGAAGGAGGTAGTATTATACCTATTAGGGAATCTTTGAAAGATTCGGTAAGTTGGTACGTGTAGTGTTGATTTTGGGAATCACGCCGTGTTGTTGATCGTCGATTATCATCCTCCACTGAGTAGGGAGTGACTCAGAATTGACAGTTGTGTTTGGGGCTTAGGGGCATGTTGTAGATACCCGAGCCAAGTGCATTGAGTATGCATGTGATGTCCGTGCCTAGGCAGGTATACCGGTGAGTATACGGATGCCAGTTATTGACTTCCTTTTGTCAAGCATAGAGTTATACTATTTTTGGATGGTTAAATCTCTGATGAGAGATATTGAACACCTTGAGATTGGGAATCTCCATGGCACGATAAATTATGAGAAACAATCGTGAAGTTAGTTGACTCCCTTTGAGGAGGGATTATCTTGTGTGGGTTGAGGTGTTTCCTTGTTGGTGTTTCCCTTCGAATTATGCGATGGCCTTCCCAAGTTTGGATTGTTAAATCCTAGGATTATCAAGGGATGGCAGGAATTCGGATTGGTTGGGTGTCGCTGTCGATACAAGCGTTGAGGATGCCATGGGTTTATTGCATGTCCTTTCAGAATTTGAACTCTGTGGAGTCTCGATGGTTTATTTATGATCAGGATGTGATCCTTGGAATATCCGGAGGTGGACATCTTGTGAGATGTCTTTTGTGTGAATCTGTGGCCGTGAGTTGCCCAAATTGAGTTGCAATGATGCGACTGCTCATTTGATGGAGGAGGTGTGGAAGTGGAGACCAGGTTTGGTATGTGTACATCGTGGTATACTAGTGTTTTCCTCGTAATGATGTGTGTTAGACATCGTGAGTCATGATAGAGATGTCTTTGAATGATATCTACGATGGAATCGGGAGCAATTCGAATCCTTGCAGTTTCAGTTGACTAACTGCTTTTGGATTGTTAGCGTTGAGTTGTGCTGACGCTCTTTGACGTTATAATGGATTTGGAAGTCTATTCCACTCCAGAGGTTGGCACGAGGTCAACGTTCTCACGGTTGAGGTGTCATTCATGATGCGTTCTTACTAGTGGTATTAGAACGAAGGATGACTGTCCGATCTACAGTCGTAAGTATCGGTTGTTTTGCAGTCATGATGTAATACCCCCGAAATGTGATATGATTATGTTCTACGATGATAAATTGTGATGTGTTTAAGGGTTGTGGTGTATTTAAATTGGGGGCCACGATTTATGTTATGATGATATGATGTGGGGAACATGTTGGGTGTTTTACGGGATGTATTAATTAAATGAAGTTAGAAAATATCGAGTGAGGATATTTTAATACATCGTACTATATACCGGGGCACAATTAAACACCACATCCCACGCCACCCACTACCCCAATAACCGGCCACCCTCCCCCACTTGACCAACCCATACCCCATCATTTCTTTCAACCCATCCCTCCTTCCCCAATCATTCTCCTCTCTCTCCCCTTCTTCTGCATCAAAAACGTCCCCCCTAAGCTACAGGAAGGAAGGATTCAAGTTGTGGATTAAGCAAGGAATTCTTGTGGGAAGAATAGGGGTAAGGTTTTAATACTCTGTTTTCTGGAAGTTTGGTTAAGTTTGGGTTTGGTTGGGTGATTTTCATGCATACTGAGATAGGTTTGGGTCGAAACCTTGGTATGAGTACTTGCATTGAAGTATTTTGTAGCCCCTAGCATGTTTGTTCGAGCATATTACATGTTTTATGTGTTAGATTCCTTGTTATGAAAAGATGTGCTCGAAAATCTGGGCAAAGAAGATGCATGCTCTGTTTCTGTAAAAGTTGGTTGAGGATGAAGATTATGATGATGTTATGATGCATGTTAGCTTAGGTTTTGTTAAACCTTTGATTTAAGTGCTTACATGGATATTTTATGAAGTTCTTCACATGTTAGTTTCAGCAAGTAAGATGTGTTATGAAGTAAAAAAGATGGTGTGAAAAGAGGTGCTCAAAAATCTGGGGAAATCCCGATTTTTTCAGAGCTCTCGATCGATCGAGATTTGGTCCCGATCGATCGAGCGAGACAGAAGGTCTAATGCATGTTTTCAAAATTTTGGTGCCGATCGATCGAAGGATTTCTCGATCGATCGGTGAGGCTCCTCGATCGATCGGTAAAATGCTTCGATCGATCGAGCGAGGCAGGAAGCTAAGGCACTGTTAGTGCACAGTGTCTCGATCGATCGAGACTTTGGGCCGATCGATCGATACAGGCAGAAAGTTGAAAAATATAATGATGTTTTATTTTGTTAAGTTTATGATGTGAGATGGTTTTGAGGCATCTAAAATGGTATTATGTGGTCTTGTAGAACCATCCCAGGTACCGGCACCATCAAGGAGATAAAGTCTGCTGACTCCTCCTCTTTTTGAAAAGGTACGTAAGAGGCGTACGGGCATCGGACGGTAACACACATCTTCTTACTACGACTATGCTTTTATTGCATGAGTATCCACGATGAAATGACGATATTTATACGATGTTTACACGATGATGTTTATACGATGTTTATACGATGAGGTTCATATGATGTTTATTGCTTATACGATGCTTATATGATGACGTTTATACGATGTAATTGTGGTAAGACGCCACGGGGTAAGATGCCCCACATGGTAAGAGGCCATGCGATGTATTGTGGTAAGATGCCACGGGGTAAGATGCCCCACATGGTAAGAGGCCATGCGATGTATTGTGGTAAGATGCCACGGGGTAAGATGCCCCATATGGTAAGAGGCCATACGATGATATTGTGGTAAGATGCCACGGGGGGTAAGATGCCCCATATGCATGATTTTAAATCAGGGACAACAATAAGAAGTGAACGAATAACCAGCATATTTACTTAACCAATGTTTCATGCATTTACTATGATGTTTTATGATGTTAAGTAAGATTATATATGCTCATGATGTGTTGACCCTGTAGGTACACTTTTGGACGGAAGGACTAAGGGTCGGGTTGAGGCAGTGAGCTACGAGGGACACAGGAATGGATAGGATTCAAGTTATGTTTAGTATCTACTCTAGGAGCAGTGTAAATCTAAATGACATTCCTTTAGAATGTAATGAATTATTTTTGAAGTTTGTATTTTGGCCTGTAATCCGGTTAGCTCGTGTAACAACCAGAACCTTAAGATATTACCCTAATGAATGATTAGTCCTTCTTATGTCTTTTAATCACTGTTAAGGTGGGAAGACCCCACACATGAGAGACTGACTTTTGGGATGAACCGCATCGAGGTACGTTTTGCCTCTTGGGTGATATGTTGGTTTTGGTATGTCGCTCTGTTTCAGAGTTTGATGTGAGCTAAGTATCCTCGCGTTTATTAAGACGATCCTAATATGGTCAAGGATCGAGGTTATGGCTTCATGTTGTTGTGTAGCCCGGGTGTTACGTGATACACCGGTGTACGAAATTCTTTTAGTGGGGGATATTGTGGTGACCTGAGATTAGGGATGTTAATCCCGGAGTATTAATAACCCCTAAAGTTGTTTTACGTGGCAATTTGGAGTTTAATCGAGGTGTTGGGCCTTCCGGGCTCGTCTATTTGAGTAGTTGGGATCGTTGGATCCCGCGGTTGAGATCGTATTCTCATTTCGGTGAAAACCTATGAGTTGGGTGTTTAGTGTGACTCGGAATCTCGGGTGCTTTGGGTGGGCACCGGTAGGGGGTTTTGGAGTTAGAGAGAGAATTTTTGAAAACAGATGATTTTTAATGAATCATGATGTATTTGTGGGGCTATTAGTATTTCGGGGTATTTTTGCTATAAATACCAGTTGAACCCGAGATTTTAATTATCGGAACCATTTTTCCTTACCTTGCTGCAGCTCAATGGCTCTTGTTGAATGATTTTGATAGATTAACACACGGCATTGGAGTTCCACGAACTCAGAAGACCACTTCTCAGCTTCTAGAACAAATAAAGAAATAGGTATGTTGCGGTTGGTAACATACGGCATGTATCTGTATTATTTGATATTTGATTTGTGATATCCCCGAAATAATTAATTTCTATTAGGGCATTAATTATGTTTATGTGATATTATGGCGATAATTAGATTATGTGTTGGGACTAATTATCTTGGTAAAATGCTTGTCACATGGTAGGTGTGACACGGTAGAGCATTTCCGGGTGCATGTTATACATGTTGGGAAATTGGGTGTTATGATGGTTTAAATGATATGGGTTGTGTCTATTTGGTAATGCATGATTTTAATAGGGATCTTGTTGCATTGTGGTAAAATGCTTTTAAAATATCTTGTTGAGGTATTCTATATATCATGCTTGTGTCTTGGAACACATTTAAAACCCCATATCATGGCTTGGGAGCCACTTGCATGCTTTATATCCCATCACCCTCTCCATCAGCTTTTTGGTCCCTAAACCCCATCCACTCATCCATAAGCTGCTATTTTCGTTTTTTGAAACAAAAGAGGAGGAGAAAGCTTGGAAAAAAGGAGTCTTTGGTGTTTTCTTGCTTGAACTTGGAGCTCAAGTGGTAAGCTTCCACTATGGTAGAGTTTTGTTGAGTTTTGGTTGGGTTGTAGCTTGTTTTTGGGGTTAATGAGGGGTAGATCTTGGTCCAACATCTTGTTTATGTTTGGGGGTTGTATTTTAAGGTTGTTTTGTGGTTATATGTTGAGCATGGGAGTTGTTCTTGGTTGTAAATGAGTTTAAGTGTTGTTGGAAGCTCATACATGGAAGTTTCTCGCTGGAATAGGGCTGCTCAATGGATCGAGATTAGGGTCCAATCGATCGAGCAAGGCAGAGCCTGAACAAGGCGTGAAATGAGCTTACCGATCGATCGGTAATTTTTCCCGATCGATCGGTGTGATGTCTCGATCGATCGGTAAAATGGTTCGATCGATCGGTGGAGGAAGTGCTTGGATGCCTATTTTCTCTTCACTTGGCGATCGATCGGGGCTTAGATGGCGATCGATCGCAAGGCATAAAATGTGGATTTTGGGATTTTGTTTTAAATGATGTTATTTTTGGTAATGGTTCACTTATTGGCTTCTAATATGGATTCATGTGATTGTGTAGAACCATCCCAGGTAGCCACACATCAAAGGAGATAAAGTTCCACGACATCTCCACTTTTGGAACTAAGGTACGTAGTGAGACGTACGAGCATCGGACGGTAAAACGTATTTATTACGCTTTGAATTGGCTATGCATTATGGTTGCACATGTGGTCTTATTTATGCATTATGGTTGCATATATAGTTGGAACATGCATTATGGTTGCATGTAAGTGTGAGTCGAGGTTATATCACAGTGATGAAGAATACTTGCCGCCTTTATGTCGAGGCGATGATAGAATACTTGCCGCTGTCATATTTAGCGATGAAGAATATTTGCCGCAAACATGTCGAAGCGAAGGATCATGCCACTGTCATGTTAATGCGAGGGATATTATGCCGCTAATATGTCGAAGCGAGGGGTATAAATGCCGCTGTCATGTAACGCGAGGGGTATTATGCCACTGATATAATAAGACTGGGATTGGCCATTGGTATACATGGAATGGATGCATGTCATGACATATATTATTGGTGTTATAATCAATTAATTGTGATTATGGTACAGGGACAACCAAGGGAGCTTTTATATGTGTTAAGTACAGGAAGTGATTTGCATTTTGGTTTATGCATTGAATTATGATCATGTTATTGTGAATATGATTTATATACATGCTCATGGTTTGGGGTTGTTCCTGTAGGTACTTTTGGGCGGACGGGCTAAGGCGGGTTGATGCAGTGAGCCAGTGAGGAGTGCTTTTGGCATAGCAGGCTTTTTTTTTGTATAGTCTCTACTCTAGGAGTAGTGTAAAGCTATAGGATTAGCATTCATTGGTTGAGAATTGTGATGACCAGGGATTATAGATGTTAATCCCGTAGTGTTAAAAATCCCTAAAGTTGTTTTACGTGGCGATTTGGAATTTAATCGCGATGTTGAGCCTTCTGGGCTCGTTTATTTGGGTAGTTGGGATCGTTGGATCCCGAGGTTGAGATTGTATTCACATTACGGTGTAAAACCTAAGAGTTGGGTTTTTGATGTGTCTCGGAATCTCGGGTGCTTGTGTGAGCACCGGTAGGGGGTTTTGGTGTTAGAGAGAGAATTTTTGAAAACAGATGATTTTTAATGAATCACGATGTATTTGTGGGGCTATTAGTTTTTCGGGGTATTTTGCTATAAATACCATTTGAACCCGAGATTTAAATAAAAAATCTCATTTCAGCCCTCCAAACCCGCCCCTTTCTCTCTCCCCGCCGAACCCGTCTGCCCAGCCCACATCCGTGCGCAAAAACGCTTCGCCTGCCGTCGTCCCGCCGCCGTTCGGCGCGTGCGACCCGCCGCCGGCTTCGTCTCGTCGAGGCGCAGCTATCCCCTCCGGCAATTCGAAGTTTCGTCGCGTTTTGAAGTCGGATTTTGCAGATGAGCGCCGATCCCCAAATTCTAGGGTTCTTCGATTTCGGTCGATTTTACTTCCGATTTTTGATTGGGTAACGTTCTTTACCTCTTTTTCGTCCCTCTCATGTAATTCCCTGCTATATTTGGTGATTTTCGTTCGAAATTATTTTCGATTTTTGTGGGATTTGGTTCGAAAATTGGGGGGTTTTGGCAAGGGTGATGATTCTTGCTATTGATGGTTTAATTCATGTTTTAGATGATTTATGATGCTTGGTTGGGTTCGAATTGTGATGCTAGGGTTCGAATTATTGAAGGTGTTCTTGGGCGATTTTTTCGATATGTCGCATTCGTTTACCCTCCCTGCATGTACCCTGCCCCGGGTCTTTTAAATGATTTATTGTCGCGTGTTGACGATATGTTGAGGGTTATGGGTGTGCTTGAGCATGGGTTGCATGTTCGTAAATAATCGTGAATTATTTATCGTGTTAGCACATCGTTCCTCGGGGCATGGAACTCGAGCAAGGTTTGGCTCGGACTTCGAGGATTTGAGGTACGCTTAGCGTACGAGCATAGCTTAAATGATGTTTTTATAAGTACGATGCATGATTTAAAATACATGAAATGTTTTACTATGATGGCACCGGGACTTGGTTACGTTATTTTGATTCACATGGTGAAATGCTTGGTGCCGCTATGAAGCGAGCAAATGATGGGTGTGGTCGCTACGGAGCGAACACCAGTAGTATGACGCTACTTTGAAGTAAGAAATGAAAATGTGGTATTGATTAGATATCTAGGAATCTGTATTTTATTCCCTATTGGTAATGAATAGGAACAGAGACGTAGTTAATCAGAGAAGTGATTAACTAGTATCGGAAGTTAAGGAAATCTCAATATGATATTGCTGCATTCTGATGAGTATTATGTTTTCCCTGGCCGGGAATTATATTATGTGTTGTACTTTTATTTCGGGATAGCTCTATTTATGGGGAGACTCTGCCCACATTGTATAAAAGTCCACAATGCAAAAAGTGATGTAATGGGCGAACTCTATGAGTCTCTTGTTATTAGGATGATGAACTTATAACATTGTATGTTAAAGAAAACTTTGCAATTGCCATTCAATGGTAAAGTATCATCTGAGTTTCCCGAATGATTTCATGGAAAGCATGTGCCACACATAATGATTAATACACTAATCAAGGGTTAAGTATATGGGGTCCTTACATTAGTGGTATCAGAGCAGTGGTTGCTCATTGGGGCTGTTGAGGGCCTAGGAAGTTATTGATAGCACATATTTATGCATGATGTCATTAATGTTATACGACATGACTAATTGTTTATGTGCTTTTATGATATGAAAAGTGGTATTGCTAACCATTGTGGTTGCAGGAATCGTGTGGGACACGATAGGATGACATTAATAGTGATGTCTAACACTCTATATGCTACGTGGCAAGGAATCTGATTTTGGAAGAAAATCAGGGAAAAGAAAGATATGACGTATTGTCTGAGGACAGACTGGGTAGACAACCGACAGTGGAATACTTCGGTATGGTCTCAATTATTATTGAATATACTAATACGTTTGTTCATGTAATGTTCGAGCAAGGAAGGTACGTAAGAGACGTACGAGCATCGGACGGTAAACCATACCCTTACATATTATGATGAGTAAAGATGATATGATGTTTATGATGATGATTATGATAAGTAAGTTAAGATGATGATGTTTATGATAAGTAAAGATGATATGATGTTTATGATGATGATTATGATAAGTAAGTTATGATGATGATGTTTATGATAAGATGTAAGGACCCTAATCCTTAAGTGCGGAATAAAGGCATAATAGAGCTAAATAAATGATCAGAGTAGAGTAAACAAGTTGAGTCTATGAGCTTAAGCATTTACATGCCAAAATAAAGGACTACAAAAAGGATTAATTACATTCCAACAAATGAATGTGTCCACTATAGTTTTACGCTACTCCTAGAGTAGGCACTATACAAAAGAATCCTGTCCTTTCATCTACCAAAGATGCTCGTGAAGCTCACTGTCTCAACCCGTTCAAGCCCATCTATCATGCCAAAAAGGTACCTACAAGGACAACCCCCAAACATGAGCAATAATAATCATTCATATTCAACACAATATGAAGATAAAGCGTAAATGCATAATCAATATAAAACACTTCCTGTTTTCCCATGCATTTCAAACGCTTCCCGTTTGGTTGTCCCTGTACCATAACTCATGAGTATAATCAACAGATTATTTTTAATGGCCAAAACATGTCATGATATCATATACCATCTCAACTGTACCACATATTGGTCACCATTCCCTAGTCTGTCCATCACAGTGTATTTTAATGCCCCTCGCTTATATTCATATGGGCGGCATAGGATAACCTCGCTACAATGGACATGCGGCGCTCCCACCCCTCGCTTCACAGAGAGCGGCAAATACCCTTTCCTCGCCCCATATGACAACCACGCTCAAATGTGACATGCGGCGCTCCCACCCCTCGCTTCACATTTAGCGGAACCAAAACAAAAAGCGTCAAGCATTAAAATCATCAAAGGATGACCACGACTCATGGGATGTGCATCCAATAATCATAATATATCTATCATCAATATGCATCAATTACCATGTATATGCATCCACAATGCAATACCACATATGGCATAAATCAACATGTATATGCATCCACAATGCAATACCACATATATACCCGCATTCACAATGCATAATCAATGAGTATATAAAATACATGTTACCGTTGGGTGCCCGTACGTCCACTACGTACCTTTCCAAAATGTGGAATGTGGTTGGACCTCAATTCCTTGGCTGTGTTGCCACCTGGGTTGGTTCTACATATTCACAAATACCAATATTAGAACCCAATAATAGTCCAATACCAAAAATCCCACAAAAATAACCAAAAACATCATTTTTGGTGTCTCGCGATCGATCGCCATCAAGCCCCGATCGATCGCGAGAACACACTGTCTCGCCCAACAATTTTGCACAATCCGCGATCGATCGCGGAGCTAGCGCCGATCGATCGCGGCCTCGCCGATCGATCGCGCCAAGCTCGCGATCGATCGCTGAGGCTCACTGCCTCAGCCCTGATGCTCGCGATCGATCGCGAGAAAATCGCCGATCGATCGCCGAGCTGTGGTCAAGCGGGGTTTGGGCACTATTCACCCATCTTCAACCCCTTCTCATACACACCCACATACCCCAACATAAATCAAACCCAATAACTCAAAACCACCCATAAACATCAACATAAACTCAAATAAACAACATCCAACCAAAACACTACCAAAATCACAACACCCAACACAACCCATTTTAAACCCTTTAAAATCAAACTAAACTCAACCAAAACCTTACAAAATTAATACATGAGGTACCCATACCTCTTGGGGATCTCAAATCACCCAACAATCTTCCACAAATCAAAGTTTGCAAGGTCTCCTCTTCACCTCAAAGGTGGAACTCGAAAATATGGGAAGAGGGGAAGGGTTTGGGTGTTGGAGATAATTTGGTAAAGTAAAATATGAGTGGATGGGGTGGGGTTGGGTATAAAGGTGAGTTTATTAATTAAAAAGCAATCCAAGGCAATTCCATGGTGTATAAAACACCCCAACATGATATTTTCAAAGCATTTACTCAAAATGCACCAAATATCAATTAACACATGATTCCTCATAAATTGCTAACCAATGCAAATAAATCATGCTTCCAATAATATTTACCCAACATGCACCATATGCACCCTAAAATGCAATCCCGGGTCACCCTATCCACATGACCATGCATTTCCACATAAGATAAATAATCCCAACACATAATCAATTACCACATAATTAATCATGTAATCACCATTAATGCACCAATTAGCAATTAACCATTTCGGGGATGTCACATAAGATGATATGATGTTTATGATGATGATTATGATAAGTAAGTTAAGATGATGATGTTTATGATGAGTAAAGATGATATGATGTTTATGATGATGATTATGATAAGTAAGTTAAGATGATGATGTTTATGATAAGTAAAGATGATATGATGTTTATGATGATGATTATGATAAGTAAGTTATGATGATGATGTTTATGATAAGATGATATGATGTTTATGATGATGATTATGATAAGTAAGTTAAGATGATGATGTTTATGATAAGATGATATGATGTTTATGATGATGATTATGATAAGTAAGTTAAGATGATGATGTTTATGATGAGTAAAGATGATATGATGTTTATGATGATGATTATGATAATTAAGTTATGATGATGATGTTTATGATAAGATGATATGATGTTTATGATGATGATTATGATAAGTAAGTTATGATGATGATGTTTATGATGAGTAAAGATGATATGATGTTTACGATGATGTTTACGATGATGATGATTATGATGTTTATGATGACGTATATATGATTGGGTGAGATGCCCATGTGGTAAGATGCCACACAATGTTTAGGATATGGTAAGACACCATATGATTGGGTGAGATGCCCATGTGGTAAGATGCCACACAATGTTTAGGATATGGTAAGACACCATATGATTGGGTGAGATGCCCATGTGGTAAGATGCCACACAATGTTTATGATATGGTAAGACACCATATGATTGGGTGAGATGCCCATGTGGTAAGATGCCACACAATGTTCCATATGATTGGGTGAGATGCCCATGTGGTAAGATGCCACACAATGTTTATGATATGGTAAGACACCATATGATTGGGTGAGATGCCCATGTGGTAAGATGCCACACAATGTTTATGATATGGTAAGACACCATATGATTGGGTGAGATGCCCATGTGGTAAGATGCCACACAATGTTTATGATATGGTAAGACACCATATGATTGGGTGAGATGCCCATGTGGTAAGATGCCACACAATGTTTAGGATATGGTAAGACACCATATGATTGGGTGAGATGCCCATGTGGTAAGATGCCACACAATGTTTAGGATATGGTAAGACACCATATGATTGGGTGAGATGTCCATGTGGTAAGATGCCACACAATGTTTAGGATATGGTAAGACACCATATGATTGGGTGAGATGCCCATGTGGTAAGATGCCACACAATGTTTATGATATGGTAAGACACCATATGATTGGGTGAGATGCCAATGTGGTAAGATGCCACACAATGTTTATGATACGGTAAGACGCCATATTATTGGGGAAGATGCCCATGTGGTAAGATGCCACACGATGATTATGTTATGGTAAGATGCCATATGACGGGGTAAGATGCCCAGATGGTAAGAGGCCATACGATGTTATTATGTGGTAAGACGCCACGGGGTAAGATGCCCATATGGTAAGAGGCCATACGATGTCATTATGTGGTAAGACGCCACGGGGTAAGATGCCCATATGGTAAGAGGCCATACAATATTATTATGTGTGGTAAGACGCCACGGGGTAAGATGCCCATATGGTAAGAGGCCATACGATGTTATTATGTGATAAGATGCCACAGGGTAAGATGCCCATGTGCATGAATATGAACCAGGGAAAATGAAAAAGAAGTTAATGAATAACCAGCAAGCTTACTCAACTATGATTTCGTACATTTACTGTGATAGCTATAAGATGATGATACTTATAAGATGATGATGCTTATATGATGATGATGTATATGATGATGATGTATAAGATGATGATGCTATGAGATGATGATGCTTATAAGATGATGATGTATAAGATGATGATGCTATAAGATGATGATGCTATGAGATGATGATGCTTATAAGATGATGATGTATAAGATGATGATGCTATAAGATGATGATGCTATAAGATGATGATGTATAAGATGATGATGCTATAAGATGATGATGCTTATATGATGATGATGTATAAGATGATGATGCTATAAGATGACGATGCTTATGTGATGATGATGTTATAAGATGATGATATTTATGAAATGATGATGCTCATATGATGAAGATGTTATAAGATGGTGATAATTATAAGATGATGATTTTAATCATTCATGTCAAGAATTAATGACTATATGCATGGCTATGAAACAGGGACATTGGAGTGTCCAGGGTGTATAGGCATTAGAGGAATGTTGGGTAAAGACCCACTACTCTATTGATTTTCTTCCCACAGTATGGTATGCTGTGCGGGAACGTCCATCTTATTGGTAGGTTTGAGGTAAACCCAGAGAGGCAGCGACTAGTTTGTCTGCCGTGTGTGTACAGCACCAAGAGGGGCTTGTTAGAGCCGTTATACTGCTCGTAGGAACCAAGTGTGGCAAATCGTAAGGTGATACGATGTGGATTGTGGTGGACTCTAGTAGTCACCATGTCATCGAGGTTGTGGTTGTGCATGCCTCACCGAAACGTGTATACGTTTATGTTCAAATCTTGGTGAGACTTGTCTGGGACAGCTCATGATGTTGAAGTACCAACAAGAGAGTCATCAATTCGTCGTTGATTCGATCTGGGAATCCATGTATTTGGGATGCAATGGGTTTATTGCATGTCCTTTCAAATTTGAAACTCTGAGGAGTCTCGATTGTTTCTTTATGACCAGGATGTGGTTCTTGGGATATCCGGAGGTGGACATCTTATGAGATATCTTTCGTGTGAACCTATGGCCGTGAGTTGCCCAACTTGAGTTGCAATGATGCGACTGCTCCTTTGATAGAGGAGGTTTGGAAGTGGAAACCAGGTTGGTATGTGTACACCGTGGTGTACTGATGTTTCCCTTGTAACGATGTATGTTAGACATCGTGAGTCACGATAAGAGATGTCAATGGATGATATCTACGATGGAATCGGGAGCGATTCGAATCCTTGCAGTTTCAGTTGACTAACTGCTTTTGGATTATTAGCGTTGAGTTGTGCTGATGCTCTTTGACGTTATGATGGATTTGGAAATCTATTCCACTCCAGAGTTTGACACGAGGTCAACGTACCCACGGTTGAGGTGTCATTTAGGATGCGTTCATACTAATTGTATTAGAACTAAAGATGACTGTCCGACCTACAGCCGTAAGTATTGGTTGTTTTGCAGTCATGAAAGGCTGACTTTTAGGATGACCCGCATTGAGGTACGTTTTGCCTCTTGGGTGATATGTTGGTTTTGGTATGTCGCTCTGTTTCAGAGTTGATGTGAGGTAAGTATCCTCGCGTTTATTAATACGATTCGGATATGGTCAAGAATCGAAGTTATGGCTTCATGTTGTTGTGTAGCCTGGGTGTTATGTGATACACCGGTGCTAATTTCGAGGACGAAATTCTTTTAGTGGGGGATATTGTGATGACCAGGGATTATAGATGTTAATCCCGTAGTGTTAAAAATCCCTAAAGTTGTTTTACGTGGCGATTTGGAATTTAATCGCGATGTTGAGCCTTCTGGGCTCGTTTATTTGGGTAGTTGGGATCGTTGGATCCCGAGGTTGAGATTGTATTCACATTACGGTGTAAAACCTAAGAGTTGGGTTTTTGATGTGTCTCGGAATCTCGGGTGCTTGTGTGAGCACCGGTAGGGGGTTTTGGTGTTAGAGAGAGAATTTTTGAAAACAGATGATTTTTAATGAATCACGATGTATTTGTGGGGCTATTAGTTTTTCGGGGTATTTTGCTATAAATACCATTTGAACCCGAGATTTAATTAAAAAATCTCATTTCAGCCCTCCAAACCCGCCCCTTTCTCTCTCCCCGCCGAACCCGTCTGCCCAGCCCCCATCCGCGCGCAAAAACGCTTTGCCTGCCGCCGACCCGCCGCCGTTCGGCGCGTGCGACCCGCCGCCGGCTTCGTCTCGTCGAGGCGCAGCTATCCCCTCCGGCATTTCGAAGTTTCGTCGCGTTTTGAAGTCGGATTTTGCAGATGAGCGCCGATCCCCAAATTCTAGGGTTTTTCGATTTCGGTCGATTTTACTTCCGATTTTCGATTGGGTAACGTTCTTTACCTCTTTTTCGTCCCTCTCATGTAATTCCCTGCTATATTTGGTGATTTTCGTTCGAAATTATTTTCGATTTTTGTGGGGTTTGGTTCGAAAATTGGGGGGTTTTGGCAAGGGTGATGATTCTTGCTATTGATGGTTTAATTCATGTTTTAGATGATTTATGATGCTTGGTTGGGTTCGAATTGTGATGCTAGGGTTCGAATTATTGAAGGTGTTCTTGGGCGATTTTTTCGATATGTCGCATTCGTTTTCCCTCCCTGCATGTACCCTGCCCCGGGTCTTTTAAATGATTTATTGTCGCGTGTTGACGATATGTTGAGGGTTATGGGTGTGCTTGAGCATGGGTTGCATGTTCGTAAATAATCGTGAATTATTTATCGTGTTAGCACATCGTTCCTCGGGGCATGGAACTCGAGCAAGGTTTGGCTCGGACTTCGAGGATTTAAGGTACGTTTAGCGTACGAGCATAGCTTAAATGATGTTTTATAAGTACGATGCATGATTTAAAATACATGAAATGTTTTACTATGATGGCACCGGGACTTGGTTACGTTATTTTGATTCACATGGTGAAATGCTTGGTGCCGCTATGAAGCGAGCAAATGATGGGTGTGGTCGCTACGGAGCGAACACCAGTAGTATGACGCTACTTTGAAGTAAGAAATGAAAATGTGGTATTGATTAGATATCTAGGAAATCTGTATTTTATTCCCTATTGGTAATGAATAGGAACAGAGACGTAGTTAATCAGAGAAGTGATTAACTAGTATCGGAAGTTAAGGAAATCTCAATATGATATCTAGAATTATGATAATTGCTAGATAAAGAAAGATGTTATGAAATGTTGTTAATTCGAAACTGGTTAGGGTTAACCAATATGATGATTAACTGCATATTCAGGATTTGATGATTTATCTGTTTTGAGAACAGGGTTATTACAGGGGTACGCTAGGATGAGGATGATACCATCCAGGAAGTGTCACATATGTTCCACAATATTTACATTTTCGTAAATTATGTATTATGTCATTATGATTATGAAATTGTGGAATTGGTATGCTCACCCCGTTGGGGGTTGTCTCTGTTGGGGGCAGGTGAACAGGTACATCGATGGCTTTGGAGATGAGCTCGAGCTGTTGATTGGATGTACTCTCAGGATCGTGGTACCAGGGCTTGATGGAGCACGGTATCGTATAGAGTACCTATATAAATATATATACCCATGATGGTTATACACATATTTATGATGCTCGCATGTGAGCACGATTATACTTGTTTATGGGTTGTATATAAAGGCATGAGCCTTTCTCTCTTTCCTTTCTATGTTGCATGCAATTAGAGGTAGAATTGCTAAAGGTTATGAGAGTCATTGGTGTATTGTGGGTGTTGAAACCCACTTTTGTTGCCATATGTGTGGTGTCTTCCCTGGCTGGGAATTTACTTGATATTGCTGCATTCTGATGAGTATTATGTTTTCCCTGGCCGGGAATTATATTATGTGTTGTACTTTTATTTCGGGATAGCTCTATTTATGGGGAGACTCTGCCCAAATTTTTATAAAAGTCCACAATGCAAAAAGTGATGTAATGGGCGAACTCTATGAGTCTCTTGTTATTAGGATGATGAACTTATAACATTGTATGTTAAAGAAAACTTTGCAATTGCCATTCAATGGTAAAGTATCATCTGAGTTTCCCGAATGATTTTATGGAAAGCATGTGCCACACATAATGATTAATACACTAATCAAGGGTTAAGTATATGGGGTCCTTACAAGAATGTAACTAATCCCTTTTGGAACTTCATTTTGGCACTGTAATTTAATAGCTCAGGGCATCAACACAACCTTTATACTCTGTTATGCATGGAAATTTTTATTTACGCCTTTAATCCGCACTTAAGGAACTAGGGTCCTTACATGATTTGCTGAACTTACGTGAATTACGCGAAACTACTTGGCTATGTGAAATTTCTGGGCTATGTGGAATTACTTGGCTATGTGATTTAAATTGACTGATGGAGCATTCATAGTATTCATAATTGGCATATTAGTGTATGAAAATAAATGTTTTGTTAACACACATCATTTTTGATAATATACAATGATACATGACATTTTTATTCGACATATCATATTGAGCTATCTACTTCTTTGATATCCATGTTGATTATGACTGAGTTGATTCACTCTGAGTGTCGGGGACGACGAGCACGGCGATGACAGACAGTATATGTAGTAACTGTAGTCACGCGCGTGTCACCGGACCTAGACACGAGGGATGGACGAACACAGCACATTGGATGAGTCTCCTAGCGCAATGTGCGTGTGTTGTCACCCTCTGCTCGAGCTTGATATTGATTGATGGTACCTTTCTTTGGACTTCGATTTGGTATCTTGAGATTCGATCCATTGTACATGACCTGCATTGCATTACATTTCACTGCATTGCATCATATATCACATTTTATAGATGCATTTTGTATTTACCTGATAGTTTCATATTGGGCTTTGGCTCACCCCGTAGGGAGCTGTTGTTATCTTTGTGTGTGGACAATGACAGGTATTACAGGTAACCAGGATCCCAAAGAGGGAATACTCGTTGAAGCCTTCCTTGAGGTTGTTTCTTTTGTCTCTTTCCCAGTCGTAGAATAGCTAAATTATGTTGGGATATGCCCTAAGACAACTCATTAGATGATTGATTTTGGCATACAATGTAATATGATTTTAATAAAGGCATTTCATCATTATATATTATTCCAGTATCTGTGTAATATGCATAGAGATATATATATATATATGTTAATGTCCTTAGAATAATATTGTATTCTTATTAAAGATTGTCCCTAGTCAAGTATTATCATGAATAAGGATAATGATAATTCATTGAGACTAGTATGTATTGATTGATGAATGGTTCATGGATATGAGATATCAAATCAACACATGGGTGCATGTTAGAGAACGATATACTGGACAGACCCACCATGAGAATGCTACATGGATAGTTATATGAACGTCATAAGCAATTCTCATAGTGATAATAATGTATGTAATCCTTACGTATTGAGATCACCAGAGATCCCAACATAAGGAGTTGTGTATCTTGATATTGTCAAACGTTACCTTTAACAGGGTAAACTATAAAGACAATCATTGGATACACCACGAAATGTGTAGAGGGATGTTGGTTGATCAAGATAGGATTTGTCCCTCCTATATAACAGGAGAAGTGTTTGGCCCTTGATCAAGTGAGACTAAAATGCATGGCCATGCTCGAATGAGTCGATATGTGATATTGAGCTTATTCGTTTATTCTAGTCAACTTGGGGATCAAGAACTAAAAGATTGAACTATACGAATGTGACTATTCCATGACTCGTGTTTTGTAGGGTCTTCCTACCTTAATATCATTTAGTACACATAAATTGGACAGAATATGCATTTATAACCTCTTAAGGGTTCCGGTTGTAGCTTGAGCTAAGGAGATTACAGGCCAAAATAAAGTTTCCAAAAGCTATTTAATTACATTCCCAATAAAGAATGTTAAAGCTATAGATTTACACTACTCCTAGAGTAGAGACCATCAAAATCCTGCATCCTACGTTCATCATGCTCCCTTTAGCTCACTTCCTCAACCCGACCCTAGGCCCTTGGTCCAAAAGTGTACCTACAGGGATAACACATCGTGAGCATACACATATTTACTTAACATTATATAAAAGCATACAGTAATGCATAACATCTTAGTTAAGTAAAGGTTATTGGTCGTCCTTCGACTTCCTTCGTTATCCCTGACTCTTATTCATATATTAGGGCGTCTTACCCCATTGTATGGCATCTTACCATATCGTAATCATCGTGTGGCATCTTACCACGTGGGCATCTTACCCAATCATATGGCATCTTACCATACCATAAACATTGTGTGGCATCTTACCACGTGGGCATCTTACCCAATCATATACTTTGGGTGGCATCTTACCACGTGGGCGTCTTACCCAATCATACACGTCGTATGACCTTATCATAAACTTCGTCATTATAGACGTCCTCATAAACATCATTATCATAAACATCATCATAAGCATCATCATCGTAACATCATCGTAAGCATCATCATCGTAACATCATCGTAAACATCATCATAAGCATCATCATCGTAAATATCATCATAGACATCATCATCATAAATATCATCATAGACATCATCATCATAACATCATCTTAAACATCATCATAATATATAAGGGTATGGTTTACCGTCCGATGCTCGTACGTCTCTTACGTACCTTAATTCCAAAAGAAGGAGAAATCGTAGACTTTATCTCCTTGAAGTCGTGGGTACCTGGGACGGTTCTACATAACCATACAAATTGATATTAGAAGCTAATTATAGTCCAATATCCAAAAATCCCACATAAATATCAAAAATCCATTTTTTTACAGCTCGCGATCGATCGCTGCCCAGGCGCGATCGATCGCGAGATCGCACTGGACGAGGGGCAAAAATTCTTTTCTTGGCGATCGATCGCCACTTTTGGCGCGATCGATCGCCAGCCTCGCCGATCGATCGCCCAAGGGTGGCGATCGATCGCCAAATGCTACTGGCGGGCACTGGAGGCTCGCGATCGATCGCCAAGAACGGGCGATCGATCGCCGAGTGCTGTGCTTCGAAATTTCGCCATTAATGCTCATTTTTCAAGCTCTTCCTCATGCCACCCAAAACCAAACTTCTTAACAACTTCAATAACATCATAACCCACTAAAACCAACATAAAACACTTCAAAAATCATACCCCAACCATAAATAACACATACCCAAACAAACCCACATAAAACATCAAAACTTAACCCATTTCAACACCAAACATCATAAAACTTATAGGAATGGTTCCATACCTCTTGTAGGCTCCAAATCCTAGCAAAAATCACACAAACAAAGTTTTTGTGGAACTCTTCTTCTCCTCTTTTGGTGGAACTCGAAAATGGGTAGGGTTTGGGGTTTGGGAAGTGATTTGGGGATTTTTAATAAAGTGAAAGGTAAAGGGGTTAAAGTGATGGGTAGAGGATTTAAAAAGGGGGGTTACTTTAACTTAAATTAAAATTGTACCCCAAACTTAACATGATGTATAAAATGCTCCAACATAGTATTTTAAAGGCATTTTACAAGAATGCTCCAAACTTCATCTAAAATCACATCCTCCTCATATTTAATAATTAACACAATTAAATCATGTTAACATCTTAATACCCAACACATAAATCCATCAACACATGATACATCATATAAACATAATTAATGCCTTACTTGCAATTAATTAATTTCGGGGCATCACATTACTCCCCTACTTACAAGATTTCATCCTCGAAATCGCATGCACTTACCCAAAAGAAACTAAACATAAATCATACCAAAAAATAGTTCGGGGTAATGCTGCATCATATGCCGCTCCGTCTCCCACGTAGCCTCCTCGACACCCCGACGATCCCACTGAACTTTGACCATCGGTATAACTTTGCTTCGTAGTCTGCGATCCTCACGATCCAGAATTCTGACTGGTCGTTCAACGTAGGATACATCTGAGTCTAACTGCACTTCAGTAGGCTGTAAAACATGAGACGGGTTTGGCTCATACTTCCGTAGCATAGAAACATGGAAAACATCATGAATCCCAGATAAAGACGGCGGTAGAGCCAATCGGTAAACCAAAGTGCCGATACGCTGTAATACCTCATACGGTCCAACATACCTCGGGGATAACTTCCCCCGCATACCAAAACGAACAACACCCCTGAAGGGTGAAATTTTCAAGAAGACCTTGTCTCCCACTTGAAATTCTAGCGGTCGTCGCCGCTTATTTGCATAGGCTGCTTGCCTCTCTTGGGCCGCTTTCATCTTTAAGCGTATCATCTTAATCTTTTCCTCCATGTCCTTAATCATATCCGGTCCTCCGACCGCTTTACTCGTCAAGTCCACCCAATACAGCGGTGACCTACATCGTCGTCCGTAAAGAGCTTCAAAAGGGGCCATTTGAATGCTCGCCTGATAGCTGTTATTGTATGAGAACTCTACCAGTGGTATAGATTCTTGCCACGGAGTATCAAACTCCAAAACACATGCCCTCAGCATATCTTCGAGCGTCTGTATAGTACGCTCCGTTTGGCCATCAGTCTGAGGGTGATAAGCTGTACTCAGTCTCACCTCGGTGCCCAAAGCTGTCTGGAGACCCTCCCAGAAATGAGAAGTAAACCTTGGGTCTCTGTCAGACACGATCGAGACTGGAATCTCATGCAACCTCACTACATCCCGTACATATAATTGGGCCATCTTTAGATAAGTGAAAGTCATACTGTAAGGGATGAAATGAGCCACCTTCGTCAGCCTATCCACGATCACCCAGATCGCATCAAATCCAGAGGCCGACCTTGGCAAGTGGGTCACGAAGTCCATAGATATATGCTCCCACTTCCACTTAGGTACCTCTAAGCTCTTCAGCTCGCCACCAGGCCTCTGTCTTTCTGCCTTTACTTGTTGGCAGATTAAACATCTCTTAACAAAACTGATCACATCACGCTTCATGCGTCTCCACCAGAATTGACCACTCAGGTCCTTATACATCTTTCTTCCTCCGGGGTGAATACTGAACCGACTACTGTGAGCCCGTTCTAAAATTCCTTTACGTAACTCTGGTGTATCTGGGACTACCCATCGGTCGCCCACTCTTAATGAATCATCTTCAGCCACTCTAAACTTTGTTGGCTGACCTCGAAGTGCTATTGATGACCATCTCTGCACTTCATCATTCGACCTCTGGGCTTTCCTGATAGCCTCAAATACGTCTGGCTCGGCCAATAAGGTCGACACTCGCACCGGCGACGTGTCCACATCGAAGTCATAGCCCAGATGGCAATAGGAAGTCATCAAAGCTGATAAACACATAACATCCTCAGCAGTGCTCTTCACCTTCCGACTTAAGGCGTCTGCTATCAAATTTGCTTTACCAGGATGGTACTCAATTTCACAGTCATAATCCTTGAGCAAATCCATCCATCTTCTTTGGCGCATATTTAGTTCAGCCTGAGTGAATAGAAACTTTAGGCTCTTATGGTCCGTAAAGATGGTAAACGTAGTACCATAAAGATAATGACGCCAAATCTTTAGGGCGAAAATGATAGCCGCCAGTTCCAGATCATGGACTGGGTACCTGGTCTCATGAGGCTTCAGCTGTCTCGAAGCATAGGCTACCACTTGTCTGTCTTGCATCAATACACAGCCTAAACCCTGCAATGATGCATCCGTGTACAAGGCAAACCTTTTATCCTCAGATGGAATCACCAACACTGGCGCTGTCGTCAAACGACGCTTCAATTCTTGGAAGCTTTCCTCACAAGCTTCGGACCAAAAGAATGGGACTCCTTTCTGAGTCAGCTGTGTCAATGGCTTAGCGATCTTAGAAAATCCCTCGACAAAACGTCGGTAATAACCTGCTAAGCCAAGAAAACTCCGTATCTCGGGTACAGAAGTGGGTGCTGCCCACTCCATCACAGCTTCAATCTTCCTGGGATCCACAGATATCCCTTGGCTAGATATGACATGGCCTAGGAATACCACGCTGTCCAACCAGAACTCGCACTTGCTAAGCTTTGCATACAACTGATGATCCCTAAGGATCTGAAGTACTGTCCTCAAGTGCCGTACATGATCTTCTTCGGTCCGAGAGTAGATGAGTATATCGTCAATGAAAACTATGACGAATTGGTCCAAAAATGGCTGGAACACCTTGTTCATCAAACTCATGAAAACGGCCGGGGCATTTGTCACCCCAAAAGGCATGGCTAGGAATTCATAGTGCCCATACCTCGTCCTGAAGGCCGTCTTCTGAACATCCTCTTCTCTTACTCGAATCTGATGGTACCCCGACCTCAGATCGATCTTACTGTAGAGCCTCGTACCCTGCAACTGATCAAACAAATCATCGATCCTCGGGAGTGGGTACTTATTCTTCACTGTAGCTTTGTTCAGTTGTCTGTAATCGATGCACAAACGCATCGAACCATCTTTCTTCTTCACAAATAAAACTGGTGCTCCCCAGGGCGATACGCTAGGGCGTATATAGCCTTTATCAAGGAGTTCTTGCAACTGAATCTTTAATTCCCTTAGCTCCGCTGGTGCCATCCTATAAGGGGCACGAGAAATGGCCGACGTCCCCGGTAATAACTCAATCACAAACTCGACCTCTCTCGTCGGTGGGAATCCGGGAATCTCCTCCGGAAAGACATCGGGAAACTCCGCCACTACGGGCACATCCTCAACTTTTACTTCTTCTTTCTTTTCCGTAACATCAACGGCATATATGAGATAGCCTGTATGGCCTCGTTCCAATAACTGTGCCATCTTGACAACAGATATCAATGGAATCTTTGAGCGAGAACCATCCCCATAGAACGTCCATGGAATTCCCATATCAGATTTGAACCGTACTGTCCTCTGCCTGCAGTTCACAACTGCCTGATACCTGTTCAGAACGTCGATGCCCAGAATGCAGTCAAAATCTGACATTCCCAGAACAATCAAATCTGACCTTAGTTCTTTATCCTCAAAATAAATGAGGCCATTGTAGACGATCCGATCTGTAATCATACTTCTTCCAGCGGGGGTCGAGACTATAAGAGGCGTGGGCGACGGAGAAGTGCATATGTGGTGTCTTCCACAAAACTCGTTGACACAAAAGAGTGTGACGCACCTGTGTCGATCAAAATAAAAGCAGGGTGCGTAAATAAAAGACACGTACCCGCTATAACCTCCTCCGGAGCCGCTGAAGCCTGCTCCCTTGTCAGTGCATAGACTTGTCCTTGAGGTGGCCCCATGGGCTGACCTCCATGCTGACGCGGCACAAATGGGGGTCTGTGCTGTGCTGTCCTATCCGCAGGCCTCCCCGCAGAACCCTGTTGACTTCCCCTGTTGGGACACTGTCTAGCAAAGTGGCCCTTGTCGCCACAAACATAGCACCCTATACAATCTTTCGTCAGATGTGGTTGCCCACAAAGAGTGCATTGGATCTTCCCGGATCTGTCTCCCTGAGACTGCCCCCTTCCAGATGGGGCATCACCCCTACGGTTCCCATTCCATCTATTGTCAGACCTCTTACCACTGAACCTTGACGCCGATGAGTTCCCCCTTGACTTGAACTGATCACTCTTTGGCTTCAAATTATCCGGAGTGGATTTCTGAGAGGGTGCCGACGATGGTACAACATCAGGGTATGCACCCACTCCTAGTTCGGCCAGCTCGGCACGTGAGAGTGCATCGTCAAAGCAAGTAGGGCCATAAGTGATCACCCTATCGTATAGCTCCGGCCTCAATCCTTTCATGAAATTCCTCATCTTTGCTTGCGTGCTCGTGGCAATATGAGGCACATATCTGAGCAAGGAGCAAAACTGAAGAGCATAATCCGACACTGACATATTACCTTGCTTGTGGTGAGTGAATTCATCTTCCTTAGCCTGTCGTGCTGCAGCCGAGAAATAACGGTTCAGAAAGTGAGTTCGAAACATTTTCCAGTTAACTTCATGACCTTGAGCCTCTTGCTCTACCACAGTGGTCTTCCACCACATTAGCGCCTTCTTGGCCAACTGGAACTCTGCCAACCGTATCCATGCTGTCTTCGCACATGGGGCTGCCACAAAGATCTGCTCTATTCTTTCTAACCATTCCTCAGCTCGTTCCCCAGTTTCGGTTCCTTCAAAGGTTGGGGGTCGGTAAGCAAGAAACTGAGTTAAGCTTAGCTCCCCTGGCAACAACTGTTGTTCGGCCGGTTCATCATCAAAAGCTGGCGGGGGTAGGGGATTCGTACGCCCCGCACTTGCATTGACGCTCACTGCGTCACCTACCTCCACGTTTGCTGCCATACTGCAACACAAGGATTAACAACAAGATCCAAAAACAGTTCGTATAATACTTCGTTAGATAAACAAAACATGTTAGCATAACATCATATACTTCATATGCAACTTATGCACAAAACATGTTCGAAAGTAAGCACCTAGCTAACTTATTGCTAAGGCTACCCTTCACTCATTCCCGGGTTATCTAACCACTGCTCTGATACCACTAATGTAGGGTCTTCCTACCTTAATATCATTTAGTAAACATAAATTGGACAGAATATGCATTTATAACCTCTTAAGGGTTCCGGTTGTAGCTTGAGCTAAGGAGATTACAGGCCAAAATAAAGTTTCCAAAAGCTATTTAATTACATTCCCAATAAAGAATGTTAAAGCTATAGATTTACACTACTCCTAGAGTAGAGACTATCAAAATCCTGCATCCTACGTTCATCATGCTCCCTTTAGCTCACTTCCTCAACCCGACCCTAGGCCCTTGGTCCAAAAGTGTACCTACAGGGATAACACATCGTGAGCATACACATATTTACTTAACATTATATAAAAGCATACAGTAATGCATAACATCTTAGTTAAGTAAAGGTTATTGGTCGTCCTTAGACTTCCTTCGTTATCCCTGACTCTTATTCATATATTAGGGCGTCTTACCCCATTGTATGGCATCTTACCATATTGTAATCATCGTGTGACATCTTACCACGTGGGCATCTTACCCAATCATATGGCGTCTTACCATACCATAAACATTGCGTGGCATCTTACCACGTGGGCATCTTACCCAATCATATACTTTGGGTGGCATCTTACCACGTGGGCGTCTTACCCAATCATACACGTCGTATGACCTTATCACAAACTTCGTCATTATAGACGTCCTCATAAACATCATTATCATAAACATCATCATAAGCATCATCATCGTAACATCATCGTAAGCATCATCATCGTAACATCATCGTAAACATCATCATCGTAACATCATCATAAGCATCATCATCGTAAATATCATCATAGACATCATCATCATAAATATCATCATAGACATCATCATCATAACATCATCTTAAACATCATCATAATATATAAGGGTATGGTTTACCGTCCGATGCTCGTACGTCTCTTACGTACCTTAATTCCAAAAGAAGGAGAAATCGTAGACTTTATCTCCTTGAAGTCGTGGGTACCTGGGACGGTTCTACATAACCATACAAATTGATATTAGAAGCTAATTATAGTCCAATATCCAAAATCCCACATAAATATCAAAAATCCATTTTTTTACAGCTCGCGATCGATCGCTGCCCAGGCGCGATCGATCGCGAGATCGCACTGGACGAGGGGCAAAAATTCTTTTCTTGGCGATCGATCGCCACTTTTGGCGCGATCGATCGCCAGCCTCGCCGATCGATCGCCCAAGGGTGGCGATCGATCGCCAAATGCTACTGGCGGGCACTGGAGGCTCGCGATCGATCGCCAAGAACGGGCGATCGATCGCCGAGTGCTGTGCTTCGAAATTTCGCCATTAATGCTCATTTTTCAAGCTCTTCCTCATGCCACCCAAAACCAAACTTCTTAACAACTTCAATAACATCATAACCCACTAAAACCAACATATAACACTTCAAAAATCATACCCCAACCATAAATAACACATACCCAAACAAACCCACATAAAACATCAAAACTTAACCCATTTCAACACCAAACATCATAAAACTTATAGGAATGGTTCCATACCTCTTGTAGGCTCCAAATCCTAGCAAAAATCACACAAACAAAGTTTTTGTGGAACTTTTCTTCTCCTCTTTTGGTGGAACTCGAAAATGGGTAGGGTTTGGGGTTTGGGAAGTGATTTGGGGATTTTTAATAAAGTGAAAGGTAAAGGGGTTAAAGTGATGGGTAGAGGATTTAAAAAGGGGGGTTACTTTAACTTAAATTAAAATTGTACCCCAAACTTAACATGATGTATAAAATGCTCCAACATAGTATTTTAAAGGCATTTTACAAGAATGCTCCAAACTTCATCTAAAATCACATCCTCCTCATATTTAATAATTAACACAATTAAATCATGTTAACATCTTAATACCCAACACATAAATCCATCAACACATGATACATCATATAAACATAATTAATGCCTTACTTGCAATTAATTAATTTCGGGGCATCACATGTTTAATCTAAACACATAGGACAAAGGGATTAAGTTACATGGTTAATACTATCACAGGCCATAGGTTATGTCGAGTCAATGACATTCTTTTAACTTGGGTAGCCTTGATGTGTTGCTAGATACCGCTCATTACTGTTGGGATATGCCCTAAAACAACTCATTAGATGATTGTTT
Organism: Haberlea rhodopensis; assembly: GCA_907163345.1. Classification (NCBI taxonomy): domain Eukaryota; kingdom Viridiplantae; phylum Streptophyta; class Magnoliopsida; order Lamiales; family Gesneriaceae; genus Haberlea; species Haberlea rhodopensis. Next base: position 139,795 of record CAJQUN010000320.1, read on the forward strand.
ATGACATACAATGTATTATGGTTTTATTAATGGCAATTCATTATTATATATTATTCAAGTATCTGTGTAATATGAATTAATATATAAGTTAATGTCCTTAGAATTATATTGTATTGTTCTTAAAGATTGTCCATAATCAAGTATTATCATGAATCGGGATAATGATAATGCATTGAGATTAGTGTGTTTTGATTGATGAATTGTTCATAGATATGAGATATCAAATCAACACATCGGTGCATGTTAGAGAACAATGTACTGGACAGACCCACCAGAGAATGCTACATGGATAGTTATATGAACGTCATAAGCAATTCTTATAGTGATAATAATGTATGTAATCCTTACAACTTGAGATCACCAGAGATCCCAACATAAGGAGTCATGTATCTTGATATTGTCAAACGTTACCTGTAACAGGGTAATCTATAAAGACAGTCATTGGATACACCACGAATAATGTAGAGGGATGTTGAGTGATCAAGAAAGGATTTGTCCCTCCTATATAACAGGAGAAGTGTTTGGGCCCTTGATCAAGTAAGACTAAAATGCATGGCCATGCTCGAATGAGTCGATATGTGATATCGAGCTTATTCGTTTATTCTATTTATACTTGGGATCAAGAAATAAAAGATTGAATATACGAGTATGATTATTCCATGACTCGTGTTCAATCTAAACACATTGGACAAAATGATTAAGTTACATGGTTAATATTATCACAGTTCGTAGGTTATGTCGAGTCAATGAAATTCTTGTAATTTGGGTAGCCTTGATGTGTTGCTAGATACCGCTCATTGTTTGTGACATAAAATTAGATTTTATATCGCTGCCAACATTGCAAGATCCTATCGAGTCGCACAAAATATTAAATCAATAAAGGGAGATAAAATTCATTGGATGAATTAATTAATTAAGAAGAGTCTTAATTATAAATATTAGATATATGGATTTAATTAAGTTATTGGGTATGGGCCAATGAGGCTATTTGAAAGCCCTTTAATTAAATCTAATATAAGATCTAATATGCTAACAAGGTTTAAATTAAGAGTTGATTATTACAAAAAAACCTAATAGCCACCTACATCCAAGCCGTCGGCCGCCGCCTCACTCTCAACCTACTTCACGCCACCGCCGTGAATAGCGGTGGTAGGAACGGCCGTCGTTTGATCGGTTTCGAACCGTGAGTCTTGTTTTGGTTTAAGAACGAGTCTAGCAACTTGTTCTTGAACACCATTTTTTGATTTGATCGTGTGGATACCGTAGAGACAAAGGTGCAAATCTTTGTTCGTGACTCGAGGTGTTGCAACGAGGAATCTGCTTCAAACACGCTACAAGGGTATGATTCTTATCAATCTCGATATGATTACTTTGTATAGGTCCGTGGTAGGAATCCAAATTTTATTTTCTGCTACGTATTGCATAATGGGATTCCTAACAGTGGTATCAGAGCCGTCTACAAAGCTCATATCAGATTTATGTGATTAATTGTTTAATCATGATTTTGAATCTTTTCCATGCTTTAAAACTGTATGATTCATATATGATATGTGATTATCGATTTTGTGGAAATTATCGCAATATTATATGTGATATAATTGACGGATCGAAGTATATGATAATTCGTGCACAAAACCGAGCCATTGGCCCGTATGGACTCACGGCCGCCGCATGCAAGCTAGGGTCTCGGACCCTTGGCTCGAGCATGGGCCAAGACGCCGCAAAGGAGGCTAGGGTTTCGAACCCTTGGCTCCATGCCTCTCGGCCGCTGCCGTCTTGTGGCTAGGGTTTTGAACCCTTTTGGCTTGAGAAGCTCCAAGCCGCCACCGCACATGGCTAGGGTTTCGAACCCTAGTCTCGTGCATGGTTGAGCCGTGTGTTAGGATAGGGTTTTCGAACCCTTGGTATGAGACATGGCTGCAACCGTGGGCTTGCTAGGGTTAGCAAGTCCATGGCTTGAGACTCGCTGAGTATCAGTGGCATGTGATGTCCCGAACGTACGATATTTTTCATAAAATTTTATTTTACAGTTTTAATTAGAATTATATTTTAAAATATTTAGAATTTAATTCAGTAATTGTTATAGCATGTTTTATGTGTTGTTTGAGCATGGTGCATGGTTATAGCCCAATGACCTATTTGATAGGATTTTGATGTTTGTAATTTAATACGGCCTGCGAGTCGTGTCTTCTCTATTTTTCCTAAATGTTATCCCTCCCCTATGTTCCCCTCGAATGTAACTCGAGGAATTCTCTATATCATGTAATTGTTATATAGTATAGGTTATTTTGTTGATGGAGATCAATGAAGATGGACCAAGGTGTCGGGATGAGGAGGCCATTCACAAAAGGGAGCCAAAGAGGTGCTTGGAGAAGTTACCTTAGGTTGACCATTTTGGATTTTCTCATTCGCTTGAGAAAATCTTTAGTAGGGGCTATAACCATGTCACGTTTTATTTAAGTTGATGTATGTGATGGATGTTTATCTTATAATGTTTATATTGATAATTGTTATACATATATGTAGATATGTATATGTACCAGACATATTTTTAATTATCAATAAAATCATGAGATCAATAAATCCCTCTAATTATTTTAAGTTTTAGATGCCTTCCAAAATTAAAAGTACTCGTCAAGACTTCGATTGAACATGTGTGGGTTTGCCAAAGCAAAGCACCGTGACAATCTTGGTAAGACGCGAAAGGATAAAAGTGATATCCGTTTTACTTTAAATTGTGTCCGACTTAACTAGGTTATCTCAATTGGATTGGGAACCTAGAGGCATGTGGTTGGATAATAATTCATTAGATGAATATGAACAAAGTGTTGTTCGTCCAACCATCCAAGAATTACATGTGATGTAATTGACAAAGTGTTGTCTACCTAAATAACCGAGTATTGAGTGATTAGCCCAAGCTAACTCAGGATTAGGTGAAATATGGATCTTGGCCCACTAAGGTTTCGAGGGTTGATATTTTAAACAAAATAGTGGGAGTGTCATTTAACATAAGACCTTATTAAATGATTAAAATCATAAACTTATTTTGCATATTTATATTGTAGATATCCATGGCATCAAACAACGTAACTAGCACAATATCATTGCGATCGGTCCTTGAGAAGGACAAACTAAATGGGACTAATTTCCTAGACTGGTATAGGAATTTGAGGATTGTCTTCAAACAAGAGAAAAAACAATATGTCCTAGAGGAACCCTTACCTGCTGAGGAACCTCTCGTGACGGCCGCTAAAGCCGATAAGGATGCTTACAAGAAGCATCAAAATGACGCACTTGATGTTGGTTGCCTTATGCTTGCCACCATGAACTCTGAGCTTCAGAAGCAACATGAGGAAATGGAGGCGTTCGATATGATCGAGCACTTAAAGCAACTCTACCAACAACAAGCTAGACAAGAGAGGTATGATGTCTCTAGAGCGTTATTCCAGTGCAGAATGGTAGAAGGAAGCCTTCTTGGAACGCATGTACTGAAGATGAATAGGTATATTGAGAATCATGAAAAGCTGGGTTTTCCATTGGACCAAGAGTTGGCCACTGACGTAATTTTGCAATCGTTGCCTGATAGCTACAGTCAATTTGTCTTGAATTACAATATGATTGAAATCGAAAAGACTCTACCGCAATTGCTTGGTATGTTGAGAACATATGAAGAAACCTCAAAGAAGTCTAAGCCCAGTAATGTTCATAATGTGAATAAGAGCAAGGGAAAGGCTAAAGCAAAAGGCTTTAAGAAGAACAAGAATGTGATGTCCCCGAAATGATTAATTGCAATTAAGGCATTAATTATGTTTATGTGATTAATTATGTGGGTAATTGATTTACGTGTTGAAATTAATTATCACGATGAAATGCTTATTCACATGATAGGCATGACCCGGGGGGGTTACGTTTCAAGGTGCATGTTATGCATGATAGAAAATGAGGTGTTAACATGATTTAATTGTGTTGATTGATAATTATGAGGAAAGTATGGATTTAATGAAGTTGATTGCATTTTTGTAAAATGCTTTTAAAATACCATGTTGGGGTATTTTGTACATCATGTTAATTTTTGGGTACAATTTAATTAACCCATATACCCCACTATACCCTCCTTCCCCTCACTTTACCCTTTTCACTCTTAAATCCCAAAATTCATCCCAACCCTATCATTTCATCCCATTTTTGTCCAAGCCAAGAGGGAGGAGGAGAAATCCTTGCACACTCTCCATTTGTGGAAATCTTAGTAAGATTTTGGATCCTCAAGAGGTATGGAACCAATCCTAAAGTTTTTATGATGTTTGGTTTTGAAATGGGATGATTTTGAAGTGATTTATGTGGGTTTGGTTGGGTATGTGTTGTATGTTGTTGGGGTTTGATTTTGAAGTGTTTTATGTGGGTTTTAGTGAGTTATGATGTTGTAGGAAAGTTTGGTTTATAAGGTATGAGGATGAGCTTGAAAAATGTATAAAAATGGCGAAAAATCGCGCACCAGTGGGTGGCGATCGATCGCCTGAAATGAGGCGATCGATCGCCGATGGCCAGTAGCCATTTCACGTAGCAGGCGATCGATCGCCTAAAATTAAGCGATCGATCGCCGCAAGGCAAAAGAGCGAGGCGATCGATCGCCTCAAGTAGCGATCGATCGCCACTGTGTAAAACATGGAAAATGATGATTTTTGTTGAATTTTTGGTATTTGACTATTATTTAGCTTCTAATATCGATTTGTATGGTTGTGTGGAACCATCCCAGGTGCCAACAACATCGAGAAGATAGAGTTCTTCAATTTCTCCACTTTTGGAATTAAGGTACGTAGAAGCGTACGGGCATCGGACGGTAACACACTCCTAACTATGACTATGCCTTGATTGCATAAGTATTTATGATGATTATGATGTTGATGTTTATGATGATGATTGTGACAAGTAAGTTTATGATGATGATGTTTATGATGATGATTGTGATAAATAAGTTCAAGATGATGATGTTTATGAAGATGATATGATAAGTAAGTTTATATGTTTATAAAAGGGTAAGATGCCCATATGGTAAGATGCCATACAATGTTATAATGTGGTAAGATGCCACGGGGTAAGATGCCCATATGGTAAGAGGCCATACGATGTTATTATTTGGTACGATGCCGCGGGGTAAGATGCCCATATGGTAAGATGCCATACAATGTTATTATGTGGTAAGATGCCACGGGGTAAGATGCCCATATGGTAAGAGGTCATACGATGTTATTGTGTGGTAAGATGCCACGGGGTAAGATGCCCATATGCATGAAGGTAAATCAGGGTCAACAAAAAGAAGTTAACGAATAACCAGCAAGTTACTTAACCAAGACTTCGTACATTTACTGTTATATTTTGTTATGATGCTTATATGATGATGATGTTATAAGATGACGATGTTATAAGATGATGAAGTTATATGATGATGATGTTATAAGATGATGATGTTATAAGATGATGAAGTTATAAGATGATGATGTTATGAGATGATGATACTATAAGATGATGATGCTTATATGATGATGATATTTATAAGATGATAATGCTTATATGATGATGATGTTATAAGATGACAATGTTATAAGATGATGAAGTTATATGATGATGATGTTATAAGATGATGATGTTATAAGATGATGAAGTTATAAGATGATGATGTTATGAGATGATGATATTATAAGATGATGATGCTATAAGATGATGATGCTATAAGATGATGATGCTTATATGATGATGATATTTATAAGATGATGATGCTTATATGATGATGATGTTGTAAGATGATGATATTTATAAGACGATGATTTTAAATCATTCATGTCAAGAATTAATGATTATATGCATGGCTATGAAACAGGGACAACCAAAGAGGGTTAATGCAATTAACCATGAAGTATATGTTACCAATTATTTTTCATGCATTTATTTTTATGCCATTGCCTTATGATGTAAGTAACGATGTACATGCTCATGATGGGTTGTTCCTGTAGGTACACTTTTGGACCGAAGGGCTAAGGGTCGGGTTGAGGCAGTGAGCTAAAAGGAGCATGAAAGAAGATAGGATACTGGACTTTTGGATAGTCTCTACTCTAGGAGTAGTATAATTCTATCGCTTTAACATTCATTATTGAGAATGTAATGAGTTAAGTTTTGAAATTTCATTGTTGGCCTGAAATCTTATTAGCTCAAAGCTACAACCGGAACCCTAAGACGTTATTAATGCATGTTTAGTCCATAAATTGTGTAATAAGATGATGTTAAGGTAGGAAGACCCTACATTAGTGGTATCAAAGCAGTGGTTAGATAACCCGGGAACGAGTGAAGGGTAGCCTTAGCAATAAGTTGGCTTGGTGCTTACTTTTAAACATGTTTTATGCATATGTTGCATATGAAGTATATGATGTTGTACTAACATGTTTTGTTTCTCTAACGATGTATTATATGAATTGCTTTTGGGTATTGTTGTTAACCCTTGTGTTGCAGCATAGCAGCAAATGCAGAAGTAAGTGATGCGATTTCATATGCACTTCTCCGTCGCCCACACCTCTTGTAGTCTCGACCCCCGCTGGAAGAAGTTTGATAACTGATCAAATTGTTTATGACGGCCTCATTTATTTTGAGGGCAACGACCTAAGGACAGACTTGATTGTTCTGGGAATGTCAGACTTCGAATGCATTGTGGGCATCGATGTGCTGAACACTGCAGACAAGGACTGTCCGATTCAGGTCTGATATGGGAGTCCAATGGACATTCTATGGGGATGGTTCTTGTTCAAGGTTTCCGTTAATATCTGCTGTCAAGATGGCACAGTTATTGGAACGAGACCATAAAGGATATCTCATCTATGCTGTTGATATTACTGAAAAGAGGAAATAGTTAAAGGTTGAGGATGTGCCCGTAGTGGCGGTGTTTCCTGATGTATCTCCGGAAGAGATTCCCGGATTCCCACCGATGAGAGAGGTCGAGTTTGGGATTAAGTTACTACCAGGGACGTCTACCATTTCTCGTGCCCCGTATATGATGGCATCAGCGGAGCTAAGGGAGTTAAATGTTCAGTTGCAGGAGCTCCTTGACAAGGGCTATATACGCCCTAGCGTATCGCCCTGGGGTGCACCAGTTTTATTTGTTAAGAAGAAAGATGGTTCAATGCGGCTGTGCATCGATTTCAGACAACTGAACAAAGCCATGATGAAGAATAAGTATCCGCTTCCGGGGATTGATGATTTGTTTGATCAGCTGCAGAGTAGAGACTCTACAGTAAGATCGATCTGAGGTCGGAGTATCATCAGATTCGAGTTCGAGATGATGATGTATAGAAGACAGCTTCCAGGACTAGATATGGGCACTACGGATTCTTAGTCATGCCTTTTGGGGTGACGAATGCCTAGCTATTTTATGAGCCTGATGAACAGAGTGCCCCAACCATGTTTGGATCAGTTCGTCATAGTTTTCATTGACGATGTGCTTATTTACTCTCGAACTGAAGAGGAACACGTAAAGCACTTGAGAACAGTACTCCAGATCCTTAGGGATTGCCAGACCCTTGACACAGCTGACTCAGAAAGGAGTGCCGTTCTATTGGTCCGAAGCTTGTGAGGAAAGCTTCCAAGAATTGAAGCGTCGTTTGACTACGACACCTATATTGGTGATTCCTTCTGAGAAGAAGAGGGTTGCCTTGTACACGAATGCATCACTGCAGGGTTTGGACTGTGTGTTGATGCAAGATAAGCATGTGGTGGCTTATGCATCGAGGCGGTTGAAACCACATGAGGCTAGGTACCCAGTCCGTGATTTGGAGCTGGCAGCCGTTATATTTGCCTTGAAAATTTGGAGGCATTACTTGCATGGTACGTCGTTTACCATCTACACGGACCATAAGAGCCTGGAGTTTTCGTTCACCGAGGCTGAGATGAATATGCGACAAAGAAGATGGATGTCATGAATTTATCAGCTATGATGACCTCTTGTTGCCATTTGGGCTATGGTTTTGATGTGGACACGTCGCCGGTGCGAGTGTCGACCTTATTGGCTGAGCCGGTCATATTTGAGGCTATTAGGAAAGCCCAGAGGTCAGATGATAAGGTTCAGAGGTGGTCGTTTTTTTTAGTACTTCGAAGTCAGCCATCAAAGTTTAGAGTGGCTGAGGATGACTCCTTAAGACTCGACAACCGCTGGATGGTCCCAAATACGCCGGAGTTGCGTACAGGAATATTGGAACAGGCTCATAGTAGTCGGTTCAGTATCCACCTTGGAGGAAGGAAAATGTATAAGGACCTAAGTGGTCAATTCTGGTGGAGACGCATGAAGCGTGATGTGATCACTTTTGTTAAGAGATGTTTGATCTGCCAACAGGTAAAGGCAGGAAGGCAGAGGCCTTGTGGCAAGCTGAAGAGCTTGAAGGTACCTAAGTGGAAGTGGAGGCATATCACTATGGACTTTGTGACCCACTTGCCAAGGACGGCCTCTGGATTTGATGCGATCTGGGTGATCGTGGATAGGCTAACGAAGGTAGCTCACTTCATCCCCTACTGTATGACTTTCACGTAACTAAAGATGGCTCAATTATATGTGTGGGATGTGGTGAGGTTGCATGAGGTTCCGGTCTCGATTGTGTCTGACAGAGACCCAATGGTTACTCCACATTTCTGAGAGGGTCTTCGGACAGCTTTGGGCACAGATGTGAGACTGAGTACAGCTTATCACCCTCAGTCAGATGGCCAGACAGAGCGTACCATTCAGACGCTCGGAGATATGTTGAGGGCATGTGTTTTGGAGTTTGATACTCCATGGCAGGATGCAGTGCCATTGGTGGTCAGGCGAGCATTCGAATGGCCCCTTTTTGAAGCTCTTTACGGATGACGATATAGGTCACCGTTGTATTGGGAGGACTTGGCTAGTAAAGCGGTCGGAGGACCGGATATGATTAAGGAAATGGAAGGAAAGATTAAGTTGATACGCCAAAAGATGAAAGTGGCCCAGGATAGGCAAGCAGCCTATGCCAATAAGCGACGACGACCGCTAGAATTCCGAGTAGGAGACAAGATCTTCTTGAAAATCTCACCCTTCAGGGGTGTAGTTCATTTTGGTATGCGGGGAAAGTTATCCCCGAGGTATGTTAGGCCATATGAAGTATTGCAGCGTATCGGTATTTTGGCCTACCGTTTGGCTCTACCGCCGTCTTTATCTGGGATCCATGATGTTTTCCACGTTTCTATGCTACGAAAGTATGAGCCAGACCCGCCTTATGTTTTACAGCCTACTGAAGTGCAGTTGGACTCAGATGTATCCTGCGTTGAACGACCGGTCAGAATTCTGGATCATGAGGATCGCAGATTACGAAACAAGATTATACCGATGGTCAAAGTTCAGTGGGATCGTCGGGGTGTCGAGGAGGCTACGTGGGAGACGGAGCGGCATATGGTACAGCACTACCCGGAACTATTCTCTGGTATGTGATTTATGTTTAGTTTCTTTTGGGGTAAGTGCATGCGATTTCGAGGACGAAATCTTATAAGTAGGGGATTAATGTGATGTCCCCAAAATGATTAATTGCAATTAAGGCATTAATTATGTTTATGTGATTAATTATGTGGATAATTGATTTACGTGTTGAAATTAATTATCACGATGAAATGCTTAGTCACATGATAGGCATGACCCGGGGGGGGGGTTACGTTTCAAGGTGCATGTTATGCATGATAGAAAATGAGGTGTTAACATGATTTAATTGTGTTGATTGATAATTATGAGGAAAGTATGGATTTAATGAAGTTGGTTGCATTTTTGTAAAATGCTTTTAAATACCATGTTGGGGTATTTTATACATCATGTTAATTTTTGGGTACAATTTAATTAACCCATATACCCCACTATACCCTCCTTCCCCTCACTTTACCCTTTTCACTCTTAAATCCCCAAATTCATCCAAACCCTATCATTTCATCCCATTTTCGTCCAAGCCAAGAGGGAGGAGGAGAAATCCTTGCACACTCTCCATTTGTGGAAATCTTAGTAAGATTTTGGATCCTCAAGAGGTATGGAACCAATCCTAAAGTTTTTATGATGTTTGGTTTTGAAATGGGATGATTTTGAAGTGATTTATGTGGGTTTGGTTGGGTATGTGTTGTATGTTGTTGGGGTATGATTTTGAAGTGTTTTATGTGGGTTTTAGTGAGTTATGATGTTGTAGGAAAGTTTGGTTTTGTAAGGTATGAGGATGAGCTTGAAAAATGTATAAAAATGGCGAAAAATCGAGCACCAGCGGGTGGCGATCGATCGCCTGAAATGAGGCGATCGATCGCCGATGGCCAGTAGCCATTTCACGTAGCAGGCGATCGATCGCCTAAAATTAAGCGATCGATCGCCGCAAGGCAAAAGAGCGAGGCGATCGATCGCCACTGTGTAAAACATGGAAAATGATGATTTTTGTTGAATTTTTGGTATTTGACTATTATTTAGCTTCTAATATCGATTTGTATGGTTGTGTGGAACCATCTCAGGTGCCAACAACATTGAGAAGATAGAGTTCTTCAATTTATCCACTTTTGGAATTAAGGTACGTAAGAAGCGTACGGGCATCGGACGGTAACACACTCCTAACTATGACTATGCCTTGATTGCATAAGTATTTATGATGATTATGATGATGATGTTTATGATGATGATTGTGACAAGTAAGTTTATGATGATGATGTTTATGATGATGATTGTGATAAATAAGTTTAAGATGATGATGTTTATGAAGATGATATGATAAGTAAGTTTATATGTTTATAAAAGGGTAAGATGCCATACAATGTTATAATGTGGTAAGATGCCTCGGGGTAAGATGCCCATATGGTAAGAGGCCATACGATGTTATTATGTGGTACGATGCCACGGGGTAAGATGCCCATATGGTAAGATGACATACAATGTTATTATGTGGTAAGATGCCACGGGCTAAGATGCCCATATGGTAAGAGGCCATACAATGTTATTGTGTGGTAAGATGCCACGGGGTAAGATGCCCATATGCATGAAGGTAAATCAGGGTCAACAAAAAGAAGTTAACGAATAACCAGCAAGTTACTTAACCAAGACTTCGTACATTTACTGTTATATTTTGTTATGATGCTTATATGATGATGATGTTATAAGATGACGATGTTATAAGATGATGAAGTTATATGATGATGATGTTATAAGATGATGATGTTATAAGATGATGAAGTTATAAGATGATGATGTTATGAGATGATGATACTATAAGATGACGATGCTTATATGATGATGATATTTATAAGATGATAATGCTTATATGATGATGATGTTATAAGTGTTGGGATATGCCCTAAGACAAGTCATTAGATGATTGTTTAAGACATACAATGTTTATGGATTTATGAATGGCAATTCATTATTATATATTATTCTTTTAACTGTGCATTGTGAATTAATATATGTTAATGTCCTTAGAATGATATTGTATTATTCTTAAAGAAGTTCCTAGTCAAGTATTATCATGAAAGGGATAATGATAATACGTTTAGACTAGTATATGTTGATCGATGAATTGTTCATTGATATGAGATATCAAACCAACATATGGGTACATGTTAGAGAACGATGTACTGAACAGACCCACCATGAGAATGCAACATGGATAGTTATATGATCGTCATATGCAATTCTCATAGTGATAATAATGTATGTAATCCTTACGACTTGTGATCATCAGAGATCCCAACATAAGGAGTTATGTATCTTGATATCGTCAAACGTTACCCGTAACAGGGTAATCTATAAAGGCGACTATTGGATACACTACGAATTATGTAGAGGGATGTTGACTGATCGAGATAGGATTTGTCCCTCCTATATAACAGGAGATGTGTTTGGCCCTTGATCAAGTGAGAACTAAAATGCATGGCCATGCTCGAATGAGTCGATATGAGATATCAAGCTTATTCGTTTATTCTAGTTCTACTTGGGGATCAAGAAATAGAGATTGAATATACGAGTATGACTATTCCATGACTCGTGTTCAATCTAAACACAAAGGACAAAGGGATTAAGTTACATGATTAATATTATCACAAGTTCTAAAGGTTATGTCGAGTCATTGACATTCTCGTAATTTGGGTAGCATCGATGTGTTGCTAGATACCGCTCGATGCTTGCGACATAAAATGAGATTTTATGTCACTGCCAACATTACGAGATCCTATCGGGTCGCACAAAAGATTAAATCGAGAAGGGAAATTAAATTCATGAGATGAATTAAATAATTAAGAGGAGTCTTAATTAATAATCATAAGGATTAATTAAATCATGGGCTTAAGCCCATGAAGCTTTGAGAAAGCCTTTAATTAATCATATTTAATATGATAGCAAGGTGTTTAATTGTAAGACAATTATCATAACACAAAACCTAACCCAAAACCACAAGCTCTCGGCCGCCTAGGATATCAACCAAGATCTCGGCTTCTTCAAGGTAGCCGATGGTGATTTGGTTGTTTGGTGGTGATCTTCGATTGTAAATCGAGTTAGCTTCGTGTATCGGATTAATAACTCGTCTAGAAACGTGTTATTAATCCATCCCTTCACTCGATTTGATCGTGTGGATACCGTTGAGGCAAAACCATTCGAGTTTTGCTATTGACTCGGAGAAGGCGTAGGACGTGGTGCAGCTCCGTGGATTCGGCTTCTAACGCGCTACAAGGGTGAGACACTTGTAATTCTCTAATCCGATATGAATCCCTATGTATAGATCGCTGGTTTGTAATCCCAAAATTTTGTTCCGCTGCGTTGTATGCTCATGGGGTTACTTACAGTGGTATCAGAGCCGTGTACAAGGCTCATATCGGATTTATGTGGTTAAATAGTTTAATCATGTTAGAATTAATATTGCACGTTAATTAAACTGTTTAAATTCATATTTGATATGAAATTAATTTTAGTTTATGAAAATCATCGTAGTAATTGTATTTGATATTGCGAATAAAATTATTTATTGAGCATAAACTTTCGGCCACCACCATCACAAATGTCACCATGGCTAGCCACATGAGGGCTAGGGTTTTGGAACCCTTGGCTCGAGATGGCTTAGTCGTTGTGGCTAATAATTGTGCATGAAAGTGTCGAAAATTAATTAGGGTTTAGAACCCATTGGGCATGACGGCTAGCTCATGACGGCTAGGGTTTCGAAACCTAATAGCCGTGCATGGCTCGGCCATCATCGCCCTATTTTCTTAAATTTTGATGCTTGGATGAGTTTTGAACTCCTTGACTCGATAATGGTTTATGCATGCATGGATTAGTAACTTTACCACATGAGAGCAAGGATTTTCGAACCCTTAGCTCGAGATGGTTGAGCGAACCCCGTGCATGGCATGACCGTGACTCGTGGCTAACAAATTCCGGCGTTTAAAACAAGATGGCTCGATAAAAACATCAAAAGGGTGCGAGGCGGCTATGGTTCGAACCCTAGTGCCGCCGCCGCATGGACCATGGCTCGGCCATGGGCTAGGGTTTCGAACCCTAGGCCCACTATTGGTTCAGCCGTGGGTTTTGGTTCGAACCATGGTGGTTCGTGTTTTAGTCGCTTTAGTTCGTGGCATGTGATGTCCCGAGCGTACGATAATTTTTCAAAAATTATATTACAGTTTTAATTAAAATTAAATTTAAAATGTTTAGAATTTAATTAATTAAATGTTAATGCATGCTTTATGTGTTGTTTGAGCATGGTGCGTGGTTATAGCCCTTTGACCTATTAGATAGGATTTGTGAATGATTGTAATTTATAATACGACCTGCGAGTCGTGCCTTTCTCTATTTTATTCTAAATGTAATCCCTCCCCTATGTTCCCCTCGAATGTGAATCGAGGAATTCTATATCTTGTAAAATAGTGTAGTTTATTTTATTGATGGTGATCAATGAAGATGGAGCATCGTGCCGGGATGAGGAGGCCATTCACAAATTGGAGCCAAAGGAAGGTGCTTATGAAGTTACCTTAGGTTGACTCATAGGAGTTTCTCATTGGCTTGAGAAACTCATTAGTAGGGGCTATAACCATGTCACGTTTTAATTATGTATGTTGATGCATGATTTATCTTATGTTTTAGTTTGATAATAGTATTACACATATATGTAGATATGTATACAACTATATGTAGTGGACATATTTTAAATTATCAAAATAATCATGAGATCAATAAATCCCTCTAAAATATTAAGTTTTAGATGCCTTCCAAAATAAAAGTACTCGTCAATAACTTCGATTGTACATGTGTGGGTTTGCCAAAGCAAAGCACCGTGGCAATCTTAGTAAGGCGCGAAAGGATAAAAGTGATATCCGTTATACTTTAATTGGGTACGACTTAACTAGGTTATCTCAATAGGATTGGGAACCTAGAGGCATGGGTTGGATTATAATTCATTTGATGAATTGAACAAAGTGTTGTTCGTCCAACTATCCAAGAATTATATGTGATGTAATTGACAAAGTGTTGTCTACCTAAATAACCAAGTCTTGGGCGATTAGCCAAAGCTAACTCAAGATTAGGCGAAATATGGATCTTGGCCCACTAAAAGTTTCGAGGGTTGATATTTTTCAAATAAAATAGTGGGAGTATCATTTAATATAAGACCATGTTAAATGATTTAAATCGTAAACTTATTTTGCATATTTATATTGTAGATATCCATGGCAACTAACAACGTTACTAGCACTTTATCACTGCGATCGGTCCTTGAGAAGGACAAATTAAATGGGACAAATTTCCTAGACTGGCATAGGAACTTGAGGATAGTCCTCAAACAAGAAAAGAAACAATATGTTCTAGAGGAACCCTTGCTTGCTGAGGAACCTCCCCTAACAGCTACAAGAGCTGAAAAAGATGCTTACAAGAAGCATCAGAGTGACGCACTTGATGTTGGGTGCCTCATGCTTGCCACTATGAACTCTGAGCTTCAGAAGCAACATGAGGAAATGGAGGCGTTCGATATGATCGAACCCTTAAAGCAGTTGTACCAACAGCAAGCTAGACAAGAGAGGTATGACGTCTCTAAAGCGTTATTCCAGTGCAGGATGGTAGAAGGAAGCTTAGTTGGAACTCATGTGCTCAAGATGATTGGGTACATTGAGAATCTGGATAAGCTAGGTTTTCCATTGGACCAAGAGTTGGCCACCGATGTAATCTTGCAATCGTTGCCGGAGAGCTTCAGTCAATTTGTAGTAAATTACAATATGACTGATATGGAAAAGACTCTGCCCCAGTTGCTTGGTATGTTGAGAACATATGAAGCAAACACTAAGAAGACTAAGGACACAAATGTCCTTATTGTGAATAAAGGCAAAGGAAGGGCCAAAACTAAAGGCAACAAGAAAGCAAAGAAGGTCTTTGCTAAATCTAAGCCAAAGTCTTCTGCACTGAAGCCAAAGGGAGGGATAGCAAAGGAAGGGAACTGTTTCCATTGCGGTGAGACCGGCCATTGGAAAAGGAACTGCAAAGTATATCTGGAGGATCTAAAGAAAGGAAGTGTGACTTCCGCTTCAGGTATTTTTGTTATAGAAGTCAATTTATCTACTTCTTCATCATGGGTATTAGATACTGGATGTGGATCTCACATTTGTGTAAATGTGCAGGATCTCAAAAGGAGTAGGACATTGGCAAAAGGTGAAGTTGATCTCCGAGTTGGAAATGGAGCAAGAGTTGCTGCATTAGCTATAGGAGATTATCATTTAGCTTTACCTTCTGGTTTATCGTTGATTTTAAAAGACTGTTATTTTGTGCCTTCAATTACTAAAAACATTATTTCTATTTCTTGTTTAGACAAGTATGGTTTTTCATTTATAATAAAGGACAATTGTTGTTCTATTTATTTAAATGATATGTTTTATGCTAGTGCACAAATGGTGAATGGTCTTTATGTATTAAATCTTGATATGCCTATCTATAACATAAATACTAAAAGGATTAAAAATAATGATTGTAATCCGACTTATCTCTGGCACTGTCGCTTGGGCCACATAAACGAGAACCGCATATCTAAACTTCATAAGGATGGAGTATTAGATTCATTTGATTTTGAATCATATGAAACATGCGAATCTTGTTTAATGGGCAAGATGACTAAAGCCCCTTTCAAGGGACATGTTGAAAGGGCAAATGTTTTATTGGGACTAATACATAGTGATGTATGTGGACCAATAAGTACGCAAGCTAGAGGTGGTTTTCAATACTTCGTTACATTTACTGATGACCTCAGTAGATATGGGTATGTGTACCTAATGAAACACAAACATGAAACCTTTGAAAAGTTCAAAGATTTCAAGAATGAAGTGCAAAACCAACTTGGCAAAAGTATCAAAATCCTTCGATCAGATCGAGGAGGTGAATACTTAAGCCAAGAGTTTCATGACTATCTAAAGGAGTGTGGGATAGTCCCACAACTCACTCCTCCGTATACTCCACAATGGAATGGTGTATCCGAGAGGAGAAATAGAACCTTGTTAGACATGGTTAGATCAATGATGAGTCATGCAGATCTTCCGATATCATTTTGGGGACACGCTCTAGAAACAGCAATTTTCTTACTGAACCGTGTTCCATCTAAATCAGTGGAAAAGACACCATATGAGATATGGACTGGGAAGCGTCCTAGTATGTCTTTTATGAAGATTTGGGGTTGTGAGGCTTTCGTTAGACGTCACGCCACTAACAAACTTGGACCCAAATCTGATAAGTGTTTATTTGTGGGGTATCCTAAGGAAACGAAAGGATACTATTTCTACTATCCCACCGAGAACAAAGTAGTTGTTGCTCGGACTGGTGTATTTCTTGAAAGAGAATTTATCTCTAGAAAAACCAGTGGGAGAAAAATAGAACTTAGTGAAGTTCAACCACAAGAAAACACTGAACCTGAGATTGAGATGGAAACAGAGCAGGCACCACAAACTGTTGTGGAAGAAGTACCTGCTCAAGAGACACAAGCCCAGCGTAGGTCTGTAAGAGAACACCGGGAGCCACAGAGATATGGATTTCTTGTGACTCAACAAGGTGACTTACTACTTATTGATGAGGATGAGCCGTCATCTTATCAACAAGCTATTATGGGCAATGATTCTGAGAAATGGCAAGAGGCCATGAAATCTGAGATGGAATCCATGTATGCAAACCAAGTATGGACTTTGGTTGATCCACCTGAAGGGGTACGACCCATAGGGTGCAAATGGATTTTCAAGAAAAAGACCGATATGGATGGTAATGTACAAACCTATAAAGGTCGACTGGTTGCAAAAGGATTCAAACAAATTCATGGTATTGACTATGATGAAACCTTTTCACCAGTGGCCATGGTTAAATCCATAAGGATCTTACTTGCAATAGCTGCATTTCATGATTATGAAATCTGGCAGATGGATGTCAAAACAGCTTTCCTTAATGGAAATCTGCTCGAGGATGTGTACATGACACAGCCCGAGGGTTTTGTCGATCCAAAGGATGCTGGAAAGATATGCAAGCTACAACGATCCATTTATGGATTGAAGCAAGCTTCTCGGAGTTGGAATCTTCGTTTTGATGATGCAATCAAAGAGTTTGGTTTTATCAAAAATGAAGATGAACCTTGTGTCTACAAGAAGGTCAGTGGGAGCGTAATCATTTTCCTAGTGTTGTATGTAGATGACATACTTCTTATTGGAAATGATATCCCTGCCTTGCAATCTGTAAAGATTTGGCTAGGGAATTGCTTTTCGATGAAAGACTTAGGAGAAGCCACCTATGTATTAGGAATCAAGATCTATAGAGATAGATCGAGAAGGCTTCTTGGTCTAAGTCAAAGTATATCCATAGACAAAGTGCTTAAAAGGTTTAGCATGCAAGAATCCAAGAAAGGATTCGTGCCTATGACACATGGTATTTATCTCTCGAAGGAACAGTGTCCTTCAACACCAGATGAGAGACAACGCATGAGTAAGATTCCATACGCGTCAGCTATTGGATCTATCATGTATGCCATGATATGTACTCGTCCCGATGTATCGTATGCTTTGAGCATGACGAGCAGATATCAAGTTGATCCAGGTGAAGGTCACTGGATTGCTGTCAAGAATATCCTAAAGTACTTGAGAAGGACTAAGGATACATTCTTGATTTATGGAGGTGAGGAAGAGCTCAATGTAATGGGTTACACTGATGCAAGCTTCCAAACCGACAAAGATGATTTTCGATCGCAATCTGGATATGTGTATTGCCTGAATGGAGGTGCTGTGAGCTGGAAGAGTTCAAAGCAAGAAACAGTAGCCGATTCTACAACGGAAGCTGAGTATATTGCTGCCTCGGATGCAGCAAAGGAAGCTGTTTGGATGAGGAAGTTCATTTCTGAACTTGGAGTGGTGCCTAGCATTAAAGATCAGATAGAGCTCTATTGTGACAACAATGGAGCGATCGCATTGGCTAAGGAACCAAGATCTCACCAAAGATCCAAGCACATACTTAGGCGTTTCCATTTCATTCGAGAAATCGTTGAAAGGGGAGATGTTAAAATATGCAAAGTACCAACAGATGATAATGTATCTGACCCATTGACGAAGCCGCTGTCACAGCAGAAGCATGATCGTCATACTAGATCTCTAGGCATTAGGTATATGTCTGAGTGGTCTTAGTGCAAGTGGGAGATTTGTTGGGATATGCCCTAAGACAAGTCATTAGATGATTGTTTAAGACATACAATGTTTATGGATTTATGAATGGCAATTCATTATTATATATTATTCTTTTAACTGTGCATTGTGAATTAATATATATGTTAATGTCCTTAGAATGATATTGTATTATTCTTAAAGAAGTTCCTAGTCAAGTATTATCATGAAAGGGATAATGATAATACGTTTAGACTAGTATATGTTGATCGATGAATTGTTCATTGATATGAGATATCAAATCAACATATGGGTACATGTTAGAGAACGATGTACTGAACAGACCCACCAAGAGAATGCAACATGGATAGTTATATGATCGTCATATGCAATTCTCATAGTGATAATAATGTATGTAATCCTTACGACTTGTGATCATCAGAGATCCCAACATAAGGAGTTATGTATCTTGATATCGTCAAACGTTACCCGTAACAGGGTAATCTATAAAGGCGACTATTGGATACACTACGAATTATGTAGAGGGATGTTGACTGATCGAGATAGGATTTGTCCCTCCTATATAACAGGAGATGTGTTTGGCCCTTGATCAAGTGAGAACTAAAATGCATGGCCATGCTCGAATGAGTCGATATGAGATATCGAGCTTATTCGTTTATTCTAGTTCTACTTGGGGATCAAGAAATAGAGATTGAATATACGAGTATGACTATTCCATGACTCGTGTTCAATCTAAACACAAAGGACAAAGGGATTAAGTTACATGATTAATATTATCACAAGTTCTAAAGGTTATGTCGAGTCATTGACATTCTCGTAATTTGGGTAGCATCGATGTGTTGCTAGATACCGCTCGATGCTTGCGACATAAAATGAGATTTTATGTCACTGCCAACATTACGAGATCCTATCGGGTCGCACAAAAGATTAAATCGAGAAGGGAAATTAAATTCATGAGATGAATTAAATAATTAAGAGGAGTCTTAATTAATAATCATAAGGATTAATTAAATCATGGGCTTAAGCCCATGAAGCTTTGAGAAAGCCTTTAATTAATCATATTTAATATGATAGCAAGGTGTTTAATTGTAAGACAATTATCATAACACAAAACCTAACCCAAAACCACAAGCTCTCGGCCGCCTAGGATATCAACCAAGATCTCGGCTTCTTCAAGGTAGCCGAAGGTGATTTGGTTGTTTGGTGGTGATCTTCGATTGTGAATCGAGTTAGCTTCGTGTATCGGATTAATAACTCGTCTAGCAACGTGTTATTAATCCATCCCTTCACTCGATTTGATCGTGTGGATACCGTTGAGGCAAAACCATTCGAGTTTTGCTATTGACTCGGAGAAGGCGTAGGACGTGGTGCAGCTCCGTGGATTCGGCTTCAAACGCGCTACAAGGGTGAGACACTTGTAATTCTCTAATCCGATATGAATCCCTATGTATAGATCGCTGGTTTGTAATCCCAAAATTTTATTCCGCTGCGTTGTATGCTCATGGGGTTACTTACAATAAGATGACGATGTTATAAGATGATGAAGTTATATGATGATGATGTTATAAGATGATGATGTTATAAGATGATGAAGTTATAAGATGATGATGTTATGAGATGATGATATTATAAGATGATGATGCTATAAGATGATGATGCTATAAGATGATGATGCTTATATGATGATGATATTTATAAGATGATGATGCTTATATGATGATGATGTTGTAAGATGATGATATTTATAAGACGATGATTTTAAATCATTCATGTCAAGAATTAATGATTATATGCATGGCTATGAAACAGGGACAACCAAAGAGGGTTAATGCAATTAACCAGGAAGTATATGTTACCAATAATTTTTCATGCATTTATTTATATACCATTGCCTTATGATGTAAGTAACGATGTACATGCTCATGAGGGGTTGTTCCTGTAGGTACACTTTTGGACCGAAGGGCTAAGGGTCGGGTTGAGACAGTGAGCTAAAAGGAGCATGAAAGAAGATAGGATACTGGACTTTTGGATAGTCTCTACTCTAGGAGTAGTATAATTCTATCGCTTTAACATTCATTATTGAGAATGTAATGAGTTAAGTTTTGAAATTTCATTGTTGGCCTGAAATCTTATTAGCTCAAAGCTACAACCGGAACCCTAAGACGTTATTAATGCATGTTTAGTCCATAAATCGTGTTATAAGATGATGTTAAGGTAGGAAGACCCTACAAAGAAAGTCTTTATTAAATCTAAGCCTCACGCTTCTGCACTCAAGCCAAAGGGAGGAGTGGCTAAGGAAGGGAACTGCTTCCATTGCGGTGAGACCAGACATTGGAAGAGGAACTACAAATTATATCTGGAAGATCTTAAGAAGACAAAGGGAAGTGTGACTTCCACTTCAGGTATTTTTGTTATAGAAGTCAATTTATCCACTTCGTCATCATGGGTATTAGATACTGGATGTGGTTCTCACATTTGTGTTAATGTGCAGGATCTCAAAAGGAGTAGGATGTTGGCGAAAGGCGAGGTTGATCTCCGAGTGGGAAATGGAGCTAGAGTTGCTGCATTAGCTATAGGAGATTACTCTTTAACTTTGCCTTCTGGTTTATTATTGGATTTAAAAGACTGTTATTTTGTGCCTTCTATCACTAGAAACATTATTTCAATTTCTTGTTTGGACAAGGTTGGGTTTTCATTTATTATAAAGGACAAGTGTTGCTCCATTTATTTGAATGATATGTTTTATGCTAGTGCACAATTGATTAATGATCTTTATGTATTAAATCTTGATATGCCTGTCTATAACATAAATACTAAAAGGATTAAGAATAATGATTCTAATCAAACTTATCTCTGGCATTGTCTCTTGGGCCATATAAACGAGAATCGCATATCAAAACTTCATAAGAATGGAGTATTAGATTCATTTGATTTTGAATCATATGAAACATGTGAATCTTGTTTAATGGACAAGATGGCTAAAGCCCCTTTCAAGGGACATGTTGAAAGGACGAATGATTTATTGAGTAGCATACATAGTGTTGTATGTGGACCAATAAGCACACAAGCTAGAGGTGGTTTTCAATACTTCGTTACATTTACTGATGACTTCAGTAGATATTAGTATGTGTACCTAATGAAACATAAACATGAAACCTTTGAAAAGTTCAAAGATTTCAAAAATGAAGTACAAAACCAACTTGGCAAAAGTATCAAAATCCTCCGATCAGATCGAGGAGGAGAATACCTAAGCCAAGAGTTTTATGACTATCTAAAGGAGTGTGGGATAGTCCCACAACTCACACCTCCGTATACTCCACAATGGAATGGTGTATCCGAAAGGAGGAATCGAACTTTGTTGGACATGGTTCGATCAATGATGAGTCATGCAGATCATCCGACTTCCTTTTGGGGGACATGCTTTAGAAACAACAATATTTATACTGAATCGTGTTCCATCTAAATTAGTAGAAAAGACACCATATGAGATATGGACTAAGAAGCGTCCTAGTATGTCTTTTATGAAGATTTGTGGTTGTTAGGCTTACGTGAGACGTCACGCCTCCAATAAACTTGGACCCAAATCTGATAAGTGTTTATTTGTGGGGTATCCTAAGGAAACGAAAGGATACTATTTCTATTATCCCACTGAGAACAAAGTGGTTGTTGCTCGGACTGGTGTCTTTCTTGAAAGAGAATTTATTTTGAGAAGAACCAGTTGGAGACAAATAGAACTTAGTGAAGTTCAACCACAAGAAACATTGAACATGATATTATGATGGAAACAGAGCAGACACCACAAGCTGTTGTGGATGAAACGCCTGCTCAAGAGACACATGCCCAGCGTAGGTCTGTAAGAGAACACCGTGAGCCACAGAGATATGGATTTCTTGTGACTCAACAAGGTGACTTACTACTTATTGATGAGGATGAGCCGTCATCTTATTAAGAAGCTATAATGGCCCTGATTCTGAGAAATGGCAAGAGGCCATGAAATCTGAGATGGAATCCATGTATGCAAACCAAGTATGGACTTTGGTTGACCCGCCAGAAGGGGTAAGATCCATAGGGTGCAAATGGATTTTCAAGAAAAAGATCGACATGGATGGTAATGTACAAACCTTTAAAGGTCGACTGGTTGCTAAAGATTTAAAACAAATTTATGGTATTGACTATGATGAAACTTTTTCACCAGTTGCCATGGTTAAATCCATTAGGATCTTCCTTGCAATAGCTGCATTTCATAATTATGAAATCTGGCAGATGGATGTCAAAACAACTTTCCTTAATGGAAATTTACTTGAGGATGTGTACCTGACACAACCTGAGGGTTTTGTAGATCCAAAGGATGCTGGAAAGATATGCAAGCTACAACGATCCATTTATGGATTGAAGCAAGCTTCTCGGAGTTGGAATCTTCGTTTTGATGATGCAGTCAAAGAGTTTGGTTTCATCAAAAACGTAGATGAACCTTGTGTCTACAAGAAGATCAGTGGGAGTATAATTATCTGCCTAATATTGTATGTAGATGACATACTTCTCATTGGGAATGATATCCCTGCCTTACAATCTGTAAAGATTTGGCTAGGGAATTGCTTTTTTATGAAAGACTTGGGTGAAGCCACCTATGTATTAGGTATCAAGATCTATAGAGATAGATCAAGAAGATTGCTTGGCCTAAGTCAAAGTATATACATAGACAAAGTGCTAAAACATTTTAGCATGCAAGAATCAAAGAAAGGATTTTGCCTATGACACATCGGATACATCTCTCGAAGGATCAGTGTCCTTCAACACCAGATGAGAGACAACGCATGAGTAAGATTCCATATGCGTCAGCTATTGGATCTATCATGTATGCCATGATATATACTTGTCCCGATGTCTCGTATGCCCTGAGCATGACGTGCAGATATCAGGTGGATCCAGGTAAATGTCACTGGATTGCTGTCAAGAATATCCTGAAGTACTTGAGAAGAACTAAGGATACATTCTTGATTTAAGGAGGTGAGGAAGAGCTCAATGTAATAGGTTACACTGATGCAAGCTTCCAAACTGACAAAGATGATTTACGATCGCAATCAGGATATGTGTTTTACCCAAATGGAGGTGCTGTAAGCTGGAAGAGTTCAAAGCAAGAGACAGTAGCCGATTCTACAACTAAAGCTGAATACATTGCTGCCTCAGATGCAGCAAAGGAAGCTGTTTGGATCAAGAAGTTCATTTCAGAACTTGGGGTGATGCCTAGCATACTAGATCCGAATGAACTCTATTGTGACAACAATGGAGCCATCGCATTGGCTAAGGAACCTAGATCTCACCAAAGATCCAAGCACATACTTTGGCTCTTTCATTTCATTCGAGAAATCGTTGAAAGAGGGATGTAAAAATATGCAAAGTACCAACTGATGATAAAGTATCTGACCCACTGACAAAGCCACTATCACAGCAGAAGCATGATTGTCATACTAGATCTCTAGGCATTAAGTATTTGTCTGATTGGTCTTAGTGCAAGTGGGAGATTTGTTGGGATATGCCCTAAGACAACTCATTAGATGATTGTTTATGACATACAATGTATTATGGTTTTATTAATGGCAATTCATTATTATATATTATTGGAGTATCTGTGTAACATGAATTAATATATAAGTTAATGTCCTTAGAATAATATTGTATTGTTCTTAAAGATTGCCCCAATCAAGTATTATCATGAATCGGGATAATGATAATGCATTGAGATTAGTGTGTTTTGATTGATGAATTGTTCATAGATATGAGATATCAAATCAACAAATGGGTGCATGTTAGAGAACGATGTACTGGACAAACCCACCATGAGAATGCTACATGGATGGTTATATGGACGTCATAAGCAATTCTCATAGTGATAATAATGTATGTAATCCTTACGACTTGAGATCAACAGAGATCCCAACATAAGGAGTCATGTATCTTGATATTGTCAAACATTACCTGTAACAGGGTAAACTATAAAGACAATCATTGGATACACCACAAATTATGTAGAGGGATGTTGAGTGATCAAGAAAGGATTTGTCCCTCCTATATAACAGGAGAAGTGTTTGGGCCCTTGATCAAGTAAAACTAAAATGCATGGCCATGCTCGAATGAGTCGATATGTGATATCGAGCTTATTCGTTTATTCTAGTTCTAAAGATTGAATATATGAGTATGACTATTCCATGACTCGTGTTCAATCTAAACACATTGGACAAAGGGATTAAGTTACATGGTTAATATTATCACAGTTCGTAGGTTATGTCGAGTCAATGACATTCTTGTAATTTGGGTAGCCTTGATGTGTTGCTAGATACCACTCATTGCTTGTGACATAAAATTAGATTTTATGTCGCTGCCAACATTGCAAGATCCTATCGGGTCGCACAAAAGATTAAATCAATAAAGGGAGATAAAATTCATTGGATGAATTAATTAATTAAGAAGAGTCTTAATTACAAATATTAGATATATGGATTTAATTAAGATATTGGGTATGGGCCAATGAGGCCTTTTGAAAGCCTTTAATTAAATCTAATATAAGATCTAATATTCTTACAAGGTTTTAATTAAGAGTTGATTATTAAAAAAACCTAATAGCCACCTACATCCAAGCCGTCGGCCGCCGCCTCACTCTCACCCTACTTCACGCCGCCTCCGTGAATAGTGGTTGTAGGAACGACCATCGTTTGATCGGTTTCGAACCGTGAGTCTTGTATTGGTTCAAGAACGAGTCTAGCAACTTGTTCTTGAACACCCTTTTTCGATTTGATCGTGTGGATACCGTAGAGACAAAGGTGCAAATCTTTGTTCGTGACTCGAGGTGTTGCAACGAGGAATCTGCTTCAAACACGCTACAAGTGTATCATTCTTATCAATCTCGATATGATTACTTTGTATAGGTCCGTGGTAAGAATCCAAATTTTATCACTGCCAACGTTGCAAGATCCTAACGTGCCGCACAAAAGATTAAATCAATAAAGGGTGATATAATTAATTGGATGAATTAAGTTGATTAGGAAGAGTCCAAATCATATAATAATAATATATGATATTATAGGAAGGGCCGAATATATATATTGGATATATATATAAATTTGTATATATATTGTTATATATATATATACTGATATAAGATTTGCATGGGCTCAGGGTTCTGAAAGGCCTTAATTTGATTATTCAGCCACTTAAATCTTATCAGTATAAATATATGTGTATTAGGTTAAAAGCTTTGAACGATTTTGAAGTTAATCAGATTAACTCAAAGGCAAAAGAAAAACCTAGCACTAGTGACGGCCGCCTCTTGTTTCGTCGTCGCTCATCCCTTCTGGTTGAATAACAGTCTAGCAACTTGTTCTTCAACATCCCCTTTTCGATTTGATCATGGATACCGTAGAGACAAAGTTGCATAGCTTTGTTCCTGACTCGAGGACGTGTTGGACGTGCCGCTTCTTGTAGATTTCTGCATCAAACATGCTACAAGGGTATGATTCTTTTCACCCCGATATGATTAACTCCGTATAGGTCCTCGGTTGGGAATCCAAATTTTTATTTCCGCTGTGTATTGCTTGTTGGATTCCTTACAGTGGCATCAGAGCCGTGTACGAAGCTCATATCGGGGCTTTATGATTAATTGTTTAATCATGTTTTGAGTCAATTGTGCATGCTAATTAAAACTGTAAGAACAACATATATGATATGTTATAATCAAGTTTGCGAAAATTATCGTAAAAATTATATATGATATAATTAACAAATTATATGTATAAGATACATGCATTCGCGTGACCGAGCGTTTGAGGCGGGCGACCGCATAGCCGCAAGGGCGCGCGATCGAGCCACCCCTTCCTCACCAAGGCGCGCGACCGAGCTCACCATGGTGCGCGACCGAGCCACCATGGCGCGCGACCGAGCCTCTTTTGAAGGGCGACTGGTTTGGCGTTGTGAAGGGCGACCGCATGGCTTGTGAAGGGCGACCGATGCTTGGCGCATGGCTTGAGGCGGGCGACCGAGCTCATGGCTCATGCTTGAGAGGTGGGTGAGCGTTCGTGCCCCTCTCGTGAGCGGGGTCCGAGACATTTGATCTCTGCGGGGTTCGAGGCATGTGATGACCTTGGCGTGCGATAAGTTTTCCAAATTTTATTTTACAGTTTATGTACATAGAATTAAATTTTAAAATGTTTAGAATTTAATTCATAAATTGTGGTATCATGTTTTATGTGTTATTTGAGCATGGTGCATGGTTATAGCCGTATGACCTATTAGATAGGAATTTTGTGAATGATTGTAATTTAAATACGGCCTGCGAGTCATGCCTTCTCTATTTTTTTCTGAATGTATTCCCTCCCCTATGCTCCCCCTCGAATGTAACTCGAGGACTTTTCTATATCATGTAATTGTTATATAGTATAGTTAGAGTTTTATTGATGGAGATCAATGAAGATGGACCATGGCGCCGGGACGAGGAGGCCATTCACAAAAGGACCAAAGAGGTGCTTGGAGAAGTTACCCTTAGGTTGACCTTTTAGATTTTCTCATTGGCTTGAGAAAATCATTAGTTGGGGCTATAACCATGTCACGTTTATTTTATGTTGATGCATATATGTAGATATGTATATATGTATATGTACCTGGCATATTTTCAATATTAATAAAATCATGAGATCTTTAACTCAATCAAGATGCTTTCCAATTAAAAATACTCGTCAAGACTTCGATTGAACATGTGTGGGTTTCCCAAAGCAAAGCACCGTGGCGATCTTAGTAAGGCGCGAAAGGATAAAAGTGATATCCGTGATATTTTAAAATTGGGTTCGACTTAACTAGCATTATCTCAATAGGATCGGGAACCTAGAGGCATGGGGTTGGGTAATAATTCATTAGATGAATTAGAACAAAGTGTTGTTCGCCAACCATCCAAGAGTTACATGTGATGTAATTGACAAAGCGTTGTCTACCCAAATAACCGAGTCTTGGGTGATTAGCAAAAGCTAACTCAAGGTTAGGTGAAATATGGATCTTGGCCCACTAATAGTTTTGAGGGTTGATGTTTTTAACTAAATAATGGGAGTATCATTTAATATAAGACCTTATTAAATGATTAAAATCATAAACTTATTTTGGATATTTATATTGTAGATATCCATGGCATCAAACAATGTTACAAGCACACTTTCATTGCGATCGGTCCTTCAGAAGGACAAATTAAATGGGACTAATTTCCTAGACTGATATAGGAATCTGAGGATTGTCCTCAAACATGAGAAAAAGCAATATGTCCTTAAGGAACCCTTAGCTGCTGAGGAACCTCCCGTTGTGGCCGCGAGGGCCGATAAGGATGCTTACAAGAAGCATCAAAATGACACACTTGATGTTGGTTGTTTAATGCTTGCAACCATGAACTCTGAGCTTCAGAAGCAACATGAGGAAATGGATGCATTCTGTAATGCCTCGATTTGCTTTATACACGTGTTATATGATTATGGCGTAATTATGATTAATTACAGTATGATGTGGACTCGGGTTCGGGTTGAACCGAGTAAGAATATTGCCATGTATGACAATAAAATGTTGAACTAATGAATGAAAGGACTAATGGTTGTGTGACAATGAAAGAATGTGTCTATATGATAAATCAATACATATTGATATATGAGAAGCAAACTAGAGATGTGAATTGAGAACATAAATCATATGTGTCTATTGACTTGGAATGTTGGTGCATGTGCATAGACAAGAGAATCACAAGCATGAGGTGTATAGTGGGGATGTGCATGTGGCTATACATTAACCATGCATGTGAGAGGAATTACATGTGAATGTGCATTTGAAGTTAAAGGTGATTATATATAGATGCATATCAGGTTGGAAACACATAATTCACCTCAATTCACCTACAAATCTCTACACATACTCTCTTGAATCTCTTGGTGTCTTTGTTTGATTCTCACTTGGAAGCATGTTAACATGAAGTATGTGGTAAGGAAAGTAGATTTCTATGCTTTGGTATCATAGTTCATTGACATATGTGCTTAATATGTCAAACTTGAAGCATGTGAAGTTAATTCTTTCATATGAATTGCTATGAGTTTTCATGTAATCATTTGAAGTATAAATGATGGAAATATGGTTATATGATGCTAGTTATCTAGTGATCAAGTTTTTAGGGTATGAATTAAAGTGTATGAGATGAACCATGAAGATAAGCATTAAAAATCGGCATGGTTTCAAAATTTTATCATCGACCGATCGATCGCTAGGATCGTACCGATCGATCGGTAGGAACAGGGGAAGTAAGGCGGTTCATGTACCGATCGATCGCTGAAAGCGACCGATCGATCGGTGAAATGCCGTAGCATTTTTGAGAAATTCAAACATTGGAGCGATCGATCGCTAGCTTTTGACCGACCGATCGCTAGGGTTAATGTTTGGACCGATCGATCGCTAAAGTGACCGATCGATCGGTAGACGTAAAATGTTATATTTTGTAGCTTTTGATATTGAAGCCTCTTATAACATGGTATATTGTTCATGTGCTTGTAGCATCATCACAGGGGACAGGGCACAGAGGCAATTAACCAGTGACGACTGATTTATCTGGTTTGTGTCGCAATACAGGTACGTGTTGACGTACGGAGTATAGATATTATGCGATGATGATGTTATGGTTTTGTTATCATATGATTTATGTTATTGGTGTGTCATATGATTGGTAGTATCATATGCATGTACATACATGGATTTCATATGATTGTGATGGATGCATTGATAGATATGTGTATATGCTTTGGTAAGATCAGTGCCTTGATAGATATGCCTGGTGTGGTATATGCTTTGGCTGGGATCGTTGCCACGGTAGATATACTACATATGCTTTGGCTTGAGAGATATACGCCTGGTGTGGGTATATGCTCTGGCTATTATCACAGATGAGTATGGTAATATGATATGTGCTGCTAATATGAAGATGTGATGTGGTTCCATTGACATATTGAGCTGAATAGGCATATCATATGGGGCTCGTGATAATAGGGTAATTGTTGAGACATGTCATGACATGGTGCATTTGTGGATGCATGATACAGAACATTCACGTTAGATGATTTATTGTGCTTTATCATTGATATTGATATTGTGTTTTGATATCGTACTGAGATAGTTGTTTATCTATACTCACGTTTTGTGAATGTTTCTGTAGGATTTCATAGACGTGGGAATCGTGAGTCTTATTCCGCTGCGAGGTGAACCACTGCATAGGAGTTGTACTGGATTAGGTTGTTAATTCTACATGTAATATATATTTGAGAAGTTATTTGGTTTTTGTACTAGTGGTTTTGGTACATCTGTAACAAACTATTAGTAAGAAACTCTTAAACAGTGTATGAATTACTTAATTCGGACTCACATATGTATGCTTAATTAAATACATAATGGATTAAGTAACGAGGACCCCACATTAGTGGTATCAGAGCAGTGGTTCGAGAACGGGATGAACAAGGGTAGAGGAAGTGAGTTAGGGAGTTACCTAATCACTTACAGGCATGTGATACTGATGATATAGTGTCTGGGAACATGCTTTGTATTTGTATCTGTTATTGTTAACCCTTGTTTTGCAGGATGATAGTATGACTTGGTATGAATCCTTATGCGTGGCATAAATGGTGTTGTGGGTTTACTCATGATTGGTATACCGGGTTTCTGTACTATCATTTGGTAGGGAAACATGATATGTTTTGCGGGAGCTATTCCACTGATTCCGTGGTAATGGTATGTCGGTCGATACCGAATTGGAGAAGTAAGTTGTACAGTGGTTGGAGCGTGAAAAGCAAAGCTTGATATCAATTCCATGTGCAAAGTCAACCAGCATGAGATTGTATATCAGACCTACGGATGGACTGGTTGCTGACACATGATGTGTGCATGAAAGTGAAGATACATGTCAAGGGAAATTCTTGATATTGCAATTTGTGGTTGCATTGTCAGTTTGACATATATGGCCTGAATGGGAATGTAATACTTTGCTCTTGATCTGTGGATAGTATGGCTAACGCAGTGTGTTTACAGTGGGAGATGATGAAGACATGAGTTACTTGTGGTACTCAGATGGTACATGTAGCGACTGTGAAATTAGTGGTGGACAATAAGAGTATTTTTTTATTGTGGTATTTCACAGTGGTAATTGGTGATATGTGAGATCCTCGTGGTGATGATTATCTTGTCAGAGTATCATCTGTGTATGGTTTTGAGGTGTGTATGTGTGTGTTGAACTCTATGTTTGTTGTCATGGAGTTGACAAGGGTGACAAGGAACAGGAAATTGGGAGAGTTCAATGATAGTGACGCTGAGGCGTATTGATGGAGCAGTACAAGCACAGTAACGGTGAGTTAACTGTTAGACTATTATGTCGTTGAGTCACTCGTGTTTTGGTGACTGGTTCACAGACTGTTTGATCCTTTCTGTGTATTAGCTGCTTGTGTTCGTTCTTGTTATATTATATGGATTTGAGCATGGAAGTCTTGCAGATTGAAAGAAAATGAGTACCGGCGGAGATTGCAGTGATGCAATATTGTTGTGACGCCTGCACATGTGATCTGTGTGATAACTGTACTGGGACATACATGGTGCTATGTAGCCATGTAGTATATCTGGCTGGGGTATAGTACAAATGGGAATGGATATCATTGTTTTGATATGAACTCCGTCCTAGCTATAAGGTTGTCCGTATGAGACTCTATGTATGTGGTATGTGTGGCAGCCATGGGTGTCTTTGAGTGACACGAGATACCTCAAGTGCATACAGTTGTGTATGGGATGTTGTATATGAACATCTAGTTCTGTATTTGTGAACTACATTGATGAGGCTAAAATTGGTTGGTCTGCTGAGTATGAGTATCTGTGTTATGGCTGAGAGCATTGGATACTTGTATGACTTCTGGATATACAAAAGGACGTCATGAGAGATATCCGTAAATTGGTTCTTTAGTGGAACTATGTATAACATCTTGTCATATTTTGGATTATTGCATGACAGTAGTAATCTGTACACGTGAGACCAACAGAGATTGGTTGGCAATGTGAGTACCCGGTAAGCATTGCGTGTGAACTATTGTATGATAGCATAGCTTGGTGGCTATGATATATGGTTCACAAGTCTGATGTTGAATGTCAAAATTTTCCAGATTGATAAGGAAGTTTGAGTTTCCGTCGATTGCTTGTACACTACGATTGTAGTACTGAGGCAATCAGAGTTTCTGTTGTGTTGTGATTGTACTATGCATTTGCCATGAAATTCATATATTTTTAAATCAGGACGGGAGATGTATGACTGATGGGATCGTGATTGTGATATGCCGAGCTCGTTATGCGATTGGTTTGCATAGTTGAGTGGTTTGCATTTTATGCTCGATAGATGTTGGGTTGATATCTATTGATGGACAGTCTGCGCATATGTTTCATGAGGAAACAGTATGGTTGGTATGCGAAACCATGTGATGGTTGATGAATAATGAAACCAGGGAAATGGTTGATGAATAGCAGATGGTTATGTTGCAGAAGCTCACACGTATGCGATAGTGTGATGGGATTTGTTTTGTCCATGAAATGAATTCTCTTTTAAGTTTGTGTATGACATTAAAGTTTGTGTCATGTTATAGTGGTACGACCAATATGAGACTGATTTGACATATACTAGATGGTGAATGGTCTTTTTACTATATGGTTGTACTTGAGTATTCTGATATGATATTCTTTGATTGTACACGGAAGGTGTACTAGTAACATAATATGGTTCCAGTATTGTGAAGGTATCATTGGCAATGCTATATGAGATGGCAATTCTTTTGGGTCCGATTGTAGAGTCATAGTACCATAATGACCATGAGTGGGATCGTACTTTGATTGTCATTCATGTCAATAAGAATTGTGGATTGTTTGATTGCAGTTGAGTTGGAATTTGTTACCTTCCATGTATTGTTGGATTGGCTATTCCTTTATGAACCAGAGGTGATAACGATTTGCTGGGAGCAGTCGTGTTTATTAGGAATGCATATGCGATCATGTGATATATCTGAGTGATATATTCGATCATGTGATATAGTCGGGTGATATCTTCGATTTTATGATCTATCCGGGTGATATGATAATCCGTATGGATAGGTTCTTGAAGCAGAACGGAATGAGTTATCAGGTACCTGTGACGTGTGGGATTTGTTGGCGTAATCCATGTAGCAAGTGAATTACACATGCGTGGGAAAATGTGTCGGTTGGACAACATGTTGGTTTCCATTGCTACATGATATTTTGTGTTAATCATTACAGGGAACAGTGAATAGATAACCATATACTCATATGGATATATGTATTGTACATAGCGTTGGTGTACAATATGCATTGATAACATATGAGTATGCTGTGGATTGCTTCTTGTGGTTTGGTCAAGTTCGTGTCCAGTGTTTGTTCTGGACTGGTATCGTGTTCAGTGTTTAATCTAGACTGAGAAGTTTGGCGTGGGAGATTAGTATGCAAACGATAGATGGATATATTTTATCTATCATATTGTGTCATTACATACTATAATACAACTTTGTGAAATGTTAGAGCAGAGATGGCTCTGTGTACATTTGGATGTGTAGAATCTGAATGTGACAAGGACCGAGGTACTTGGTTTAGAGTATCTTGCTGATCTCGACATTCTGCGTAGGCTTACACAGGAGTACAAACGAATGGAAACATTCTCAACCGTTATCCAATACACAACGCGGGTATGTGTGTTGCTGTGTTTCTAAAGTGTGGCATAATGTGAATGTGTATGGAAAAGGTGTAATGATTTGAACCATTGACTGTATGTCAATGTGGTGACTAGTTGTCCAAGGAGGGACAGATGTATTAGACATTAGAAGAACATATGCTTCATTAGGGATCATTTGGATGCATCCAGCAGGAATGTGAGTGGGCAGTGACTTGGGTATGGGTATTCACCGTACAATGAGTTGTATGTCAAGTCAATTTGATGGCTACTGTTGTGTATAACAGGATCTGTATATGTGCCAATATTCGGACATGATTTCTGGAGTATTCACTGATACTAGTGAAAGGTTTATCTGTTGATGAGAATACAACGATGCATACATACTATCTATGCCCGACTGGTGTAGAGTGTTGTGAGCATATGACTACGTGGACAAAAGCGAATGGTAACAAGCTGTTATGCGAGAACATGAGTAAGCAGTAAAAGCCAAAGTGCAATGTCTGGTATGTTTTCTTTTAATTTCTTATACTGCTGGTTTGGTAAGTATCTGCTAGTTGAGCATGTTGAGTATGTAGCAGATTTATTTTTGATTATTTGTTTTAGCAAATAATGTTGCATGTATAATGCATGTGTGTGCAAAGCTTATGGCTTTCTACATGAGTTTTAGATGATATATGAGATTCAGATGATGAATATGGAATTTCGAGGACGAAATTCAATGAGTGGGGGAGAATTGTAATGCCTCGATTTGCTTTATACACGTGTTATATGATTATGGCGTAATTATGATTAATTACAGTATGATGTGGACTCGGGTTCGGGTTGAACCGAGTAAGACTATTGAACCGAGTAAGACTATTGCCATGTATGACAATAAAATGTTGAACTAATGAAAGAAAGGACTAATGGTTGTGTGACAATGAAAGAATGTGTCTATATGATAAATCAATACATATTGATATATGAGAAGCAAACTAGAGATGTGAATTGAGAACATAAATCATATGTGTCTATTGACTTGGAATGTTGGTGCATGTGCATAGACAAGAGAATCACAAGCATGAGGTGTATAGTGGGGATGTGCATGTGGCTATACATTAACCATGCATGTGAGAGGAATTACATGTGAATGTGCATTTGAAGTTAAAGGTGATTATATATAGATGCATATCAGGATTGGAAACACATAATTCACCTCAATTCACCTACAAATCTCTACACATACTCTCTTGAATCTCTTGGTGTCTTTGTTTGATTCTCACTTGGAAGCATGTTAACATGAAGTATGTGGTAAGGAAAGTAGATTTCTATGCTTTGGTATCATAGTTCATGGACATATGTGCTTAATATGTCAAACTTGAAGCATGTGAAGTTAATTCTTTCATATGAATTGCTATGAGTTTTCATGTAATCATTTGAAGTATAAATGATGGAAATATGGTTATATGATGCTAGTTATCTAGTGATCAAGTTTTTAGGGTATGAATTAAAGTGTATGAGATGAACCATGAAGATAAGCATTAAAAATCGCCATGGTTTCAAAATTTTATCATCGACCGATCGATCGCTAGGATCGTACCGATCGATCGGTAGGAACAGGGGAAATAAGGCGGTTCATGTACCGATCGATCGCTGAAAGCGACCGATCGATCGGTGAAATGCCGTAGCATTTTTGAGAAATTCAAACATTGGAGCGATCGATCGCTAGCTTTTGACCGACCGATCGCTAGGGTTAATGTTGGACCGATCGATCGCTAAAGTGACCGATCGATCGGTAGACGTAAAATGTTATATTTTGTAGCTTTTGATATTGAAGCCTCTTATAACATGGTATATTGTTCATGTGCTTGTAGCATCATCACAGGGGACAGAGCACAGAGGCAATTAACCAGTGACGACTGATTTATCTGGTTTGTGTCGCAATACAGGTACGTGTTGACGTACGGAGTATAGATATTATGCGATGATGATGTTATGGTTTTGTTATCATATGATTTATGTTATTGGTGTGTCATATGATTGGTAGTATCATATGCATGTACATACATGGATTTCATATGATTGGGATGGATGCCTTGATAGATATGTGTATATGCTTTGGTAAGATCAGTGCCTTGATAGATATGCCTGGTGTGGTATATGCTTTGGCTGGGATCGTTGCCACGATAGATATACTACATATGCTTTGGCTTGAGAGATATACGCCTGGTGCGGGTATATGCTCTGGCTATTATCACAGATGAGTATGGTACTATGATATGTGCTGCTAATATGAAGATGTGATGTGGTTCCACTGACATATTGAGCTGAATAGGCATATCGTATGGGGCTCGTGATAATAGGGTAATTGTTGAGACATGTCATGACATGGTGCATTTGTGGATGCATGATACAGAACATTCACGTTAGATGATTTATTGTGCTTTATCATTGATATTGATATTGTGTTTTGATATCGCACTGAGATAGTTGTTTATCTATACTCACGTTTTGTGAATGTTTCTGTAGGATTTCATAGACGTGGGAATCGTGAATCTTATTCCGCTGCGTGGTGAACCACTGCATAGGAGTTGTACTGGATTAGGTTGTTAATTCTACATGTAATATATATTTGAAAAGTTATTTGGTTTTTGTACTAGTGGTTTTGGTACATCTGTAACAACCTATTAGTAAGAAACTCTTAAACAGTGTATTAATTACTTAATTCGGACTCACATATGTATGCTTAATTAAATACATAATGGATTAAGTAACGAGGACCCCACACATTCAATATGATTCAACATCTAAAGCAACTTTACCAACAACAAGCTAGACAAGAGAGGTATGACGTCTCTAAAGTGTTGTTTCAGTGCAGAATGGTAGAAGGAACCCTTGGTGGATCTCCTGTACTCAAGATGATTGGATACATAGAGAATCTTGAGAAACTAGGTTTTCCGTTGGACCAAGAGTTGGCCACAGACGTGATCTTGCAATCGTTGCCTGATAGCTAAAGTCAATTTGTTCTGAATTACAATATGATTGAAATTGAGAAGACTCTACCGCAATTGCTTGGTATGTTGAGAACGTACGAAGCAAACTCAAAGAAGTCTAAGCCCATAAACGTACTTATTGTGAATAAAGGCAAGGGAAAGGCTAAAGCAAAAGGCATTAAAAGGAACAAGAAAGTCTTTGTCAAACCTAAGCCTCATGCTACTGCACTTAAGCCAAAGGGAGGAGTGGCTAAGGAAGGAAACTGTTTCTATTGCGGTGAGACCGGTCATTCGAATAGAAACTGCAAGTTATACCTGGAAGATCTTAAGAAGACGAAGGGAAGTGTGACTTCTACTTCAGGTATTTTTGTTATAGAAGTCAATTTATCTCCTTCTTCATCATGGGTATTAGATACTGGATGTGGTTCTCACATTTGTTTTAATGTGCAGGATCTCAAATGGAGTAGAGTTTTGGCTAAAGGCGAAGTTGACCTCCGAGTGGGAAATGGAGCAAGAGTTGCTGCATTAGCTATTGGAGATTATTCATTAACTTTGCCTTCTGGTTTAATATTAGATTTAAAAAACTGTTATTTGTGCCGTCGATTACTAGAAACATAATTTCTATTTCTTGTTTGGACAAGGTTGGTTTTTCATTTATTATAAAGGACAAATGTTGCTCCATTTATTTGAATGAGATGTTTTATGCTAGTGCACAATTAATTAATGGTCTTTATGTTTTAAATCTTGATATGTCTGTCTATAACATAAATACTAAAGGATTAAGAATAATGATTCTAATCCAACATATCTCTGGCATTGTCGCTTGAGCCATATAAACGAGAATCGCATATCAAAACTTCATAAGGATGGATCTTTAGATTCATTTGATTTTGAATCATATGAAACATGTGAATCTTGTTTAATGGACAAGATGACTAAAGCCCCTTTCAAGGGACATGTTGAAAGGGAAAGTGATTTATTGAGTCTCATACATAGTGATGCATGTGGCCCAATAAGCACACAAGCTAGAGGTGGTTTTCAATACTTCGTTACATTTACCGATGACTTCAGTAGATATGGGTATGTGTACCTAATGAAACACAAACCTTTGAAAAGTTCAAGGATTTTGAGAATGAAGTACAAAACCAGCTTGGCAAAAGTATCAAAATCTTTTTTTCAGATCGAGGAGGTGAATACTTAAACCAAGAGTTTCATGACTATCTAAAGGAGCGTGGGATAGTCCCACAACTCACACCTCCATATACTCCACAATGGAATGGCATATCTGAAAGGAGGAATCAAACTTTGTTGGACATGGTTCGATCTATGATGAGTCATGCAGATCTTCCGATTTTCTTTTGGGGACATGCTTTAGAAACAACAATATTTATACTGAACCGTGTTCCATCTAAATCAGTTGAAAAGACACCATATGAGATATGGACTAAGAAGTGTCCTAGTATATCTTTTATGAAGATTTGGGTTGTGAGGCTTACGTGAGACGTCACGCCTCCAATAAACTTGGACCTAAATCTGATAAGTGTTTATTTGTGGGGTATCCTAAGGAAACTAAAGGATACTATTTCTATTATCCCACCGAGAACAAATGAGTTGTTGCTCGGACAGGTGTCTTTCTTGAAAGAGAATTTATTTCTAGAAGAACCAGTGGGAAACAAATAGAACTTAGTGAAGTACAACCACAAGAAAACACTGAACATGATATTGAGATGGAAACAGAGCAGTCACCACAAGTTGTTGTGGGTGCTCAAGAGACATAAGCCCAGCGTAGGTCTGTAAGAGTACACCGGGAGCCACAATGATATGGATTTCTTGTGACTCAATAAGGTAACTTACTACTCATTGACGAGGTTGAGCCGTCATCCTATATAGAAGCTATAATGGTCCCTGATTCTGAGAATTGGTAAGAGGCCATGAAATCTGAGATGGAATCCATGTATGTAAACCAAGTATGGACTTTGGTTGACCCACCTGAAGGGGTAAGACCCATAGGGTGCAAATGGATTTTCAAGAAAAAGACCGATATGGATGGTAATGTACAAACCTTTAAAGGATGACTGGTT
Source organism: Haberlea rhodopensis (assembly GCA_907163345.1). Taxonomy (NCBI): domain Eukaryota; kingdom Viridiplantae; phylum Streptophyta; class Magnoliopsida; order Lamiales; family Gesneriaceae; genus Haberlea; species Haberlea rhodopensis. The sequence continues at coordinate 178,281 of CAJQUN010000320.1, forward strand.
GCTAAAGGTTTCAAACAAATTCATGGTATTGACTATGATGAAACTTTTTCCCCAGTTGCCATGGTTAAATCCATAAGGATCTTACTTGCAATAGCTGCATTTCATGATTATGAAATCTGGCAGATGGATATCAAAACAGCTTTCCATAATGGAAATTTACTTGAGGATGTGTACATGACACAACCCGAGGGTTTTGGCGATCCAAAGGATGCTGGAAAGATATGCAAGCTACAACGATCCATTTATGGATTGAAGCAAGCTTCTCGGAGTTGGAATCTTCGTTTTGATGATGCAATCAAAGAGTTTGGGTTCATCAAGAACGTAGATGAACCTTTTGTCTACAAGAAGGTCAGTGGGAGCATAATTATCTTTCTAGTGTTGTATGTAGATGACATACTTCTCATTGGAAATGATATCCCTACCTTGCAATCTGTAAAGATTTGGCCAGGGAATCACTTTTCTATGAAGGACTTGGGTGAAGCCACCTACGTGTTAGGTATCAAGATCTATAGAGATAGATCAAGAAGATTACTTGGCCTAAGTCAAAGTACATACATAGATAAAGTGCTAAAACGGTTTAGCATGCAAGAATCAAAGAAAGGATTCGTGCCTATGACACATGGAATAAATCTCTCGAAGCATCAATGTCCTTCAACACAAGATGAGAGACAAAACGCATGAGTAAGATTCCGTATGCGTCAGCTATTGGATCTATCATGTATGCCATGATATGTACTCGTCCCGATGTCTCGTATGCTTTGACCATGACGAGCAGATATCAAGTTGATCTAGGTGAATGTCACTGGATCGCTGTCAAGAATATCCTAAAGTACTTGAGAAGAACTAAGGATACATTCTTGATTTATGGAGGTGAGGAAAATCTCAATGTAATAGGTTACACTGATGCAAGCTTCCAAAGCGACAAGGATGATTTCCGATCACAATCAGGATATGTGTTCTGCCTAAATGGAGGTGCTGTGAGCTGGAAGAGTTCAAAGCAAGAGACAGTAGCCGATTCTACAACTGAAGCAGAGTATATTGCAGCCTCAGATGCAGCAAAGGAAGCCATTTGGATCAAGAAGTTCATTTCTGAGCTTGGGGTTATGCCTAGCATACAAGATCCGATTGAACTCTATTGTGACAACAATGGAGCCATCGCATTGGCTAAGGAACCCAGACTCACTAGCGATCCAAACACATACTTCGGCGCTTTCATTTCATTCGAGAAATCGTTGAAAGAGGAGATGTGAAAATATGCAAAGTACCAACTGATGATAATGTATCTGACCCACTGACGAAACCTCTGTCACAGCAGAAGCATGATCGTCATACTAGATCTTTAGGCATTAAGTACATGTTTGATTGGTCTTAGTGCAAGTGGGAGATTTGTTGGGATATGCCATAAGACAACTCATTAGATGATTGTTTATGACATACAATGTATTATGGTTTTATTAATGGCAATTCATTATTATATATTATTCGACTATCTGTGTAACATGAATTAATATATGAGTTAATGTCCTTCGAATAATATTGTATTGATTGTCCCTAATCAAGTATTATCATGAATAAAGAAAATGATAATGCATTGAGACTAGTATGTATTGATTGATGAATGGTTCATGGATATGAGATATCAAATCAACACATGGGTGCAAGTTAGAGAACGGTGTACTGGACAGGCCCACCATGAGAATGCTACATGGATAGTTATATGAACGTCATAAGCAATTCTCATAGTGATAATAATGTATGTAATCCTTACGACTTGAGATCTTCAGATGTCCCAACATAAGTAGTCGTGAATCTTGATATTGTCAAACGTTACCTGTAACAGGGTAAATTATAAAGATAATCATTGGATACACCACGAATTAGAGGGATGTTGGTTGATCAAGATAGGATTTGTCCCTCCTATATAACAGGAGAAGTGTTTGGGCCCTTGATCAAGTGAGACTAAAATGCATGGCCATTCTCGAATGAGTCGATATGTGATATCGAGCTTATTCGTTTATTCTAGTCAACTTCGGGATCAAGAAATAAAAGATTGTACTATACGATTATGACTATTCCATGACTCATGTTTAATCTAAACACATAGGACAATGGGATTAAGTTACATGGTTAATATTATCACAGGCCATAGGTTATGTCGAGTCAATGTCATTCCTGTAACTTGGGTAGACTTGAGGTGTTTCTAGATACCGCTAATTGCTTGTGACATAAAATGAGATTTTACGGGTCTCACAAAAGATTAAATCAATAAAGGGTGATATAATTCATTGGATGAATTAAGTTGATTAGGGAGAGTCCAAATCATATAATAATAATATATGAATTATAGGAAGGGCCGAATATATATATATTGGATATATATATATAAATTCGTATATATATTGATATATATATACTGATATAAGATTTGCATGGGCTTAGGGTTCTGAAAGGCCTTAATTTGATTATTCAGCCGTCTAAATCTTATCAGTATAAATATATGTGTATTAGGTTAAAAGCTGTGATGCCCCGAAATTGATTATATGCAATTTGGGCTTTAATGATGGTTATATGATGAATTATGTTGGTAATTGATTTATGTGATGGGTAATGAAGTGTTAACATGATTTAATTTTATTAATTACCAATTATGAGGAAAGCATGATTTTAGTGGAAGTGGAATTCATTTTTTTGTAAATGCTTTTAAAATACCATTTTGGGGTATTTTATACATCATTTTAAGTTTGGGGTACAATTTTAATTAATCTACACATACCCCCCTTTTTAACTCCACTATACCTTTCTCCCTTCACTTTACCAATCACACTTTAAGTCCCCCAACCCACTCTCAAACCCTACCCTTTAACCCCATTTTCGAAATCCTCCAAGGAAGGAGAAGGAAAGTTCCACAAAACTTGTGTTTGTGTGATTTTTATCAAGATTTGGAGTCTTCAAGAGGTATGGAACCCTTCCTAAAGTTTTGATGATGTTTGGATTTGAAATGGGATGATTTTGAAGTGATTTATGTGGGTTTGTTTTGGGTATATGATATGCATGTTTGGGGTATGATTTTTGGAGTGTTTTATGTGGGTTTTAGTGGGTTATGATGATGTTGTTGTTGTAGGAAAGTTTGGGTTCGAATGGTTTAAGATGGAGCTTGAAAAATGCTCAAAAATGGTGAAAAATCGCGCACCAGCAGGTGGCGATCGATCGCCGAAGGCCAGTAGCCATTTCACGTAACAGGCGATCGATCGCCTCAAATGAAGCGATCGATCGCCGCAAGGCAAAAAGTGAGGCGATCGATCGTCTCAAGTAGCGATCGATCGCCACTGTTTAAAAAGTGGAAAATGATGACTTTTGTTGAATTTTTGGTATTTGGCTATTGTTTAGCTTCTAATATCGATTTGTATGGTTGTGTAGAACCATCCCAGGTGCCAACGACATCAAGGAGATAAAGTTCTCCAATTTCTCCACTTTTGGAATTAAGGTACGTAAGAAACGTACGGGCATCGGACGGTAAACCATACTCCTACATATGATGTTTATGATGATGATTATGATAAGTAAGTTTATGATATGATGTTTATGATGATGATTATGATAAGTAAGTTTATGATGATGATGTTTATGATGATGGTTATGATAAGTAAGTTTATGATGATGATGTTTATGATGATGGTTATGATAAGTAAGTTTATGATGATGATGTTTATGATGATGGTTGTGATAAGTAAGGTTATGATAATATTCATAATATGTTTATTTAATGATACGATGTTTATGATATGGTAAGATGCCATACGATAGGGTAAGACGCCCATATGGTAAGATGTCATACGATAGGGTAAGATGTCCACAGGGTAAGATGCCCATATGGTAAGATGCCATACGATGTTCACGATATGGTAAGATGCCATATGATAGGGTAAGATGCCCATATGCATGAATATGAATCAGGGTCAACAAAAAGAAGTTAATGAATAACCAGCAAGTTTACTTAACCAAGATTTCATACATTTACTGTTATGTCTCCTTTTATGATGTTAAGTAAATATGTATATGCTCACGATGTGTTGTCCCTGTAGGTACACTTTTGGACTAGGGCTAAGGGTCGGGTTGAGTCAGTGAGCTAAAGGAGCATGAAAGAAATTAGGATACAGGATTTTTGGATAGTCTCTACTCTAGGAGTAGTATAATTCTATTGCTTTAACATTCATTTTGAGAATGTAATTAATTAAGTTTTGAAATTTCATTTTTGGCCTGTAATCTTAATAGCTCAAACTACAACCGGAACCTTAAGACGTTATTAATGCATGTTTAGTCCATTATATGTGTTTAAGATGATGTTAAGGTAGGAAGACCCTACATTAGTGGTATCAGAGCAGTGGTTAGATAACCCGAGAATGAGTGAAGGGTAGCCTTAGCAATAAGTTGGCTAGGTGCTTCTTTCTAAACATGTTTTGTACATAAGTTGCATATGAAGTATATGGTGTTACACTAACATATTTGATTATCTGACGATGTATTATATGAACTGCCTTTGGTATTGTTGTTAACCCTTGTGTTGCAGCATGGCAGCGAATGTTGAAGTGGGAGATGCAGATAGTGTGAATGCAAGTGCTGGACATACGAATCCCCTACCCCCGCCAGCTTTCGGCGTAGAATCGTCTGAACAACAGTTGTTGCCTGGGGAACTGAGCTTGACTCAATTTCTTGCATACCGACCCCCGACCTTTGAAGGAACTGAAACAGGGGAACAACCTGAAGAGTGGTTAGAGAGAATAGAGCAAATCTTCGTGGCAGCTCCTTGTGCTAAGACGGCCTGGATAAGACTAGCAGAGTTCCAGTTGGCCAAGAAGGCGCTGATGTGGTGGAAGACCACAGTAGTAGAGCAAGAGGCTCAAGGTCATGAAGTTAATCGGAAGCTGTTCAGAACTCGGTTTCTGACCCGCTATTTCTCAGCTGCTGCACGACAGGCCAAGGAAGATGAATTCACTAACCTCAAGCAAGGTAACATGCCGGTGTCAGATTATGCTCTTCATTACTGTTCCTTGCTCAGATATGTGCCTCATATCGCCACAAGTACTCAAGCAAAGATGAGGAACTTCATGAAGGGCTTGAGGCCGGAACTGTATGATAGGGTGATAACTTATGGCCCTACTTGCTTTGATGATGCACTTTCACGGGCTGAGCTAGCCGAGTTAGGGGTTGGTGCATACCCTGATGCTGTGCCACCTCCAGCACCCCCTCAGAAATCTACTCCTGATAATTTGAAGCCGAGGGGTGATCAGTTTAAGCCTAGGGGGAACACTTCAGCGTCGAGATTCAGTGGTAAGAAGCCCGAGAATCGATGGAAAGGAAACCGTAGGGATGACACCCCGTCAGGAAGAGGACAGCCTCAGGGAGGCAGATTTGGGAAGGTACTGTGTTCTAATTGTGGGCAACCACATCTGACAAAAGACTGCGTGGGATGCTATGTTTGTGGCAGCAAGGGCCACTTTGCTCGGCAATGTCCCAGCCGAGAAGGACAACCAAACTCTGCAGGGTGGCCTGCAGAAAGAGCAGTACAGCACATGCCGCCGTTTGTACCGAGGCAGTATGGAGGTCAGCCCATGGGGCCACCTCAGGGGCAAGTCTATGCATTGACGAGGGACCAGGCTACAGCGGCTCCGAAGGAAGTTATAGCGGGTACGTGTCTTTTATTTACGCACCCTGGTTTTATATTGATCGACACATGTGCATCACACTCTTTTGTGTCGACAAGTTTTGTGGAAAGGCACCACATATGCACTTCTCCGTCGCCCACGCCTCTTATAGTCTCGACCCCCGCTGGAAGAAGTATTATTACTGATCAGATTGTCTATGATGACCTCATTTTTTTTGAGGATAACGAGCTAAGGTCAGATTTGATTGTTCTGGGGATGTCAGGCTTTGACTGCATTGTAGGCATTGATGTTCTGAACAGGTATCAGGCAGTTGTGAACTGCAGGCAGAGGACTGTTCGATTCAGGTCTGATGTGGGAGTCCAGTGGACGTTCTTTGGGGATGGTTCTCGTTCTAAGATTTCGTTGATATCTGCGGTCAAGATGGCACAGTTATTGGAACGAGGCCATACTGGATATCTCATCTATGTTGTTGATGTTTCTGAAAAGAAAGAAGAATTAAAGGTTGAGGATGTGCCTGTAGTGGCGGAATTTCCTGATGTCTTTCTGGAAGAGATTCCCGGATTCCCACCGATGAGAGAAGTCGAGTTTGGGATGGAGTTACTACCGGGGACGTCTGCCATTTCTCGTGCCCCATATAGGATGGCACCAGCGGAACTAAGGGAGTTAAAGATTCAGTTGCAAGAGCTCCTTGATAAGGTCTATATACGCCCTAGCGTATCGCCCTGGGGTGCACCAGTTTTATTTGTTAAGAAGAAAGATGGTTCGATGCGTCTGTGCATCGATTACAGACAACTGAACAAAGCTACAGTGAAGAACAAGTATCCACTCCCGAGGATCGATGATTTGTTTGACCAGTTGCAGGGTACGAGGCTCTACAGTAAGATCGATCTGAGGTCGGGGTACCATCAGATTCGAGTAAGGGAAGATGATGTCCAGAAGACGGCTTTCAGGACTAGATATGGGCACTATGAATTCCTAGTCATGCCTTTTGGGGTGACGAATGCCCCAGCTGTTTTCATGAGTTTGATGAACAGGGTGTTCCAGCCATATTTGGATCAGTTCGTCATAGTTTTCATTGACGATATACTCATCTACTCCCGGACTGAAGAGGAACACGTGAAGCACTTGAGGACAGTGCTCCAGATCCTTAGGGATCATCAGTTATATGCAAAGCTCAGCAAGTGCGAGTTCTGGTTGAACAGTGTAGTGTTCTTGGGCCATGTTATATCTAGCAGGGGGATATTTGTGGATCCCAGGAAGATTGAAGCTGTGATGGAGTGGGCTGCACCCACTTCTGTACCTGAGATACGGAGCTTTCTCGGTTTGGCAGGATATTACCGACGTTTTGTCGAGGGTTTTTCAAAGATTGCCAAACCCCTGACACAGCTGACTCAGAAAGGAGTCCCGTTTTATTGGTCTGAAGCTTGTGAGGAAAGCTTCCAAGAGCTGAAGCGTCGTTTGACTACAGCGCCTGTATTGGTGATTCCTTCTGAGAATAAGAGATTTGCCTTGTACACAGATGCATCACTGCAAGGTTTAGGCTGTGTGTTGATGCAAAATAAGCACGTGGTGGCCTATGCTTCGAGGCAATTGAAGCCTCATGATACCAGATACCCAGTTCACGATCTGGAACTGGCGGCCATTATCTTCGCCTTGAAGTTTTGGCGGCATTATCTATATGGTACTTCATTTACCATTTTTACGGAGCATAAGAGCTTGAAGTTCTTATTCACGCAAGCGGAATTGAATATGCGTCAAAGAAGATGGATGGATTTGCTCAAAGATTATGACTGTGAGATTGAGTACCATCCTGGTAAGGCAAATTTGATAGCAGATGCCTTAAGTCGAAAGGTGAAGAGTACTGCTGAGGACGCTATGTGTTTATCCGCTATGATGATTTCTTATTGCCATCTGGGCTATGATTTTGATGTGGACACGTCGCCGGTGCGAGTGTCGACCTTGTTGGCTGAGCCAGACATATTTGAGGCTATCAGGAAAGCCCAGAGGTCGGATGATGAGGTTCAAAGATGGTCATCGATAGTACTTCGAGGACATCCATCAAAGTTTAGAGTGGCTGAGGATGGTTCTCTGAGACTCGGTGACCGATGGGTAGTTCCATGTACACCAGAGTTGCGTAGAGGAATCTTGGAACGAGCTCACAGGAGTCGGTTCAGTGTTGACCCAGGAGGAAGGAAGATGTACAAGGACCTAAGTGATCAATTCTGGTGGAGACGCATGAAGCGTGATGTGATCGCTTTTGTTAAAAGATGTTTGATCTGCCAACAGGTAAAGACAGAATGACAGAGGCCTGGTGGCGAGCTGAAGAGCTTGGAAGTGCCTAAGTGGAAGTGGGAGCACATATCTATGGACTTCGTGACCCACTTACCAAGGACGGCCTCTGGATTTGATGCGATCTAGGTGATCGTGGATAGGCTAACAAAGGTAGCTCACTTCATCCCCTACTGCATGACTTTCACATACCTAAAGATGGCCCAATTATATGTACGGGATGTAGTGAGGTTGCATGGGGTTCCAGTCTCGATTGTGTCTGACAGAGACCCAAGGTTTACTTCACATTTCTGGGAGGGTCTCCAGGCAGCTTTGGGCACAAAAGTGAGACTGAGTACAACTTATCACCCTCAGACAGATGGCCAGACAGAGCGTACCATTCAGACGCTCGAAGACATGTTGAGGGCATGTGTTTTGGAGTTTGATACTCCATGGCAGGATGCAGTGCCATTGGTGGAGTTATCCTATAATAACAGCTATCAGGCGAGCATTCAAATGGCCCCTTTTGAAGCTCTTTACGGACAACGATGTAGGTCACCGCTGTATTGGGAGGACTTGACTGGTAAAGCGGTCGGAGGACCGGATATGATTAAGGAAATGGAAGAAAAGATTAAGATGATACGCCAAAAGATGAAAGCAGCTCAGGATAGGCAAGCATCCTATGCCAACAAGCGGCGACGACAGCTGGAATTCCAGTTAGGAGACAGGGTCTTCTTAAAGATCTCGCCCTTCAGGGGTGTGGTTCGGTTTGGTATGCGGGGAAAGTTATCTCCGAGGTATGTTGGGCCATATGAAGTTTTGCAACGTATCGGTACATTGGCCTACCGTTTGGCTCTACCGCCGTCTTTATCTGGTATTCATGATGTTTTTCACGTCTCCATGTTGCGGAAGTATGAGCCAGATCCGTCTCATGTATTACAGCCTACTGAAGTGCAGTTGGACTCAGATGAATCCTACGTTGAACGACCGGTCAGAATTCTGGATCATGAGGATCGCAGATTACGAAGCAAGATTATACCGATGGTCAAAGTTCAGTGGGATCGTCGGGGTGTCGAGGAGGCTACGTGGGAGACGGAACGGCATATGATGCAGCATTACCCGGAACTATTTTCTGGTATGATTTATGTTTAGTTTCATTTTGGGTAAGTGCGTACGATTTCGAGGATGAAATCTTATAAGTAGGGGAGTAATGTGATGCCCCGAAATTGATTATATGCAATTTGGGCTTTAATGATGGTTATATGATGAATTATGTTGGTAATTGATTTATGTGATGGGTAATGAAGTGTTAACATGATTTAATTTTATTAATTACCAATTATGAGGAAAGCATGATTTTAGTGGAAGTTGAATTCATTTTTTTGTAAATGCTTTTAAAATACCATTTTGGGGTATTTTATACATCATGTTAAGTTTGGGGTACAATTTTAATTAATCTACACATACCCCCCTTTTTAACTCCACTATACCTTTCTCCCTTCACTTTACCAATCACACTTTAAGTCCCCCAACCCACTCTCAAACCCTACCCTTTAACCCCATTTTCGAAATCCTCCAAGAAAGGAGAAGGAAAGTTCCACAAAACTTGTGTTTGTGTGATTTTTATCAAGATTTGGAGTCTTCAAGAGGTATGGAACCCTTCCTAAAGTTTTGATGATGTTTGGATTTGAAATGGGATGATTTTGAAGTGATTTATGTGGGTTTGTTTTGGGTATATGATATGCATGTTTGGGGTATGATTTTCGGAGTGTTTTATGTGGGTTTTAGTGGGTTATGATGTTGTTGTTGTTGTAGGAAAGTTTGGGTTCGAATGGTTTAAGATGGAGCTTGAAAAATGCTCAAAAATGGTGAAAAATCGCGCACCAGCAAGTGGCGATCGATCGCCTGAAATGAGGCGATCGATCGCCGAAGGCCAGTAGACATTTTGCGTAACAGGCGATCGATCGCCTCAAATGAAGCGATCGATCGCCGCAAGGCAAAAAGTGAGGCGATCGATCGCCTCAAGTAGCGATCGATCGCCACTGTTTAAAAAGTGGAAAATGATGACTTTTGTTAATTTTTTGGTATTTGGCTATTGTTTAGCTTCTAATATCTATTTGTATGGTTGTGTAGAACCATCCCAGGTGCCAACGACATCAAGGAGATAAAGTTCTCCAATTTCTTCACTTTTGGAATTAAGGTACGTAAGAAACGTACGGGCATCGGACGGTAAACCATACTCCTACATATGATGTTTATGATGATGATTATGATAAGTTAGTTTATGATATGATGTTTATGATGATGATTATGATAAGTAAGTTTATGATGATGATGTTTATGATGATGGTTATGATAAGTAAGTTTATGATGATGATGTTTATGATGATGGTTATGATAAGTAAGTTTATGATGATGATGTTTATGATGATGATTGTGATAAGTAAGGTTATGATAATATTCATAATATGTTTATTTAATGATACGATGTTTATGATATGGTAAGATGCCATACGATAGGGTAAGACGCCTATATGGTAAGATGACATACGATAGGGTAAGATGCCCACAGGGTAAGATGCACATATGGTAAGATGCCATACGATGTTCACGATATGGTAAGATGCCATATGATAGGTTAAGATGCCCATATGCATGAATATGAATCAGGGTCAACAAAAAGAAGTTAATGAATAACCAGCAAGTTTACTTAACCAAGATTTCATACATTTACTGTTATGTCTCCTTTTATGATGTTAAGTAAATATGTATATGCTCACGATGTGTTGTCCCTGTAGGTACACTTTTGGACCAGGGCTAAGGGTCGGGTTGAGTTTGTGTGGGGTCCTCTTTACTTAATCCATTTTGTATCCATTAAACATACAATGTGAGTCTGAATTAAGTAATGTACCATGCACGGATTAAGAGTTCATACTAGTTAAGTTGTTTACAAGGTTATCAAAAACCTAACAAACTATACATAACATGTACATAAACAACCTAATCCAAAAGAACTCCTAGGCAGTGGTTCCCCTCGCAGCGGAAATCATGACTCACGTTCCCCACGTATATGAGTCCCTACAGAAATATTCACACAATGAGTATAGATAACAAATATCTCAGTGCAATATCAAACCACAAAATCAATATCAATGATAAAGCACAAATAAATCATCAATACGTGAATGTTCTGTATCATGCATCCACAAATGCACTATGTCATGACATGTCTCCACAATTACCCTATTATCACGAGCCCCATATGATATGCCTATTCAGCTCAATATGTCAGTGGAACCACATCACATCTTCATATTAGCAGCACATATCATAGTACCATACTCATCGGTGATAATAGCCCGAGCATATACCCAAAAACCGGCGTATATCTCTATAACCGAGCATATACCCAAACCAGGCGTATATCTCAATGTAACATATCCGAGCATATACCCAAACCAGGCGTATATCACAATGTCACATATCCGAGCATATACCCAAACCAGGCGTATATCTCAATGTCACATATCCGAGCATATACCCAAACCAGGCGTATATCTCAATGTCACATATCCGAGCATATACCCAAACCAGGCGTATATCTCAAGCCAAAGCATATGTAGTATATCTATCGTGGCAACGATCCCAGCCAAAGCATATACCATACCAGGCATATCTATCGAGGCAATGATCTCACCAAAGCATATACACATATCTATCAAGGCCTCCATCACAATCATATGACATCCATGTATGCACATGCATATGAAACTACCAATCATATGACACAAGATAACATAAATCATATGATATCAACACCATAACATCATCATCATATAATATCTATACTCCGTACGTCAACACGTACCTGTAAAGCGACACAAACCAGATAAATCAGTCGTCAATGGTTAATTGCCTCTTTGCCCTGTCCCATGTGATGATGCTACAACAATGCCAACAATATATCATGTTATCATAGGCATTAAAATCAAATTCTACAAAAAGATAACATTTTTCAAGATTTGAACTCTGGCGATCGATCGCACATTTCACCGATCGATCGCCAAACTGTTCTGCCTCCCTCGCGATCGATCGCCAAAGTGTTCTGTTGCTCGCGATCGATCGCCACATTTTCACCGATCGATCGCCACATGATTTAACCGCCTTAAAATTTACTCTGTCTCGGCGATCGATCGCCACAAAGCTCGCGATCGATCGCCGATGTCCAGAAAGTTCAGAACATGGCGATTTTGAGCTTATCCTCCTAGCTCTTCTCCTACAACTCGAATTTTAACATGTAAACATGTTTCATGCACTATCTAGGAACATCTTCACATGATTCTAACATCATAGATTCCAATTCCTAACATATAAACATGTTATGATTGTACACATGAACACTTGATATGCTATGTCTCGTACATCAACACCAATGACAAAATCAAGTATACAACTATGAATTTCTTACCAAGATGGTACAATTCCACTTCACACACCCTCCTAGCTCAAGTTACAAGTCAATCCCAAGCTTAAACCACAAGAAAGTTGAAAGAGATGGAGAGGAGCTTGGTAGAGATTTGTAGGTGCAAAATGGTGTATTGTGAGTTTAAGTGCCTTAATCCCCTTAATATAGCCACTTGGTATCATACCATACCAATTAACATAAACATGTAAATCCAAACTCAAATTCACATGCTAATGCAACTTGAAATAAAAGGCAAAGGCATATGAAATTCAATTTAAATGCAAGTCCATCTCACATTAACTTCACATGCATATTCACATGCCTACTAGTTCATGTTGCTTGATATACCACTATACTTGTTTTAATTCAATCATTCCTATGCACTACATCTTGTGCATCATGTTTCATTCCTTGCCAAATATTTAATATTCAGTTCATGTATGTGAGTATTAACCGTCGGTTCAACCCGAACCCGAGTCCACATCGTACCGTAATTATTCAAAATTACGCCATAACAAATCGAGGCATTACAATTCTCCCCCACTCATTGAATTTCGTCCTCGAAATTGCATATACAACATATGAATCTCATGTATCATATGAATCACATACAGAAAACCATAAGTTTCAATCCTAATAGCAATACTACAAGGAATAATAACATAGTGGCAAATAGCTTTGCACAAACATGCATTCTAAATGCAACATTATTTGCCGGAACAAATAATCAAAAGTAAATCTGCTACATACTCAACATGCTCAACTAGCAGATACTTACCAGACCAGCAGTATAAGAAACCAAAAGAAAACATACCAGACATTGCACTTTGGATTCTACTGCATACTCATGTTCTCGCATAACAGCTTGTTACCATTCGCTTTTATCTACGTAGCCATATATTCACAACACTCTACACCAGTCAGGCATAGATAATATGTATATCTTGTTGTAAAACCATCAACAGACAAACATTTCACTAGTCTCAGTGAATACTCCAGAAATCATGTCTGAAGATTGGCACATATACAGATCCTGTTATACACAACAGTAGCCATCAAATTGACTTGAGCTCATACAACTCATTGTACGATGAATACCCATACCCAAGTCACTGCCCATTCACATTCCTGCTGGATGCATCCAAATGATCCCCTATGGAGCATCTCTTCGTCTAATGTCTAATACATCCGTCCCTCCTGGAACAACTAGTCACCACATAGGAATATGGTTCAAATCTTGGTAGTACACCTTTTCCATACACATCATGCCACACTTTATAAACATAGCAACACACATACCCGCACTGTGTATTGTATAACGGTTTAGAATGTTTCCATTCGTCTGTACTCCTGTGTAAACCTACACAGAATATCGAGATCAGCAAGATACGCTAAACCAAGTACCTCGGTCCTTATCACATTCCGATTCTACACATCCAAATGTGTACATAGCCATCTTTGCTCTAACATTTCCCAAAGTTGTATTATAGTATGTCATTACAAAATGCGATAGATACAACAAAGCCATCTATCTGTTACATACTAATCTCCCACGCCAGACTTCTCAGTCTAGATTAAATACGAAACACGATACCAGTCCAAAACAAAACACTGGACACCAACTTGTCCAAACCACAAGAAGTACTCCACATCACACTCATATGTCATTAATGTATACTGCACACCAAAGCCATGTCCAATACATATGTCCATATGAGTATATGGTCATCTCATTCAATGACTATGGTCTCATCTGACCCCTGTACCGGAAATGTCATTCTTTGTACCAACTATTTCCCCCCAAGACTACCATCTTGAGTATGACAAGCTTTTAAGAATGTACCAACTATTTCCCCCCAAGACGACCATCTTGAGTATGACAAGCTTTTACAACGATTCATTACTTCCTATTCACTGTTCCCTGTAATGATCAACATAAAATAGCATGTAGTAGTGGAAACCAACACGTTTTCCACACGACACGCTTTCCACGCATGTGCAATTCACTTGCTACATGTATTACGCCAACAAGTCCCACACAGCACAGGTACCTAATAACTCATTCGATTTTGTTTCAAGAACCTATCCAAATGTATTAGCATATCACCCGGATAGATCATACAATCAAAGATATCACCCGACTATATCACATGATCGAATATATCACTCAGATATATCACATGAACGCATATAGTACAATAATCGAAACCAACAGTTGTCTACCTCACCATATTATCACCTCTGGTTCATGCAGGAATAACCAATCCAACCATATATAGAAGGTAACCAATTCCCACTCAACTGCAATCACACAATCCACACACTATTGTTGACATGAATGATAATCAAATTACCATATTACTCATGGTCATTCTAACATTATGACTCTGCAATTGGATTCAAAGGAATTGCCATATCATATAGCATTGCCAATGATACCTTCACAATACTGTAACCGTATTATGTTCCTAGTACACTTTCCGTGTAAAATCAAATGATATCATATCAGAATACCATATAGCAAAATACCATTCACCATCTGGTATCTGGCAACCCAGTCTCATATCGGTCATACCACTAGAACATGACACAACTTCAATACCATACACAAGCTCAAAAGCTAAATCATTCATGGATAAATCAAGTCCCATCACACTACTTCATACGTGTGAGCTTCTTCAACCTTCTCATAACCATCACATGGTGTAGCGTACCAACCATTCATTAACCATTACATGGTTTAGTATACCAACCATATTGTTTCCTCATGAAACATATGCGCAGACTGTCCATCAATAGATATCAACCCAACATCTATCGAGCACAAAATGTAAACCACTCAACTATGCAAACCAATCGCATAACAAGCTCGGCATATCACAATCACGATCCCATCATTCATACATCTCCCGTCCTAACTCAAGAAGATATGAATTTCCTGTCAAACGCATAGTACCATCACAACACAACAGAAACTCTGATTGCCTCAGTACTACAGTCGTAGTGTACAAGCAATCTAAGGGAACTCAAACTTCCTTCTCAATCTGAATAACTTGGACCGTCAACATCAAACTTGTGAACCATACATCATAGCCACCAAGCTATGCTATCATACAATAGCTCACACTCAATGCTTACCGGATACTCACATTGCCAACTAATCTCTGTTGGTCTTACGTGTACAGATCACTACTGTCATGCACTAATCCAAAATATGACAAGATGTCATACACAGTTCCACTAAAGAACCAAGGTACGATGTCTATTATGGTGTCCTTTTCTATATCCAGAAACCATACAAGCATCCAATGCTCTCAGCAGCAACAACACAGATACCCACACCCTGTTCAAAGCAGACCAACAACTTTCAATTTCACAAAATATAGTTCACAAACACAGAACTAGATGTTCATATACAACATCCCATACACAACTGTATGCACTTGAGGTATCTCGTGTCAATCAAAGACACCCATAGCTGCCACACATACCACATACATAAAGTTTCATACGGACAACCTTAGGACTAAGTTCATATACAATGATATCCATTCCCATCTGTACTATACTCTAGTCAGATATACTACATGGCCACATCGCACCATGTATGTCTCTGTCTAGCCATCACAAAGATCACATGTGCAGACGTCACAACAATCTTTACCGGTGATCATTGCATCACAGTAATCTCCGTCAGTACTCATTTTCTTTCAATCTGAAAGACTTCCATGCTCAAATCCATATGATACAACAAGAACGAACACAAGCACAGAAAAGATCACACAGTCCGTTAACCAGTCACCAAACACGAGTGACTTGAACGACATCAACTGATAATAGTCGAACATAGTGCGGTTGTACCGCTCCATCAATACGCCTCAGTGTCACTATCATTGAGCTCTCCCAATTTCATGTTCCTTGCCAACTCCATGACAACAAACATAGAGATCAACATACACATACATACCTCAGAACCATACACAGATGATACCCTAACAAGATAATCATCACCACGGTGATCTCACAAAGCACCAATTACTCCTGTGGAATACAATCCTAAGGACTACGATTCTTGTACACGAATCCCACATTCGCTACATGTACCAGCTGAAACTCCCAATGTAAACACACTGCGTTAGCCATACTATCCACAGATCAAGAGCAAAGTATTACATTCCCATGCAGACCATACATGTCGAACTGACAATGCAACTACAGAATCAAGAATGCCCTTGAACTAGATACAGTGATCAATAACCTGTATCTTCACTTCCATGCACACATCATATGTCAGCGACCAGTCCATCAGTAGTCTGATACACAATCTCATGCAGGCTGGCTTGCACATGGAGCTAATACCAAGCTTTGCTCCGATTCGGTATCGAACTACATACCATTACCACGGAATCAGTGGAATAACTCCCACGAAACAGATCATGTTTCCCCAGCCAAATGATAGTACAGAAACCTGGTAGCAAATGATAGTACAGATATCCGGTATACCAATCACGGTACAC
Organism: Haberlea rhodopensis; assembly: GCA_907163345.1. Classification (NCBI taxonomy): domain Eukaryota; kingdom Viridiplantae; phylum Streptophyta; class Magnoliopsida; order Lamiales; family Gesneriaceae; genus Haberlea; species Haberlea rhodopensis. Next base: position 195,194 of record CAJQUN010000320.1, read on the forward strand.
CTACAACCTCACTTATGCCACACACATAAGGATGTAAACCAAGCCAAGTCATACTATCATCCTGCAAAACAAGGGTTAACAATAACAGATACAAATACAAAGCATGTTCCCAGACACTATATCATCAGTATCACATGCCTTTAAGTGATTAGGTAACTCCCTAACTCACTTCCTCTACCCTTGTTCATCCCGTTCTCGAACCACTGCTCTGATACCACTAATGTGGGGTCCTCTTTACTTAATCCATTTTGTATCCATTAAACATACAATGTGAGTCTGAATTAAGTAATGTACCATGCACGGATTAAGAGTTCATACTAGTTAAGTTGTTTACAAGGTTATCAAAAACCTAACAAACTATACATAACATGTACATAAACAACCTAATCCAAAAGAACTCCTAGGCAGTGGTTCCCCTCGCAGCGGAAATCATGACTCACGTTCCTCAAGTATATGAGTCCCTACAGAAACATTCACACAATGAGTATAGATAACAAATATCTCAGTGCAATATCAAACCACAAAATCAATATCAATGATAAAGCACAAATAAATCATCAATACGTGAATGTTCTGTATCATGCATCCACAAATGCACTATGTCATGACATGTCTCCACAATTACCCTATTATCACGAGCCCCATATGATATGCCTATTCAGCTCAATATGTCAGTGGAACCACATCACATCTTCATATTAGCAGCACATATCATAGTACCATGCTCATCGGTGATAATAGCCCGAGCATATACCCAAAAACCGGCGTATATCTCTATAACCGAGCATATACCCAAACCAGGCTTATATCTCAATGTAACATATCCGAGCATATACCCAAACCAGGCGTATATCTCAATGTCACATATCCGAGCATATACCCAAACCAGGCGTATATCTCAATGTCACATATCCGAGCATATACCCAAACCAGGCGTATATCTCAATGTCACATATCCGAGCATATACCCAAACCAGGCGTATATCTCAAGCCAAAGCATATGTAGTATATCTATCGTGGCAACGATCCCAGCCAAAGCATATACCATACCAGGCATATCTATCGAGGCAATGATCTCACCAAAGCATATACACATATCTATCAAGGCCTCCATCACAATCATATGACATCCATGTATGCACATGCATATGAAACTACCAATCATATGACACAAGATAACATAAATCATATGATATCAACACCATAACATCATCATCATATAATATCTATACTCCGTACGTCAACACGTACCTGTAAAGCGACACAAACCAGATAAATCAGTCGTCAATGGTTAATTGCCTCTTTGCCCTGTCCCATGTGATGATGCTACAACAATGCCAACAATATATCATGTTATCATAGGCATTAAAATCAAATTCTACAAAAAGATAACATTTTTCAAGATTTGAACTCTGGCGATCGATCGCACATTTCACCGATCGATCGCCAAACTGTTCTGCCTCCCTCGCGATCGATCGCCAAACCTCGCGAGATCGCCACATTTTCACCGATCGATCGCCACATGATTTAACCGCCTTAAAATTTACTCTGTCTCGGCGATCGATCGCCACAAAGCTCGCGATCGATCGCCGATGTCCAGAAAGTTCAGAACATGGCGATTTTGAGCTTATCCTCCTAGCTCTTCTCCTACAACTCGAATTTTAACATGTAAACATGTTTCATGCACTATCTAGGAACATCTTCACATGATTCTAACATCATAGATTCCAATTCCTAACATATAAACATGTTATGATTGTACACATGAACACTTGATATGCTATGTCTCGTACATCAACACCAATGACAAAATCAAGTATACAACTATGAATTTCTTACCAAGATGGTACAATTCCACTTCACATACCCTCCTAGCTCAAGTTACAAGTCAATCCCAAGCTTAAACCACAAGAAAGTTGAAAGAGATGGAGAGGAGCTTGGTAGAGATTTGTAGGTGCAAAATGGTGTATTGTGAGTTTAAGTGCCTTAATCCCCTTAATATAGCCACTTGGTATCATACCATACCAATTAACATAAACATGTAAATCCAAACTCAAATTCACATGCTAATGCAACTTGAAATAAAAGGCAAAGGCATATGAAATTTACTTTAAATGCAAGTCCATCTCACATTAACTTCACATGCATATTCACATGCCTACTAGTTCATGTTGCTTGATATACCACTATACTTGTTTTAATTCAATCATTCCTATGCACTACATCTTGTGCATCATGTTTCCTTCCTTGCCAAATATTTAATATTCAGTTCATGTATGTGAGTATTAACCCTCGGTTCAACCCGAACCCGAGTCCACATCGTACCGTAATTATTCAAAATTACGCCATAACAAATCGAGGCATTACAGTTAGTGAGCTAAAGGAGCATGAAAGAAATTAGGATACAGGATTTTTGGATAGTCTCTACTCTAGGAGTAGTATAATTCTATCGCTTTAACATTCATTTTGAGAATGTAATTAATTAAGTTTTGAAATTTCATTTTTGGCCTGTAATCTTAATAGCTCAAACTACAATCGGAACCTTAAGACGTTATTAATGCATGTTTAGTCCAATATATGTGTTTAAGATGATGTTAAGGTAGGAAGACCCTACATTAGGCTTTGAACGATTTTGAAGTTAATCAGATTAACTCAAAGGCAAAAGAAAAACCTAGCACTAGTGATGACCGCCTCTTGTTTCGGCGTCGTTCATCCCTTCTGGTTGAATAACAAGTCTAGCAACTTGTTCTTCAACATCCCCTTTTTGATTTGATCGTGGATACCGTAGAGACAAAGTTGCATAGCTTTGTTCCTGACTCGAGGACGTGTTGGACGTGCCGCTTCGTGCAGATTTCTGCATCAAACACCCCGATATGATTAACTCCGTATAGGTCCTCGTATTGCCGCTGCGTATTGCTTGTTGGATTCCTTACATATTATACCAGTATGTGTCCTGGATCGTATGATTATGTAATTTGAGTTTATTTTCAGTTCAGTCTTGAGTAATTATGACTATTTGCTGTTTCTTTACTGCTGATGGTATTAGGTAAATATTTTGAGTATAAAATGTGTGCTGGAGACTTATTGTGCATGCTATGGTATTATGTAAATATTTTGAGTATGGATTATGTGCTGGATGCCTATGATGCATGCTATGGTATTATGTACAGCTCTGGGATATTATTTTATGCTTTTCATTTTTTCTGGTATGTCCCTCGTGCATGGAGGTCATGCCGAAATTTTGAGAGCCACCTGTTGGCAGGTCTTAAAAAACAATCTTCCGCTGTTTAAACATAAATAATCTTTATGTGATAATTAAACACTTGATTAGGAACGGGTCCTCACATTATGGTATCGGAGCATAACTTGGAATGCTCTAGTTTTGAGTCTTGTGTACACATTGTATAGGCACGAATGAACATGTGCGTATGTGTTTGAAACTTATTTGACTTATTTGCTCTTACATGATTTGGAGTGAAATAGTTGATGTCAATATGTGATTTATATTTGATTATGCTGAGTCGTGACATATTGATAGTGACCACGATATCGATACATTACTGTTTATGTTTGATAAAACTTAGTAGGGAAAGAGTTTACACTCGAGCACCTACAAAGCCTGTTATTGTTGAACGAATACTACTTTAGACTGAATAAAATAAAGAATATGCTTATCAAATGAGACATTCAAACTCTTTTATGAAATTTTAATGAGTATGTGGTCATTGAGCAATGAAGTTGCTCTGGAACCTGTCAAGAATGGCATTATCGATTGAAATATGAGATAATTGAAATGAGAGTCCTTGAATGGGATCGAGATATCTCCAGCACATATAGCCATTCGATTTTGGCAATGAGATGCTGGAAAAGAAGGAAATATGGCTATATCGATGATAGTTTACAAAAAGTAAAAAAGAATGAACTAACGAATATGTTGTATGAAAACATAGTTAGATTTTGGCTTTGATGAAATGAAATATAGGTGTGATATTGTCACCAAGTATGAATTGTATAGAACATCATGAGATGTTGAGAAAATACAAAAAATGAGATGTAGATCGAGAGCTGTTGGGATGTCTTGTCCTTCGAATAATTTCCCATGTATCTCAAAAATTTTGAAATGAAATTTAATGTTGAGATGGCTAATTTGAAGCTTGATCAAACCTACTGAACATTATTTCCAATAAGTAGTTCGATGTTAATTGATTTATATGAGGAGATGGAATTTTAGAACAGAATCTGCCTAAGTCGAAATTCCTTGTGTTGCGATACTTCATACTTTGACTGAGATGAAGTAATAAATTAAGGGTAATGAATTAACTTGTAAGTTCTTCGAACTTTTAATCCTGAGAAAAGGATTGAGCCTTTTAGTTGTTATGTGTTAATAACATAGATGAAGGACAAATGTTGTGACCCACCAGCATACATAATTAGAGAATGTACAGAGGTACATACGGAACATGATTTGAACGAACCGCAAGACATACTGAAATAAATGCTATAAATGGTTCAATATATTTGAAACTCATTAATGAAATGATTATATACGAACTTTGCGTAAATGTACTATAAAACCTGTTTCAAGCAGAGCTGAATTTTTTTGAAAATGTAAAATTGGTACGAACCCAGACCTGGAGATCGAACGACAGTAGTGTTGAACACGAGCTTGTGCTCGGAGCTATCATGAATTTCAGGTTAACTGAATTGATAAGTATGGGTATATTAAAGAATGGAAATTGCATGGACCTGAGTATTAACTTGGTTTAGAATCTGTGCACTTGTGGTAAAGTTTTGAGAAAATTTGAAAAATGATAAAACTTTTGAAGATACTTGCGATGAAGATCTGTAAGCATACCGTTATAGAGACTTTGACTCGAACAACTGAAATGATTGTCTTATGTTAAGGTTTCACCTGATTCATTTTCTTAGGACGATTTTGTACGTCTATTAAAAGATCTGCAGTCTGAATAGTACCAAGTGTCAATCCAAAACTAAGACCTCCCTAAATCTATCTTGTTTGCTCAATGTACAATTATGTCATACGAGACTTCTAATTGTGGATATTTCATGGACTCGATGAGTCGAATCTTTTGACAAATTCTAATCGAATTGTTATTATTTTTGAGATGAAACCAGGAGGTGTTGAATATCTGAAACGATAGCTTAGATTCCACTTGTGAAGAATCTTGATCGATCCAACCACCTGAATGTGGATTGCACATGATGGTGATCCTTCTATCATGTTATTTACCGGAATTGATTTTTCCCATCGATAGTGAAGAATATGAAAATATCACTCACTTATGCGATAGGCGAGTCAGACATTTCTCTGATCAGATGAGCGTAACTTTGGTTCTTTGATTAACCACCGAATATGTTATTGTCATTTATTCTGACATCGAAGAAAATAGGATAGATCTGAATCGATCTTTCAGTTTTCTATCATGAAATGATTCTGTATGCCAAGCTATCGAAACGGAAATGTTGAATGATCGAAGCGATACTCTTGGGCCACGTCATTTCTCGACGTAGCTTTTCTATTGATTCCAATAAGGTTGAAGTGGTGTTAAACTGGCTAAGACCTACCAATGTTCATGAGGTCCGATGTTTTATGGTTCAGGGGGATTCCAAATGTTGATTTATCGAAAGGTTTTTGTTTTTGAAAATGGCTAAACCTATTACTCAACTGACACAGAAAACTTGAAAAATGTATTTGGTCAGGCGAGCACAAATTTTTTTTCTTGAGACCCTGTATATAGTTTTGAAATGGTAACAAATGTTTTGTTTTAAAAATTTGACGTCATTATTTATACGGGGGAAAACTTGTTTTATTCGGACCACAAGAACTTAAAATATCTATTCTTTCAATCCGATTAGATTACGAGGCAACGCAGGTTGATGAATCTTTTGAAGGATCGCGATGGTGAAGCTCAGTATCATCATCCTAGGAGATGATTGTAGACGGCTGTCCTTAATTGTAAAGTCCACGAGTCTGTTATACTTTTGTTCGTATCGCCTAGTACATGCTAATATCTGTAGTTCTTACTGAGCTTTTCACTCAAACCAGGAATTCTATCAGTGTCTCAGCAATTCAAGTTGAGTCAAAATTTATTCTAAACACCAGAAAATTCGAATGAATTGATGTTCAAACTCAGGAACCTGTAGAATTTGAAACTTCAGGACACCCTTTTAGTTTTCAGATATCTTTTGCTAGTTTGTACAACTTATTCATTGATAAGTTGTTCCTGATAATTCTGATTGGAACTCTGTACTTATTCGTGAAGTACATAACTGTGAAGTCAGTATCCACCCTAAAGACTAAAGATGCACATGACTTTGAGACCATAGTTCTGATGAAGGCGTATGAGATAAGACAATTACTATTACATGGTCACATGTGGACGTTGCTAACAGATGTAAACCAAATGAATGAATGAAACTCGGAAGGTTGCACGGCTTTAAAAGTACCCAATGGGATTGAGAACATATTGCTATGGAATTTTGTGATTTACATTCCTCGATCTCCCAGAACTGTGATGTTGTTTGGACATTATTGATTGACTTCCTAAGTCTGCACTTTTCTTTCCTTACGAGCTGACTTATTATTATGCGAGTACGACTTTGTTATTTATCAAGGATATGTTACGTAATGTGGCGAATGATTTTAACTTTGGAGGGCATGAAACTTTGCCATTAATCAAAGTTCCTATAATAACTACCAAGCGAGCAAAGGTTTGGCATCTTTTGAAGCCTTAGAGGAGAGAAAATGTAGATCACCTTAATTCTGGATAGAAATGGATGAAAACCAGTTGACTGGACCTGATATAATATGAGAAACAAATGATAAGATTCAGTTGTTCAGATAGCGGATGATGGTCGCACAGGATCTTCAAGCTAGTTATGCTTTTAAACGAAGACGACCCATATAATTTCATTTAGAAGATCGTGTACTTCTGAAAATTTCTTCGTTAGAGACACTAAATCGTTTTGGCATGCGAGGCAAATTATCACCTTGTTATGTTGACCGTATAAAGATCTAAGATCGAATTGGAAATCTTGCCTATAGATTGGCATTGTCACCGGCTCTATCGGTCACTAGCGATGTATTCACTCTTTCAGCTTGATGAGTTTGGAAATAATCTTTCATGTTAAACATCTTATTTGTATTTTGGATCGTAAGGATATACATGTGTTCTATTGTATTCAATATATCCTGTCGTGTATTTTGATCCACATCTTTGATCTGGATCTATGTTTGTGATTTCGAGGATGAAATCAGTTTAAGTGGGGGAGAAGTGTAAGGCCCCGATATTTTTTTACCATTAATTAAATATAAATTGGGAATTTATTAATAATTAAATTGTGACTAATTAATTAGAAGTGAAATTGACAATATAAATGTCAATTGACAATTTAATCTAAACATGATATAGTTTTGACTTGGTAAAATAACTCCGATAATATTTTTAAAATATTTGATTAAAATGAAGAATAAAATTTTGTGAGTATAATAGTGGGTATAAATCCCAATTGTTTATTGTAAATGTAATTTATCAGTACACCGGCGACACTCCGATGTACATTACTGGACTGAAAATATACATATATTAGAATGCTATTCAGCTCATTTTCACATACTAAAAATGTGAAAACGCACACACATCTTACCCGATACTTCTCCTTCCTCTTCACCCTTCGTTCGCGTCTGACCCCTCTTCGCTCAAGTCGTGCGCACGCCGCCGTCGGACCACCATTCACCGAGGTCGACCCACCAATGGCTTCCTCACTCAACGGCGCACGTTTTCATACCAAGAATTGGAGGTTTCTATTGCTGATTTCGCCGGATTTTACCCAGAAATGAAGGAGTTCGAAAAGTTAGGGTTCTTCGTTTTTCTGGTTCGATTTCTTCGTTTATCCTTGATTTGTTCCAATTGTCTTGTGCAAAACCTTCTACTCACCATGACCAACGTTTCCCACCAGTCACCGCCCGCCTCGCCGCTGGGACTCACCGAAAATCGCACATGCAGCTGCGGTTACTGTTCACGAAACAGAATGGGGTAATTTTGAGTTCGATTTTCCAGTTGTAATTCGAATTGATTCAGTTTTCAATTGTTTAGATGATTTAGTATTTTCCCTGCAATTTTGAGTAGTTTGTTTCGATTCTTGCTTATGGATTTAGGAAATACCGATGGTCTATGAATTTTGGTCGATGCATGTTGGGCTTGACAGACTGATTTTAAGTATATTGCGATGAAAAATGTTTAAATCCTGTTCTTGATCGAATTTAACCCATTTAAATCACGTTTTAGCTTGATTAATTAAACTTGGGAGAATTTCATGTAATTTCAGTGCTTTGTAATTGAGTTCGATAATTTCTTGGTGAGGAAATGGATCGATTATCATGATGTTCTGTCTAGAAGAATGTTCAAATATGGTGTTGAAGAAATGATTTAGAATTGTCAGTGCATGCATCTCAATGGCTCTTGTTGTTAATTCTGTTTCTAAATCCTAAAAGGTTGACGACATAAGTTTAGAATATTTCGGTTTAATGTGGTTTTTGAGTTGGAAAATATGCTGTTAAAATGAATTGAATTAGGATACTGTAACGAAAGGGCGTTGAATGATTTTGATAGATTAACACACGGCATTGGAGTTCCATGAACTAAGAAGACCACTTCTCAGCTTCTAGAACAAAGAAAGAAATAGGTATGTTGCGGTTGGTAACATACGGTAGGTATCTATATTATTGATATTTGATTTGCTGAACTTACGTGAATTACGTGAAACTACTTGGCTTTGTGAAATTTCTTGGCTATGGGGAATTACTTGGCTATGTGATATATCATGACTGATGGAGCATTCATAATTGGCATATCAATGTATGAAAATAAATGTTTTGTTAACACACATCATTTTTGATAATATACATTGATACATGACATATACAAGGACATATCATATTGAGCTATCTACTTCTTTGATATCCATGTTGATTATGACTGAGTTGATTCACTCTGAGTGTCGGGGACGACGAGCACGGCGATGACAGGCAGTATAGGTAGTAACTGTAGTCACGCACGTGTCACCGGACCTAGACACGAGGGATGGACGAACACAACACATAGGATGAGTCTCCTAGCGCAATGTGCGTGTGTTGTCACCCTCTGCTCGAGCTTGATATTGATTGATGATACCTTTCTTTGGACTCCGATTTCGTATCTTGAGATTCGATCCATTGTACATGGCCTGCATTGCTTTACATTGCACTGCATTACATCATATATCACATTTTATAGATGCATGTTGTATTTACCTGATTGTTTCATATTGGGCTTTGGCTCGCCCCGTAGGGGACTGTTGTTGTCTCTGTGTGTGGACAATGACAGGTATTATAGGTAACCAGGATCCCAAAGAGGGAATACTCGTTGAAGCCTTCCTTGAGGTTGTTTCTTTTGTCTCTTTCCCAGTCGTAGGATAGTTAAATTATACCACGGTATGTCCTGGATCATATAATTATGCAATTTGAGTTTATTTTCAGTTCAGTCTTGAGTAATTGTGAACATTTGCTGTTTATTTATTGTTGATGGTATTAGGTAAATATTTTGAGTATAAAATGCGTGCTGGAGACTTATTGTGCATGCTATGGTATTATGTACATATTTTGAGTATGGATTATGTGCTGGATGCCTATGATGGATGCTATGGTATTATGTACTGCATTGGGGATATTATTTTATGCTTTTCATTTTTTCTGGTATGTCCCTGGTGCGTGGAGGTCATGCCGAAATTTCGAGAGCCACCTGTTGGCAGGACTTAAAAAAAAAAAAAAAATCTCCCGCTGTTTACACATAAATAATAATTGTGTGATAATTAAACACTTTATTAGGAACGGGTCCTCACAGTTTGGCTGACTGCTTTTGAGATGGTTAGCATCGGGGAATGCTGATCTCTTTCTTGAATTTGTGTTGGTTTGGGAGGTTAATCCATTCCAAGTACTGGTGCGAGGTCTGTATCCTCGCGGTTGGTGTGTCATAAATGTTATATTCATGATTCGACAATGTGGATCTGTTTGGATTGCGTGGTCTCGGTGATACGTGGAGTACGCCTGTGCAAATTTCGGGGACAAATTTTTTTTTAGTGGGGGATAATTGTGATGACCGGGAATTAATGGTGTTAATCCCGGAGTGATAATGATCCTGAATTGATTTTAGTTGTGGCAATTATGAAATAATAGCGGTTTTGGGACTCCCGGGGATTTTAAATCTGGATTGGAGTCGTAGGATCCAAGGGATGAGATTGTATTCTCATCGTGGTGATAACCTTGCAATTTGGTTTTTGGTGGGATTTGGGGTCCGGAGTACTTTGTACTGGGGCTGGTAAGGGAAATAGAGATTGAGAGGTAATTTTTGGAAACCGATGATTTTTAATGAGTCATGATGTATTTGTGAAGGGATTGGTATTTTGGAGTTTTGGTACTATATATACCAAGTAGACTGGATATTCCGTCATTGCACGGATTCCCTCTCTCTCCCATCTCTCTCTACGCCTAACCACTCCCCCATTTCCGCTTTTTTTTCCATTGGAGGAACAATCGTTGGTAGCTTGGCTCAGGAGCCGGATTTCTTGAAGATAATCAGGTATTAATCTTCCCCTCATCATTGTCTTGGATTTGGTAGTGGTATTGTAGAGTTTGGTTAAGGTTTTCGTTGGTTTTGAATTTAGGGATTTTTGGTTAAAAATCCAAAGTTGAGTTTTTGGAGTTTTTATTGGTTTTAAATGATGTATTTGAGGTGTTGATGGTGTATGGGGTGTTGGTTTTGACTTTTGGTGTGAAAAACACCATGGAAGCTCGAGTTTTTCGAAAAATCGCAGGTCGCGATCGATCGCCGAGGAGTGTCGATCGATCGCGACGAGCAGCTGTAATTTGGTGATGATAAACAGTAAGGCGATCGATCGCAAGGTCTCGGCGATCGATCGCCAGGTCTCGGCGATCGATCGCGAGTGGGTTGGTGATCGATCGCGGAGACTCGCGATTGATCGCGACGAGAGGCTTGTTGGCCACTGGTTGGAGGCGATCGATAGCAATAAAATGTGCGATCGATCGCCGCTCGAAGATTGTTGTTTTTTCGGAACGTTTGGAAAATGTCGGGATTTTGGAATCGAGGTTTAATTAGCCAATTCCGGGGCAATGTCTACATTCCAATGGGAATGTTTTACCTTTAAAATGAAATGGTTGGAGCCAAATTTTAATAAAAAAATTGAATACTCGATTGAGTAGTTGGCTAACTTTTGAACTTGCAAAATGGAATATTTTGGGTATTATGCATGCTTGACCCGAGGTCTTTTAAAATCGTAAATCGTCATGAATTGACGATATATTTGGGGATTGTAAACGTGCTTGGGCACGTGGTTGCATGCTTACGTTTGATTGTGAATTATTTGTGTCTTAGCACATAATTCATCTGGTCGTGGGACTCTTGCAAGGTTGGACTTGAACTGTGATGACCTGAGATTAGGGATGTTAATCCCGGAGTGTTAATAACCCCTAAAGTGGTTTTACGTGGCAATTGGAGTTTAATCGAGGTGTTGGGCCCTCCGGGCTCGTCTATTTGAGTAATTGGGATCGTTGGATCCCGAGGTTGAGATCGTATTCTCATTTCGGTGAAAACCTGTGAGTTGGGTTTTTAGTGTGACTCGGAATCTCGGGTGCTGGGTGTGGGCACCAGTAGGGGGTTTTTGAGTTAGAGAGAGAGTTTTGAAAACAGATGATTTTTAAGGAATCATGATGTATTTGTGGGGCTATTAATTTTTCGGGGTATTTTTGCTATAAATACCAATTGAACCCAAAATTTTAAAGAAAAATTTCATTTCAACCCCTTCATTTCCTCTCTCCTCTCCCGCGACCCTCTCCCGCTGCCAGCCCCTGCCCGCGCGCAAAAGCGCTTCGGCCGCCGCCGTCCCGCCGCCGATCGGCGCGTCCGACCTACCCACGGCTTCGTCTCGTCCAGGCGCTCATTTCCCCTCCGGCAATTGAAAGTTTCATCGCGATTTGAGGTCGAATTTTGAGAAAGAGCGTCGATCCCCAAAAGTTAGGGTTCATCGGATTTCGTCCGATTTTGCTTCCGATTTCGTTGGGTAACGTTCCTTACCCCTTTTCCATGCTTATGATGTATTTTCCCTACCTATTGTGAATTATTGTGTTCGAATTTTGAGGATTGAGTTCGAATTTGTGGAGGTTGGTTCGAATTTCATGATGTGTGGGGGATTTATGTTCGATTTTGGGGATTGTTGGCATGAGGATGATAATTCTTGTTAGGATTCGATTTATTCATGTTTAAATGAATTATGATGCTTAAGTGGGATTGAATTAAGATGTTATGGTTCGATTTTGCCCTAATTGGTGAGGGTTGATTTCGAATTTGGGGATTTTGACTATGGGTTGATGATTCATGTTAAGGATCGTTCATTACATGTTTTAAATGATTTATGACGCTTGGTTGGGTTCGAATGGTGATGCTAGGGTTCGAACTATTGAAGATGTTCTTGAGCAATTTTTCGATATGTCGCATTCGTCTTCCCTCCCTGCATGTACCCTGCCCCGGGTCTTTTAAATGATTTATTGTCGTGTGTTGACAATATTTTGAGGGTTATGAAGGTGCTTGAGCATGGGTTACATGTTCGTAAATAATTGTGAATTATTTATCGTTTTAGCACATCGTTCCTCGGGGCATGGAACTCGAGCGAGGTTTGGCTCGGACTTCGAGGATTTAAGGTACGTTTAGCGTACGAGCATAGTTTAAATGATGTTTTACAAGTATGATGCATGATTTAAGATATATGATATGTTTCACTATGATGGTATCGGGACTTGGTTACGATATGTTGTTTCACATGGTGGAATGCTCAGTGCCGCTATGAAGCGAGCCAATGATGAGGTGTGGTTGCTACGGAGCAAACACCCATAGTATGACGTTACCTTGAAGTAAGAAATGAGAATGTGGTATTTGATTAGATATCTAGGATATCTGTATTTTATTCCCTATGGGTAATAATAGGAACATAGACGTAGTTAATCAGAGAAGTGATTAACCAGTATCGGAAGATAAGGAAATCTCAATATGATATCTAGAACTATGATCATTGCTAGATTAAGTAAGATGTTATGAAAAGATGTTATGAAACGATGTTATGAAATGATGTTATGAAATGTTGCTAATTATTGCTAAATTAAGTAAGATGTTATGAAAAGATGTTATGAAAAGATGTTATGAAACGATGTTATGAAACGATGTTATGAAAAGATGTTATGAAACGATGTTATGAAAAGATGTTATGAAACGATGTTATGAAAAGATGTTATGAAACGATGTTATGAAATGATGTTATGAAATGTTACCAATCATTGCCAAATAAAGTAAGATGTTATGAAAGGTTACTGATTTGAGACTGGCTAGGGTTAACCAATATGATGATTAACTGCATATTCAAGATTTGATGATTTATCTGTTTTGAGAACAGGGTTATACAGGGGTACGCTATGATGAGGATGATACCATCCAGGAAGTATCATATATGTTCCACAATATTTACATTTTCGTAAATTATGTACTATGTCATTATGATTATGAAATTGTGGAATTGGTATGCTCACCCCGTTGGGGGGGCTGTCTCTGTTGGGGCAGGTGAACAGGTACATCGATGGCTTTGGAGATGAGCTCGAGCTGTTGATTGGATGTACTCCCAGGATCGTGGTACCAGGGCTTGATGGAGCACGGTATCGTATAAAGTACCTATATACCCATGATGGTTTTATGCATATTCATGATGCTCGCATGTGAGCACGATTATACTTGTATATGGGTTGTATGTAAAGGCATGAGCCTTTCTCTCTTTCATTCTATGTTGCATGCAATTAGAGGTAGAATTGCTAAATGATAAGAGAGTCATTGGTGTATTATGTGGGTGTTGAAACCCACTTTTGTCGTCATATGTGTGGTGTCTTCCCTAGCTGGGAATTTACTTGTATTACTGCTTTCTGATGAGTATTATGTGTTCCCTGGCCGGGAATTATGTTATATGCTGTGCTTTTTTTTTGGGATAGCTCTATTTATGGGGAGACTCTGCCCAAATTTTTATAAAAGTTCACAATGTGAAAAATGGCACCAAGAGGTTGGTAAAGGGCAATCATATGAGTCTTTTATTGTTAGGAGGATGATCTTACAACATTGAGTATTAAAGGAAGTTTTGTAATTGACATTCAATGGTAAAGTATCATCTGAGCTTCCCGATTGACTTTTTATAGAAAGCATGTACCACACATAATGATTAATACACTAATCAAGGGTTAAGTTTATGGGGTCCTTACATTAGTGGTATCAGAGCAGTGGTTGCTCGTTGGGGCTGTTGAGGGCCTAGGAAGTTATTGATAGCACATAATTATGCATGATGGCATTAATGTTATACGACATGACTAATTGTTTATGTGCTTATATGATATGAAAGTGGTATTGCTAACCATTGTGGTTGCAGGAATTGTGTGGAACACGATAGGATGGCATTAATAGCGATGTCTAACACTCTATATGCAACGTGCCAAGGAATCTGATTTTGGAAGAAAATCAGGGAAAAGAAAGATATGATGTATTGTCTGAGGACAGACTGGGTAGACAACCGACAGTGGAATACTTCGGTATGGTCTCAATTATTATTGAATATACTAATGAGTTTGTTCATGTAATGCCCAAGCAAGGAAGGTACGTAAGACGCGTACGGGTATCGGACGGTAACACACTCCTAACTCTGACTATGCATTGAATGCATAAGTATTTATGATGTTTATGATGATGATGATTATGATGATTTTGATAAGTAAGTTTATGACGAATATGTTATGATGACGATGTTTATGACAAGTAAGTTTATGATGATGTGATACGATGTTATGATGTGGTAAGATGCCACGGGGTAAGATGCCCATATGGTAAGAGGCCATACTCCTATATTATGATCATACTATGATTGCATAAGAATTTACGATGCCATGATGATATGTATAATGAATAAAAATGATAAGATGTTTAAGATGATGTTATGATAAGTAAGTTCACGATCAAGATGATTTTATAATGAATAAAGATGACAAGATACTTATGATGATGTTATGATAAATGAAGATGATATGACGTTCACGATGACGATTATGATAAGTAATGATGATGTTAATATGATGTTTATAGAATGATATGATGTTTATAAGGTGGTAAGATGTCATAGGGTAAGATACCCATATGCATGAATATGAACCGGGGAAAGAAAAGAAGTTAATGAATAACTAGCAAGCTTACTCAACTATGATTTCGTACCTTTACTGTTATATCTATAAGATGATGATGTTTATATGATGATGATGCTACAAGATGATAATGTATGTTTAACTATGTTACTTAGAATGGTTGAATGTCCGGTGGTCATTATGGGCAAGCGAGGAAGGTCTTGCCGCTCACATAGCTGATGAGCGATGGGGTACATCCGCTATCAAGGTGTAGCGATGGGTATCATCCGCTGATGAGCGATGGGGTACATCCGCTATCAAGGTGTAGCGATGGGTATCATCCGCTGATGAGCGATGGGGTACATCCGCTATCAAGGTGTAGCGACGGGTATCATCCGCTGAGCGATAGGGTACATCCGCTATCAAGGCGTAGCGATGGGTATCATCCGCTGAATAAGAGATACATCCGCTATCAAGGCGTAGCGATGGGTATCATACGATGTGTTATGTCGAGCGAGGGGGCCAATTGTGCCGCTGTCATAATGGAACCCGGACAGTCCCATTTCTAATTAACATAGTTTGTTGTGAGTATATATGTGAATATGATGTGTATGATGATGTTTATGATGAGTAAAGATGATATGATGATTATGATGATGTTTATGATGATAGGATGCCTCATTCCGCTATTTTACGATGACTCATTCTTTTATGAGGATTGACGATGATTGATGCCGCCGGATATGATGATAGCGATGCCTCATTCCGCTATTTTATGATGACTCGCTCTTCTATGAGGATTGGCGATGGTTTATGCCGCCGGATATGTTAATAGCGATGCCCCATTCCGCTATTATGTGGATTTACGATGACTTATTCTTCTATGAGGATTGACGATGATTGATGCCGCCGGATATGATGATAGCGATGCCTCATTCCGCTATTTTACGATGACTCGCTCTTCTATGAAGATTGGCGATGGTTTATGCCGCCGGATATGTTAATAGCGATGCCCCATTCCGCTATTATGTGGATTTACGATGACTTATTCTTCTATGAGGATTGGCGATGATTAGTGCCACCAGATATGTTGATAGCGATGCCTCTTTCCGCTGTTATGTAGACCATGATTCAGACTCAGGTGTATAGCGAGGTTTCATGCCACTTATTATATGACGAGGTATCATGCCGTCGATTCTATAGCTATGTACTCAGCACGGGAATATGCCGCCTTCGAGCGATGAGTGCTGATTTTGCACTATTGTCGAGCGACGGAGACAGGTATGCCGCTATCTTGTTAGCGATGAGGTATGAGATATTGCTATTCTATTAGCTTTATTATAGCTGGCATGCGTTGTTATACATGTTTTATTATGACTATTTTACTAGCATGATGATGGATGACATATGTTGATGTACATGGACCGTCACGAGTTGATTGGGTTGTTTAGATGTCATTGTTGACATGTATCGTCACTAGTTGACGATACCTTAGATGCCATGAATGGGCATGTGCCGTCACGGGATGGCGATGACGATGACGATGGTGTAGGAGATGTCTTATTAGACATGCATCATCGTTACGATGAACAATGCGTTGAGTATACGTTTTCAGTTGTATGCCTTGGGTGCCAGTGTCGGGCACAAGGTGGTGTGTGCGTCACCGATTAACGTGGCCCTTATACCGAGCGGGTTGCTCGAGGAATGGATGGACGCTCTGTACATGTGATTGTACCGCAGAAATTGTTTGAGGGATCATATCACGAGTGGTGATACCGTTGGAATGGCTTTTTGGCCATGTAATTTGACGACAGGAGTGATCGTGGAGGAATTGCTCGCTTTCTATTGATATGACGTATGGTAGACATGACCACACCACCCATGAGGGTGTAGGATGGGTCCTAAGGGAGTAGGATCAGGTTATGTTAAGTACATGGGGACATTGGAGTGTCCAGGGTATATCAGCATTGGAGGAATGTTGGGTAAAGACCCACTACTCTATTGATTTTTCTTCCCATGGTATGGTATGCCGTGCGGAAACGTCCATCTGATTGGTAGGTTTGAGGTGAACCTAGTGAGGCAGCGACTAGTTTGTCTGCCGCGTGTGTGCAGCACCATGATGGGCTTGCTAGAGCCATTATACTGCTCATTGGAACCAAGTTTGGCAAATCGTAAGGTGATACGAGGTGGATTGTGGTGGACTCTGGTAGTCACCACGTCATTTGAAGTTGAAGTTGAGTATGCCTCACTGAACGTATATATGTTTATGTTTAAATCTTGGTGAGACTTGTCTGGGACAGCTCATGATGATGAAGTACCAACAAGAGAGTCATCAAGTCGTCGTTGATTTGGCATGGGAATCCATGTATTTGGGATGCATTGGGTTTATTGCATGTCCTTTCAAATTGGAAACTCTGAGGAGTCTCGATTGTTTATTTATGATCAGGACGTGATTCTTAGGATATCCGGAGGTGGACAGCTTGCGAGATGTCTTTTGTGTGAATCTGTGGCCGTGAGTTGCCCAAATTGAGTTGCAATGATGCGACTGCTCATTTGAAAGAGGAGGTTTGAAAGTGGGAACCAGGTTTGGTATGTGTACACCGTGGAATACTGGTGTTTCCCTCGTAACGATGTATGTTGGACATCGTGAGTCATGATAAGAGATGTCAAGGAATGAAATCTACGATGGAATCAGGAGCGATTCGAATCCTTACAGTTTCAGTTGACTAACTGCTTTTGGATTATTAGCGTTGAGCTGTGCTGACGCTCTTTGACGTTATGATGGATTTGGAAGTTTATTCCACTCCAGAGTTTGACACGAGGTCAACATTCTCACGGTTGAGGTGTCAGTCAGGATGCGTTCTTACTAGTTGTATTAGAACTAAGGATGACTGTCCGGTCTACAGCCGTAAGTATTGGTTGTTTTGCAGTCATGAGAGACTGACTTTTGGGACGACCCGCATCGAGGTACGTTATGCCTCTTGGGTGATATGTTGGTTTTGGTATGTCGCTCTGTTTCAGAGTTTGATGAGAGGTAAGTATCCTCACGTTTATTAAGACGATTCTGATATGGTCAAGAATCGAGGTTGTGGCTTCATGTTGTTGTGTAGCCCGGGTGTTAGGTGATACACCAGTGCTAATTTCGAGGACGAAATTCTTTTAGTGGGGGATATTGTGATGACCTGAGATTAGGGATATTAATCCCGGAGTGTTAATAACCCCTAAAGTGGTTTTACGTGGCAATTGGAGTTTAATCGAGGTGTTGGGCCCTCCGGGCTCGTCTATTTGAGTAATTGGGATCGTTGGATCCCGAGGTTGAGATCGTATTCTCATTTCGGTGAAAACCTGTGAGTTGGGTTTTTAGTGTGACTCGGAATCTCGGGTGCTGGGTGTGGGCACCAGTAGGGGGTTTTTGAGTTAGAGAGAGAGTTTTTGAAAACAGATGATTTTTAAGGAATCATGATGTATTTGTGGGGCTATTAATTTTTCGGGGTATTTTTTCTATAAATACCAATTGAACCCAAAATTTTAAAGAAAATTTCATTTCAACCCCTTCATTTCCTCTCTCCTCTCCCGCGACCCTCTCCCGCTGCCAGCCCCTGCCCGGGCGCAAAAGCGCTTCGGCCGCCGCCGTCCCGCCGCCGATCGGCGCGTCCGACCTACCCACGGCTTCGTCTCGTCCAGGCGCTCATTTCCCCTCCGGCAATTGAAAGTTTCATCGCGATTTGAGGTCGAATTTTGAGAAAGAGCGTCGATCCCCAAAAGTTAGGGTTCATCGGATTTCGTCCGATTTTGCTTCCGATTTCGTTGGGTAACGTTCCTTACCCCTTTTCCATGCTTATGATGTATTTTCCCTACCTATTGTGAATTATTGTGTTCGAATTTTGAGGATTGAGTTCGAATTTGTGGAGGTTGGTTCGAATTTCATGATGTGTGGGGGATTTATGTTCGATTTTGGGGATTGTTGGCATGAGGATGATAATTCTTGTTAGGATTCGATTTATTCATGTTTAAATGAATTATGATGCTTAAGTGGGATTGAATTAAGATGTTATGGTTCGATTTTGCCCTAATTGGTGAGGGTTGATTTCGAATTTGGGGATTTTGACTATGGGTTGATGATTCATGTTAAGGATCGTTCATTACATGTTTTAAATGATTTATGACGCTTGGTTGGGTTCGAATGGTGATGCTAGGGTTCGAACTATTGAAGATGTTCTTGAGCAATTTTTCGATATGTCGCATTCGTCTTCCCTCCCTGCATGTACCCTGCCCCGGGTCTTTTAAATGATTTATTGTCGTGTGTTGACAATATTTTGAGGGTTATGAAGGTGCTTGAGCATGGGTTACATGTTCGTAAATAATTGTGAATTATTTATCGTTTTAGCACATCGTTCCTCGGGGCATGGAACTCGAGCGAGGTTTGGCTCGGACTTCGAGGATTTAAGGTACGTTTAGCGTACGAGCATAGTTTAAATGATGTTTTACAAGTATGATGCATGATTTAAGATATATGATATGTTTCACTATGATGGTATCGGGACTTGGTTACGATATGTTGTTTCACATGGTGGAATGCTCAGTGCCGCTATGAAGCGAGCCAATGATGAGGTGTGGTTGCTACGGAGCAAACACCCATAGTATGACGTTACCTTGAAGTAAGAAATGAGAATGTGGTATTTGATTAGATATCTAGGATATCTGTATTTTATTCCCTATGGGTAATAATAGGAACAGAGACGTAGTTAATCAGAGAAGTGATTAACCAGTATCGGAAGATAAGGAAATCTCAATATGATATCTAGAACTATGATCATTGCTAGATTAAGTAAGATGTTATGAAAAGATGTTATGAAACGATGTTATGAAATGATGTTATGAAATGTTGCTAATTATTGCTAAATTAAGTAAGATGTTATGAAAAGATGTTATGAAAAGATGTTATGAAACGATGTTATGAAACGATGTTATGAAAAGATGTTATGAAACGATGTTATGAAAAGATGTTATGAAACGATGTTATGAAATGATGTTATGAAATGTTACCAATCATTGCCAAATAAAGTAAGATGTTATGAAAGGTTACTGATTTGAGACTGGCTAGGGTTAACCAATATGATGATTAACTGCATATTCAAGATTTGATGATTTATCTGTTTTGAGAACAGGGTTATACAGGGGTACGCTATGATGATGATGATACCATCCAGGAAGTATCATATATGTTCCACAATATTTACATTTTCGTAAATTATGTACTATGTCATTATGATTATGAAATTGTGGAATTGGTATGCTCACCCCGTTGGGGGGGCTGTCTCTGTTGGGGCAGGTGAACAGGTACATCGATGGCTTTGGAGATGAGCTCGAGCTGTTGATTGGATGTACTCCCAGGATCGTGGTACCAGGGCTTGATGGAGCACGGTATCGTATAAAGTACCTATATACCCATGATGGTTTTATGCATATTCATGATGCTCGCATGTGAGCACGATTATACTTGTATATGGGTTGTATGTAAAGGCATGAGCCTTTCTCTCTTTCATTCTATGTTGCATGCAATTAGAGGTAGAATTGCTAAATGATAAGAGAGTCATTGGTGTATTATGTGGGTGTTGAAACCCACTTTTGTCGTCATATGTGTGGTGTCTTCCCTAGCTGGGAATTTACTTGTATTACTGCTTTCTGATGAGTATTATGTGTTCCCTGGCCGGGAATTATGTTATATGCTGTGCTTTTTTTTTGGGCTGCCCAAATTTTTATAAAAGTTCACAATTTGAAAAATGGCACCAAGAGGTTGGTAAAGGGCAATCATATGAGTCTTTTATTGTTAGGAGGATGATCTTACAACATTGAGTATTAAAGGAAGTTTTGTAATTGACATTCAATGGTAAAGTATCATCTGAGCTTCCCGATTGACTTTTTATAGAAAGCATGTACCACACATAATGATTAATACACTAATCAAGGGTTAAGTTTATGGGGTCCTTACATGAACTACGGAAATATAAAGTACGTATGACGTACGAGCATAGCCCTTTATTATAATTGCAATTGTTGAGTGCATGGTACACTATGTTGCAATAAATATATGTGGAAATGCGTGGTATATGGTATTAGCAATAAACGGATATTGAAATGCATGGTTTATGGTATTTGCTATAAATGGATATATATGTATTGGAAATTATATGGTGTCGCTTTTGACCGAGCAATGATTGGGATGTTGTCGCCATTGAGCAACCATTAATTATGACGTCGCTGCTGTTGAGCAAGCATGGGGTTAAAATGCCGCTATTGTGGAGCGAGCAATGATAGAAACATGGAATCATTGGTTAAATATATGTGATATCTACGGTCATTTATTTAATGATTTGACCATATTTGATTATGGAACTGGCATGACTGAAATGGTATTAATTAATCTATGTGGTGATTAACTGGCTTTGGAAATTTGATGAGTTTGGTTATTTTGAGAACATGGACAATACTGGGGATCCGGATGAGGATGATACCTTTCAGGGAGTATCATTTAAATTCATGACATTTACATTCTGTAAATTATGAACTGTAATATTATGATTATTGGATCGGTGGTATTGGTATGCTCACCCCGTGTGGGGGCTGTCTCTATTGGGGCAGGTGATACAAGTGCAGCAGTAGCTTTGGAGTTGAGCTCGGGCTGCTGATTTGAGGTACTTCCAGGATTGAGGTACCATAGCCGGTTGAATAAGCATAACGGTAGATCCGGAGTTGAGATCGAGATATGGATGGGAGGTGCTTCCAGGATCGAAGCACCAGTAACGGTATTTGGTACACTATCTTATACATTAGATACACGTTTGTTCATTGGGTGCTCTCATGTGAGCACGTTCTTCCGTGTATATGGAATGTATAAATGGGTATGGTTTTCCTCTCTTCATTAATTGTCTACATGCAATTAAATACGGAATTGCTATATGAAATGAGAGTATGTTAGTGTATTATGAGGGTGCATACTATATAAATGGTTTTGGTTGGGGAAGTTGAATATTATGGGGTTCTAATGCAAGAAATTTTATAGTTGGTATATGATGCTATGCTTGCAATGTGGTTTTCTTCCCATGATAATATGATGTATGCACTAATGGCATGGATTAATAAACTAATAACGGGTTAAGGGCACGGGGGTCCTTACAGACACAACTATTTTGCATATGTGTGTTTATGATATGGGATTGAAAATGGAATGTGTTACTGCTAACCATTGTGGTTGCAGATATGTGTAGGATATTTGGTGCACATCATGAAGAGTCGTTGTTATATTCGAGTGATGATTTTAATGCTTTGCCGCTGTCATTTGAAGCGATGATAGAATACTTACACTGTTACACGAAAGCGAGGGGTATTAATGCCGTGGTCATGACAAGCGAGGTGCATTAAAATACAATGTTATAACAAGATGTGACATAAAATACTTTGCCGCTCATAGCGATGTGTATTGTGATATGGAATACCGTTGTTGCACGAAAGTGAGGTATCATTGTTATATTTGAGTAATGATTTTAATGCTTAGCCGCTGTCATTTGAAGTTATGATAGAATATTTGCCACTATCATATCGTAGCGAGGAAAGAATATTTGTTGCTAAAATGTTGAAGCGATGGTAAATGCCGCATTAAAGCGAGGTTATTCGATGCCGCTGATATGTCGAATCAAGGGGTATTAGTGCCGCGGTCATGACAAGCGAGGTGCATTAAAAAACACTGTTATAACAAGATTGTGATATGACGATGGTTCATGCCGCCGGATGTATATAGCGCTAGTTCATTCCGCTAATTCTATGACGATAGTTCATTCCGTCGGGTATATATAGCGATGGTTCATTCCGCTAATTCTATGGCGATGGTTCATTCCGCCGGGTATATATAGTGATGGTTCATTCCGCTAATTCTATGGCGATGGTTCATTCCGCCGGGTATATATAGCGATGGTTCATTCCGCTAATTCTATGGCGATGCTTCATGCCGCTGTGTATATATAGTGATGGTTCATTCTGCTAATGCTATGGCGATGGTTCATGCCGCCGGATATATATAGCGATGGTTCATTTCGCTAATTCTATGGCAATGGTTCATGCCGTCGGGTATATATAGCGATGGTTCTTTCCACTGATTCTATAGCGATGATTTATACCGCTGATTCTATAGCGAGGGTTTATATCGCTGATTCTATAACAATGATTTATACCGCTGATTCTATAGCGAAGGTTTATGATTCTATAGCGATGATTTATGCCGCTGATTCTACGGCGAGGGTTCATGCCGCTGATTATGTAGCGATGTTTCATGCTGCTGATTTTATAGCGATATGCCGATATGTCGTAGCATGAGATTGTGCCGCTTTCGAGCAATGGGTGCTGATTGCGTACCACTATTGGGCGATGGATACAAGTATGCCGTTATCTTGTTAGCTATGAGTTATGGTATATTGCTACTTTATTAGCGTTATTGTGGATGTCATGTGTTGACATGTACCGTCACAATTTGACGATGATATTGTGGATTTCATGTGTTGACATGTTCCGTCACAAGATGACGATGACATAGTGATGTTCTATGTAGACGTATGCCGTCATTACGATGAAGAATACATTTAAGTATATGTATTTAGTCATATGAATGGAGTTGAAGAGACCATTATGCCGAGCAGGTTTGCTATATGAATCAACGGATGTGTTGTACAAGTAAATGTACCGCAACACATATTTGAGGTAAATATTTTTTTGAGTAGTGGTACCTTCGGGTATACTCGTTAGGATGGCTATGGCTAAGTGATTGGTGGTAGAAAGTAGTTATTGAGAACACTACTTGCATATACTGATGTGACATATGGTGGACATGGTCATACCCACACATGAAGGTGTGGAATTAGTCCTAATGGTTTAGGATTGCATTGTAGTTGAGCAAGGGTACGAGGATGTCCTTTATGCATTGGTGTTAGAGAAATATTGGGTGATGAGCCACTACTCTAATTGATGGTACGGTATGGTATACTGAGGTGGAACATATGATACATTGGTTGGTTTGGTATAAACCTAAGGAGGCAGCGATCTGCTAGCAAGGTATTGTTGCAGTGCTATAGTGAGCTTGTTGTAGCCATTATACTGCTCGTTGGAACCGAGTTTGCTGAATCGTATGATGATACGATAAGGGTTTATGGTGGACTTGTATAGTCACTATGTTGCATGAGGTTTGAGGTAGGAAATACCTTACGTGGACGTTTATACGTTAAATATTTTGAGGGACTTGTACTCGGCTCAATTTTGTTGGGAGTACCAACGTGAGTGTCAACAAGTCGTTGTTAGCGCTGGTTGAGAATCCTTGCATATGGAATGCAATGGGCGACACAATCGGAATTAGGGGATACAGTTAGTGGGGTGACACTACTATAATGATTATATCTCTTGAAGAGATTTGGAACACACTGTCATGGAGACAACTGGTATTGGTCGAGGGTTGATTATGAATCAGCCATGGTAAGCATTACTGGTGTTGTACTGGGTAATGACTTTATATTTCGGTGAGATCTATAAGTAGACGTCTCTAAGGAGATGCTCGAGAACGTGGAATACTATGGTATTCTACATAGCATCGTTAGATTGGGTATATATCGTGTGTACGAATTTCGATTTGGTAATAGTAGAAGGGATGTACTATCCTGAACCACTTGTTTATTTATTGGTTCTGGAATACGTTTTGGTATAAATATGTCCAGGTTTTCCGAACGGTGGTTCGAGGTTGGAGGGTCATGGGTTCATGACACTTTTCTTTTTGAAGAATACGGTATTCATATATACCTATTGGAATCTTTGAAAGATTCGATGAGTCGGTTCACGTGGTGTTGATGTGGAGTTCACACCATTAGCAGTTGGTTTGTCAATCTCCGCGGGCTGAGAATAACTGAGGATTGACAGTTGTATTTGGGGCTTATGGGTATGATTGGTGATACCCGAGCCGAGTGCATTGAGTATGCATGTGGTGCTGGTGCTTAAGCATGTATACTACATGTTGAGCATCGGATTAGTATGCTTGGATGGATGAATCTCTGGTGAGTGTTTGGGGGCACCTTGAGATTGGTAATCTCAACGACACGTTGTATTATGAAGAATGATCGTGAGGTCCGGTTGACTTCCTCTGAGGAGGGATTGTCGTATTGGAGTCATGGTAATTCATTACTGGGTAATTCGATAACATCCCTGTGTTAGGATTGTTGAATCCTAGGGTAAACGAGGGACGTCCAGGATTGGATTTGTTGGGTGTCGTTGTCAACACAGGTGGTGAGAATGCAATTGATTTTCTTGCATGCCCTCTATGGGAACCGAGGCATTGTGGAGTCTCGATGGTGAGTTTGGACCAAAATATGATTTCTTAGAACACAGGGATGTAGGCATTTGGAGATGTGTTTGTGTTGATCGGTAGCCGTGAGTTGCCCGATCTGAGTTGCAAATGGTACCACTACTCCCTCGAAGGAGATGACTTGGAGAGCAGAAATCGGGTTCAATATGTGTGTATTGTTGTATACTAGTGGTCTCCGTGGTAACGATGTGTGTTTGACATCGTAGACTAAGTAGTGGAGATATCATGGAAGTGATATCTACATTGGAATCTAGGATGATTCGAGTAGCTAGCAGTTACGGTGGACTGACTGCTTTTGGGTGGTTAGCATCGAGGCATGATGACGTCTTTTTAAGTTGTAATGGTTTGGGAGGTATACTGTAAGAACCCTAGTTCCTTAAGTGCGGATTAAAGGCGTAAATAAAAATTTCCATGCATAACAGAGTATAAAGGTTGTGTTGATGCCCTGAGCTATTAAATTACAGTGCCAAAATGAAATTCCAAAAGGGATTAGTTACATTCTCAACCAATGAATGCTAATCCTATAGCTTTACACTACTCCTAGAGTAGAGACTATACAAAAATTAAGCCTGCTATGCCAAAAGCACTCCTCACTGGCTCACTGCATCAACCCGCCTTAGCCCGTCCGCCCAAAAGTACCTACAGGAACAACCCCAAACCATGAGCATGTATATAAATCATATTCACAATAATATGATCATAATTCAATGCATAAACCAAAATGCAAATCACTTCCTGTACTTAACACATATAAAAGCTCCCTTGGTTGTCCCTATACCATAATCACAATTAATTGATTATAACACCAATAATATATGTCATGACATGCATCCGTTCCATGTATACCAATGGCCAATTCCAGTCTTATTATATCAGTGGCATAATACCCCTCGCGTTACATGACAGCGGTATTAATACCCCTCGCTTCGACATATTAGCGGCATAATATCCCTCGCATAAACATGACAGCGGCATGATCCTTCGCTTCGACATGTTTGCGGCAAACATTCTTCATCGCTAAATATGACAGCGGCAAGTATTCTATCATCGCCTCGACATGAAGGCGGCAAGTATTCTTCATCACTGTGATATAACCTCGACTCACAATTACATGCAACCATAATGCATGTTCCAACTATATATGCAACCATAATGCATAAATAAGACCACATGTGCAACCATAATGCATAGCCAATTCAAAAGCGTAATAAATACGTTTTACCGTCCGATGCTCGTACGTCTCACTACGTACCTTAGTTCCAAAGGTGGAGATGTCATGGAACTTTATCTCCTTTGATGTGTGGCTACCTGGGATGGTTCTACACAATTACATGAATCCATTAGAAGCCAATAAGTGAACCATTACCAAAAATAACATCATTTAAAACAAAATCCCAAAATCCATATTTTATGCCTTGCGATCGATCGCCATCTAAGCCCCGATCGATCGCCAAGTGAAGAGAAAATAGGCATCCAAGCACTGCCTCCACCGATCGATCGAACCATTTTTCCGATCGATCGAAACATCACACCGATCGATCGGGAAAAATTTCCGATCGATCGGTAAGCTCATTTCACGCCTTGTTCAGGCTCTGCCTTGCTCGATCGATCGGACCCTAATCTCGATCGATCGAGCAGCCCTGTTCCAGCGAGAAACTTCCATGTATGAGCTTCCAACAACACTTCAACTCATCTACAACCAAGAACAACTTCCAAGCTCAACATATAACCACAAAACAACCTTAAAATACAACCCCCAAACATAAACAAGATGTTGGACCAAGATCTACCCCTCTTTAACCCCAAAAACAAGCTACAACCCAACCAAAACTCAACAAAACTCTACCATAGTGGAAGCTTACCACTTGAGCTCCAAGTTTCAAGCAAGAAAACACCAAAGACTCCTTTTTTCCAAGCTTTCTCCTCCTCTCTTGTTTCAAAAACGAAATAACAGCTTATGGATGAGTGGATGGGGTTTAGGGACCAAAAAGCTGATGGAGAGGAGTGATGGGATGTAAAGGTGTGTGCAAGTGGCTCCCTGCCATGCTATGGGTTTAAATGTGTTCCAAGATACAAGCATGGTATATAGAATACCCCAACAAGATATTTTAAAAGCATTTTACCACAATGCATCAAGATCCCTATTAAAATCATGCATTACCAAATAGATACAACCCATAACATTTAAACCATAATAACACCCAAATCCCAACATGTATAACATGCACCCGTAAATGCTCTACCGGGTCACGCCTACCATGTGACAAGCATTTTACCAAGATAATTAGTCCCAACATATAATCTAATTATCGCCATAATATCACAAAAACATAATTAATGCCCTAATTGCAATTAATTATTTCGGGGATATCACAATACTCCCCTACTTATAAGATTTCGCCATCGAAATCGCATGCACTTACCCAAAACGAAACTAAACATAAATCACATACCAGAGAAAAGTTCCGGGTAGTGCTGCACCATATGCTGCTCCGTCTCCCACGTGGCCTCTTCGACACCCATGCGATCCCACTGTACCTTTACCATAGGTATCACTTTGTTTCGAAGCCTGCGATTAGCCCTATCCAGAATCCTGACTGGCCGTTCTTCATAAGATACATCAGAATCTAACTGAACCTCAGAAGGCTGCAATACATGCGACGGATCCGGCTCATACTTCCGTAGCATAGATACATGAAACACGTCGTGAATACCAGACAACGACGGTGGCAGTGCTAAACGGTAAGCCAAGGTACCGATGCGCTGTAAAATCTCATACGGTCCCACATACCTCGGAGACAATTTACCACGCATACCAAACCGAACTACACCCCTGAAAGGTGAGATCTTCAGAAAGACTCTGTCCCCCAGTTGGAACTCCAACGGTCTCCGTCGTTTATTCGCATAGGCGGCTTGCCTGTCCTGGGCTGCCTTCATTTTCTGACGGATAATCTTTACTTTATCCTCCATCTCCCGAATCAGTTTGGGTCCTCCCACTGCTTTACTGGTTAAGTCATCCCAGTACAACGGCGACCTACAACGCCTACCATACAAAGCCTCAAACGGAGCCATCTGAATACTCGCCTGATAGCTGTTGTTGTATGAAAACTCTACCAAGGCCAAAGAATCTTGCCATGAGGCATCAAACTCCAACACACAAGCTCGCAGCATGTCCTCGAGCGTCTGTATAGTACGCTCAGTCTGACCGTCCGTTTGGGGATGATATGCCGTACTCAATCTCAATTCAGTACCCAAAGCTGACTGAAGACCTCCCCAGAAATGAGATGTGAACCGCGGATCTCTGTCAGACACAATAGACACTGGAATCCCATGCAGTCTCACTATGTCCCGGACATACAATTGAGCCATCCTCAAGTATGTGTACGTCATACTATAGGGAATGAAGTGAGCCACCTTCGTCAGCCTGTCAATGATCACCCAAATGGCATCACAACCTGAAGTAGTCCTCGGCAAGTGAGTCACAAAGTCCATAGATATGTGTTCCCACTTCCACTCCGGTATCTCTAAGCTCCTTAGCTCGCCACCGGGTCTCTGCCTCTCCGCCTTAACCTGTTGACAGATCAAACACCTCTTGACAAAAGCAATCACATCACGTTTCATCCGCTTCCACCAGAACTGATTACACAAGTCCTTATACATCTTCCTCCCTCCTGGGTGGATGCTAAATCGGCTACTATGAGCTCGTTCCAAGATTCCTCTACGCAACTCCGGCGTACCTGGAACTACCCATCGGTTACCGAATCTCAAAGAACCATCCTCAGCCACTCTGAACTTTGATGGCTGTCCCTGAAGCGCTAATGATGACCATCTCTGAATCTCATCATCTGTCCTCTGAGCTCTCCTGATATGCTCATAGATATCTGGCTCAGCCAATAAGGTCGATACATGCACAGGCGATGTATCTACGTCGAAGTCATAGCCCAGATGGCAACAGGAAGTCATCATAGCCGACAAATGTATGACCTCCTCAGCAGTACTCTTCACCTTCCGACTCAAGGCGTCTGCCGTCAAGTTTGCTTTCCCCGGATGGTACTCAATCTCACAGTCATAGTCTTTGAGCAAATCCATCCATCTCCTCTGACGCATATTCAACTCCGCCTGAGTGAATAAGAATTTCAGGCTCTTATGATCCGTATATATGGTAAAGGACGTACCATACAGGTAGTGCCTCCAAATCTTCAGGGCAAAGATAATAGCAACCAACTCCAAGTCATGGACTGGGTACCTAACCTCATGCGGCTTCAACTGCCTCGATGAATAAGCTACCACATGCTTATCTTGCATCAGTACACAACCCAAGCCCTGTAGTGATGCGTCAGTATAAAGCACAAACCTTTTGTTCTCCGCAGGGATCACCAATACCGGTGCCGTCGTCAATCGGTGCTTTAACTCTTGGAAACTCTCCTCGCAAGCATCAGACCAAAAGAAAGGCACCCCCTTTTGAGTCAATTGAGTCAGTGGCTTAGCAATCTTAGAAAAACCCTCGACAAAGCGTCGGTAATAGCCAGCCAAACCAAGAAAACTCCGAATCTCGGGCACAGAAGTAGGTGCAGCCCACTCCATCACCGCCTCAATATTCCTGGGGTCCACTGAAATCCCGCTGCTAGATATGACGTGTCCCAGAAATACCACACTACTCAACCAAAACTCACACTTACTGAGTTTGGCATATAACTGGTGATCTGTTGGGAAAACGATTTCTAAGTTTTGGTGATTACAAACCGGATCAACTGGATGAAGTCCTACCGGGTAACAAAAACCAACTGGATGAAGTCCTACCGGATAACAAAGACCAACTGGATGAAGTCCTACCGGATAACAAAGACCAACTGGATGAAGTCCTACCGGATAACAAAGACCAACTGGATAAAGGCTCCTACCGGGTGAAGACATAAACTGGATGGCTACCAACTGGATAGACATCAACTGGATAGCTACCAACTGGACAAGACATAAACTGGATGGCTACCAACTGGATAGACATCAACTGGATAGCTACCAACTGGACAAGACATAAACTGGATGGCTA
Organism: Haberlea rhodopensis; assembly: GCA_907163345.1. Lineage (NCBI taxonomy): Eukaryota > Viridiplantae > Streptophyta > Magnoliopsida > Lamiales > Gesneriaceae > Haberlea > Haberlea rhodopensis. The sequence goes on from CAJQUN010000320.1 coordinate 225,911, forward strand.
CCAACTGGATAGACATCAACTGGATAGCTACCAACTGGACAAGACATAAACTGGATAGCTACTAACTGGACAAGACATAAACTGGATAGCTACTAACTGGACAAGACATAAACTGGATGGCTACCAACTGGATAGACATCAACTGGATAGCTACCAACTGGACAAGACATAAACTGGATAGCCACCAACTGGATAGACATCAACTGGATAGCCACCAACTGGACAGACAACTACTGAACAACTATCAACCGGATAGTCCCACTGAACAAAGACATCAACTGGTCATAAAAGGATGAACGACCAGTTGAACACAGAAAACCAGCAGAAGTCTAAACTTCCAGTAAGAGCACTAAGCAACGAGACAAAATCATTACAACATTCTCTGACAAAGGTACAACACAGCGGCGCACCCTGCTATATCTCCGCCACCATTACCGTCAGAGTGAAAAGAGCCGTTGCTTAGACAAAATAGGAAAGAAGACAATATGATTTTGGAAAGCTAATCTCTTCCATATACAGAAAAGCTACCGTTGGACAACCAAACCTATAAATACGTCCAAGCAGAGAATGAAGAGGTGCTGAGCGATTTTCAACAAAGACATATACTTCAAAGCAGACAAGAAAATCATATTACTGATATTCCAAACGTTCAACAAAGAGCAGACAAACAGTGAAACTGAATCTGGGATAGATTATTTTCAATTAAAGTCTACTGCTAAAAAACTCTCAAAGCTAGAAAGTTTATTCTGTAAAGAGTGTCATAGAATCCCTTGTAATCAAAAGATAAGAAGATTGTGATTGCTAGGAGGTTAGGCCAAGTGTGTTAGTGCCTAAGAAGGTTATATACTGTAAAGTGTAAACCAAGTCTTCTAGTGAATCCTTCCTGCAACGGAAGAAGGGGAGACGTAGAAGCGTTGTGCTTCGAACTTCCAGAAACAACTCTTGTGTTATTTATTCATTACTTCATTACCTCAGTCTTATTCCTCACAAGTTCAGTAGACGTCTTCCGCACTATCATAAGTGTCTGCTGACTTGCCTTATATTGAGAAGCAACTGTAATACTTAACAGTTTACAGTTAACAAGAAGAAGAAATCGAAATTGAATCTAGTGTTTATTCAACCCCCCCTTCTAAACACTACCCCGATCCTATCAAGTGGTATCAGAGCCTAGGTCTTCTCAATCTTGAGAAATTACCATTTACCAAAAATTGATGGCCTCATTCAGCAAGATTCCAATGTTCAAGAAAGACGAATATGATGACTGGAGGATCCGTATGCAAGCACATCTAAGTGCTCAAGATGATGATATGTGGTATGTAATCACTGAAGGACCTTTGAAGATCATGAAAATCAATACAGCTGCTTCTATAACTGTGATATCCCCGAAATGATTATGTGATTTTAATCATTTAAGTTATATTGTGATGTTAAGGTGTTAATTCATGGGATTGGATAAATTTTATTGGGGAGATTTACTTCAGGGTGCATGTAACATGTATTGGGTTTTTGAGGTGTGTATTGTTTGTTTTGGTAAAGCATGCAAAAGGGTAATTGAAGTATTTTGTTGAGAAAATACTATAAATATCATGTGGGGATATTTTAAATACATCGTGCTAATTCGGGACCAAAACATAACACATCAAACCACCCAACACTTAACCACCCCCCCCAACCCATACTTTGACTCAGCATGAGCTGGCCATGCTTCCACTTGGCTCAATAATTTAACACCTTTCCAGCACTCCAAATTTCGAACCTCCTCTTCCAAAATACCATCCAGCAGCTGCTAAGCAATTTTAGGAGGAGCCCCTCCATTTCCATCGGCTGGAAATCCTTCAAAAATCGGGGCAAAGTAGGGTGAGAAACCTACCCTGTTTCTTTCTGGAAAACTGGTTTGGTTCTACTTTTGAGCATGGTGAAAAACGGCATGTTAGCATATGTTTCTTGAAACCTGTGATTTAAATGCTTACATGGTGTTTTTATGAGTCTCTCTGTAATTTTCCTTAAGCATGATGCATGTTTTATGTGGAAGATTTAAGCTTGTGAAACGTAGTGCTCAAAAAATCTGGGTAGAGATTTCCTCTGTTTTTCTGGAAAACGTGGGTTGGGAGTGTTTTTGAGGAGGTGTTATCATGCATGATAAGCTTATATTTTGGAGAAACTTTGATGTAAAAATATGCTTGGTAGTTTTGTGAAACCCATGGCATGTTTAGTTGAGCACGGTTTATGTTATATGTGTTAGTTTTAATAGCATGTAAAGAGGTGCTCAAGAATTCTGGAAATGAAAATGTGCCCTGTTTCCAGAAAAAGTTGATCCGGTGCTTGAATAAGTGGTCGACGTTTAAGCATGAGGGCTTATGTTTGGGGTGTAATTTTGGTATGAATACACTCAGGGGAGTGTGTTGTAACTGCTAGCATGTTGGTTTTGGCATGTTGTATGTTTTACATGTTAGATTTAAGGATGTGATTTCAGGTGTTCGAGAATTCTGGACTGGTATTTCTCGAACAGAGCGTCTCGATCGATCGACATTTCATCCCGATCGATCGAGCGAGGCAGAATCTTGGTTTTTGATTTAGGCGTCTTCTCGATCGATCGGGAAGAGGGGCCGATCGATCGAGAGACCCAGAATGTTGAAAAATGTAATTTGTTATATTTTGTTAAAGTTTTGATATTGGATTGTAATGAGACATCTAATATTGTGTTATACACTGGTGTAGAGCCTTCACAGGTAGCTACACAACGCAGGGGATAGAGTCCTGCAACACACCACTTTTTTGAAAGGTACGTAAGCGACGTACGGGCATCCCAACGGTAACATGTACTTTATGTTTGTCTTTATGACACATGATGAATGCAACGTGGTGCATTATGGTTATGATACATGTTTTTATGCATTGTTTTTGCATATGTATGTTGTGAAATATAAGAGGTGTATTTCACGAGTCAAAGTTATCTTAGTAAGGATTTTAATGGCTTACGCTAAAGTCCATTTGAAAGCGATGAAGAATTCCGCTTACATGGAGTAGCAACGCTAAAGTCCATTGGAAGCGATGAAGAATTCCGCTTACATGGAGTAGCAAGAAGCATTAAAATGTACTAATGATAAGGGCTCAGGATGAAATAAGGATTTAAGGGAAAAGGAATGTCATGACATTGCATATCCATACATTCATATAATGTGTTTCTATTATGAATTATGGTACAGGGACAACCAATGGGCGATATAAATGCTGGAAATACAGGAAGGGCTTGTGTTTAAGATTTGCATTTATGCCTTACTTTCATATTATGTTAAATATGAATTGTGTTATGCTCATGTGTTGGGGGTTGTCTTTGTAGGTGCTTTTGTTGACGAGAACCAGGGCCGGGGTTGATATGCTGAGCTGTAAGGAGTGCTACAGGATTAGCATGTTAGAGTTTTTGTATAGCTTCTACTGAGTAGAGTAAGACTATGATGTAGTACCTTTGTAGGAAGTATGTCTTTCCTTTTGGAACATTTTGGTACTGTAATCTCTAAAGCTCAGGTTAATCAACACGGCACATTACTCTGATATAATCACATGTATGTTTAGTTCTCTAAAGTGCACCTTAATATCTTGATGTGATAACGGGGTCTCACATTTAGTGGTATCAGAGCAGTGGTTAGATAACCAGGGAAGAGTGAAGGGTAGCCTTTAGAGACAAGTTGGCTAGGTATTCATTTTGGCATGCTTATGCATGTGATGCATATGGTTGTATACGTGATATACTAACATGTTTTGAATATTATACTCTTGTTATCTAACGGCTTATATTATGAACTGCTTTTGGTATTGTTGTTAACTATTGTGTTGCAGCATGGCGAACCTCAATGAAGAGGTAGGGGATATGGACAGTAGACATGCCAGTATTGCTCAGCCGAACCCTTTACCACCACCTGCTGTGGGCGTGGAGCCCAGTGTACAGATATTACTGCCAGGGGAGCTCAGTTTGAAGCAGTTTCTGAGTTTCCATCCGCCCATGTTTGAGGGGACTGAGTCTGGTGAAGTAGCTGAGGAGTGGTTGGAACGTATAGAGCAGATACTTGTGACTGCACCTTGTGCACTCACGGCATGGCTGAGGTTAGCAGAGTTTCAGCTGGCTAAGAAGCCTGCTATGTGGTGGAAGACCACCGTGATGGAGCTGAGAGCTCTAGGTATGGCAGTTGACTGGACTGTATTCCGGACCCGGTTCCTTAACCGGTATTTCTCTGCAGCTGCCAGACAATTGAAGGAGGATGAGTTCAACAGTTTGAAGCAGGGTAGCATGTCCGTAGCAGACTACGCTATGCAGTATTCCTCACTGCTGAGGTATGTACCTCATATTGCTGTCAACAGCCATGCCAAGATGAGGAACTTTCTGAAAGGTCTGAGGCCGGAGCTATTCGATAGGGTTATCTCTAACAACCCCAGCTCGTTTGACGACGCCCTGACACGGGCAGAGTTGGCAGAGATTGCCGTAGACGCATACAAGGATGTTGTACCCCCTTTTGTACCATCACAGAGGCCTACTACTGATAGTCTGAGGCCACGAGGGGATCAATTTAAGGCTCGTGGGGCCTCATCATCTTCCAGGTTTAGTGGGAAGAAGTCTCATGGACAGAAGCAGAACACCCGGGGGCACACACAGGGAAGCAGGACAGAGGTAACCAGGTGTACCAACTGTGGAGGATGGCATTTGTTACGTGACTGTCGAGGTTGCTATATATGTGGCAAGATGGGCCACATAGCTCGGGGTTGCCCCAATCGGGCAATTCAGACGGATTCAGGGCCGAATAGGCCAAGGTTTGATGCTGGGAGGGCACCACAGAGGCAGCAGTTTGCACCACGACCCCTGGGAGGTCAGACGACAGGACCGCCGCAGGGACAGGTGTATGCACTGACCAGGGAGCAGGCCGAGGCAGCCCCAGAGGAGGTCATTGCTGGTACGTGTCATTTACTTACGTACCCTGCACTTATATTGATAGATACAGGTGCTTCCCATTCCTTTGTATCTACTGCCTTTGTGGAAGGACACCATTTGTGCTCGTCTCTGTTACCCACGCCTCTCATGGTCTCGACACCCACGGGGAAGCATGTGCTTGCGGATCGACAGTTATCTGATTGCCTCATTTATTTTAAGGGCAATGATCTGAAGGCCGATTTGATTCAGTTAGAGATGGCAGACTTTGACTGCATTATCGGCATTGACGTGTTGAGCAGATACCGAGCTATGGTAGATTGCCAAAAGAGGATGGTTCGTTTTCTGTCTGATCAGGGGTTCCAGTGGACTTTTTATGGGGACGGTTCTCGTCCAAAGATACCAGTAATCTCGGCGGTTAAGATGTCGCGGTTATTGGAACGTGGCCATACTAGGTACCTTATTTATGCCATGGATACTTCAGAGGAGAAGGAAGTGAGAGCCGAGGACATTCCAGTTGTGGCGGAGTTCAGTGATGTGTTTCCAGATGAGATTCCGGGATTTCCGCCTGTCAGGGATGTTGAGTTTGCTATTGAGCTGCTGCCAGGGACATCAGCCATTTCTCGTGCCCCATACAGGATGGCACCGGCAGAGCTAAGGGAACTGAAGGTACAGTTACAGGAGCTCCTCGACAAGGGATACATCCGTCCTAGTGTATCGCCTTGGGGTGCGCCAGTCTTGTTCGTGAAAAAGAAGGATGGATCAATGCGTCTGTGCATTGACTACAGGCAACTGAACAAGGCTACAGTGAAGAACAGATATCCACTTCCGAGGATTGATGATCTGTTCGACCAGCTTCAGGGTACAGAGGTGTACTCCAAGATAGACTTGAGGTCAGGCTATCATCAAGTGCGGGTTAGAGCTGGTGATGTCCAAAAGACGGCTTTTAGAACTCGGTATGGGCACTATGAGTTCTTGGTGATGCCGTTCGGTGTGACAAATGCACCTGCAGTCTTTATGAGCCTAATGAATAGAGTATTTCAAGAGTACCTCGATCAGTTTGTAATCGTGTTCATTGATGACATCCTGGTCTATTCAAGGAATGAGGAGGATCATGCCGATCATCTGAGGATAGTACTCCAGATCCTCAGAGATCATCAGTTGTACGCCAAACTCAGCAAGTGTGAGTTTTGGCTGAACAGTGTTGCATTTTTGGGCCATATCATATCACGAGAGGGGATATCAGTAGACCCGAGGAAGATAGAGGCAGTTATGGATTGGTCTACCCCTACTTCAGTCAGTGAGATTCGAAGTTTTCTTGGTCTGGCTGGCTATTATCGACGTTTCGTCGAGGGTTTCTCAAAGATCGCCAAGCCACTTACACAGCTGACTCAAAAGGGAGTCTCATTTTGTTGGTCAGAGGCTTGTGAGCAGAGTTTCAGGGAATTGAAGCACAGACTGACTACTGCACCCGTTCTAGTGATACCCAAGGAGAACAAAGGATTTGTCCTTTATACCGATGCATCTCTACAGGGATTAGGGTGCGTACTGATGCAGGACAGACATGTAGTGGCTTACGCTTCGAGACAGTTGAAGCCACATGAGACGAGGTATCCAGTCCATGATCTGGAGTTGGCAGCTATAGTGTTCGCCTTGAAGATATGGCGACACTACTTATACGGTACCTCATTTACCATCTTCACTGATCACAAGAGCCTGAAGTTCTTGTTTACACAGGCTGAGCTGAACATGAGGCAGAGGAGATGGATGGACCTGCTGAAGGACTATGATTGTGAAATCGAATACCACCCGGGAAAAGCAAATTTGACAGCCGACGCTTTGAGTCGGAAGGTGAGGAGCACAGCAGAGGATGCTATGTCTCTGTCAGCTATGTTTGACTCCTACTGCCATTTGGGATTCAATTATGATGTATCTTCTTCACCAGTACAGGTTTTGACCTTGCTAGCTGAGCCTGTTATATTTGATCACATCAGGAAGGCTCAGGGGACCGATGTAGAGGTTCAGAGATGGATGTTAGTGGTTCATTCAAGTCAGCCATCGAGATTCAGAGTGGCTGAGGACGGCTCTCTGAGGCTCGGCGACAGATGGGTGGTTCCAGATACACCCGAGTTGCGCCAAGGTATATTACAGCGAGCTCATTGCAGCAGGATGAGTATCCATCCAGGTGGGAAGAAGATGTATAAGGATCTACGCAGCCAGTTCTGGTGGAGGCGTATGAAACAGGATGTCACCTCTTTTGTCAAGCGTTGTTTGATTTGTCAGCAAGTGAAAGCTGAGAGACAAAGGCCTGGAGGTGAAGTTTAGAGGTACCCGAGTGGAAGTGGCAGCACGTATCTATGGATTTCGTGACCCACTTGCCGAGGACTGTTTCGGGTTTTGATGCCATCTGGGTAATCGTGGACAGATTGACTAAGAGTGCTCATTTCATTCCCTACTGTATGACCTTCACACACTTAAGAATGGCGCAGTTATATGTCAGAGATGTGGTGAGACTGCACGGGATCCCTGTTTCGATTGTGTCAGATCGAGATCCGCGGTTTACATCTCACTTTTGGGAGGGTCTGCAGACAGCTCTAGGTACAGAGTTGAGGTTGAGCACAGCCTATCATCCCCAGACGGACGGACAGACCGAGCGTACGATACAGACGCTCGAAGATATGTTGAGGGCTTGTGTGCTGGAGTTCGACACTTCATGGCAGGACTCGATAGCCTTGGTGGAATTTTCTTACAACAACAGCTACCAGGCAAGTATTCAGATGGCTCCTTTCGAGGCCCTCTATGGTAGGCGTTGTAGGTCACCCTTGTGTTGGGATGACATGGACCGTAAGTCGGTTGGAGGACCTGAGTTGGTTCAGGAAATGGAAGAGAAAGTTAAAGTTATCAGAACAAAGATGAAGGCAGCTCAGGATAGACAGGCAGCATATGCCAATCAGCGGCGTAGACCGTTGGAGTTTCAGTTAGGCGACAGAGTGTTTTTAAAGATCTCACCCTTCAGAGCGTAGTACGGTTTGGGATGCGAAGGAAGTTATCCCCGAGGTATGTGGGGCCGTATGAGATCTTACAGCGTATTGGTACTCTGGCGTACCGGTTGGCTTTACCGCCCTCTCTGTCTGGCATACACGACGTTTTTCATGTGTCTATGCTGAGGAAGTATGAGCCAGATCCCTCACATGTGTTGCAGCCTTCAGAGGTGCAGATTGAGTCCGATGTTTCTTATGTGGAGCGGCCTATCAGGATTTTGGATAGAGCAGACCGCAGACTTCGGAACAAGGTTATTCCTATGATCAAGGTACAGTGGGATCGTAGGGGTGTCGAGGAGGCCACGTGGGAGACAGAGCGACACATGGTGCAGCATTATCCAGAGTTATTTTCTGGTATGCGTTTATATACTGTTTTATTTCTGGTTAGCAGCATGTTTGATTTCGGGACGAAATCCTATAAGTAGGGGAGTATTGTGATATCCCCGAAATGATTATGTGATTTTAATCATTTAAGTTATATTGTGATGTTAAGGTGTTAATTCATGGGATTGGATAAATTTTATTGGGGAGATTTACTTCAGGGTGCATGTAACATGTATTGGGTTTTTGGGGTGTGTATTGTTTGTTTTGGTAAAGCATGCAAAAGGGTAATTGAAGTATTTTGTTGAGAAAATACTATAAATATCATGTGGGGATATTTTAAATACATCGTGCTAATTCGGGACCAAAACATAACACATCAAACCACCCAACACTTAACCACCCCCCCCAACCCATACTTTGACTCAGCATGAGCTGGCCATGCTTCCACTTGGCTCAATAATTTAACACCTTTCCAGCACTCCAAATTTCGAACCTCCTCTTCCAAAATACCATCCAGCAGCTGCTAAGCAATTTTAGGAGGAGCCCCTCCATTTCCATCGCCTGGAAATCCTTCAAAAATCGGGGCAAAGTAGGGTGAGAAACCTACCCTGTTTCTTTCTGGAAAACTGGTTTGGTTCTACTTTTGAGCATGGTGACAAACGGCATGTTAGCATATGTTTCTTGAAACCTGTGATTTAAATGCTTACATGGTGTTTTTATGAGTCTCTCTGTAATTTTCCTTAAGCATGATGCATGTTTTATGTGGAAGATTTAAGCTTGTGAAACGTAGTGCTCAAAAAATCTGGGTAGAGATTTCCTCTGTTTTTCTGGAAAACGTGGGTTGGGAGTGTTTTTGAGGAGGTGTTATCATGCATGATAAGCTTATATTTTGGAGAAACTTTGATGTAAAAATATGCTTGGTAGTTTTGTGAAACCCATGGCATGTTTAGTTGAGCACGGTTTATGTTATATGTGTTAGTTTTAATAGCATGTAAAGAGGTGCTCAAGAATTCTGGAAATGAAAATGTGCCCTGTTTCCAGAAAAAGTTGATCCGGTGCTTGAATAAGTGGTCGACGTTTAAGCATGAGGGCTTATGTTTGGGGTGTAATTTTGGTATGAATACACTCAGGGGAGTGTGTTGTAACTGCTAGCATGTTGGTTTTGGCATGTTGTATGTTTTACATGTTAGATTTAAGGATGTGATTTCAGGTGTTCGAGAATTCTGGACTGGTATTTCTCGAACAGAGCGTCTCGATCGATCGACATTTCATCCCGATCGATCGAGCGAGGCAGAATCTTGGTTTTTGATTTAGGCGTCTTCTCGATCGATCGGGAAGAGGGGCCGATCGATCGAGAGACCCAGAATGTTGAAAAATGTAATTTGTTATATTTTGTTAAAGTTTTGATATTGGATTGTAATGAGACATCTAATATTGTGTTATACACTGGTGTAGAGCCTTCACAGGTAGCTACACAACGCAGGGGATAGAGTCCTGCAACACACCACTTTTTTGAAAGGTACGTAAGCGACGTACGGGCATCCCAACGGTAACATGTACTTTATGTTTGTCTTTATGACACATGATGAATGCAACGTGGTGCATTATGGTTATGATACATGTTTTTATGCATTGTTTTTGCATATGTATGTTGTGAAATATAAGAGGTGTATTTCACGAGTCAAAGTTATCTTAGTAAGGATTTTAATGGCTTACGCTAAAGTCCATTTGAAAGCGATGAAGAATTCCGCTTACATGGAGTAGCAACGCTAAAGTCCATTGGAAGCGATGAAGAATTCCGCTTACATGGAGTAGCAAGAAGCATTAAAATGTACTAATGATAAGGGCTCAGGATGAAATAAGGATTTAAGGGAAAAGGAATGTCATGACATTGCATATCCATACATTCATATAATGTGTTTCTATTATGAATTATGGTACAGGGACAACCAATGGGCGATATAAATGCTGGAAATACAGGAAGGGCTTGTGTTTAAGATTTGCATTTATGCCTTACTTTCATATTATGTTAAATATGAATTGTGTTATGCTCATGTGTTGGGGGTTGTCTTTGTAGGTGCTTTTGTTGACGAGAACCAGGGCCGGGGTTGATATGCTGAGCTGTAAGGAGTGCTACAGGATTAGCATGTTAGAGTTTTTGTATAGCTTCTACTGAGTAGAGTAAGACTATGATGTAGTACCTTTGTAGGAAGTATGTCTTTCCTTTTGGAACATTTTGGTACTGTAATCTCTAAAGCTCAGGTTAATCAACACGGCACATTACTCTGATATAATCACATGTATGTTTAGTTCTCTAAATTACACCTTAATATCTTGATGTGATAACGGGGTCTCACAATAACAAGTGGTGATCCACAAATGGTAGAAAAGGAAAGATCTCAATGGTCAAACGAAGACAAGAAAAAAGCAAATCTAGACAACGTTGCTAAGGACATTCTGTTCAAAACTTTGGACAAAAATATGTTCAACAAAATAAAAATGTGCTCAACAGCCAAAGAAATCTGGGAGAAGATTTCCCAACTCTGTGAAGGAAATGATCAAACCAAAGAGAACAAGCTTACTGTGGCTTTACAGAAGTTTGATCATATCAAGATGATGAATGGAGAAACTCTCAACGAGTATGATGAAAGAGTGACTGGAATAATTAATGAACTAAGCAGTCTGGGTAAGGATTTACCCAACAGAGAAGTCACTCTCAAAGTAATGAGAGGCCTCCCAAGAGAATGGGATGTCAAGACCATTGCTATGAGAGAATCGAAGGACATCAATAAGATAGATCTACATGATCTGTTTGCTGATTTAAAAGCCTATGAATTCGAATTAGGCATTCGAGTTGAAGATGAACCAAATACCAGTCAACCAACCAAAGCTCTCACTGCATCGGAATCTCTGCCTACTTCTACAGAAATGACTCCAGAAAAGATGTGTAATGATCCTATGGCAATGTTTGTAAAGAAATTTGGGAAATTCACGAAGAAAAACCAGAGACCTTATCATCATATCCTCGAAGGCAGAATTCCAAAGGAAATTCAGAAGAAGAAGAACGAGTATGCTTCAACTGCCTCAAACCAGGGCACTTCATTGCGGACTGTCCTAAACCCAAAAAGGATGATCACAAAAGAGGATCCAAGGATTACAGAAAATCCAAAGAAACCAGAAGATCATCCAGAAGGGACAAAGATCAAAAGGTTTTGATGGCAGAAGAAAATAAGAACAAATGGGCTGATTCTGAATCAGAATCAGAGGAGTTAACTAGCTCATCCAGCGAGAGTGAAGACGAGGAAGTCCACTGCTTAATGGCAAATGATGAAAATGAGGTACATGAATCTAACCTATCTGAATTTACACATAGTGAACTTACCAATGCATTGCAGGACATGATCAATGAGTATCGGACGCTATATGAATCTTTTGAAAGCTATAAGACTGAGCACACAATCCAAACTGAAAAGCATGAAAACAAGCTTGATTGTGAACAATCAAGGGAGTTGAACTGCTTAAGGGAAACAGCCAGTCTCCTAGTGAAGGAAAGAGATGAAGCCAAGTATGCCTACCAGAAACTTAGCAAACTGGTTAGCACTTGGAATGCGTCGACTACCAGAAAGGATGAAATGCTTGAGTCTATAAGGCTTGCTGGTGATTTAACAGGCATAGGCTATAATAACAATGACGGCAGTTCATCTGGTAATGAACCTCAACTATGTCTAACAAAAAGTAAGGTTCAATCAATGAACTTTGTAAGATCTAGCACAGTATATGACCCTTATGAACTGGTTAAAGAACCTGTTAAAGCAACACTCATCAAGGAACAGGCACATCACAGAGGTATCGGTTATGTAGAACCACTCAAAGAGGCTAAACCGAGGCAAAAGTTCAGAAATGAACTTAAACCAACTGGTCGAGCATCTAGAGAGGTTAAACCCAACTGGTACTACAACTGTAAACCTGTCCAGAAGAGGTATATGCTAAATAACAGGAACTACAAACCAAAAGCACATGCATACACAGATTATCACACTTCACAGTCAAAATCATCACCAATATTCATAAATGCACACACATTTCAGAACACACACCGACCTAAGTCATTCAGGGTCATACAAGTGTGGGTTCCGAAAGGACTAATCCTACCTGGACCCAAGTAGGATTGGGTACCAATCATTCTATCGCTTTAATTGCAGGAATCTAGAATGCATCCAGTTCGGAGCTCAGAATGGTTCCTGGACAGCGGATACTCTAGACATATGACAGGGAATGCGAGCTTACTGTCTGAACTGGTGGACTCCACCGGACCCAGAATAACTTTTGGAGATAACGCGAAAGGTAGAACCGTGGGTAAGGGTAAGATTATCTACGGTAACATCATCATTAAAGATATTCTTTTAGTTGAAAATCTATGCTATAACTTGATTAGCATAAGTCAACTGTGTGACAATGGTCATTCCGTAGAATTCAATCAGCACTCATGCACAATTAAATCTAATGATGGCAGTATATTACTCGTAGGTAGAAGGCATGATAACACATATAAAATTGATTGGAATCTTAATCAGCCTACTTCCTCTACTTGCTTAGCTGCCCTGAATTCCTCCAAAAATTGGCTTTGGCACAAACGGTTGAGTCACTTAAATTTTAAAACTATTGCCAGTCTGCGTAAACTTGATCTAGTTATTGGACTGCCTCAAATTGAGTTCTCAAAAGACAAGATCTGTGCAGCCTGCCAACTTGGTAAGCAAATCAGATCCTCCTTTAAGAACAAAGGCAGTAAATCTTCTTCTCGGTGCCTAGAGTTGCTGCATATGGATCTGTTTGGTCCTATACCAGTAACAAGTCTAGGGGGAATGAAGTATACCCTAGTGTTAATAGACGATTACACTCGTTTCACGTGGGTCTTGTTCCTAAGTGGCAAAGATCAGGCTACTCCAAAGCTGATCAAATTACTGAAAAGACTCCAAAATGAGAAATCGTGTTGGATAGATAGAATTCGCAGTGATAAAGGTACTGAGTTCACCAATCAATCACTCGAATCATATCTAGATGACCTTGGTATTAAACACGAATACTCTGCAGCTAGAACTCCTCAACAAAACGGAGTTGCTGAGCGTAGGAACCGCACTTTGAAAGAAGCTGCGCGAACGATGCTCGCGGAATCAGAAATATCGCAGAAATTTTGGGCAGAAGCTGTCAACACAGCATGTTATTCGCAGAATAGATCAATGATTAATAAGCGAGCAAATAAAACCCCTTATGAGATCTGGAATGGCAGTAAGCCAAATATTTCCTATTTCCATGTGTTTGGTTGCAAATGTTTTATTCACAACAATGGAAAGACTCATCTCACCGCTTTTGATGCCAAATCTGATGCTGGAATATTCCTTGGCTATTCTACAGTTAGTAAGTCCTTCAGAGTATTTAATAATAGAACTCTTACTGTAGAAGAATCAGTGCATGTAAAATTTGATGAACCTACTAACTGTACACTATCTGATATACAAATCAACAACTTGAGTAATCGACTGGAAAGCACTTACATTGACGAAAATGTTGATGATGAGATTGATTACAGAAGCAGGACTGACTGCTCCTTAGAACCAGAAGTTCCTGAAGCTCAAGCAGAGGAGTCTGCTGGCCAACAAGCACTACAGCCAGCTACCAATGAAACAGTGGCATCCACCTCTACTGCAGTAGAAGGAACAAATGAGAAGATGAGTCTATCAGAACCTCTGATCTGCCTACTCACATCCAATCATCTGAAGAACTCAACACTCTTGGACCTTCGCTCCGGTGGAAGAAGGATCATCCACCCGAGCAGGTCATCGGTAACCCTCTTGCTCCTCTACGCACCAGAGGACAAATGATTAATGAATTTCTTCATGCTGCATTCATATCTCATATAGAACCTAAGAAGATTGATGAAGCTATATTAGACCCAAGTTGGGTAGAAGCAATGCAGGAAGAACTAAATCAATTTGAACGAAACAAAGTATGGTATCTTGTACCACGACCACAGCATCACACTGTAATTGGCACCAAATGGGTATTTAGAAATAAATTAGACGAAAATGGTACAGTAATCAGAAATAAGGCAAGATTAGTTGCACAGGGCTACAGACAGGAAGAATGCATTGATTTTGATGAAACCTTTGCCCCTGTAGCTCGACTAGAAGCAATTCGCATATTTCTTGCATTTGCTGCGTTTAAAGACTTTAAAGTCTATCAGATGGATGTTAAGAGTGCATTTCTTAACGGCAAACTCCAGGAAGAAGTTTATATTGAACAACCTCCTGGATTTGAAAACCATCAGCAGCCATCTCATGTTTTCCGTCTCAATAAAGCTTTGTATGGTCTAAAGCAAGCTCCCCATGCCTGGTATGAAACCTTATCAAAATATTTGACAGAGCACAATTTTATTATTGGCACGGTGGACAAGACCCTTTTTAAATTCACAAAGGGAGATCATACTCTGCTAGTTCAAATTTATGTTGATGATATTATCTTCGGAAGTACTAACTCAAAATTGTGCGAAAGATTCTCTAAAATTATGCAGGACCAATTTGAGATGAGCATGATGGGAGAACTATCATTTTTCTTAGGATTGCAAGTCAAGCAATCTAGTGAAGGAATCCTGATAAATCAGTCTAAATACACTAAAGAGCTGCTAAAGAAATATGGAATGAATACCAGCTCAGCTGCTACTACACCAATGAGCTCATATGCCAAACTCGACTTGGATCATTCAGGAATACCAATAGAAGTTACAATGTATCGAGGCATTATTGGATCTCTACTATATTTGACAGCCAGCCGACCAGATATTATGTTTGCTGTGTGTATGTGCGCCCGGTTTCAAGCTAATCCCAGGCAGTCGCACTTCACTGCTGTCAAAAGGATCCTCAAATATTTGAAAGGCACTGAAAATGTTGGTCTATGGTATCCCAGAGACTCAACCTTTAATCTTATTGGATACTCAGATGCTGACTATGCTGGATGCAAAATTGACAGGAAAAGCACCAGTGGGTATTGTCAATTCCTTGGTGATCGATTGATATCATGGGGATGCAAGAAACAGACATCCATAGCAACTTCCACTGCAGAGGCAGAGTACCTTGCTGCTGGAAGCTGCTGTGCTCAACAGCTCTGGATTCAGCAACAACTCAGAGACTATGGAATTGAGTCCACAGAGGCTCCCATTTTTTGTGATAATACGTCTGCCATTGCTATAACATACAATCAAGTTCTGCATACTCATACTAAACATATTGACATCCGTCATCATTTTATCAGAGATCATGTTATGAAGAAAGAAATTCGACTGGAGTATATCTCTACCGAACAACAAGCAGCAGACATCTTCACAAAACCCCTACCGGACGCTAAGTTTTCTTACTTTCGAAATATTCTTGGTTTAATTGAAATTACTTCTTGATTATTTCGTTTGAGTAATGATTTCAGGGGGAATTAGTTAGTTTATTTGCATAAATTTAGGGGGAATTTCAGTTTAGTCCTATCATGGTTATTTAAGCTAAGCTGGTAATACAATGGTCAGCTGCAGTAGGTGTTTCCGTACCAGTAGGACTCTACATCCAGTAGATGCCTTCCTACCAGTCGAACCCTACATACCAGCTGATGTTACCAAATATGCTTTGACAAAAATAACCCTCGATACTTATTAACCTAATGAACGTCGAAATTCAAAATTACTTTTGTGTAAAATAAATTATTTCACTCCCGCCAAAATCCTGTCCTTTCAATTATTTGTTAAATCTTTTTAAATCGTTAGATGATCGCCCCGTATCAATGTGTCCGCTCATCTACAGTACGACGTTACATATACTTCCATTTTTCACCGCCCTTATTTTCTCCACTCTTCATCTTCTCCAACAATTCACTGCAAATTATTTTCTTCTTACAGAAAATTTTCCTCTAAGCAAGACTGCTGCTGTTCATCCAAAATGTCAAAGAATATACAGCCAAGCTTCATCACCAATGCTGTTCACATCGATTTTCATTCTATATACACATCATCTGATGAGGAGACAAAAGAGTTGATACAAAGGCTGGACACCTCCGGACTCCTGGTAATCCTGAGCCAGACTCCCTTATTTTACAAGGACGAGCTACACGAGTTCTTTGCTACAGCCAAGGTTGTGGATGACACCGTGGTGGCATCCGTATCTGGACAGTCGGTTACCATCACCCAATCTGAATTTGCCACACACCTATGACTTCCGTCCACCGGCCTCACTGATTTTTCCACTGTTCCAGCGGAACTAAGAGAAGAGATGCGTCTCACAGTTTCGGACTCTGCTCATCGCCTTCAACGTCCTCCTTTCAGGAAAGTATTAATGAAGAGCCATTATCGACAACTGGCAGACATCATCTCCAAGGGGCTTCTATGTAAAGATGGATCATTTGATATGATCACCCCTGAAAAGTTTGACGTTATGAGCGCAATATGCAAAGGATTGGAGATAAACTGGTCAGCTGTGTTATTTCAAACTCTGACTAGTCTAGTGGCCTCTGGCAAAGGTCAATCAGGCTTTGCTCTCCCTCTAAGCAGCCTGTTTGAGAGCAAACACATTAGAATAGGGGTCTCTCCAACCTTCATCCAGGGAGACTTATCACTGCCAAGTATCTTCAGCTTCATCGACAACGAAGTGGCAGAGAAGGTGGGGTGACAAAGCGCCGTTTGACTCAAGTAATTAGTGATTCTGAACAAACTGTCTCGGAATCTGTTGAGTCTTCTCCTCTTCCTCCACCTCCTAAGAAGCCCAGAAAAAGAAAAGCTGCTCCGTCAGCTATCCGACAGCAGGTCATTGCCGCTTCTGATACCATCTCCTCCGCCGGCCCAGCAAACGTAATTCCTGGTAGCGAACCGAGCCCTGACATTCCTTCAACTGAGGAACCAACTGCTTCATTAGCCATGGTGCCTGCTCCATCAATGGTTCCAGTTGACACTCCGTCAGCCATGGTGAGCTCTCAGCAAGCACCGGGCACTATCAGCTTTAGGACACCCAAGTCCTTGTGTCCATACTGTCATCCAAAGACCACCCCTGCTGGCAAAACTCTTACGGCTCCAGTGTCCACTCCTGTTGCTTTCGAGATCCAGATGGTCATGGATACAGTTGAAGCCAATTTGCAACCACAGCTGGAGATTTTTTATCGCGGGGTAAAGGCTTGAATAAAGGTTCGATTTGATGATTTTGATCCTATTCTGGATCAGGCTAGGGAAGATGAGAACAAAATCCTGGCGTATCTTCAATCTCAGACCCTGAAACAAGCTTGAAGCTGCGGGATATTTTTCGTCTGATGAACTATGTGGGCGAACTTCAAGCCCTTGTGGAAACCCGCCTTCAACATTTCAATGGTGATTCAGGCACCGCGATTCATGATAGAGCCATTCTAAATGCTCTTGGCCCCAAGCTGGAAATGGCTGAGCTTGGTCTTCATGATATTCGCATATCCACTGGGATTCACTCATGCTCCACTGCTGAAACTGTTGCAAGCCCTGATCAGCCGGATCTACAAATGGTTGTTGCAAATTTGGAGATTGTCCCATCTTCTGTGGAACTCACTTCTACTGCTCTGGAGACTACTCCCCCTGGAGCGGAGGCCGCACCAACTGCCTTGGAGGCAGCCTCCTCTGTTAAAGAACTCTCCTCTCCAACTGCTCCCAGCGTCTCCTCTACTCCCAGCTCTCATAATGATCAACAGCCCCAACCAATGGCTGTTGATCACACCAATGTGGATGCAGTCATTCAAACAGTGGTTCAGCAGGTTACTATATCCTCTGCCAATCATGAACCCAGTGAGTCTTCCCACTCCAATGATCACACCCAGTCGTCTGCTGCTGCGGTTGATCAAGCCACTACTGCTTTGGCTGTCCCCCAAAATGAAGAAACTGCCAATTTGGCTGTAACTATCTCAGACTCTACAGCTGCCCCAAATGTTGAAACTACTAGTTTGCACCCCACTGCAGTTGAAGATGCTCAACCCAGTGCTCTTGTCCCTACTACTGGCACTCCAATGACTGCTGTAGATCCGTCCATGATTCAAGAGCTTTCTGAGGATTTTTTTGTCTTCACAAACCCTCTGGACGAGCCACCAAACATTGCTGCACAACTAGCTAATCTCTCCACGGCAATATCAGCTCTAGCCAGCGATGTTCATAAACTTAAGCAGGAAGAGCGGACCGCAACTCTCATACTAGGAACTCATCAGCAGCACACGGACTTTCAATTCCAGCAAGTCTACAGGGACTTAAGTAGTTTAACGACTACTGTCACCAGACTTCAAACTTTTGCTGAAAACACAATGGCGGAAACTCTTTCTCGAATTGGCCAGGCTCGGCTTCAGATCAATCAAAATACTGAATCTCTTCATGCTACCACATCCCTGGCTCTTGGAGAAAAGACCGAAGAAGCCAAGAAAGGGGGAAATTGTTGGGAAAACGATTTCTAAGTTTTGGTGATTACAAACAGGATATTAAAGATCAACTGGATGAAGTCCTACCGGGTAACAAAAACCAACTGGATGAAGTCCTACCGGATAACAAAGACCAACTGGATGAAGTCCTACCGGATAACAAAGACCACTGGATGAAGTCCTACCGGATAACAAAGACCAACTGGATAAAGACTCCTACCGGGTGAAGACATAAACTGGATGGCTACAAACTGGATAGACATCAACTGGATAGCTACCAACTGGACAAGACATAAACTGGATGGCTACCAACTGGATAGACATCAACTGGATAGCTACCAACTGGACAAGACATAAACTGGATAGCTACTAACTGGACAAGACATAAACTGGATAGCTACTAACTGGACAAGACATAAACTGGATGGCTACCAACTGGATTGACATCAACTGGATAGCTACCAACTGGACAGGACATAAACTGGATAGCCACCAACTGGATAGACATCAACTGGATAGCCACCAACTGGACAGACAACTACTGAACAACTATCAACCGGATAGTCCCACTGAACAAAGACATCAACTGGTCATAAAAGGATGAACGACCATTTGAACACAGAAAACCAGCAGAAGTCTAAACTTCCAGTAAGAGCACTAAGCAACGAGACAAAATCAGTACAACATTCTCTGACAAAGGTACAACAGAGCGGCGCTCCCTGCTATATCTCCGCCACCATTACCGTCAGAGTGAAAAGAGCCGTTGCTGAGACAAAATAGGAAAGAAGACAATATGATTTTGGAAAGCTAATCTCTTCCATATATAGAAAAGCTACCGTTGGACAACCAAACCTATAAATACGTCCAAGCAGAGAATGAAGAGGTGCTGAGCGATTTTCAACAAAGACATATACTTCAAAGCAGACAAGAAAATCATATTACTGATATTCCAAACGTTCAGCAAAGAGCAGACAAATAGCGAAACTGAATCTGGGATAGATTATTTTCAATTAAAGTCTACTGCTCAAAAACTCTCAAAGCTAGAAAGTTTATTCTGTAAAGAGTGTCATAGAATCCCTTGTAATCAAAAGATAAGAAGATTGTGATTGATAGGAGTTTAGGCCAAGTGTGTTAGTGCCTAAGAAGGTTGTTACTGTAAAGTGTAAACCAAGTCTTCTAGTGAATCCTTCCTACAAAGGAAGAAGGGGAGACGTAGAAGCGTTGTGCTTCGAACTTCCAGAAACAACTCTTGTGTTATTTATTCATTACTTTATTACCTCAGTCTTATTCCTCACAAGTTCAGTAGACGTCTTCCGCACTATCATAAGTGTCTGCTGACTTGCCTTATATTGAGAAGCAACTGTAATACTTAACAGTTTACAGTTAACAAGAAGAAGAAATCGAAATTGAATCTAGTGTTTATTCAACCCCCCCCTTCTAAACACTACCCCGATCCTATCATGATCTCTGAGGATCTAGAGCACTGTCCTCAAATGTCTCACATGCTCTTCCTCACTCCGGGAGTAGATGAGTATATCGTCAATAAACACAATGACAAACTGATCCAGATAGGGTTGGATTACCCGATTAATCAAGCTCATAAAGACAGCCGGAGCGTTCGTCACACCGAACAGCATTACCAAGAACTCGTAGTGCCCATACCGAGTCCTAAATACTGTCTTTTGCACATCCTCCTCCCTGACCCGTATCTGGTGGTACCCGGATCTCAAATCAATCTTACTATATAGTTTCGTACCTTGCAACTGGTCAAACAAGTCGTCGATCCTTGGAAGAGGGTACTTGTTCTTTACCGTGGCCTTATTCGGTTGCCGGTAATCGATGCACAAGCGCATCGAGCCATCCTTCTTCTTCACAAAAAGAACTGGTGCGCCCCAAGGCGATACGCTAGGGCGTATATATCCTTTATCAAGGAGTTCCTGCAATTGCTCCTTCAACTCTCTTAGCTCAGCCGGTGCCATCCTGTAAGGTGCACGGGAGATAGCGGATGTCCCCGGTAATAACTCAATCCCAAACTCGACTTCCCTTGCCGGTGGGAATCCGGGAATCTCCTCCGGGAATACGTCAGCAAATTCCGCTACCACTGGTATATCCTCAACCTTTAACTCTTTGCTCTTTCCCGACGTGTCCACGGCATAGATGAGGTAGCCCGTGTGACCACGTTCCAACAACTGAGACATTTTGATTGCCGAAATCAACGGAATCTTCGCAAGAGACCCGTCGCCATAAAAAGTCCACTGAACTCTTAAACCAGATCTTAATCGAACTATCCTCTGTCGACAATCTATCACTGCCTGATATCTGTTCAGAATGTCGATGCCCACAATGCAGTCGAAATCTGACATACTCAAAACAATCAAATCTGCCTTTATCTCGTTGCCCTCAAAATAAATGAGGCAGTCCATCAGAAACCGATCAGCAACAACTCTCTTCCCGGTGGGTGTCGAGACCAATAGAGACGTGGGTAACGGAGACGTGCACATATGATGTCTCGCCACAAAGTCCGCAGACACGAAGGAGTGCGAAGCACCTGTGTCTATCAAAATAAAGGCGGAAAATGTAAATAGTAGGCACGTACCAGCTATAACCTCCTCTGGAGCTGCATCGGCCTGCTCTCTGGTCAATGCATAGACCTGTCCCTGAGGTGGCCCCATCGCCTGTCCTCCCATCTGACGAGGCACCATCGGTGGCCTCTGCTGCACTGTACCACTAGTAAACCTCCCTCGACCTTCCCTGAGATCCGTCTGTCCTTCCCGGTTGGGGCAACGCCGAGCAATGTGGCCCGACTTGCCACAAATGTAGCACGCAGAACAATCTCGCATCAAATGTGGCCCTCCACAAAAGTGGCACTTAACATCTCCAGCTCTACTAGCTTGAGCCAGTCCCCCATAAGTAGATGTACCACTCCTCCGATCCCCTTGCTTCCGGCCCTCCGGCCTCCTTCCGCCAAACCGAGTAGAAGAAGAAGTCCCCCGTGACTTAAAAGATCCTCCTCGGGGCCTCAGATTTTCAGATGTTGATCTTTGCGATGGAGCTGGTGAGGGTATGGCCTCAGGATAAGCACTCACCCCTATCTCCGCTAACTCTGCTCTAACGAGTGCCTCATCAAAGGATGTCGGGTTGTTAGAAATGACCCGATCAAATAACTCCGGTCGCAGCCCCTTCAAAAAGTGCCTCATCTTGGCATGCCCATTTGTAGCAATGTGTGGAACATACCTCAATAAGGATGAGTAGTGCATGGCGTAGTCCGAAACCGTCAGGTTCCCTTGCTTCAAATTCATAAATTCATCCTCCTTAGTTTTCCTAGCAACGGCAGAAAAGTATCGGTTTAGAAACCGAGTCCGAAATAAAGTCCAGTCGATTACCATGCCATGTGCCCTCAATTCCATTACAGTCGTCTTCCACCACATGGAAGACTTCTTTGCCAGTTGGAATTCTGCCAGTCTTAACCAAGCTGTCCTAGCACACGGCGCAGATACAAAAATCTGTTCTAGTCTCTCTAGCCACTCTTCGGCCTCTTCTCCTGTCTCTGTTCCTTCAAACATGGGTGGGTGGAAGGTCAGAAATTGTGTCAGGCTAAGCTCCCCTGGTAAGTAATTGAGCAACCGGTTCCATGCCCACAGCAGGTGGGGGTAAAGGATTTGCCTGCCCGATGCTAGCATTCACGCTCCCAATATCACCCACCTCCTCGTTGAGGTTCCCCGCATTTATAGCCGCCATGCTGTAACACAAAGGTTAACAACAATTCCAAACAATATATATGCTAAACCGTTAGACAATATGAATGACAAGCATGTTAGTATGCCAATTGTATACATAAATATGCACCACATGCATAAACATGCCCCAAATGTAAACACCTAGCCAACCATACTAAGGCTACCCTTCACTCGTTCCCGGGTTCTCTAACCACTGCTCTGATACCACTAATGTAAGGACCCTAGTTCCTTAAGTGCGGATTAAAGGCGTAAATAAAATTTCCATGCATAACAGAGTATAAAGGTTGTGTTGATACCCTGAGCTATTAAATTACAGTGCCAAAATGAAGTTCCAAATGGGATTAGTTACATTCTCAACCAATGAATGCTAATCCTTTAGCTTTACACTACTCCTAGAGTAGAGACTATACAAAAATTAAGCCTGCTATGCCAAAAGCACTCCTCACTGGCTCACTGCATCAACCCGCCTTAGCCCGTCCGCCCAAAAGTACCTACAGGAACAACCCCAAACCATGAGCATGTATATAAATCATATTCACAATAATATGATCATAATTCAATGCATAAACCAAAATGCAAATCACTTCCTGTACTTAACACATATAAAAGCTCCCTTGGTTGTCCCTGTACCATAATCACAATTAATTGATTATAACACCAATAAAATATGTCATGACATGCATCCGTTCCATGTATACCAATGGCCAATTCCAGTTTATTATATCAGTGGCATAATACCCCTCGCGTTACATGACAGCGGTATTAATACCCCTCGCTTCGACATATTAGCGGCATAATATCCCTCGCATAAACATGACAGCGGCATGATCCTTCGCTTCGACATGTTTGCGGCAAACATTCTTCATCGCTAAATATGACAGCGGCAAGTATTCTATCATCGCCTCGACATGAAGGCGGCAAGTATTCTTCATCACTGTGATATAACCTCGACTCACAATTACATGCAACCATAATGCATGTTCCAACTATATATGCAACCATAATGCATAAATAAGACCACATGTGCAACCATAATGCATAGCCAATTCAAAAGCGTAATAAATACGTTTTACCGTCCGATGCTCGTATGTCTCACTACGTACCTTAGTTCCAAAGGTGGAGATGCCATGGAACTTTATCTCCTTTGATGTGTGGCTACCTGGGATGGTTCTACACAATTACATGAATCCATATTAGAAGCCAATAAGTGAACCATTACCAAAAATAACATCATTTAAAACAAAATCCCAAAATCCATATTTTATGCCTTGCGATCGATCGCCATCTAAGCCCCGATCGATCGCCAAGTGAAGAGAAAATAGGCATCCAAGCACTGCCTCCACCGATCGATCGAACCATTTTTCCGATCGATCGAAACATCACACCGATCGATCAGGAAAAATTTCCGATCGATCGGTAAGCTCATTTCACGCCTTGTTCAGGCTCTGCCTTGCTCGATCGATCGGACCCTAATCTCGATCGATCGAGCAGCCCTGTTCCAGCGAGAAACTTCCATGTATGAGCTTCCAACAACACTTAAACTCATCTACAACCAAGAACAACTTCCAAGCTCAACGTATAACCACAAAACAACCTTAAAATACAACCCCCAAACATAAACAAGATGTTGGACCAAGATCTACCCCTCTTTAACCCCAAAAACAAGCTACAACCCAACCAAAACTCAACAAAACTCTACCATAGTGGAAGCTTACCACTTGAGCTCCAAGTTTCAAGCAAGAAAACACCAAAGACTCCTTTTTTCCAAGCTTTCTCCTCCTCTCTTGTTTCAAAAACGAAAATAACAGCTTATGGATGAGTGGATGGGGTTTAGGGACCAAAAAGCTGATGGAGAGGAGTGATGGGATGTAAAGGTGTGTGCAAGTGGCTCCCTGCCATGCTATGGGTTTAAATGTGTTCCAAGATACAAGCATGGTATATAGAATACCCCAACAAGATATTTTAAAAGCATTTTACCACAATGCATCAAGATCCCTATTAAAATCATGCATTACCAAATAGATACAACCCATAACATTTAAACCATAATAACACCCAAATCCCAACATGTATAACATGCACCCGGAAATGCTCTACCGGGTCACGCCTACCATGTGACAAGCATTTTACCAAGATAATTAGTCCCAACATATAATCTAATTATCGCCATAATATCACAAAAACATAATTAATGCCCTAATTGCAATTAATTATTTCGGGGATATCACATATACTCCATTCCAGGATTTGGTGGAGGTCGGTGTCCTCGCGGTTGGTGTTTCGATCATGATGCATTCATGAATCAATGTTGTGGATCTGATTGGATTAAGAGGTATGGACGTGGAGTACGCCTGTGCAAATTTCGAGGATGAAATTTTATTTGTGGGGGATAATTATGATGCCCGGGAATTAATGGTGTAAATCCCGGTGTGGTAATGATCCTTAATGGATTTTTAATTGTGGCAATTATGAATTAATTGCGATGTTGGGGCTCCCGATGATTTTAAATCCGGTATTTGGGGTCGTTGGATCCAAGGTTTGAGATTGTATTCTCATAGTGGTGTTAAACCTTGGAATTGGGTTTATAGTGGGATCTGGGGTCTGGGGTGCTTTGAGTTAGGGTTGGTAATGGAAATTGAGATTGAGAGGTAATTATTGAACACATATGATTTTTAATGAGTCATGATGTATTTGTGGAGGACTCGAGATTTTTGAGCCTTGGTAGTATATATACCAAGTGGACTCGGTATTCAGGCATTCTCTCCTCTCTCTTCCTCTCTTCTCGCCCGAAAGCCCCATCCCTTTCCCCTCTTTTCTTCTTTGGAGCAAAATCGATGGAGCTTGACTTGGGAGCTGGATTTCTCAAAGATAATTTGGTAATACGCTTCCCCTCTTCTTTATCTTCGATTTGATTGTAGTATTGTGGTATTTGGTTTTGGTTTTGAGTTAGGGGAAATTTATAGATTTTGGGAAAATCTTGGTTCTTATTTTAAAATGTGTTTTAACCCTTGTTGAGTGCCCTAGGGTGTGTGGTTAACATCGAGTTGGAGGGATTTGTGGTTGGTTGGTTGAGGTTTTGGAAGCTTTTAAAAATGGTGGTTTTCGGGTTTGTGCAGCGACCGATCAATCGGTAGCATCTTACCGATCGATCGGTACAAGTGCGTAGCGATGGGTAAAATTCAGACATTTTACCGATCGATCGGTGGCACCTAGGGCTCGATCGGTAGAGGCTATCGATCGATCGGTGCACTGTCGTAGCCAAAATGTAATTTTTGGGTTTTTACCGATCGATCGGTAGGTCGGAGATTTTGGTAAATTATTTTGTGTTGTGGTGTCGGTGCATGCTTCGCCCGTGGTCTTTTAAAATGGTTAATCGTCATGGATTGACGATATAATTGGGGATTGTGAACGTGCTTGGGCACGTGGTTGCATGCTCATTATTAATTGTGAGTTATTTTATGTGTTAGCACATGATTCTTCGTATCACGGGACTAAGGCAAGGTTTGATCCGGACTAAGAAATTAGAAGGTACGTATAACGTACGAGCATAGTCTTTTATATTATTGCAACTGTGAAATGCATGGTATACTGTTAAAACAATAAATTGGTATGTATTGCAAATTATATGGTGCCGCTATGGAGCGAGCAATAGTTGGGATGTTGTCGCTACAGAGCGAACATCGGTATGATGCCGCCGCTGTTGAGCATGCGAGAGTATGGAATGCCGCCGCTATTGAGCGAGTGATGAAATATGATGTGAGAGAACTATGGAATCATGGCATAGATACATGTGTTATCTGTAATCATTAGTTGAATCATTTATTCATATTTAATTATGAAATTGGCATGGTAAGAATGGGCATAGATAATCAATGTGATAATTAACTGATTTTGGGAATTTGATGGTTTGGTTATTGTGAGAACATGAACAGCGTGGGGAATCCTATGGGATTACGATACTATACAAGGAGTATCTTTTACGTTACAGCTTTATGTTCTGTAAATTATGAATTGTAATATTTGCTGTTATTGAGATGGTGGATTGGTATGCTCACCCAGTGTGGGGGCTGTCTCTGTTGGGACATGTGGAACAGGTGCAGCGGTAGCTCCGGTCTTGAGATCGAGCTATGGATTGGAGGTACTTTCGGGATCAAGGTACCAGTGCCGGTGTAAGGACCCCCATGCCCTTAATCCTTTATTAGTGTATTAACCCATGTATTTAGTGCATACAATCATGTAATCAGGGGAGAAAGAACCGCATGCAACCATAGCATAATGTACCAACCATATTCTTACATTATTCCACATAATGTTCAAATTCCCCATACTACTCAACCCTTACATATGCATCTTATAATACACTAACATATTCTCAATTCATTTACCAATTCCTTAATTAATTGCATGCAACCCATAAATGAAATGAAAAGAGAAAGGACCTTGCCTTTTTATACAACCCATATACACATATAGTAGTGCTCACATGCGAGCATCAATCGAATGTATGTGTATCTAATGTATAAAATACTATGCTCAATACCGTCACTGGTACTTCGATCCTGGAAGCACCTCCAATCCATATCTCGATCTCAACTCCGGAGTTACCGCTGTACCTATTCAACCTGCCCCAACAGAGACAACCCTCACACGGGGTGAGCATACCAATAACACCGATCCAATAATCACAATTTAACAGTTAATAATTTACAGAATGTAAATGCCATGAATTTTAAAAGATACTCCCTGGATGATATCATCCTCATCCGGGATCCCCTGTGTTGTTCCTATTTTCAAAACAGCCGAAACCATCAAATTCCCAAAACCAAGTTAATCATCTCATTGATTAACTAAATCAATTCCTGCCATGCCAATTTCATAATCAAATATGATTAAATAGTTAAACAAATGACCATAGATATAACATATATTATATGGTTCTATTTCATCGCTGGCTCCACAATAGCGGCATTTTAACCTCTTGCATGCTCAACAGCAGCGGCGTCATAACCGATGTTCGCTCAATAGCGACAACATCCCAATCACTGCTCGCTCAAAAGCGGCACCATATTATTCCCAATGTATATCCATATATTGCAAAGACAATATACCATGCATTTCAACACCTCAAATCCTCCCCCAAACTCGAACCAACAATTACCTACAACCAAAACACTGCATAAACTCCATTAAAACCCATAAAAAACACTAAACAACAATTTAACAATTCTTCCAAAAATCCCAAAACCCAAATACATTACCATACCCAACTAAACACAATAAAATTACTATCAATACGAAGATAAAAGCGAGGGGAAGAGGAAGAAGGCGTGGAGAGAGGAGAGAGGGAAAGGAAAAGAAAATGACTGAACACCGAGTCCACTTGGTATATATAGTACCAAGGCTCAAAACTCCCGAGTCCTCCACAAATACATCATGACTCATTAAAAATCATCTGTGTTCAATAAATACCTCTCAATCTCAATTTCCAGTGGCTCCAACACAAAGCACCCCAGACCCAGATCCCACCAAAAACCCAATTCAAATGTTTAACACCACGATGAGAATACAATCTCAACCCTTGGATCCAACGATCCCAAATACCGGATTTAAAATTCTCGGGAGTCTCAATACCGCCATTAATTCATAATTGCCACAATTAAAATCTATTAAGGATCACTATCACACCGGGATTTACACCAATAATTCCCGGGCATCAAAATTATCCCCCACTAATAAAATTTGGTCCTCGAAATTTGCACAGGCGTATCCCATGTACTGCCAAGACCATACAATCCAAACGGATTCACGCCGTCGAATCATGAGCGCATCATGAACGACACACCAACTGCGAGGACACCTACCTCGCACCAAATCTCAGGAATGGAGTAAACCTCCCAAACCACCACAATCTCAAAAGGACGTCAGCATGCCTCGATGCTAACCACCCAAAAGCAGTCAGTCAACCATTACCGCTAACCAAACGAATCATTCGTGATTCCAATACAGATATCGCCTCAATGATATCTCTACGACTTAGCCTACGATGTTAAACATACATCGTTACCAAGAAAACCACCAGTATACCACAATGTACTTATACTAAACTCGGTTTCCGCTCTCCAAATCTATCTCCATCAACGGAGTAGTTGCATCATTTGCAACTCTGATCGGGCAACTCACGGCTACCGATCAACACAGATAATACGACCGTGTGTTCCAAGAAGTCATATCTTGGTCCAAATATACCATCGAGACTCCACAAGGTCTCAAGTTCCCTAGAGAACATGCAAGAAAATCGATTGCATTCCCACCATACGTATCAACAACGACACCCAACAGATTAAACTCCAACCATCCCTCGTTTACCTTAGGAATCAACGATCTGAAAATAGGGATGCTATCGAATTACCCAGTAATGAACTACCATGACCACAATAAGACAATCCTTCCTCCAAGGAAGTCAATCTGACCTCACGATCATTCTTCAGAATACATCGTGTCATTGAGATTACCAATCTCAAGGTGCCACAATCTCTCATCGGAGATTCATTCATCCAAGCATCCTAATCCGATGCCCTACAAGTACCAAAATGCTGGCATTCGTATACACACATCGGTATACATGCCGAAGCACCAACACCACATGCATACTCAATGCACTCGGCTCGGGTATCTTCAATCATACCCATAAGCCCCAAATACAGCTGTCAATCCTCAGTTATTCTCATCCCGCGGAGAAATATTGATTGACGAACCAACGATTAATGGTGTGATCCCAACATCAACACCACACAAACCGACTCATCGAATCTTATTTTCCAAAGGTATAACAACACCGCCTTCTTCACAAGGAAGGTGTCATGAACCCATGACCCTCCAACTTCGAACCACCGTTCGGAAAACCTGGATATATTTATACAAAATTATATCCCGGAACCAATAAATACACAACTTGTTCAGAATAGTGCATCCGTGCCACTATTACCAAATCGAAATCTGTATACTCAACGTATACCCAATTAACGATGCTCAGTACTAATACCATATTACTACATATACTCAAGCATCTCCCCAGAGACGTCTCCTCGTACGTCTCACCAAAAATATAAAGTCATTACCCGATCCAACGCCAGTAACGCTTACAATGGCTGATTCACAATCAACCCTAAACCAATGCCAGCTGTCTCCATGACAGTATGTTCCAAATCTCTCCAAGAGATACAATAATATACTATTGTCACCCCACTAACTATATCCCACAATTCCAATTGTGTCCCCCATTGCATTCCAAATGCAAGGGTTCTCAACTAGAGCAAACAACGACTTGTCGACACTCACGTTTGTACTCCCAACAAAATTGAGCTGTCCCAGAACAAGTCCCTCAAAACATTTAATGTATAAACGTTCCCATGAGGTATTTCCTACCTCAAACCTCAAGCCACATAGTGATACAAGAGTCCACTAAATACCCTCATCGTATCATCATATGATTCGCTAAACTCGATTCCAACGAGCAGTATAATGGCTACAACAAGCTCACTATAGCACTGCAACAATTCATGGCTAGCAGATCGCTGCCTCCTTAGGTTTATACCAAACCTACCAATGTATCACACGTTCCATCCCGGTATACCATACCGTAACATCC
This sequence comes from Haberlea rhodopensis, assembly GCA_907163345.1. Taxonomy (NCBI): domain Eukaryota; kingdom Viridiplantae; phylum Streptophyta; class Magnoliopsida; order Lamiales; family Gesneriaceae; genus Haberlea; species Haberlea rhodopensis. Next base: position 256,025 of record CAJQUN010000320.1, read on the forward strand.
ATTTAGAGTAGTGGGTCATCACCCAATATTTCTCTAAAACACCAAAACACAATGGACATCGCGTTGTCCTTACTCAACCACAATGCAATCCTAATCCATTAGGATTTTTCCACACCTCCTTTTGTGGGTGTGACTATGTTTACCATACGTCACATCGGTACAAGCAAGTAGTATCCTCAATAACTACTCTTACCACCAGTCACTTGGCCATAGCCATCCCAACGAGTATACCCAAAGGTATCACTACTCGTAAAATATTTACCTCAAATGTGTGCAGCGGTACACTTCTGTACGACGCATCCAATAATTCATCGAGCAAACCTGCTCTCCATAATGGTCTCGTCAACCAGTGACTCAGACACTACCATGTACCCATCATTGGCACTCAAACCATACGACTAAATACATACACCTAACTGTATTTTTCATCGTAAAGATGGCATCCATCCACATAGAACATCCTCTATGTCATCGTCATCATGTGACGGTACATGTCAACACATGACATCCACAATATCATCGTCAACTCGTGACGGTATATCTCAATACATGACATCCATAATAACGCTAACAAAATAACAATATACCATAAATCATCGCTAGCAAGATAGCGGCATACCTGTACCCATTGCTATAAGATCGGCGGTATGATCCCTCGCTATAAAATCAGAGGCATAAAACATCGCTATATAATCAGCGGTAAGAACCCTCGCTGCAAAATCAGCAATATACCTCGCTATAGAATCAGCGGAATAGATCATCGCTATAGAATCAGCGACACAAACCATCGCCATAGAAGTAGCGGAATGTACCATCGCTATATATACCCGGCATCATGAACCATCGCCATAGAAGTATCGGAATGTACTATCGCTATATATACCAGGCGGCATGAACCATTGCCATAGAAGTAGCGGAATGTACCATCGCTATCGCTATATATATCCGACGGCGTGAACCATCGCCATAGAACTATCAAAGTGAGCCATTGCTATATATATACCCGGCGGCATGAACCATCGCCAAAAGAATAGGGGAATGAACCATCGCTATATATATACCCGGCGGCATGAACCATCGTCAAAAGAATTGCGGAATGAACCATCGCTATATATATACCCGGCGGCATGAACCATCGCCAAAAGAATAGCGGAATGAACCATCGCTATATATATACCCGGTGGCATGAACCATTGCCAAAAGAATAGCGGAATGAACCGTCGCTATATATATACCTGGCGGCATGAACCATCGCCAAAAGATAGTGGAATGCACCATCGCTATATATACCCGGCGGCATGAACCATCGCCAATAGAATAGCGGAATGAACCATTGCTATATATACCCGACGTCATGAACTATCGCCAATATAATAGCGGAATGTACCATCGGTATATATACCCGGCGGCATGAACCATCGCCAATAGAATAGTGTCATGATATCCCTCACTATAAAGAGGCAAATACCACTCTTCGCCACCTCGCTTCGACATACCAGAGGCATAATATGCATCGCTTAAGCGGCAAATATTCTTCATCACTATCATATGACAGCGGAAAGCTCATCGCTTCGCCATATTAGCGGTATAATATCCCTCGCTATAAGCGGCAAATATTCTTCATCATGATGGTATGACAGCGGCAATTAATATCCCTCGCTATATTATGATAGCGGCGTGTTCTTCGCTTCGACATATTAGCGGTAAATCTTCTTTCATCGCTACGGTATGACAGTGGCAAGTATCATCGCTTCGACACGACAACAGCATCATCGCCTCGACATGTCAGCGGCAATATCAGGAATGTATCACTTTGTTCCGCAGGCTCAAGAGGTACTTCCATGCACGTGCCACTTTGCCCCGTAGGCTCAAGAGGTGACCCCCGTACATGTGCACTTTGCCCATTGGACTCAAGAGTTGATCCCCATTCCACACAGTCTCATCCATATCCCACATGACCCTGCAACCACCATGGTTAGCAACAACATATTCCAATTATTTACACATATCATAAACACACATAAGCAATATAGTTGTGTCACACAACACTAACTACCATCATGCATAAGTATGTGCTTCCCATTTCTATCAACATGTTCCTAGGCCCTCAACAGCCCAAAAGTGCAAACCACTGCTCTGATACCACTAATGTAAGGACCCCCGTGCCCTTAACCCGTTATTAGTGTATTAACCCATGTATTTAGTGCATACAATCATGTAATCAGGGGAGAAAGAACAGCATGTGTAAGGACCCTAATCCTTAAGTGCGGAATTAAGGCATAATAGAGCTAATAACAATGATCAGAGTATAATAAACAAGTGGAGTCTATGAGCTTAAGCATTTACATGCCAAAATAAAGGACTACCAAAAGGGTTAATTACATTCCAATCAATGAATGTGTTCACTATAGTTTTACGCTACTCCTAGAGTAGGCACTATACAAAAGAATCCTGTCCTTTCATCTACCAAAGATGCTCTTGAAGCTCACTGTCTCAACCCGTTCAAGCCCTTCTATCATGCCAAAAAGGTACCTACAAGGACAACCCCCAAACATGAGCAATAATAATCATTCATATTCAACACAATATGAAGATAAAGCGTAAATGCATAATCAATATAAAACACTTCCTGTTTTCCATGCATTTCAAACGCTTCCCGTTTGGTTGTCCCTGTACCATAACTCATGAGTATAATCAACAGATTATTTTTAATGGCCAAAACATGTCATGACATCATATACCATCTCAAAAGTACCAAATATTGGTCACCATTCCCTAGTCTGTCCATCACAGTGTATTTTAATGCCCCTCGCTTATTTTCATATGGGCGGCATAGGATAACCTCGCTACAATGGACATGCGGCGCTCCCACCCCTCGCTTCACAGAGAGCGGCAAATACCCTTTCCTCGCCCCATATGACAACCACGCTCAAATGTGACATGCGGCGCTCCCACCCCTCGCTTCACATTTAGCGGAACCAATACAAAAAGCGGCAAGCATTAAAATCATCAAAGGATGACCACGACTCATGGGATGTGCATCCAATAATCATCATATGCATCTAACATCAATATGCATAAATTACCATGTATATGCATCCACTATGCAATACCACATATGGCATAAATCAACATGTATATGCATCCACAATGCAATACCACATATATACCCGCATCCACAATGCATAATCAATGAGTATATAAAATACATGTTACCGTTGGGTGCCCGTACGTTCACTACGCACCTTTCCAAAAGTGGAATTGGTCCGGCTTCAATTCCTCGGTTGTGTTGCTACCTGGGATGGTTCTACACAATCACACAACCCCATATTAGAAGCCAAATAATAGCCAAATACCAAAAATTTGACAAAATAAACCATTTTCCAAAATTCCACAGGCGGCGATCGATCGCTTCCCATAGGCGATCGGTCGCCTCAAAATTTACACAGCGGCGATCGGTCGCCCCAAACATGGCGATCGATCGCCATTCCTTTGAAAAACCTACTGCCTCTCGGCGATCGGTCGCCCCATTTTAGGCGATCGATCGCCTAACCCGTAAAAATGCCACTGTCTCTTGGCGATCGGTCGCCTCTTTTCAGGCGATCGATCGCCTCGCGCAGACATGCGTTTTTCACCATTTTAGTTCCCAAAATTTCTTCCAATCCATCCCAATACTCAAACCAACCAACCAACAACATTAATATCAACATGAACCACCAAAACACACCTTAAAACAACCATAAATCCAACCTTTAAACAAACCCACAACAACCCAACAAAACCCATTTTAAAACCATTCAAAATCAAACCAAACTCAAACAAAACCTTACAAAATTAAAGCATGAGGTACCCATACCTCTTGGGGATCTCAAATCACCCAATACTCTTCACAATACAAGATTTTGCAAGGACTTCTCTCCACCCAAAGGCTTGCGCTCGAAAATGGAAGGGGTAGGGTTTGTGGATTTGATTTGGTAAAGTGAAATAAGAGTGGATGGGGGTGGGGTTGGGTATAAAAGGTGTTGGATTAAAAAATTAAAATGCATACCAAGATATCCCATGGTGTATAAAACACCCCAACATGATATTTTCCAAATCATTTACTCAAAATGCACCAAATACCAATTAAACACATGATTTCTAATAAATTGCTACCAAGGGCAAATAAATCATGCTTCCAATAATATTTACCCAACATGCACCACATGCACCCTAAAATGCAATCCCGGGTCACCCCTATCCACATGACCATGCATTTCCATAAGGTAAATAAATCCCAAAACATAATCAATTACCACATAATTAATCATGTAAACACAATTAAAGCCAAATAGCAATTAACCATTTCGGGGATGTCACAATACTCCCCTACTTATAAGATTTCGTCCTCGAAATCACATGCACTTACCCCAATAGAAACTAAACATAAACTCATACCAGAGAATAGTTCCGGGTAGTGCTGCACCATATGCTGCTCCGTCTCCCACGTAGCCTCCTCGACACCCCTCCGATCCCACTGAACTTTGATCATCGGTATCACTTTGTTCCGAAGTATACGGTCTGCTCTGTCCAGAATTCTAACAGGCCGTTCTACATAAGATACATCTGACTCTAACTGAACTTCGGAAGGCTGTAACACGTGAGACGGATCCGGCTCATATTTTCGCAGCATCGATACATGAAACACATCATGTATCCCAGATAAAGAAGGCGGTAAAGCCAGTCGGTAAGCTAAAGTGCCGATGCGCTGCAAGATCTCGTACGGTCCGACATACCTCGGAGACAGTTTCCCGCGCATCCCAAATCGCACAACGCCTCTGAAAGGCGAGATCTTCAAAAGGACCTTATCTCCCAACTGAAATTCCAAGGGTCTCCGCCGTTTATTCGCATAAGCTGCCTGTCTGTCTTGGGCCGCTTTCATTCTCTGCCTTATAATCTTTATCTTCTCTTCCATTTCCCGGATCAACTCAGGTCCTCCGACTGGTCTACTGTCCAAATCATCCCAGCATAAGGGTGATCTACATCGTCTGCCATAAAGAGCTTCAAACGGAGCCATCTGAATACTTGCCTGGTAGCTATTGTTATAAGAAAACTCTACCAGAGGCACTGAATCTTGCCAAGAGGCGTCGAACTCCAAAACACAAGCTCTCAGCATGTCCTCGAGCGTCTGAATTGTGCGCTCGGTCTGGCCATCCGTCAGAGGATGATAAGCAGTGCTCAATCTGACTTCAGTTCCCAAGGCTGACTGAAGGCCTTCCCAAAAATGAGATGTGAATCGCGGATCTCGATCCGACACAATGGAAACGGGGATCCCGTGCAATCTCACCACATCTCTAATATATAACTGCGCCATCCTCAAGAATGTAAATGTCATGCTATAGGGGATAAAATGGGCTACCTTAGTCAATCTGTCCACAATCACCCAAATAGCATCGAAACCGGAAGCACTCCTCGGCAAATGAGTTACGAAGTCCATGGAAATGTGCTCCCATTTCCACTTCGGTATCTCCAAGCTTCTCAACTCGCCGCCAGGTCTCTGCCTATCTGCCTTAACCTGCTGGCAGATCAGACACCTCTTCACAAAAGCGACGACATCAGACTTCATTCTCTTCCACCAAAACTGACCACGCAGATCTCTGTACATCTTCTTCCCGCCTGGGTGGATGCTAAGTCTGCTACTGTGAGCTCGCTCCAAGATCCCCTTACGCAACTCCGGCGTACTCGGAACTACCCAGCGGTTACCCAATCTCAAAGATCCGTCGTCGGCCACTCTGAACTTCGTCGGCTGACCAAGATGCACTATAGACAACCATCTCTGAACCTCAGCATCTGATCTCTGAGCTCTCCTGATGTTCTCATAAATATCTGGCTCAGCTAATAAGGTAGAGACATACACTGGTGATGTATCTATATCAAAATCATAGCCGAGATGGCAATAGGAGGTCATCATAGCCGACAAATGGATGACGTCCTCCGCAGAACTCCTCACTTTCCGGCTCAAGGCGTCCGCTGTCAAATTGGCTTTCCTGGGATGGTACTCTATCTCACAGTCATAGTCCTTGAGTAGGTCCATCCATCTCCTCTGTCTCATGTTCAGCTCCGCCTGAGTGAATAGAAACTTGAGGCTCTTGTGATCCGTGTATATGGTGAATGAAGTACCATATAAATAATGCCTCCAGATCTTCAGGGCAAAGATGATAGCCGCCAATTCCAAGTCATGAACTGGATATCTGGTCTCATGCGGCTTCAACTGCCTCGATGCATAAGCTACCACATGCTTATCTTGCATCAGAACACACCCAAGGCCCTAAAGTGATGCATCAGTATACAGAACAAATCTGGAGTTCTCCGTCGGGATCACTAACACTGGCGCCGTCGTCAACCGGTGCTTCAATTCCTGGAAGCTCTCCTCACAAGCTTCTGACCAAAAGAAAGGCACTCCCTTCTGAGTCAACTGAGTCAGCGGCTTGGCAATCTTCGAAAAGCCAGCGACAAAGCGCCGATAATACCCGGCCAAACCAAGAAAACTCCGAATCTCAGGCACAGAAGTGGGGGCAGCCCACTCCATCACAGCCTCAATCTTCTTGGGGTCCACTGATATCCCGCTGCTCGAAATGACATGCCCCAGAAACACTACACTGCTCAGCCAAAACTCGCACTTACTGAGCTTAGCATACAACTGATGCTCTCTGAGAATCTGGAGCACTGTCCTCAAGTGTTTCACATGATCTTCCTCGCTCCGGGAGTAGATAAGAATGTCGTCAATAAACACGATGACGAACTGATCAAGATACTGCTGAAACACTCTGTTCATCAGACTCATGAAGACTGCTGGAGCATTCGTCACACCGAACGGCATCACTAAGAACTCATAATGCCCGTATCGTGTCCGGAATGCTGTCTTCTGCACATCATCCTCTCTGACCCGAATCTGATGATACCCGGACCTCAAATCAATCTTGCTATACACCCTGGTACCTTGCAACTGATCAAACAAGTCGTCAATCCTTGGGAGAGGATACTTGTTCTTCACTGTAGCCTTATTCAGCTGCAGGTAATCGATGCACAGCCGCATCGAACCGTCCTTCTTCTTCACAAAGAGAACTGGTGCGCCCCATGGCGACACGCTCGGGCGTATATATCCCTTGTCCAAGAGATCCTGCAACTGTTCTTTCAACTCTCTCAACTCAGCCGGTGCCATCATATAAGGTGCACGAGAGATAGCGGATGTCCCTGGCAACAGCTCGATCCCAAACTCGACTTCCCTAGCCGGTGGGAATCCTGGGATCTCTTCTGGAAATACATCGGCGAACTCTGCCACTACTGGTACATCCTCCACTCTGAGTTCTTTACTCTTCCCAGACGTGTCCACGGCATAAATGAGATAGCCCGTGTGACCACGTTCCAACAATTGAGACATCTTGATCGCTGAAATCAACGGAATCTTCGCACGAGACCCGTTGCCATAGAAAGTCCACTGACTGCCCAACTCGGGTCTGAACTTCACTGTCCTCTGTCGGCAATCTACCACTGCCTGATAGCTGTTCAGAACATCAATACCCAAGATGCAGTCGAAGTCTGACATACCCAGCACAATCAAGTCTGATCTCAACTCGTTGCCCTCAAAATAAATGAGGCAGTCTGCCATAAACTGATCCGCAACGACATTTCTTCCAGTGGGTGTCGAGACAAGGAGATGCGTGGGTAAAGAAGACGTGCGCATATGGTGTCTTTCCACAAATCCCACAGACACAAAAGAATGGGAGGCACCTGTATCTATCAAAACAAAAGCAGGGTACGTAAATAAATGGCACGTACCGGCAATCACCTCCTCCGGGGCTGCCTGAGCCTGCTCTCTGGTCAGTGCATATACCTGTCCCTGGGGCGGTCCCACTGTCTGACCTCCCGACGGACGAGGCCCAAACTGCTGCCTCTGCTGCACTGTCCTGTCCTCAAACCTTGGCCTGCTGCCCTGATACTCTGACTGGCCTCCCCTGGTGGGACAATACCGAGCAATGTGGCCCATCTTGCCACAAACATAACATGCAGGACACTTGTTTGAAGAATGTGGCCCTCCACAATTGTTGCACCTTGGCTCTCCCGGCCTATCCCCTTGTGAAGATCCTCGACTGGCGGACAAATTTCCCTTCTTGCCATCCTGTTTCTGGCCAAAATATTTCTTTCCACCATACCGCGAAGATGAAGAGGCACCACGGGGTTTAAATGGCTCACCCCGAGGCCTCAAACTGTCACTAGTCTGCCTCTGTTGCGGTACCGGTGGTGGCATGGCATATGCTCCCACTCCTAGCTCAGCAAGCTCCGCTCTTGTGAGAGCATCATCAAAAGAAGTTGGGTTATTGATGATAACCCGGTCATAGAGCTCCGGTCACAGTCCTTTCATGAAATTTCTCATCTTGGCACGTCCATCAGAGGCAATATGGGGGACATACCTCAGTAGTGATGAGTACTGTGTGGCATAGTCTGCCACTGTCATGTTCCCCTGCCTCAGACTTGTAAATTCATCCTCCTTCGTCTGTCTTGCTGCCGCGGAGAAGTATCGGTTCAAGAACCTGGTCCTGAAGAGCGTCCAATCAATCACGGTACCTAGTGCTCTCATCTCCATCACTGTGCTCCTCCACCACATCAATGGTTTCTTAGCCAACTGGAACTCCGCCAGCCTCAGCCAAGCAGTAATAGCACAAGGAGCCGATACAAAGATCTCCTCAAGTCTCTCCAGCCACTCTTCAGCTTCTTCTCCGGACTCTGTCCCCTCAAACCGGGGCGGATGATAAGACAGAAACTGAGTCAAGCTAATCTCACCCGGTAGCAATAACTGAACTACTGGTTCCATCCCTACGGCCGGTGAAGGTAGAGGATTAGCCTGTCCAATACTCGCATTCACACTTCCAACATCTCCGACTTCCTCATTAGCAGCCATGCTGTAACACAAATGTTAACAACAATCCAAAGCAATATATATATCATGTCGTTAGATAACAGGAGTGATATAAGCATGTTAGTATAACCAAATATACACCAATATGCACCACATGCATAAACATGCTTCAAATGTAAGCACCTAGCCAAACATGCTAAGGCTACCCTTCACTCGTTCCCGGGTTCTCTAACCACTGCTCTGATACCACTAATGTAAGGACCCTAATCCTTAAGTGCGGAATTAAGGCATAATAGAGCTAATAACAATGATCAGAGTATAATAAACAAGTGGAGTCTATGAGCTTAAGCATTTACATGCCAAAATAAAGGACTACCAAAAGGGTTAATTACATTCCAATCAATGAATGTGTTCACTATAGTTTTACGCTACTCCTAGAGTAGGCACTATACAAAAGAATCCTGTCCTTTCATCTACCAAAGATGCTCTTGAAGCTCACTGTCTCAACCCGTTCAAGCCCTTCTATCATGCCAAAAAGGTACCTACAAGGACAACCCCCAAACATGAGCAATAATAATCATTCATATTCAACACAATATGAAGATAAAGCGTAAATGCATAATCAATATAAAACACATCCTGTTTTCCATGCATTTCAAACGCTTCCCGTTTGGTTGTCCCTGTACCATAACTCATGAGTATAATCAACAGATTATTTTTAATGGCCAAAACATGTCATGACATCATATACCATCTCAAAAGTACCAAATATTGGTCACCATTCCCTAGTCTGTCCATCACAGTGTATTTTAATGCCCCTCGCTTATTTTCATATGGGCGGCATAGGATAACCTCGCTACAATGGACATGCGGCGCTCCCACCCCTCGCTTCACAGAGAGCGGCAAATACCCTTTCCTCGCCCCATATGACAACCACGCTCAAATGTGACATGCGGCGCTCCCACCCCTCGCTTCACATTTAGCGGAACCAATACAAAAAGCGGCAAGCATTAAAATCATCAAAGGATGACCACGACTCATGGGATGTGCATCCAATAATCATCATATGCATCTAACATCAATATGCATAAATTACCATGTATATGCATCCACTATGCAATACCACATATGGCATAAATCAATATGTATATGCATCCACAATGCAATACCACATATATACCCGCATCCACAATGCATAATCAATGAGTATATAAAATACATGTTACCGTTGGGTGCCCGTACGTCCACTACGCACCTTTCCAAAAGTGGAATTGGTCCGGCTTCAATTCCTCGGTTGTGTTGCTACCTGGGATGGTTCTACACAATCACACAACCCCATATTAGAAGCCAAATAATAGCCAAATACCAAAAATTTGACAAAATAAACCATTTTCCAAAATTCCACAGGCGGCGATCGATCGCTTCCCATAGGCGATCGGTCGCCTCAAAATTTACACAGCGGCGATCGGTCGCCCCAAACATGGCGATCGATTGCCATTCCTTTGAAAAACCTACTGCCTCTCGGCGATCGGTCGCCCCATTTTAGGCGATCGATCGCCTAACCCGTAAAAATGCCACTGTCTCTTGGCGATCGGTCGCCTCTTTACAGGCGATCGATCGCCTCGCGCAGACATGCGTTTTTCACCATTTTAGTTCCCAAAATTTCTTCCAATCCATCCCAATACTCAAACCAACCAACCAACAACATTAATATCAACATGAACCACCAAAACACACCTTAAAACAACCATAAATCCAACCTTTAAACAAACCCACAACAACCCAACAAAACCCATTTTAAAACCATTCAAAATCAAACCAAACTCAAACAAAACCTTACAAAATTAAAGCATGAGGTACCCATACCTCTTGGGGATCTCAAATCACCCAATACTCTTCACAATACAAGATTTTGCAAGGACTTCTCTCCACCCAAAGGCTTGAGCTCGAAAATGGAAGGGGTAGGGTTTGTGGATTTGATTTGGTAAAGTGAAATAAGAGTGGATGGGGGTGGGGTTGGGTATAAAAGGTGTTGGATTAAAAAATTAAAATGCATACCAAGATATCCCATGGTGTATAAAACACCCCAACATGATATTTTCCAAAGCATTTACTCAAAATGCACCAAATACCAATTAAACACAGGATTTCTAATAAATTGCTACCAAGGGCAAATAAATCATGCTTCCAATAATATTTACCCAACATGCACCACATGCACCCTAAAATGCAATCCCGGGTCACCCCTATCCACATGACCATGCATTTCCATAAGGTAAATAAATCCCAAAACATAATCAATTACCACATAATTAATCATGTAAACACAATTAAAGCCAAATAGCAATTAACCATTTCGGGGATGTCACAGCATGCAACCATAGCATAATGTACCAACCATAAAATTTCTTACATTATTCCACATAATGTTCAAATTCCCCATAATACTCAACCCTTACGTATGCATCTTATAATACACTAACATATTCTCAATTCATTTAGCAATTCCTTAATTAATTGCATGCAACCCATAATTGAAATGAAAAGAGAAAGGCCCTTGCCTTTGTATACAACCCATATATACATATAGTAGTGCTCACATGCGAGCATCAATCAAATGTATATGTATCTAATGTATAAAATACTATGCTCAATACCGTCACTGGTACTTTGATCCTGGAAGCACCTCCAATCCATAACTCGATCTCAACTCGGAGCTACCGCTGTACCTGTTCAGCCTGCTCCAACAGAGACAGCGCCCACAAGGGGTGAGCATACCAATACCATCGATCCAATAATCACAATATAACAGTTCATAATTTATAGAATGTAAATGCCATGAATTTTAAAAGATACTCCCTGGATGGTATCATCCTCATCCAGGATCCCCTGTGCTGTTCCTATTCTGAAAACAACTGAAACCATAAAATTCCCAAAAGCAGTTAATCATCTCATTGATTAACTAAATCCATTCCTCCCATGCCAGTTTCATAATCAAATATGATTAAGTCATTAAACAAATGACCATAGATATCACATATATCTAACCAATGATTCCATGGTTCTATTTCATCGCTCGCTCCACATTAGCGGCATTTTAACCTCTCGCACGCTCAACAGCAGCGGCATCATAACCGATGTTCGCTCAACAGCGTCAACATCCCAATCATTGCTCGCGCAAAAGCGGCACCATATTATTCCCAATGTATATCCATTTATTGCAAATACAATAAACAATGCATTTAACAGTTGCAATAATATAAAAGGCTATGCTCGTACGTTATACGTACCTTATAATTCCGTAGTCCGAACCAAACCTTGACTGAGTCCCGCGACGCGATGAATTATGTGCTAACACATAAAATAACTCATATTTATTAATGAGCACACAACACATACCCAAGCATGAATCAAACCCCCAAATACATCATCAATGTACCCATACAAGCTCTTAAAAATTTAAGGAGTTTTTTTATTTTTTAAAATTCTTTTTACTATTCATCCTTACCGATCGATCGGTAACTTCTGCCGATCGATCGGTAAAACCCAGATTTCTCATTTTTGGCTACGGCACTCGACCGATCGATCGGTAACTCCTACCGATCGATCGGTAGAACCCTGAAACTCAAAAATCACCATTTCAGCACCTCAAATCCTTCCCCAAACCCAAACCAACAATTACCAACAACCACAACACTTCATAAACTCCATTAAAACCCATAAAAACACTAAACAATAATTTAACAATTCCTCCAAAAATCCCAAAACCCAAATCAATTACCATACCCAACTAAACACAATAAAATTACTACCAATACGAAGATAAAAGCGAGGGGAAGAATATTACCCAATTATCTTCGAGAGATTTCGCCCCGAAGTCGAGCCTTGCTCGATTCTCTTCCAAGAGAAAAGAGGGGAAAGAGGAAGGGAAGGGGGAGAAGAGGGAGATGGCGTGGAGAGAGGAGAAGGGAGAGGAAACGAAAATGGCTGAGCACCGAGTCCACCTGGTATATATAGTACCAAGGCCCAAAAATCCCGAGTCATCCAAAAGTACATCATGACTGAGTTAAAAATCATACGTGTTCAATAAACACCTCTCAATCTCAATTTCCAGTACCAACCCCAACACAAATCACCCCAGACCCCAGATCCCACCAAAAACTCAATTCCAAGGTTTAACACCACGATGAGAATACATTCTCAACCCTTGGATCCAACGATCCCAAATACCCGATTTAAAATCCTTGGGAGTCCCAATAATGTAATTAATTCATAATTGCCACAATTAATCCATTAAGGATCATTACCACACCGGGATTTACACCAATAATTCCCGGGCATCACAGCCGGTATTGAGTAGGGTACCTTACACATTAAATACACATTCACTCATTTGTTGCTCGCATGTGAGCACTACTATATGTGTATATGGTTTGTATAAAAAGGCAAGGGCCTTTGTCTTTTCATTATAAGGGTGCATGCTATGTAAGTGGACTTAGTTGGGGGAATTTGGACATTATATGGAATAATGCAAGAAATTTTATTATTGGTATATTATGCTATGGTAGCATGTGGTTTTTCCCCCTGAGTACATGATTGTATGCACTAAATACATGGGTTAATACACTAATCGTGGGTTAAGGGCACGAGGTTCTTCAGGTTCATACAAGGGATCCCCTAAGTCTTGTCAACAAACTTAGCCAACAATTGTCATCAAATAATAATGCATAAAATTGTTTTGCAACATTCTAAACATCAAAATCCGATAAAAATATAGAACAAAAGTTAGAAATACCAAAGTAACGATAGGCGTTGACTTCTTGCGTTGCTCCATCGTCCTTCTCTCCCGATGTGTCTTCTTCTTCAATGGTGTGTTGTATGGATGAAGGTTGGTTGATGGAGAGTGATTGAGGCTGATATTGTAGGGTATAATATGAGCCAAGAAGTCTGATTTTCATCCAAGACAATTCCATATATAGTGGTAGAGGAGTTTTCAATCCTTTGGACACAAAATAACCAAGAAGGAAACAAAATCTCGATTTTTTCATGTTTGGCGATCGATCGGTAAACTCTGTCGATCGATCGGTACAAAATGACGATTGATCAGTAAATGTTTCTCGAGCAAGACGATCGATCGCCACTCTTGAAATTCAGAAATTTGCGATTTCATCCTTTCTTTAACATGTTTGCTCGGTTTGGTCCTTTTTCATCATGTTTAGCTTATTTTCTCCACTTTTATGCATTTGGACCTAGATTCCTGAAATATATAAATATATACCAAAACACGTAATATTGTCCAGGAATAACTACAAAACACCTCTAATCTCATAGCAAATTAAGCATAAAAATCACACTTATCAACTTTACCAAACTTAGACTTGATCGTCTCGATCAAGAAATAAGATCAAAAAGTAGAGTTCAATATTTAAGATTCAAATGAACCAATTCGCAGTCAATCACGTAGCCCAGACATCTCACTTACAGAACAAACAAGTCAATCAGAAAGTTTAACAAATCGTGTTTTCTCCTAGATCAAGCAACATTTCTCCAAATCAGAATGTGCCTGTGTGCTATTATCACCTTCAAGTTTCATGTAATTTTCATAGATCAAATAATGCTAGTCAATGAAAGTCAAGATTATCATTGAGCATCCCATAGTCCTATTTTCAAACACTTCTCCAATAATGTAGTCACTCCCTAGACTTGGATCAAAAAGACTTTTTACGCTTGTAATGTTAGGCCTATGTGTTGGCTTAAAAGAAAATATAGGATACCACAAAGAAGAGAGTATAATCATGTAATGTTCATCATTTAGAACAAATTTGAGCTTCTCTTCTTTTCTTTTATAGCCTTGGCCACTTTGGGTCTTAGTTAGATACTTTTCTCAAGGCTCTTTCTATTCTTTTCTTTTCTTGCAAGGCCCCGATCTTTGATTTATGTTAATTAAAAATAATTTGGCAATTTATTAATAATTAATTTGAAATTAATTAATTTGAAGTGAAATTGACAATGTGAATGTCAACTACAATTTAATCGAAACATGACATATTTTTGAAATTGTAAAATAAACTCCATTAATATTTTAGAAATAAATTATTAAAATGAAGAATTATATTTTGTGTTATAATAATGGAGATAAATCCCAAGTGTTGTGATCACCTGGGATTATAGATGTTAATCCCAAAGTATTAATAACCCCTAAAATTCTTTTTTCGTGGCGATTTGGAGTTTAATCGCGGTGTTGGGCCTCCCAAGCTCGTCTATTTGGGTATTTGGGATTGTTGGATCCTGAGGTTGAGATTATATTTCATTTTGGTGAAAAACCTATGAATTGGGTTTTTGGTGTAACTCGGGATCTGGGGTGCTTTGGGTGGGCACCAGTGTGGGTTTTTGAGGTTAGAGAGAGAGTTTTTGAAAACAGATGATTTTTAATGAATCATGATGTATTTGTGGGGCTATTGGTATTTCGGGGCAATTTTGATATATATACCAGTTGAACTCGAGATTTTAATTATGGAAATCATTTTCACGCCCCGTCTGTCTCTCTCTTCCTCCTCGGCCTCTTACCGTTTTCCCTCAACCTCCGCCGCCGTCCGGCCACCATCCGGCGCGTCCGAACCACCATCGTCTTCGTCTCTTTCAGGCGCAACTTTCCACACCAAGAATCTGAAGTTTTGTCGCGGATTGCGTTCGGATTTACCAAAAAAAGCGCAGAAGTTCGAATTCTAGGGTTCATCCGGTTTCGAGAGTTTTCCTTCAGATTTTCGATTGGGTAATCTTCCTTACCCCTTATTAGTTCTTCTCCTGGAATCCCCTTCATTTTTGGTGTAGTTTGGTTCGAATTGTTCACTCATGTGTGGTGTAGCGTTCGATTTTGGGGTTTTGGCAGGAGGGGCGGTTGTTTATGATGTTAATGGTTCGAATGAGGGGTGGTTCTTGTACAATTTTCGTAGATGTCTCATTCGATTTCCCTCCCTGCACGTGCTCAATTCTTGGAATGTTTGGGGTCAATGTTTGGAATGTCTTTTTCTGCTGTTTGTTCGAAGTGTTGCTATTTTTTTGGGTTTTGTGTGTGCTCTGCCCCGGGTCCTTTAAATGGTCAATTGTCACGTGTTGACAATATTTTTGAGGGTCATGGATGTGCTTGGGCATGGGTTGCATGTTCGTAAATAATTGTGAATTATTTATCGTATTAGCACATCATTCCTCGGGGCATGGAACCCAAGCAAGGTTTGGCTCGGACTACGGAGATTTAAGCTGCGTTTAGCGTACGAGCATGTCTTTAAATTATATTTTTGCAAGTGTGATGCATGATATAATATATATATGCGATGACCTATAAGATATGGGAATGAAACTTGATTAAGTTATTTGATTCACGTGATGAGATGCATGGTGCCGCTATGAAGCGAGCAAATGATGAGATGTGGTCGCTGCGAAACGAGTACCATTAGTATGACACCACCTTGAAGTAAGAAGGAAAAAAAAATGTGGCATTTGACTAGATATCTAAGATATCTCTATTTTATTCCCTATTATTATGAATAGGAACAGAGACGTAAGTTAATCAAAGAGGTGATTAACTGGTATTGGAAGTTAATGAAATCTCAATATGATATCTAGAATTACGATAATTACTAGATAAAGAAGATGTAATGAGATGTTGTTAATTTGAAATTGGCCAGGGTTAACCAATGTAATGATTAATTGCATATTTGAGATTTGATGATTTATCTGTTTTGAGAACATGGATATTACAGGGGAAAGCCAGGATGAGGATGATGCCATCCAGGAAGTGTCACATATTGTGATATCCTCGAAAGGATTATGTGTTTACATGCTATCAAAGTGTTGATAATTATGTATTGAGGTGATTTAATTTGGGGTTTATGGGTTATGCTTTATGTGGTAAAAGCACGTAATTAAGTTGGGGAATTAATTTATGTGGTTGGTGTTATATTTATTTTGATGATATGGTTTAGGAGGCATGCTAGGTGTTTTTGATGATGTATTGATGTGGTAAAATTATAAAATATCAAGGAGGGATATTTTTATACATCGTACGAAATACCGGGACACAATTAAATACCACAAGGCCACCCTACAAGCAACCACCCCCCCCCCCCCCAAGTGGCTGAATCACGCCCATACCCCCCTGTTTTCAGGCATGCAGATTGATCAACCATGCCTCTTCCATCACTTCTTTCCCACTCTCTTCTCTCGGTTTCCTCTCCCTTCTTTCCAGAAACATATCGTCCAACATATGAACTGATTATAGGAGAAGATAATTGGTGTTTTGTTGATCGGAATGTAACAAAAATCGAAGAGCAAAAGTGGTGAGGAATCATATGTTTTTCCCAGATTTCGGTTTTTAAGCATATGTTTTCTTTATAGCAGATTTGGCATGCTAGTTTAAGGTTCGACGAAATCTTGTTATGAGTGCTTGCATGTGATGTTTATGAAGCCCCTAGCATGTTTTGTTAAGTAACTTACATGCTTTATATGTTAGATTTCGAGTTGTGAAAAGTGGTCCTCGAAAATCTGGGCAGGGAAACTGCCCTGTTTTTGTTTGAGTAGGGGTTTAATCATGAGGATTTGAAGCATGCTAGCTTAGGTTTTGGTTGAACCTTTGATGTGAATACGTGCATGGTAGTGTTTTTAAGATGCCAGTATATTTCCTTGAGCATGTTTCATGTGTTATGTGAAGGATTTAATCATGTGAAATGAAGTGTTCGAAAATTCTGGGCGATGATTATATGCCCTGTTTTTCACGGAAAATTGGACGAGTGTTGAATTTGTGGGCTCATTATGAAGCATGCAAGCTTAGGTTTTGATTAAACCTTTGACGTGAACACATACATGGTAGTTTTGTGAAGTTATTAGCATGTTTCCTTGAGCATGAGTTACGGGTTATGTGGTAGTTTTGTTGTTGTGAAGATGCATGCTCGAAAAATCTGGGCAAGGTTCATATGCCCTGTTTTTCTGGAATTTCTGGTTGAGTGCTGAAATTGAGGGGTTATTACGATGCATGCTGGGCTTAGTTTTGTTGAAACTTTGATTTTAGCACTTGCATGAAAGTATTGTGGAGTCCCTAGCACTTTTGTTCGAGCACATTACACATATTATGAAGCGGTTTTAAGAGCATGAAAAGAGGTGCTCGAACATTTCTGGAAAAAAAATCAGTAGTGTTCCATTTTCGAAAAATGGGAATTTTATTAAGTTTATGATATTGGATCATTATGAGGTGCGTAATATTGTGTTGTGTGGTTATGTAGAACCATCCCAGGTACCAGCACAGTCGAGGAGATAAAGTATGTTGACTCCTCTACATTTTGGAAAGGTACGTAAGCGACGTACGGGCATCCCAACGGTAACATGTATTCGTGTTTATTTATTTAACACAAGATAAAGTAAAGTATGCATAAGATGGTGCATTATGATATGATACATGTTGACATGCATTGTTTTTGCATAAGAATGCTGTGTAATATAAGAGGTGTATTCCATGAGTCAAGGTTATCCCAGTGAGGATTTTAATGCTTACACTATAATTCCGTTGAAAATGTGGAGCGAGAGGTAGAGGACCGTTCGCACATGGAGGCGTGAATTTCCATAAGAAGCGAGGAAGAATACCGTTTACGTGGAGTTCCATAAGAAGCGAGGAAGAATTCCGCTTACGTGGAAAAGTAAGAAGCATTGCAATACACTAATGATAAAATGACTCAAGATTGAAGTAAGGATTTAAGAAGTAAAGATATGTCATGACATTATTAAGGAACCATAATATCATATAATGTTTTTATCATGAATTATGGTACAGGGACAACTAATGGGCGTTTTAAATGCATTGGAAATACAGGAAATATTTTATGACTATGATTATGCATTTATGCTTTACATTCATATTATGTTTGTATGAATTATGATATGCTAATGTGATGGGGGTTGTCCTTGTAGGTGCTTTTGCTAAGGAGAACTAGGGTCAGGTTGATAAGCTGAGCTGTAAGGAGTGCTACAAGATAGCAAGATGAAGACTTATTTTGTATAGTTTCTACTAGGAGTGCAGTAGAAGTAGCCTTACCCAAATTTGTTAAAGAATGTAACAAATTTCTTTTGGCATGTCATACATACATGTAAACCTTAAGCTCAATTGTCAACACGACTTACAACTCTGATTTGATATGATTAGTTCTCTTAATTGCACCTTATAGTATGTTGAGATAACGGGGTCTTACACATATATTCCACAACATTTACATTTTTGTAAATTATGTATTATGTCATTATGATTATGAAATTGTGGAATTGGTATGCTCACCCCGTGTGGGGGCTGTCATTGTTGGGATAGGTGGAACAGGTACATCGATGGCTTTGGAGATGAGCTCGAACTGTTGATTGGAGACACTTCTAAGATTGAGGTACCAGGGCTTGATGGAGCAAGGTATCGTATAGGGTATTTGATATACACCTGAGGGATATATACACATTCACGATGCTCGCATGTGAGCACGATTATACTTGTATATGGGTTGTATATAAAGGCATGAGCCTCTCCCTCTTTCATTTTATGTTGCATGCAATTAGTGGTAGAATTGTTGAATGATATGAGAGCCATTGGTGTATTATGAGGGTGTTGAAACCCACTTTTGTTGTCTTATTAGTGTGGTGTCTTCCCTGGCTGGGAATTTACTTAGTGTTTCTATTTTCTGTTAAGTATTGTGCTTTCCCTGGCCGGGAGTTATGTTATGTGATGTGCTTTTATTTCCGGATTGCTCAATTTATGGGGAGACTCTGCCCAAATTTTTATAAAAGTCCACAATGTAAAAGTGGTGTAATGGGGATGGTAATGGGCGAAATCTATGAGTCTATTTGTTGGTAGAGATGATCTTATAATGTTAAACATTATTTAATGTTGGGATAATGGGAAACATGAAATGACTCCTTTGAAAGAATGAAAAGAAAATGAAAAAAAAATTTATACACATACGACGTCATAAATGAACTGATGACGAGTGAAGTGTTGGGGTCTTACATTAGTGGTATCAGAGCAGTGGTTGCTGATTGGGGCTGTTAAGGGCCTAGGAAATTGTTGATAGCACATAATTAAGCATGATGGCATTAATGTTGAATGACACAACTAGTTGTTTATGTGCTTTTATAATATGAAAAGTGGTATCGCTAACCATTGTGGTTGCAGGAATCGTGTGAAACACGATAGGATGGCATTAATGGTAATGTCTGGCACTCCGTATGTTATGTGCCAAGGAATCTGGTTTTTAAGAAAATCAGGTAAAGGGATATTTCCGAGGTAACATGTCTTGGTATACGTATTGACATGCAAGTGGTTGCATATATGTATTGCATGTTTGATGCATAGCGTATATGGCTATTGTTGCTAACCATGATGGTTGCACGTTACAGGAAATATGGAATATGAAAAGGAATGATGATTATGCATCCCAGGAGTCTTGTTTATCACAGTGAGGATTTTAATGCTTACGCTTATATCGCTAAAAATGTGGAGCAA
Organism: Haberlea rhodopensis; assembly: GCA_907163345.1. NCBI lineage: Eukaryota > Viridiplantae > Streptophyta > Magnoliopsida > Lamiales > Gesneriaceae > Haberlea > Haberlea rhodopensis. Next base: position 276,448 of record CAJQUN010000320.1, read on the forward strand.
GGCTTGCAAATGGAGGCGAGGATTCCGCTACAAATGTGGAGCAAGGCTTGCACATGGAGGCGAGGATTCCGCTAAAAATGTGGAGCAAGGCTTGCACATGGAGGGGGGTATACCATACTAAGCGGGGAAGAATGTACCGCTAGTATGAAGAGTGGAGAAGAATGTACCGCTTGTTATGAAATAATGAAGCGGGGAAGAAGGTACCCCTCATTATGAAGTTAAGAAGTAAGAAGCATTAAAATACACTGATGGCAAACAGACTAGGGATTGGTGATTGATAGCGGTGATGTATTCCGCTGTGTCGATTGATGATGATTCATCTCTTTATGATGATTGGCGATGGTTCATACCGCCGGACACGGATGATAGCGGTGATGTATTCCGCTGTGTCGATTGATGATGATTCATCTCTTTATGATGATTGGCGATGGTTCATACCGCCGGACACGGATGATAGCGGTGATGTATTCCACTGTGTCGATTGATGATGATTCATCTCTTTATGATGATTGGCGATGGTTCATACCGCCGGACACGGATGATAGCGGTGATGTATTCCGCTGTGTCGATTGATTATGATTCATCTCTTTATGATGATTGGTGATGGTTCATACCGCCGAACACGGATGATAGCGGTGATGTATTCCGCTGTGTCGATTGATGATGATTCATCTCTTTATGATGATTGGCGATGGTTCATACCGCCAGACACTGATGATAGCGGTGATGTATTCCGATGTGTTGATTGATGATGATTCATCTCCTTGTGGTGATTGGCGATGATTCATGCCGCCGAATATGTTGATAGCGATGCCTTATTCCGCTATGATGATTTGCGACAGTTCATGCCGCCGGATATGCGGATAGCGATGCCTCGTTCCGCTATTGTGTGGATGATGATTAGTGCTCAGGTGTATAGCGAGGTTTCATGCCACTTATTATATGACGAAGTATCATGCCGTCGATTTTGTAGCGATGGATTATGCCACCGTCGAGCAACAGGTGTGTATTTACGTATTGCTATTGAGCAACGGTGACAGGTATGCTGCTATTCATTTAGCGATGAGTCATGGTATCTTATTATCTCTTTAGTGTTACTCTTGATATCATGTATCTTGATGTGTATCGTCACAAGTTGACGATGTTGTATGTATCTCATGCGTTGACTTGTGCTATCGCGGGATGACAGTAATATGGAGGATGTTTTTATGTAGTCGTATACGATCGTGTGTTTGTGGTGCCAATGTCGAGCACAAGGTGGTGTCTACGTCACCGGTTGACGTGACCCTTATACTGAGCGGGTTGCTCGAGGAATGGATGGACGCGCTGTACATGTGATTGTACCGCAGCATATGTTTGAGGTGATCATATCACGAGTGGTGATACCCTTGAGGTATGCTCGTTGGAATGGCTTTTTGGCCATGTGATTTGACGACAGGAGTAATCATGGAGGAAATTTCTCGCTTTCTGTCGATGTGACATGTGGTAGACATGGTCACACCACCCTTGAGGGTGTAGAATGGGTCCTAAAGGATTAGGATCAGGTTATGTTAAGTACATAGGGACACTGGAGTGTCCAGGGTGTATCGGCATTAGAGGAATGTTGGGTAAAGACCCACTACTCTATTGATTTTTCTTCCCACGGTATTGTATGCCGTGCGGAAACGTCCGTCTTGTTGGTAAGTTTGAGGTAAACCTAAAGAGGCGGCAACTTGTTTGTTTGCCCCGTGTGTGCAGCACCATGATGGGCTTGCTAAAGCCAATATACTGCTCGTTGGAACCAAGTTTGATAAATCGTAAGGTGATACGATGTGGATTGCGGTGGACTCTAGTAGTCACCACGTCATTTGAGGTTGAGGTTACGCATGCCTCACTGAAACGTGTATACGTTATGTATTAATCTTAGACGAGACTTGTCTGGGACTGCTCATTTTCGTTGGGGTACCAACAAGAGAGTCATCAAGTCATTGTTGACTCGATCTGGAGAATCCATGTATTTGGGGTGCAATGGGTGCTATTGTATCCAGGTTTTCCGAACTGTGGTTCGAGACTGGTGGATCTCGAGTTCGATGGCACTTCCCTTTTGGGGAAGGAGGTAGTATTATACCTATTGGGAATCTTTGAAAAATTCAGTAAGTTGGTCCATGTGTTGTTGATTTTGGGAATCACACCGTGTGTTGTTAATCGTCGATTATCATTCTCCACTGGGTGGGAATGACTCAGAATTGACGGTTGTGTTGAGGCTTAGGGGTATGTTGTAGATATCCGAGCCAAGTGCATTGAGTATGCATGTGGTGTCCGTGCTTAGGCCGGTATACCGGTGAGTATATGGATGCCAGTTGTTGATTTCCTTTTTGTCAAGCATAGAGTTATGCTATGTTTGGGCGGTTAAATCTCTGAAGAGAGATTTGGAACACCTCGAGATTGAGAATCTCCAGGGCACGATAAATTTGAGGAATAATCGTGAAGTTGGTTGACTCCCTTTGAGGAGGGATTATCTTGTGTGGGTTGAGGTGTTTCCTTGTTGGTGTTTTCCTTCGAGTCATTCGATAGCCTTCCCAAGTTTGGATTGTTAAATCCTAGGGTTATCAAGGGATGGCAGTGATTCGGATTTGTTGGGTGTCGCTGTCGACACAAGCGTTGAGGATGCAATGGGTTTATTGCATGTCCTTTCAGAATTTGAGACTCTGTGGAGTCTCGATTGTTTATTTTTGATCAGGATGTGATTCTTCGAACATCAGGAGGTGGACATCTTGTGAGATGTCTTTTGTGTGAATCTGTGGCCGTGAGTTGCCCAAATTGAGTTGCAATGATGCGACTGCTCCTTTAACGGAGGAGGTTTGAAAAGTTGAAACCAGGTTTGGTATGAGTACACCGTGGTATAATAGTGTTTCCCTCGTAACGATGTTTGTTAGACATCGTGAGTCATGGTAGAGACGTCATTGAATAATATCTACGATAGAATCGGGAGCGATTCGAATCCTTGCAGTTTCAGTTGACTAACTGCTTTTGGATTGTTAGCGTTGTGTTGTGCCGACGCTCTTTCGATTTTGGTGAACTGGAAGGTTTATTTCATTCCAGGGTTTGGTGCGAGGTCAGTGTCCTCGCGGTTTCTTGGGTGATATGTTGGTTTTGGTAAGTTACTCTGTTTCAGACTTTGGTGCGAGGTAGGTACCCTCGCGTTTATTAATACGATTCAGATATGGTCAAGATTCGAGGTTATGGCTTCATGTTGTTGTGTAGCCTGGGTGTTACGTGTTACATCGGTGCAAATTTCGAGGACGAAATTCTTTTAGTGGGGGATATTGTGATGACCTGGGATTATAGATGTTAATCCCGGAGTATTAATAACCCCTAAAGTTCTTTTTACGTGGCGATTTGGAGTTTAATCGCGGTGTTGGGCCTCCCGATCTCGTCTATTTGGGTAGTTGGGATTGTTGGATCCCGAGGTTGAGATTATATTCTCATTTCGGTGAAAAACCTATGAGTTGGGTTTTTGGTGTGACTCGGGATCTGGGTGCTTTGGGTGGGCACCAGTATGGGTTTTTGATGTTAGAGAGAGAGTTTTTGAAAACAGATGATTTTTAATGAATCATGATGTATTTGTGGGGCTATTGGTATTTCGGGGCAATTTTGATATATATACCAGTTGAACTCGAGATTTTAATTATGGAAATCATTTTCAAGCCGGGTCTGTCTCTCTCTTCCACCTCGACCTCTTACCGTTTTCCCTCAACCTCCGCCGCCGTCCGGCCACCATCCGGCGCGTCTGAACCACCATCGTCTTCGTCTCTTTCAGGCGCAACTTTCCACACCAAGAATCTGAAGTTTCGTCGCGGATTGCGTTCGGATTTACCAAAAAAAGCGTAGAAGTTTGAATTCTAGGGTTCATCCGATTTCGAGCATTTTCCTTCGGATTTTCGATTGGGTAATCTTCCTTACCCCTTATTAGTTCTTCTCCTGGAATCCCCTTCATTTTTGGTGTAGTTTGGTTCGAATTGTTCACTCATGTGTGGGTGTAGCGTTCGATTTTGGGGTTTTGGCAGGAGGGGCGGTTGTTTATGATGTTAATGGTTCGAATGAGGGGTGGTTCTTGTAAGTAACCCCACGAGCATACAGCGCAGCGGAATAAAATTATGGGATTACAAACCAGCGATCTATACATAGGGATTCATATCGGATTACAGAATAACAAGTGTCTTACCCTTGTAGCGTGTTTGAGGCCGAATCCACGGAGCTGCACCACGTCCTACGCCTTCTCCGAGTCAACAGCAAAACACGAATGGTTTTGCCTCAACGGTATCCACACGATCAAATCGATTGAAGGAATAGTTTAATAACAAGTTGCTAGACTTGTTCTTAAACCAATACACGAAACACACTTGATTCTTAATCAAAGGATGGCCCCTTATCACACTTTGAACCACACGACTACAAGAAGCCGAGAGCTCAAGAATGTTGGCGGCAGTGTGCTTCTAATTTGATGTAGGTTTTGAGTTATAAAATTGTCTTCAATTAAACACCTTGCTATCATATTAAATATGATTAATTAAAGGCTTTCTTAAAGCTTCATGGGCTTAAGCCCATGATTTAATTAATCCTTATGATTATTAATTAAGACTCCTCTTAATTATTTAATTCATCTCATGAATTTAATTTCCCTTCTCGATTTAATCTTTTGTGCGACCCGATAGGATCTCGTAATGTTGGCAGTGACATAAAATCTCATTTTATGTCGCAAGCATCGAGCGGTATCTAGCAACACATCGATGCTACCCAAATTACGAGAATGTCAATGACTCGACATAACCTTTATACTTGTGATAATATTAATCATGTAACTTAATCCCTTTGTCCTTTGTGTTTAGATTGAACACGAGTCATGGAATAGTCATACTCGTATATTCAATCTCTATTTCTTGATCCCCAAGTAGAACTAGAATAAACGAATAAGCTCGATATCTCATATCAACTCATTCGAGCATGGCCATGCATTTTAGTTCTCACTTGATCAAGGGCCAAACACATCTCCTGTTATATAGGAGGGACAAATCCTATCTCGATCAGTCAACATCCCTCTACATAATTCGTAGTGTATCCAATAGTCGCCTTTATAGTATACCCTGTTACGGGTAACGTTTGACGATATCAAGATACATAACTCCTTATGTTGGGATCTCTGATGATCACAAGTCGTAAGGATTACATACATTATTATCACTATGAGAATTGCATATGACGATCATATAACTATCCATGTTGCATTCTCATGGTGGGTCTGTTCAGTACATCGTTCTCTAACATGTACCCATATGTTGATTTGATATCTCATATCAATGAACAATTCATCGATCAACATATACTAGTCTCTACGTATTATCATTATCCTTTCATGATAATACTTGACTAGGAACATCTTTAAGAATAATACAATATTATTCTAAGGACATTAACATATATATTAATTCACAATGCACAGTTAAAAGAATAATATACAATAATGAATTGCCATTCATAAATCCATAAACATTGTATGTCTTAAACAATCATCTAATGACTTGTCTTAGGGCATATTCCAACAAATCTCCCACTTGCACTAAGACCACTCAGACATATACCTAATGCCTAGAGATCTAGTATGACGATCATGCTTCTGCTGTGACAGCGGCTTCGTCAATGGGTCAGATACATTATCATCTGTTGGTACTTTGCATATTTTAACATCTCCCCTTTCAACGATTTCTCGAATGAAATGGAAACGCCTAAGTATGTGCTTGGATCTTTGGTGAGATCTTGGTTCCTTAGCCAATGCGATCGCTCCATTGTTGTCACAATAGAGTTCTATCGGATCTTTAATGCTAGGCACCACTCCAAGTTCAGAAATGAACTTCCTCATCCAAACAGCTTCCTTTGCTGCATCCGAGGCAGCAATATACTCAGCTTCCGTTGTAGAATCGGCTACTGTTTCTTGCTTTGAACTCTTCCAGCTCACAGCACCTCCATTTAGGCAATACACATATCCAGATTGCGATCGAAAATCATCTTTGTCGGTTTGGAAGCTTGCATCAGTGTAACCCATTACATTGAGCTCTTCCTCACCTCCATAAATCAAGAATGTATCCTTAGTCCTTCTCAAGTACTTCAGGATGTTCTTGACAGCAATCCAGTGACCTTCACCTGGATCAACTTGATATCTGCTCGTCATGCTCAAAGCATACGATACATCGGGACGAGTACATATCATGGCATACATGATAGATCCAATAGCTGATGCGTATGGAATCTTACTCATGCGTTGTCTCTCATCTGGTGTTGAAGGACACTGTTCCTTCGAGAGATAAATACCATGTGTCATAGGCACGAATCCTTTCTTGGATTCTTGCATGCTAAACCTTTTAAGCACCTTGTCTATGTATGTACTTTGACTTAGACCAAGAAGCCTTCTCGATCTATCTCTATAGATCTTGATTCCTAACACATAGGTAGCTTCTCCTAAGTCTTTCATCGAAAAGCAGTTCCCTAGCCAAATCTTTACAGATTGCAAGGCAGGAATATCATTTCCAATAAGAAGTATGTCATCTACATACAATACTAGGAAAATGATTACGCTCCCACTGACCTTCTTGTAGACACAAGGTTCATCTTCATTTTTGATAAAACCAAACTCTTTGATTGCATCATCAAAACGAAGATTCCAACTCCGAGAAGCTTGCTTCAATCCATAAATGGATCGTTGTAGCTTGCATATCTTTCCAGCATCCTTTGGATCGACAAAACCCTCGGGCTGTGTCATGTACACATCCTCGAGCAGATTTCCATTAAGGAAAGCTGTTTTGACATCCATCTGCCAGATTTCATAATCATGAAATGCAGCTATTGCAAGTAAGATCCTTATGGATTTAACCATGGCCACTGGTGAAAAGGTTTCATCATAGTCAATACCATGAATTTGTTTGAATCCTTTTGCAACCAGCCGACCTTTATAGGTTTGTACATTACCATCCATATCGGTCTTTTTCTTGAAAATCCATTTGCACCCTATGGGTCGTACCCCTTCAGGTGGATCAACCAAAGTCCATACTTGGTTTGCATACATGGATTCCATCTCAGATTTCATGGCTTCTTGCCATTTCTCAGAATCATTGCCCATTATAGCTTGTTGATAAGATGACGGCTCATCCTCATCAATAAGTAGTAAGTCACCTTGTTGAGTCACAAGAAATCCATATCTCTCTGGCTCCCGGTGTACTCTTACAGACCTACGCTGGGCTTGTGTCTCTTGAGCAGGTGCTTCTTCCACAACAGTTTGTGGTGCCTGCTCTGTTTCCATCTCAATTTCAGGTTCAGTGTTTTCTTGTGGTTGAACTTCACTAAGTTCTATTTTTCTCCCACTGGTTTTTCTAGAAATAAATTCTCTTTCAAGAAATACACCAGTCCGAGCAACAACTATTTTGTTCTCGGTGGGATAATAGAAATAGTATCCTTTCGTTTCCTTAGGATACCCCACAAATAAACACTTATCAGATTTGGGTCCAAGTTTGTTAGTGGCGTGACGTCTAACGAAAGCCTCACAACCCCAAATCTTCATAAAAGACATACTAGGACGCTTCCCAGTCCATATCTCATATGGTGTCTTTTCCACTGATTTAGATGGAACACGGTTCAGTAAGAAAATCGCTGTTTCTAGAGCGTGTCCCCAAAATGATATCGGAAGATCTGCATGACTCATCATTGATCTAACCATGTCTAACAAGGTTCGATTTCTCCTCTCGGATACACCATTCCATTGTGGAGTATACGGAGGAGTGAGTTGTGGGACTATCCCACACTCCTTTAGATAGTCATGAAACTCTTGACTTAAGTATTCACCTCCTCGATCTGATCGAAGGATTTTGATACTTTTGCCAAGTTGGTTTTGTACTTCATTCTTGAAATCTTTGAACTTTTCAAAGGTTTCATGCTTATGTTTCATTAGGTACACATACCCATATCTACTGAGGTCATCAGTAAATGTAACGAAGTATTGAAAACCACCTCTAGCTTGTGTACTTATTGGTCCACATACATCACTATGTATTAGTCCCAATAAAACATTTGCCCTTTCAACATGTCCCTTGAAAGGGGCTTTAGTCATCTTGCCCATTAAACAAGATTCGCATGTTTCATATGATTCAAAATCAAATGAATCTAATACTCCATCCTTATGAAGTTTAGATATGCGGTTCTCGTTTATGTGGCCCAAGCGACAGTGCCAGAGATAAGTCGGATTACAATCATTATTTTTAATCCTTTTAGTATTTATGTTATAGATAGGTATATCAAGATTTAATACATAAAGACCATTCACCATTTGTGCATCAGCATAAAACATATCATTTAAATAAATAGAACAACAATTGTCCTTTATTATAAATGAAAAACCATACTTGTCCAAACAAGAAATAGATATAATGTTTTTAGTAATTGAAGGCACAAAATAACAGTCTTTTAAAATCAACGATAAACCAGAAGGTAAAGCTAAATGATAATCTCCTATAGCTAATGCAGCAACTCTTGCTCCATTTCCAACTCGGAGATCAACTTCACCTTTTGCCAATGCCCTACTCCTTTTGAGATCCTGCACATTTACACAAATGTGAGATCCACATCCAGTATCTAATACCCAAGATGAAGAAGTAGATAAATTGACTTCTATAACAAAAATACCTGAAGCGGAAGTCACACTTCCTTTCTTTAGATCCTCCAGATATACTTTGCAGTTTCTTTTCCAATGGCCGGTCTCACCGCAATGGAAACAGTTCCCTTCCTTTGCTATCCCTCCCTTTGGCTTTAGTGCAGAAGACTTTGGCTTAGATTTAGCAAAGACCTTCTTTGCTTTCTTGTTGCCTTTAGTTTTGGCCCTTCCTTTGCCTTTATTCACAATAAGGACATTTGTGGCCTTAGTCTTCTTAGTGTTTGCTTCATATGTTCTCAACATACCAAGCAACTGGGGCAGAGTCTTTTCCATATCAGTCATATTGTAATTTACTACAAATTGACTGAAGCTCTCCGGCAACGATTGCAAGATTACATCGGTGGCCAACTCTTGGTCCAATGGAAAACCTAGCTTGTCCAGATTCTCAATGTACCCAATCATCTTGAGCACATGAGTTCCAACTAAGCTTCCCTCTACCATCCTGCACTGGAATAACGCTTTAGAGACGTCATACCTCTCTTGTCTAGCTTGCTGTTGGTACAACTGCTTTAAGTGTTCGATCATATCGAACGCCTCCATTTCCTCATGTTGCTTCTGAAGCTCAGAGTTCATAGTGGCAAGCATGAGGCACCCAACATCAAGTGCGTCACTCTGATGCTTCTTGTAAGCATCTTTTTCAGCTCTTGTAGCTGTTAGGGGAGGTTCCTCAGCGAGCAAGGGTTCCTCTAGAACATATTGTTTCTTTTCTTGTTTGAGGACTATCCTCAAGTTCCTATGCCAGTCTAGGAAATTTGTCCCATTTAATTTGTCCTTCTCAAGGACCGATCGCAGTGATAAAGTGCTAGTAACGTTTGTAGTTGCCATGGATATCTACAATATAAATATGCAAAATAAGTTTATGATTTAAATCATTTAACATGGTCTTATATTAAATGATACTCCCACTATTTTGTTTGAAAAATATCAACCCTCAAAACTTTTAGTGGGCCAAGATCCATATTTCACTTAATCTTGAGTTAGCTTTGGCTAATCGCCCAAGACTCGGTTATTTAGGTAGACAACACTTTGTCAATTACATCACATATAATTCTTGGATAGTTGGACGAACAACACTTTGTTCAATTCATCAAATGAATTATAATCCAACCCATGCCTCTAGGTTCCCAATCCTATTGAGATAACCTAGTTAAGTCGTACCCAATTAAAGTATGACGGATATCACTTTTATCCTTTCGCGCCTTACTAAGATTGCCACGGTGCTTTGCTTTGGCAAACCCACACATGTACAATCGAAGTTATTGACGAGTACTTTTATTTGGAAGGCATCTAAAACTTAATATTTTAGAGGGATTTATTGATCTCATGATTAATTTGATAATTTAAAATATGTCCACTACATATAGTTGTATACATATCTACATATATGTGTAATACTATTATCAAACTAAAACATAAGATAAATCATGCATCAACATACATAATTAAAACGTGACATGGTTATAGCCCCTACTAATGAGTTTCTCAAGCCAATGAGAAACTCCTATGAGTCAACCTAAGGTAACTTCATAAGCACCTTCCTTTGGCTCCAATTTGTGAATGGCCTCCTCATCCCGGCACGATGCTCCATCTTCATTGATCACCATCAATAAAATAAACTACACTATTTTACAAGATATAGAATTCCTCGATTCACATTCGAGGGGAACATAGGGGAGGGATAACATTTAGAATGAAATAGAGAAAGGCACGACACGCAGGTCGTATTTATAAATTACAATCATTCACAAATCCTATCTAATAGGTCAAAGGGTTATAACCACGCACCATGCTCAAACAACACATAAAGCATGCATTAACATTTAATTAATTAAATTCTAAACAATTTAAATTTAATTCTAATTAAAACTGTAAAATAATTTTTGATAAATTATCGTACGCTCGGGACATCACATGCCACGAACTAAAGCGACTAAAACACGAACCACCATGATTCGAACCAAAACCCACGGCTGGACCAATAGTGGGCCTAGGGTCGAAACCCTAGCCCATGGCCGAGCCATGGTCCATACGGCGGCTTGGGTGCGGCGCTGCTAAGGTTCAAAACCCTAGCCGCCTTGCACCATCTTGATTCTATCGAGCCAACTTGCACCTTCTCAATACTTTATCGAGCCAAAAGAGTTCAAAACCCTAGATAGTGCGACGGCTTGATCCATGCTCGAGCCAGGATCCGAACCCTAGCTCTTAGGCGGCGGCCGAGAGGCCAATTTGACTAGGGTTCAAAACCCTAGCCACTTTGTAGCGGCGGCCGAGCCATGGTGACTAGGGTTCGAAACCCTAGCACCTTGGTGGCCTCGGCCGTGAGCCTACACGAGCCATGTTCCGGTTTTTTATCACGAATTATCATATATTTCGATCCGTCAATTATATCATATATATTATCATACGATGATCTTCACAAAATCGATTTTTCCATATCATATATGAAAATACAGTTTTAAATAGCATGCAATATTAATTCTAACATGATTAAACTATTTAACCACATAAAATCCGATATGAGCCTTGTACACGGCTCTGATACCACTGTAAGTAACCCCACGAGCATACAGCGCAGCGGAATAAAATTATGGGATTACAAACCAGCGATCTATACATAGGGATTCATATCGGATTACAGAATAACAAGTGTCTTACCCTTGTAGCGTGTTTGAGGCCGAATCCACGGAGCTGCACCACGTCCTACGCCTTCTCCGAGTCAACAGCAAAACACGAATGGTTTTGCCTCAACGGTATCCACACGATCAAATCGATTGAAGGAATAGTTTAATAACAAGTTGCTAGACTTGTTCTTAAACCAATACACAAAACACACTTGATTCTTAATCAAAGGATGGCCCCTTATCACACTTTGAACCACACGACTACAAGAAGCCGAGAGCTCAAGAATGTTGGCGGCCGTGTGCTTCTAATTTGATGTAGGTTTTGAGTTATAACATTGTCTTCAATTAAACACCTTGCTATCATATTAAATATGATTAATTAAAGTCTTTCTTAAAGCTTCATGGGCTTAAGCCCATGATTTAATTAATCCTTATGATTATTAATTAAGACTCCTCTTAATTATTTAATTCATCTCATGAATTTAATTTCCCTTCTCGATTTAATCTTTTGTGCGACCCGATAGGATCTCGTAATGTTGGCAGTGACATAAAATCTCATTTTATGTCGCAAGCATCGAGCGGTATCTAGCAACACATCGATGCTACCCAAATTACGAGAATGTCAATGACTCGACATAACCTTTATAACTTGTGATAATATTAATCATGTAACTTAATCCCTTTGTCCTTTGTGTTTAGATTGAACACGAGTCATGGAATAGTCATACTCGTATATTCAATCTCTATTTCTTGATCCCCAAGTAGAACTAGAATAAACGAATAAGCTCGATATCTCATATCAACTCATTCGAGCATGGCCATGCATTTTAGTTCTCACTTGATCAAGGGCCAAACACATCTCCTGTTATATAGGAGGGACAAATCCTATCTCGATCAGTCAACATCCCTCTACATAATTCGTAGTGTATCCAATAGTCGCCTTTATAGTATACCCTGTTACGGGTAACGTTTGACGATATCAAGATACATAACTCCTTATGTTGGGATCTCTGATGATCACAAGTCGTAAGGATTACATACATTATTATCACTATGAGAATTGCATATGACGATCATATAACTATCCATGTTGCATTCTCATGGTGGGTCTGTTCAGTACATCGTTCTCTAACATGTACCCATATGTTGATTTGATATCTCATATCAATGAACAATTCATCGATCAACATATACTAGTCTCTACGTATTATCATTATCCCTTTCATGATAATACTTGACTAGGAACATCTTTAAGAATAATACAATATTATTCTAAGGACATTAACATATATAATTCACAATGCACAGTTAAAAGAATAATATACAATAATGAATTGCCATTCATAAATCCATAAACATTGTATGTCTTAAACAATCATCTAATGACTTGTCTTAGGGCATATTCCAACAGTTCTTGTACAATTTTCGCAGATGTCTCATTCGATTTCCCTCCCTGCATGTGCTCAATTCTTGGAATGTTTGGGGTCAATGTTTGGAACGTCTTTTTCTGCTGTTTGTTCGAAGTGTTGCTATTTTTTTGGGTTTTGTGTGTGCTCTGCCCCGGGTCTTTTAAATGGTCAATTGTCACGTGTTGACAATATTTTTGAGGGTCATGGATTTGCTTGGGCATGGGTTGCATGTTCGTAAATAATTGTGAATTATTTATCGTATTAGCACATCATTCCTTGGGGCATGGAACCCAAGCAAGGTTTGGCTCGGACTACGGAGATTTAAGGTGCGTTTAGCGCACGAGCATGTCTTTAAATTATATTTTTGCAAGTGTGATGCATGATATAATATATATATGCGATGACCTATAAGATATGGGAATGAAACATGATTAAGTTATTTGATTCACGTGATGAGATGCATGGTGCCGCTATGAAGCGAGCAAAGATGAGATGTGGTCGCTGCGAAACGAGTACCATTAGTATGACGCCACCTTGAAGTAAGAAAGGAGAAAAAAAATGTGGTATTTGACTAGATATCTAAGATATCTATATTTTATTCCCTATTATTATGAATAGGAACAGAGACGTAAGTTAATCAAAGATGTGATTAACTGGTATTGGAAGTTAAGGAAATCTCAATATGATATATAGAATTACGATAATTACTAGATAAAGAAGATGTAATGAGATGTTGTTAATTTGAAATTGGCCAGGGTTAACCAATGTAATGATTAATTGCATATTTGAGATTTGATGATTTATCTGTTTTGAGAACAAGGATATTACAGGGGAAAGCCAGGATGAGGATGATGCTATCCAGGAAGTGTCACATATATTCCACAACATTTACATTTCTGTATATGTATTATGTCATTATGATTATGAAATTGTGGAATTGGTATGCTCACCCCGTGTGGGGGCTGTCTCTGTTGGGACAGGTGGAACAGGTACATCGATGTCTTTGGAGATGAGCTCGAACTGTTGATTGGAGATACTTCTAAGATCGAGGTACCAGGGCTTGATGGAGCAAGGTATCGTATAGGGTATTTGATATACACCTGAGGGATATATACACATTCATGATGCTCGCATGTGAGCACGATTATACTTGTATATGGGTTGTATATAAAGGCATGAGCCTCTCCCTCTTTCATTTTATGTTGCATGCAATTAATGGTAGAATTGCTGAATGATATGAGAGCCATTGGTGTATTATGAGGGTGTTGAAACCCACTTTTGTTGTCTTATTAGTGTGGTGTCTTCCCTGGCTGGGAATTTACTTAGTGTTTCTATTTTCTGTTAAGTATTGTGCTTTCCCTGGCCGGGAGTTATGTTATGTGATGTGCTTTTATTTTCGGATAGCTCAATTTATGGGGAAACTCTGCCCAAATTTTTATAAAAGTCCACAATGTAAAAGTGGTGTAATATGGATGGTAATGGGCGAAATCTATGAGTCTATTTGTTGGTAGAGATGATCTTATAATGTTAAACATTATTTAATGTTGGGATAATGGGAAACATGAAATGACTCCTTTGAAAGAATGAAAAGAAAATGAAAAAAAAAATTTATACACATACGACGTCATAAATGAACTGATGACGAGTGAAGTGTTGGGGTCTTACAAGTGTTGTCTGTACTTTGAATATATCAGTGCACTGTCGACACTCTGATATACATAACTGGACTGGAATAAAATTATTGGGGGTTGTAACTACACATAACGCTACGCACATTAAAAACATTAAAACGCATGCACTCAGCATTTCACAAAGCCAAAGCTTTCCCTTCACCCTGCTCCCTCGCGCTCACTCCAACCATTCACCAGAAAAAGCTCGCGCATGCCGCCGTCCGACAACCTCACGGTGAGCTCGACCTACCACCATGCTCACCACTCACCGGCGCACGTTTCTACACCATCAATTTGGGGTTTACGTCGTGGATTGAAAAGGATTTTACTAGAAATCGCTGAAGTTCGAAGTTTGGGGTCCAACCGATTTTGTGTGATTTTCTTCAGATTTTGCTTAGGTAATCCTTCATCACTCCTTAAATGTTCTTCTCTGTAATTCTCATTGATTTTTGGTTCGAAATTCGGTTGCATGTTTGGAATTACCGATTGAATTTCAAACTCTGTAATTTTCATTGATTTTTGGTTCGAAATTCGGTTGCATGTTTGGGATTACCGATTGAATTTCAGAGTTTGAAATTGGCAGTGCTTAAATTCTATCATAAATCGACTTTTAACCCTTTCAAATCATGTTTTAGCTCTATTTACCAGGTTAGGAAGGATTGCGTGGGTTTTCTTTCCCATTTTGTAAACTTGTTTTATTTTATTGAGTTTTGAGTGAAAATGTGGTACTGCATGTTGGTGGAAAGAGACTATATATTTTCTTGGTTTTAGGATGAATATCTAAGTTATTAATTGGGCAAGAATTAACTATCTTAGACCATGTTCTAGCTTCATGAATCAAGTATGAAAGATATTTTAGAAACTTTGAATTTAATGTGTTGTATGGATCGATTGGTACTGATTATGCATGTTAGTATGTTCGATCAGTTTTCTATGTTTTAGGGTGAAAGTTCTAAATTTGTTGCCTTGGTCGATTTCTGTTGGGAAACGATTTCTAAGTTTTGGTGATTACAAACACCTACTGGATGAAGTCCTACCGGGTGATAAAGACCAACTGGATGAAGACTCCTACCGGATGTTAAACACCTACTGGATGAAGTCCTACCGGGTGATAAAGACCAACTGGATGAAGACTCCTACCGGATGAAGACACCTACCGGATATTGAAGTCTTACCGGGTGATAAAGACCAACTGGATGAACACCTACCGGGTGAAGACATCAACCGGCTGATAGACATCAACTGGATGGCTACCAACTGGATACAGACATCAACCGGACAAGACATCAACTGGATGGCTACCAACTGGATAGACATCAATTGGATGGCCACCAACTGTACAAACATCTAATGGACAACCATCAACCGGAGAAACATAAACTGGATGGACATCTACTGGACAACTATCAACCGGATAGTCTCACACTGAACAAAGAAAACCAGCAGAAGTCTAAAATTCCAATAAGAGCACTAAGCAACGAGACAAAATAAGTACAACATTCTCTGACAAAGGTACAACAGAGCGGCGCACCATGCTATATCTCTGCCACCATTACCGTCAGAGTTAAAAAGAGTCGTTGCTTAACAAAATAGGAAAGAAGACAATATGAATTTGGAAAGCTAATCTCTTCCATATACAGAAAAGCTACCGTTGGACAACCAAACCTATAAATACGACCAAGCAAAGAATGAAGAAGTGCTAAGCGATTTTCAACAAACAAAAACACTTCAAAGCAAACAAGAAAATCAACTTACTGATATTCCAAAAGTTCAGCAAAGAGCAGACAAGCAGTGCAACTGAATCTGTGATAGATTATTCCAACTGAAGTCTGCTGATCAAGAACACTCAAAGCTAAACGTGTATTCTATAAAGAGTGTCTTAGAACCTTTTGTAAACCAAATCAAGTAGTTGTGATTTCTAGGAGTTTAGGCCAAGCTGTATGAGTGCCTAAGAAGGTTGTATACTGTAAATCGTAAACCAAGTCTTCTAGTGAATCCTTCCTGCAAAGGAAGAAGGGGAGACGTAGAAGCGTTGTACTTCGAACTTCCAGAAACAATTCTTGTGTCATTTGTTATTGCTTATTTACCTCAGTTTTATTCCTCACAAGTTAAGCAGACGTCTTCCGCACTATAATAAGTGTCTGCTGACTTGCCTGATATTGAGAAGCAACTGTAATACTTAACAGTTTACAGTTAACTAAGAAAAGAAATCAAAATTGAATCTAGTGTTTATTCAACCCCCCCTTCTAAACACTACCCCGATCCTAACAAGTGGTATCAGAGCTTAGGTCTTCTCAATCTTGAGAAATTACCAATTACCAAATACTGATGGCCTCATTCAGCAAGATTCCAATGTTCAAGAAAGACGAATATGATGATTGGAGAATCCGTATGCAAGCTCATCTAAGTGCTCAAGATGATGATATGTGGTATGTAATCACTGAAGGTCCTATGAAGATCATGAAAATCAATACAGCTGCTTCTATCACAAGTGGTGATCCACAAATGGTAGAAAAAGACAGATCTCAATGGTCAAATGAAGAAAAGAAGAAAGCCAATCTGGATAACGTTGCTAAGGACATTTTGTTCAAAACTTTGGACAAAAACATGTTCAACAAAATAAAAATGTGTTCCACAGCTAAAGAAATCTGGGAAAAGATTGCCCAACTCTGTGAAGGAAATGATCAAACCAAAGAAAACAAGCTTACTGTGGCATTACAGAAGTTTGAGCATATCAAGATGATGAATGGAGAAACTCTCAACGAGTATGATGAAAGAGTGACCAGAATAATTAATGAACTCGGCAGTCTGGGTAAGGAGTTACCCAACAGAGAAGTCACCCTCAAAGTGATGAGAGGTCTCCCAAGAGAATGGGATGTCAAGACCATTGCTATGAGAGAATCAAAGGACATCAACAAGATAGATCTGCATGATCTGTTTGCTGATTTAAAAGCCTATGAATTCGAATTAGGTATTCGGGTTGAAGATGAACCCAATACCAGTCAGCCTACCAAAGCTCTCACTGCATCGGAGGCCATATCTACCGCTACAGAGATGACTCCAGAAAAAATATGTAATGATGCTATGGCAATGTTCGTAAAGAAATTCGGGAAATTCATGAAGAAGAATCAGAAATCATATCCACGAAGGCAGAGCTTCAAAGGAAGATCAGAAGAAGAAGAGAGTGTATGTTTCAACTGTCTCAAGCCAGGACATTTCATCGCCGACTGTCCAAAACCTAAAAAGGATGATCATAAAAGAGGATCCAAGGATCACAGAAAATCCAAGGAAACTAGAAGATCATCCAAAAGGGACAGAGATCAAAAGGTTTTGATGGCAGAAGAAAGCAAGAGCAAGTGGGCTGATTCTGAATCAGAATCAGAGGAATCAACCAGCTCGTCCAGCGAAAGTGAAGACGAGGAAGTCCACTGCTTAATGGCAAATGATGAAATTGAGGTACACGAGTCTAACCTATCTGAATTCATACATAGTGAACTTACCAATGCTTTGCAGGACATGATCAATGAGTATCGGACGTTATATGAATCTTTTGAAAGCTATAAGACTGAGCACTCAATCCCAACTGAAACGCATAAAAACAAACTTGATTGTGAACAATCGAGGGAGTTGAACTGCTTAAGGGAAACAGCCAGTCTCCTAGTGAAAGAAAGAGATGAAGCCAAGTGTGCCTACCAGAAACTTAGCAAACTGGTTAGCACTTGGAATGCGTCTACTACCAGAAAGGATGAAATGCTTGAGTCTATAAGGCTTTCTGGTGATTTAAAAGGCATAGGCTATAATAGCAATGACGGCAGTTCATCTGGTAATGAACCTCAACTGTGTCTAACAAAAAGCAAAGTTCAATCAATGAACGTTGTAAGATCTAGCACAGTATATGACCCTTATGAACTGGTTAAAGAACCTGTTAAAGCAACACTCATCAAGGAACAGGCACAGCACAGGGGTATCGGTTACGTAGAACCACTCAAAGAGGCTAAATCGAGGCAAAAGTTCAGAAATGAACTTAAACCTACTGGTCGAGCAGCTAGAGAGGTTAAACCCAACTGGTACTACAACTGTAAGCCTGTCCAGAAGAGGTATATGCTCTATAACAGGAACTACAAACCAAAAGCACATGCATACACATATTATCACACTCCACAGTCAAGATCATCACCATCATTTATGAATGCACACACGTTTCAGAACACACACCGACCTAAGTCACTCAGGGTCATACAAGTGTGGGTTCCGAAAGGACTAATCCTACCCGGACCCAAGTAGGATTGGGTACCAATCATTTTATCGCTTTAATTGCAGGAAACTAGAATGCATCAAGTTCGGAGCTCAGAATGGTTCCTGGATAGCGGATGCTCTAGACATATGACAGGAAATGCGAGCTTATTGTCTGAACTGGTGGACTCCACCGGACCCAGAATAACTTTTGGAGATAACGCGAAAGGTAGAACCGTGGGTAAGTGTAAGATTATCTACGGTAACATCGTCATTAAAGATATTCTTTTAGTTGAAAATCTATGCTATAACTTGATTAGCATAAGTCAACTTTGTGACAATGGTCATGCTGTAGAATTCAATCAGCACTCATGCACAATCAAATCTACTGATGGCAGTATATTACTTGTAGGCAGAAGGCATGATAACACATATAAAATTGATTGGAATCTTAATCAGCCTACCTCCTCTACTTGCTTAGCTGCCCTGAATTCTTCCAAAAATTGGCTTTGGCACAAACGGTTGAGTCACTTAAATTTTAAAACTATTGCCAGTCTGCGTAAACTTGATCTAGTCATTGGACTGCCCCAAATTGAGTTCTCAAAAGACAAGATCTGTGCAGCATGCCAACTTGGTAAGCAAATCAGATCCTCCTTTAAGAACAAAGGGAGTAAATCTTCTTCTCGGTGCCTAGAGTTGTTGCATATGGATCTGTTTGGTCCTATACCAGTAACAAGTCTAGGGGGAATGAAGTATACCCTAGTGTTAATAGACGATTACGCTCGTTTCACGTGGGTCTTGTTCCTAAGTGGCAAAGATCAGGCTACTCCAAAGCTGATCAAACTACTAAAAAGACTCCAAAATGAGAAATCGTGTGGGATAGATAGAATTCGCAATGATAAAGGTACTGAGTTCACCAATCAATCACTCGAATCATATCTAGATGACCTTGGTATTAAACACGAATACTCTGCTGCTAGAACTCCTCAACAAAATGGAGTTGCTGAGCATAGGAACCACACTTTGAAAGAAGCTGCGCGAACTATGCTTGCGGAATCAGAAATATCGCAGAGATTTTGTGCAGAAGCTGTCAACACAGCTTGTTATACGCAGAACAGATCAATGATTAATAAGCGAGCAAATAAAACCCCTTATGAGATCTGGAATGGCAGTAAGCCAAATATTTCCTACTTCCATGCGTTTGGTTGCAAATGTTTTATTCACAACAATGGAAAGACTCATCTCACCGCTTTTGATGCCAAACTGATGCTGGAATATTTCTTGGTTATTCTGCAGTTAGTAAAGCCTTCAGAGTATTTAATAATAGAACTCTTAATGTAGAAGAATCAGTGCATGTAAAATTTGATGAACCTATTGACTGTACAATATCTGATATACAAATCAACAACTTGAGCAATCGACTGGAAAGCACTTACATTGATGAAAATGTTGATGATGAGATGAATTACAGAAGCAGGACTGAATGCTCCTTAGAACCAGAAGTTCTTGAAGCTCAAACAGAGGAGTTTGCTAGTCAACAAGAACCGCATCCAGCTGACAATGACACTATTGCATATACTCCTGCTGCAGTTGTGGGAGCAAGTGAAAAAGATGCGACAATCAGAACTTCTGAATTACCCACTCACATCCAATCAACTGAAGAACTCAACCCTCTTGGACCTCCGCTTCGGTGGATGAAGAATCATCCTCCCGAGCAGGTCATAGGTAACCCTGCTGCTCCTCTACGCACCAGAGGACAAATGATTAATGAATTCCTTCATACTGCATTCATATCTCACTTAGAACCTAAGAAAATTGATGATTCTATGTTAGACCCAAGCTGGGTAGATGATCGCTTTTATTTTAAACAATTAATTCCAATCTAGCGATTTAGACCGCAAGTGCACGGTGTCAAGTTTTAGTATAGATAGGAAGATACGGATTGTCGATCCCACAGGGACTAACAAATAAGTACCAAATAAGACACTTTTAACTATATTTAACCTACGAAATTAATTTATAATTAACAACTAATTAATTAAAATAAACTACTAATCCAACCAAGTCAATAAAAGTAAACGAGAAAAATCCACTAGAGAAGATTATCGAGACTTTGGTCACCAATGCAATTCCCTACAATTCTCGATTGAAAATTCAAATATTTCTAAGGTGACGAGTTCTCCTAATTTATCTAATACACTCTCTCGAGATATATTAAACCTAACACCGAATTGCAATAAGTAACTCTCTTTCACTTATCTAACAATGTCATGTTGAATAAGATCCATGAAAACTCCTAGCTTTCAATTACTAGAATCTATGGCTTTCACGCATGTATTTGACGTCATCTCTCGATCTCGGTCTTAAATCCATGGTATGAGTTATTAATTCAGTATCATAAAATCATCAATCTCAATTACGATACTAACATCATTCAAAGGT
Source organism: Haberlea rhodopensis (assembly GCA_907163345.1). Lineage (NCBI taxonomy): Eukaryota > Viridiplantae > Streptophyta > Magnoliopsida > Lamiales > Gesneriaceae > Haberlea > Haberlea rhodopensis. The sequence goes on from CAJQUN010000320.1 coordinate 297,557, forward strand.
GATCAAACCTCTAAAAGCATGAAGAACATAAAACATACGCAAAGAACTATAAGAATTCAATCATTAAATCATCAAATCGAAGGTTCATAACAAAGGTTTCGCCTAGCCTCGATAAATAAAATTAGTTCCTCATAATAAATCAAAACACAACAAAACTAAGAATTAAAGACAAAGAAAAACTCCCAGCGTCGACTCCGGTTGTAGATCCTCGCTCCTTCTCTTGCTTCCTTCTCGATCGTTGCTTTAATCGCCTTGTTGGAGATGTTCCAAAATCATAGGGTGAAAGGTTGAAGGATGGATTGATGGTAGAAGGATGGAGGCTGGACGTGTGAATTGTGAAGGAGTTGAAGGAAGGAGATGGGATGAGATGGAGGCTGATGGAGGCTGTGATGTGTTCCCTAGGTTAAAATCTGATGTATGGGTTGTAATTTTCGTTTGTAATATATAGGGGAAAGAAATCAAGCACTTCCTTGTTGGAAACAAACTCTATAAGGAAGTTATTTTAATGAAAATTCATTCCACCGATCGATCCGGACGAAGTGGCCGATCGATCGAGCCTTCCAGTAAGAATTTCGTGGCTTTTTCTGCCCGTCTCGATCGATCAGAAATCCTTTCTCGATCGATCGCCCTTCACAGTAAGTTTCTTCGCCTTTTTCAGCTTCTGGCGAGTTTTGTATTTTGGCCGTAACTTTCTCATACAAACTCCGAATTTGATGAATCAGCTGTCCACGCGAAGATAAGAGAAAGTTATACAACTTCTGTATGGACCACATTTCCAAAACATGGCTGGAACATATAGTAATATGAGGAGAAAGGAGAAACATGTGTCTTGGATTCTGGTTTTTTCCTCTTTTCTTCAACTTTATTCATTTTTTTTATCATTTTAGCTTGATTTCTCACCTTTCCCTACATTTCAACATTGATTCCTGAAATAGAGAAATATATACCATAAACCGTAAGATATTCCAAGAATCAACCCGAAAACATGTACATATCATAGCCTAAAAACGCGTTATATTCAACCGTATCAGTAGACGCTATGCAAGAAGAACTAAATCAGTTTGAGCGAAACAAAGTATGGTATCTAGTACCACGACCACAACATCACACTATAATTGGCACCAAATGGGTTTTTAGGAATAAATTTGACGAAAATGGAACAGTAATCAAAAATAAGGCAAGATTAGTTGCACAGGGCTACAGACAGGAAGAAGGCATTGATTTTGATGAAACCTTTGCCCTGTAGCTCGACTAGAAGCAATTCGCATATTTCTTGCATTTGCTGCGTTTAAAGACTTTAAGGTCTATCAGATGGATGTTAAGAGTGCGTTTCTTAACGGGAAACTCCAGGAAGAAGTTTACGTTGAACAACCTCCTGGATTTGAAAACCATCAGCAGCCATCTTATGTTTTTCGTCTCAATAAAGCGTTGTATGGTCTGAAGCAAGCTCCCCGTGCCTGGTATGAAACTCTATCAAAATATTTGACTGAGCATAACTTTATCATTGGCACGGTGGACAAGACCCTTTCCAAATTCACAAAGGGAGATCATACTTTGCTAGTTCAAATTTATGTTGATGATATTATTTTCGGAAGTACTAACTCAAAATTGTGCGAAAGAGTTTCTAAGATTATGCAGGATCAATTTGAGATGAGCATGATGGGAGAATTATCATTTTTCTTAGGATTGCAAGTCAAGCAATCTAGTGAAGGAATCCTGATAAATCAGTCTAAATACACTAAAGAGCTGCTGAAGAAATATGGAATGAGTACCAGCTCAGCTGCTGCTACACCAATGAGCTCATCTGCCAAACTCGACTTGGATAATTCAGGAATACCAGTCAAAGTTACAATGTATCGAGGCATTATCGGATCTTTACTATATTTGACAGCCAGCCGACCAGATATTATGTTTGCAGTGTATATGTGCGCCCGGTTCCAAGCAAATCCCAAGCAGTCGCACTTCACTGTTGTCAAAAGAATCCTCAAATATCTGAAAGGCACTGAGAATGTCGGTCTTTGGTATCCAAGAGACTCAACCTTTAATCTTATTGGATATTCAGATGCTGACTATGCTGGATGCGAAATTGACAGAAAAAGCACCAGTGGGTATTGTCAATTTCTTGGTGATCGATTGATATCATGGGGTTGCAAGAAACAGACATCCATAGCAACTTCTACTGCAGAGGCAGAGTACCTTGCTGCTGGAAGCTGCTGTGCTCAACTGCTCTGGATTCAGCAACAACTCAGAGATTATGGAATTGAGTACACAGAGGCTCCCATATTTTATGACAATACGTCTGCCATTGCTATAACATACAATCCAGTTCTTCATACTCGTACTAAACATATTGACATCCGTCATCATTTTATCAGAGATCATGTTATGAAGAAAGAAATTCGGCTGGAGTATATTTCTACCGAACAACAGGCAGCAGGCATTTTCACAAAACCTCTACCGGACGCTAAGTTTTCCTACTTTCGAAATATTCTTGGTTTAATTGAAATTACTCCTTGATTATTTTGTTTTGATAATAAATTCAGGGGGAATTATTTTAGCTTATTCGCATATATTTAGGGGGAATTTCCGTTATAATCTTATCTTGGTTATTTAAGCTCAGCTGGTAATACAATGGTCAGCTACAGTAGGTGTTTACGTACCAGTAGGACTCTAAATCCAGTAGATGCTCTCTTACCAGTCGGACCCTACATACCAGCAGACCTTACCAAATATGCTTTGACAAAAATAATCCTCGATACTCATTAACCTAATGGAACGTCGGAATTCAAAATTATTTTTTTGTAAAATAAATTATTTCACTCCCGCCTAAATCATGTCCTTTAATTTATTGGTTAATTTTTTGTTAAATCATTAGATGATCGCCATGTATACATGTGTCCGCTCATCTACAGTACGACGTTACATATCCTTTTTATTTTTCACCGCCTTTAATTTCATTATTCTTCATCTTCTCCAACAATTCACTACAACTGACTTTTCTTCCAGAAAATTTTACTCAACAGGATTGCTGCTGTTTCTTCCGCTTAATCATTCGAAATGTCAAAGAATACACAGCCAAGCTTCATCATAAATGCTGTTCACGTGGATTTTCATTCTATCTACACATCTTCTGATGAAGAGACAAAGGAACTGATTCACAAGCTGGATACCTCCGGTCTCTTGGTAATCCTGAGCCAGGCCCCCTCATTCTACAAGGAAGAATTACACGAGTTCTTTGCTACTGCAAAAGTCGTTGATGACACCGTGGTGGCATCCGTATCTGGACAGTTGGTTACAATCACCCAACTTGAATTTGCCACACACCTGTGCCTTCCCTCCACCGGACTAACTGATTTTTCCACTATTCCAGTGGAACTACGAGAAGAGATGCGCCTCACAGCTTCTGACTCTGCTCATCGCCTTCAACGTCCTCCTTTCAGGAAAGTATTAACGAAGAGCCATTTTCGACAACTGGCGGATATCATTTCAAAGGGGCTACTATGTAAAGCTGGGTCATTTGTGTGCGGTCCTCTTTACTTAATCCATTATGTATCATATTAACATACATATGTGAGTCTGAATTAAGTAATAACATGCATTGATTAAGAGTATTACTAGTTACGTTGTTACAGATGTACCAAATCCTGAGTACAAAAACCAACTAACTTTGTTTTCTACATATACATGACATGTAAAATTAACAACCTAAGCCATTACAACTCCTATGCAGTGGTTCACCTCGCAGCGGAATAAGACTCACGATTCCCACGTCTATGCAATCCTACAGAAACATTCACAAAACGTGAGTATAGATAAACAACTATCTCAGTGCAATATCAAAACACAATATCAATAAGAATGATAAAGCACAATAAATCATCTCATGTGAATGTTCTGTCTCATGCATCCACCAATGCACCATGTCATGACATGTCTCAACAAGTACCCTATTATCATGAGACTAAAATGATATGCCTATTCAGCTCAATATGTCAGTGGAACCACCTCACATCTCCATATTAGCAGCACATATCATAGTACCGTCCTCAAATGATAATAGCCAGAGCATATACCCAAAAACCAGCGTATATCTCTATAATAACATAACCGAGCATATACCCAAACCAGGCGTACATCTCTCTGTCACATAACCGAGCATATATCCAAACCAGGCATATATCTCTATGTAACATAACCAAGCATATACCCAATACCAGGCGTATATCTCAAATGCATAACCGAGCATATACCCAAACCTGGCGTATATCTCTAACACATGATATCCATGAATGTATAGGCATATGATACTACCAATCATATGATAATAACACAACACAATTCATATGATATCAATCTCATAACATCATCACACAATATCTATACTCCGTACGTCAACACGTACCTGTACTGCGACACAAACGAGATAAATTAGGCGTCACTGGCTAAGTGCCTCGTTGTCCTGTCCCCTGAGATGATGCTACAACAATGCCAACAATATATCATGTTATCATAGGCATTAAAATCAAATTCTATAAAAAAAAACATTTTTCAACATTTTGGCACTGGCGATCGATCGCTACGTCTCACCGATCGATCGCTATACTGTTCTGCCCCCTCGCGATCGATCTCCATCTCTCGCGATCGATCGCCAAAGTGTTCTGTTTGCTCGCGATCGATCGCCACATTTTCACCGATCGATCGCTACATGTATAAACCGCCTTAAAATTTACTCTGTCTCGGCGATCGATCGCCACAAAGCTCGCGATCGATCGCCGATGTCCATAAAGTTTAGAACATGGCGATTTTCAAGCTTATCTCCATGGTTCTTCTCCTATAACTCAAATTGAACCATTTCAACATGTTTCTTGCAATCCCTAGGAACATATGAACATGTTTCTAACATCATAGATTCCAAATAAGAGTATAGAAACATGATACAATTCTTCACATGAACATTGGATAGTTTACTTCACATATGCAACACCAATGACATAATTCAAGTGTAAAGCTATGAATTCTTACCAAGATGTGAAGAAATCACTTCACTTAACTTCCTAGCTCAAATCACAAGTGAAAAACCAAGCTTCAACTAATCAAATCTCTAAGGGTTTGGAGAGGAGCTTTGTAGAGATTTTGAGGTGAAAGTGGTGTAGTATGTTATTCCACCTCCCTAATCCACTTGATATAGATTCTTAGTTCCCTAATTCACTTGCTATCATGTCATTTAAAGGTAATTACATGTTAAGTAACATGTACATGAAATGAACTTCCAATTCAAATGCAATTCCAATTGCAAGTAAATTCACATGCATATTCAAATGCCTACTAGTTCATGACTTGATATGTTATTAAATCATTATACACCATGTTTCATTCCTTGCCCTTGCCATATATCATTTCATACATGTATTATTTCATTCTTGGTTCCACCGGAACCCCCAATATCATACCGCCAATTGATATAATTACACCATAATCATATCACACGTGTATACAACAAATCGAGGCATTACAATTCTCCCCCACTTATTGAATTTCGTCCTCGAAATTACATATACAAATATCATAATACATGCTGCACATAAGAACATATATGATATATGTTACATAAGAAACATGTATAAATAACATATCAACATACCAGAAAACAAATCCGGATACCGTTGCATCATATGCTGCTCCGTCTCCCACGTTGCCTCTTCGACACCCCGTCTGTCCCACTGTACCTTAACCATAGGAATCACCTTATTACGCAACCTGCGTTCAGCTCGATCCAAGATCATAACCGGTCGTTCCTCATACGACACATCTGTATCCAACTGTACATCAGGTAACTGTAATACATGACTCGGATCTGGTTCATACTTCCTCAACAGTGACACATGAAAGACATCATGAATACTACTCAAAGCCGGTGGTAGTGCCAATCGATATGCCAACGTACCAATACGTTGAAATACCTCATACGGACCAACATACCGTGGAGACAATTTTCCACGCTTACCAAACCGTACTACACCTTTAAAAGGTGAGATTTTTAAGAATACACGGTCACCAACTGGAAATTCAAGTGGTCTACGTCGCTTATTGGCATACGCAGCCTGTCTATCCTGAGCAGCTTTAAGTTTCAATCTAATTACTTTCACTTTCTCTTCCATATCATGAATCATATCCGGTCCATGTAAAGTAGACTGATCCACATCATCCCAATACAATGGCGATCTACATCGTCGCCCATACAAAGCCTCAAATGGTGCCATCTGAACTGTTGTTATATGAAAATTCCACTAATGGCAACGACTCTTGCCAAGAAGTATCAAACTCTAATACACAGGCACGCAACATTTCCTCAAGCGTCTGTATCGTATGCTCTGTTTGTCCATCTGTCTGAGGATGATATGCTGTACGCAACCGCACTTCAGTTCCCAACGCTGTCTGTAACCCTTCCCAGAAATGAGAAGTAAATCTTGGATCCCTATCCGATACAATGGAAACTGGAATACCATGTAGTCTCACTGCATGTTGAATGTACAACTGTGCCATTCTAAGATATGTAAACGTCATACAATATGGCACAAAATGAGATACTTTGGTGAGTCGGTCAACAATCACCCAAATAGCATCGCAACCAAAAGACGTCCGTGGCAAATGAGTCACAAAGTCCATCGTGATATGTTCCCATTTCCACTGAGGAATTTCCAAACTATGTAATTCACCTCCTGGTCTCTGTCTTTCCGCTTTCACTTGTTGACAGATCAAACACCGTTTCACAAAGTTCAACACATCCTGTTTCATACGTTTCCACCAAAATTGTGTACGTAAATCATGATACATTTTCTTCCCTCCAGGATGTATACTGTATCTACTACAATGAGCACGTTGTAGTAGTTCTTGGCGTAGTCCTAATGAAGCAGGTACTACCCAACAATTTCTGTATTTCAAAGTTCCATCATTGGTAAGTACAAATTGCGATGTTTGTCCTTGACTTATCCTTTCCTTCCATTGTTGTACTTCATCATCAGTCAGTTGTGCCATTCTGATTTTCTCAAAAATGTCGGGTTCAACCAACAATGTTGATACCCGTACTGGCTCTATTTCCACATCAAAATCATAACCCAAAGTACAACAAGAAGTCATCAATGCGGATAAATGAATCATCTCATCAGCCGTATGATGTACCTTTCGACTCAAAGCATCTGCTGTAAGATTAGCCTTTCCTGGATGATATTCAATCTCACAATCATAATCTTTCAACAGATCCATCCATCTCCTTTGTCTCATATTCAACTCTGCTTGAGTGAATAGAAATTTTAAACTTTTATGATCTGTGTATATGGTAAAAGACGTACCATATAAATAATGTCGCCATATCTTCAATGCAAAGACAATGGCAGCTAATTCCAGATCATGTACTGGATATCTCATTTCATGTGGCTTCAACTGTCGTGATGCATAAGCCACTACATGTTTGTCCTGCATCAATACACAACCCAAACCAAGTAAAGATGCATAAGTATATAATGCAAACCTGTCATGCTCCGATGGAATGATCAAGACTGGAGCTGTAGTCAATCGATGTTTCAATTCCTGAAAACTACGCTCACAAGCCTCTGACCATTGAAATGATACTCCCTTCTGTGTCAAATGTGTCAATGGTTTGGCAATCGCTGAAAATCCTTCAACAAACCGTCTATAATATCCAGCCAAACCCAAGAAACTACGAATCTCTGGCACAGAAGTAGGTGCTGACCAATTCAACACTGCTTCCACTTTCTTTGGATCAACTGATATACCTTCTTATAAAATAACATGTCCTAAAAAGCCGACACTAGTCAACCAAAACTCACACTTACTGAGTTTGGCATACAACTGATGTGTCCTCAACAATTGCTATACCATATGCAAATGTTGAACATGTTCTGCATCACTTTGCGAATAGATCATTATATCATCGATAAAAACAATGACAAATCGATCAAGGTATTCCTGAAAAACACGGTTCATTAAACTCATAAAGACAGCAGGAGCATTTGTCACTCCAAATGGCATTACCAGAAACTCATAATGTCCATAACGAGTTCTGAATGCTGTCTTTTGTATATCTCCTTCCCTCACACGTATTTGATGATATCCTGACCTCAAATCAATCTTAGAATAAATCCTTGAACCCTGCAACTGATCAAACAAATCATCAATACGAGGAAGAGGATATTTATTCTTTATCGTTACCTTGTTCAACTGTCTATAATCAATACACAATCTCATTGTCCCATCCTTCTTCTTAACAAATAAAACCGGAGCACCCCAAGGCGATACACTAGGACGTATGTACCCCTTGTCCAATAAATCTTGCAATTGAGTTTTCAATTCTTTCAATTCAGTTGGTGCCATCCGATAAGGAGCCCGTGAAATTGCAGAAGTACCCGGTATCAAATCAATACAAAATTCACTTCTCGACTCGGTGGGAATCTAGGTATCTCATCTGGAAACACATCCGCATATTCTGCAACCACTGGTATCTCCTCCACTTTCCTTTCTCTTTTCTGTTCAGTTACATCAAGGGCATAAATCAAATAACCCGTATGTCCACGCTCTAACAAACGCGACATTCGGATTGCTGATATCAAAGGAATCCTTGCCCTCGATCCCTGACCATAAAAATACCATTGAGTTCCAGTATCAGACTGAAATCTCACTATCTTCTGACTACAATCCACAACAGATTGATATTTACTCAATACATCAATTCCAAGGATGCAATCAAAATCGGACATGTCTAGCACAATCAAATCAGCCTGTAGCCCATACTCAGTCTCAAACTGAATAGCACAATTAGACACACTCTGACAAGTCATCACAGTAGTTCCCATGGGTGTCGAAACATAAAGAGGCATCAACAGTGGAGACGAGCATATATGATACCGCTCAACAAAAGCTTGTGCAATAAAAGATTGGGATGCACCAGTATCAATCAACAGTAAAGCAGGATAAGTAAACAAAATACACTTACCCGCTATCACATCATCAGGAGCTGCCTCTGCTTCCTCCCTGTTCAGTGCATACACCTGAGCCTGAGGTGTTCCTGTCCTCTGTCCTCCACCAGACTGTGGTACACCCTGTGGTCTCTGTTGTACTGTAGTCTCTGAAATGGTTCCTCTCCTCTGTTGTCCACCCACTTGAGTACAATCACGGATCACATGTCCTGGCCTCCCACAACGGAAACAAACTACTGGATTCAATTGAGGACAATATCGTTTCAAATGTGGTCCACCACATTTAAAGCATTGCACACCACTGCCACTACTACTACCTTGGAACTGTCCCTTAGATTTTCGATCAACCCCTTTTTGTGATCCAAAACGTTTCCCACTAAACCTAGATGAAGATGCACCACCTCGTGATGATTTAAATGGTTCTCCTCTAGGTCTCATACTGTCAGATGTAGGTGGTTGGGCTTGTCCAACATCTTTATATACTCCTACTGCAATCTCAGCCATCTCGGCTCTAGTCAACGCTTCTTCATATGATGTAGGGTTATTGGACATTACCCTATCAAACAATTCAGGCCTCAAACCTTTCACAAATTGTCTGATCTTTGCTTTTGTGTTTACAGCGATATGTGGCACATACCGGAGCAAAGAAGAATAATGCACAGCATAGTCAGATACTGTCATTGATCCCTGTCTCAAATTTGTAAATTCATCCTCTTTCCTCTGCCTTGCAGCAACAGAGAAATAATGCTCAAGGAACTTAGTTCTAAACACATCACAGTTAACTGTCTGTCCTTGCGCTCTCAACTCAAGCACTGTGGATTTCCACCACATCATAGCTTTCTTAGCTAACTGGAATTCAGCTAAACGTAACCAAGCAGTCTTGGCACACGGTGCTGACAAAAATATCTGTTCCACGCGTTCTAGCCACTCCTCTGCCAGTTCCCCTGATTCAGTCCCCTCAAACCTGGGTGGCTGATAACTCAGAAACTGCGTCAATGTCAATTCTCCAGGCAACAGTACCTGTTCCACTGGCCCTTGCTCAATCGGTGGTGGTGGCACAGGCGCCATCCTCACACTAGCATTGCCACTCAGGGCATCCCCAACATCCTCATGATACCCTCTGTCTGTCATAGCTGTAGATCAAGGGTTAACAATAACATTTACAAGTATATAACATGTTAGAATAACATCATCTTCCAAATACTAACATGCTATTACCATTCTCAAAGTGTTTAGGTAACTCCCTAATACACTTCCTCTACCCATGTTCACCCCGTTCTCGAACCACTGCTCTGATACCACTAATGTGGGGTCCTCTTTACTTAATCCATTATGTATCATATTAACATACATATGTGAGTCTGAATTAAGTAATAACATGCACTGATTAAGAGTATTACTAGTTACGTTGTTACAGATGTAACAAATCCTGAGTACAAAAACCAACTAACTTTGTTTTCTACATATACATGACATGTAAAATTAACAACCTAAGCCATTACAACTCCTATGCAGTGGTTCACCTCGCAGCGGAATAAGACTCACGATTCCCACGTCTATGCAATCCTACAGAAACATTCACAAAACGTGAGTATAGATAAACAACTATCTCAGTGCAATATCAAAACACAATATCAATAAGAATGATAAAGCACAATAAATCATCTAATGTGAATGTTATGTCTCATGCATCCACCAATGCACCATGTCATGACATGTCTCAACAAGTACCCTATTATCATGAGACTAAAATGATATGCCTATTCAGCTCAATATGTCAGTGGAACCACCTCACATCTTCATATTAGCAGCACATATCATAGTACCGTCCTCAAATGATAATAGCCAGAGCATATACCCAAAAACTGGCGTATATCTCTATAATAACATAACCGAGCATATACCCAAACCAGGCGTACATCTCTCTGTCACATAACCGAGCATATATCCAAACCAGGCATATATCTCTATGTAACATAACCAAGCATATACCCAATACCAGGCGTATATCTCAAATGCATAACCGAGCATATACCCAAACCAGGCGTATATCTCTAACACATGATATCCATGAATGTATAGGCATATGTTACTACCAATCATATGATAATAACACAACACAATTCATATGATATCAATCTCATAACATCATCACACAATATCTATACTCCGTACGTCAACACGTACCTGTACTGCGACACAAACGAGATAAATTAGGTGTCACTGGCTAAGTGCCTCGTTGTCCTGTCCCCTAAGATGATGCTACAACAATGCCAACAATATATCATGTTATCATAGGCATTAAAATCAAATTCTACAAAAATATAACATTTTTCAACATTTTGGCACTGGCGATCGATCGCTACGTCTCACCGATCGATCGCTATACTGTTCTGCCCCCTTGCGATCGATCGCCATCTCTCGCGATCGATCGCCAAAGTGTTCTGTTTGCTCGCGATCGATCGCCACATTTTCACCGATCGATCGCTACATGTATAAACCGCCTTAAAATTTACTCTGTCTCGGCGATCGATCGCCACAAAGCTCGCGATCGATCGCCGATGTCCAGAAAGTTTAGAACATGGCGATTTTCAAGCTTATCTCCATGGTTCTTCTCCTATAACTCAAATTGAACCATTTCAACATGTTTCTTGCAATCCCTAGGAACATATGAACATGTTTCTAACATCATAGATTCCAAATAAGAGTATAGAAACATGATACAATTCTTCACATGAACATTGGATAGTTTACTTCACATATGCAACACCAATGACATAATTCAAGTGTAAAGCTATGATTCTTACCAAGATGTGAAGAAATCACTTCACTTAACTTCCTAGCTCAAATCACAAGTGAAAAACCAAGCTTCAACTAATCAAATCTCTAAAGTACCGTTTGAAGTGATGGATATGATAAGTAATGTAATGATTAAAAAGTTGTGAAATGATTGTAAAAATAGTATGTGATAAATTATATAATGTTTGATTGGAGGATAAGATTGTTGATAAGGATTATTATTTGATAAAATGACAAAAATACCCTCATTATTATAATAAAAAATATAACAGTAATTATAATATATATATATATACGGAGTATGTATAATAATAATAATAGTATATATAAGAGGAAGAAGAGATATTAGGAGTACATTAGAAGAAAGAAGAAATAGAATATTAATTAGATAAGATATATATATACGTATGTATGTAGAGATAGAAGAATAAGAGGAGAAATCTGTAATAAGAGAGATTAGGATACATAGATCTAGAATAAAAACCTATCTTATAGTAAGAAAGAAAGAAATAATAATAAGAACCATAATAATAAAAAATATATAGAATTAATAGAGAATCTATAATCATAAAAAATATATATATAATATAATATTAATATAATACAGTGATCATAATATAAATAATCATAATCATAATATAAATATATTTATATATATATAATAACATTAATTATAATATATATATATATTTGGGTGTATGTATATGTATAATAATAATAGTATATATAATTTATAATATTATATACTATAATATTAATAATCATATAGTTATATATATAATATAATATAATATTAATATAATTACAATAATCATAATATAGAATAATAAATATCATAGATAACATATTATATAATATATAATAACATATTATATATATATATTATCATATGTATATCTAATAATGAATAGTAAATATATATATCATTATATACCTTATTATAGTATATATATAACTATAATATATCATAATAAACCAGATGAGTAAATATATATATATATATATATAATATACGTGCGCGTGTGATAATATATACATATATATATATAATAATAATAATAATAATAATAATAAGAATAGTTTATGATATATAATATATATAAATTATTATATTGAATAACATATTATAATAATAATTATATTATTCCCTAATAATATATATATTTATGCATATATAATAAGTAATAATAGTATTAAGTAATAATTTATATATATTATTATGATTATATATAATATATATATTATATCACGTGCGTGCATTTGTATATATATATATATAATAGTTATAATAATAATAATAATAATAATATAATTATTTTTTGGCGGGAATTTTAAATTTTGGGATAGTGAAAAAGGCGGGAATGAGTATTTATGTCATTTTGTTATAAAGTGGGATTAGAGTGTGATAAATATGGTGGGATAATTTGTGTTAAAAATCGAAAAAAAAAACATGGGATATGATAAGTAATACAATGATTAAAAAGTTATACAACACTCCAAACGGAGCCTAAGGGTTTGGAGAGGAGCTTTGTAGAGATTTTGAGGTGAAAGTGGTGTAGTATGTGATTCCACCTCCCTAATCCACTTGATACAAATTCTTAGTTCCCTAATTCACTTGCTATCATGTCATTTAAAGGTAATTACATGTTAAGTAACATGTACATGAAATGAACTTCCAATTCAAATGCAATTCCAATTGCAAGTAAATTCACATGCATATTCAAATGCCTACTAGTTCATGACTTGATATGTTATTAAATCATTATACACCATGTTTCATTCCTTGCCCTTGCCATATATCATTTCATACATGTATTATTTCATTCTTGGTTCCACCGGAACCCCCAATATCATACCGCCAATTGATATAATTACACCATAATCATATCACACGTGTATACAACAAATCGAGGCATTACAATTTGATATCATCACCCCAGAAAAATTTGATGTTATCAGTGCCATATGCAAAGGCTTGGAGATAAAATGGTCAGTTGTGCTATTTCAAGTTCTGACTGGTCTCGTAGTTTCTGGCAAAGGTCAATCAGGCTTCGCCCTACCACTAAGCAGCCTCTTTGACAGCAAACAAATTAAGACAGTGGATCTCACCAAACTCCATCCAGGGAGACTTATCACTGCAAATTATCTTCAGCTTCACAGTCAGCGAAGTGACAGAAAAGTTGGGGTGACGAAGCGCCGATCAACTCAAGTTATCAGTGACTCTGAACAAACCATATCTGAATCCGCTGAGTCTTCTCCTCCTCCTCCCCCTCATAAGAAGCCCATAACAAGAAAAGCTGTTCCTCCAGCTCTCCGACAGAAAGTCATTGCAGCTTCTGATACCATCTCCTCCGCCGGTCCTACAGAAAATATCCCAGGAAGAGAACCCAGCCCTGAAAATCCTCCACCTGAGGAACCAACTGCTTCATTGGCCATGGTACTCGCTACCTCAGTGGCTCCCGCTGACAATTCTTCTGCAATGGTGAGCTCTCAGCAAGCACCAGGCTCTATCAGTTTTAGGACACCCAAGTCCTTGTGTCCTTACTGTCATCCGAAGACCACTACCGCTGGTAAAGGCAAAACTCTTATGGCTCCAGTGTACACTCCTGTTGCCTTCGAGATACTAATGGTCATGGATACCGTTGAAGCCAATCTGCAGCCACGGCTAGACATTTATGATCGATGGGTGAAGGCTCGAGTGAAAGTCAGAGTTAATGATTTCGATCCTATTCTGGATCAGGCACGGGAAGATGAGAACCAAATTTTGGCTTATCTTCAAATCACAGACCCTGAGAAGAGCCTGAAGCTGAGAGATGTATTCCGTGTGATGAACTATGTGGGCGAACTTCAAGCCCTTGTTGAAACACATCTTCAGCATTTCAACGGTGATTCAAGAACTGCGAATCATGATAGAGCAGTTCTAAATGCTCTTGGACCAAAACTGGAAATGGCCGAGCTAGCTCTTCATGATCTTCGCATCTCAACTGGTATTCACTCATGCTCTACTGCTGCAAATATTGCAAGTCCCGACTAGCCTGATTTACAGATAGCCACTACTGATATGGAGATTGCTACTACCAATGTGGAGATCACTTCGACTGCCCTGGAGACAACTCCCACTGGAGCGGAGACAGCATCAACTTCCTTGGAGGTGTTGGGATATGCCCTAAGACAAGTCATTAGATGATTGTTTAAGACATACAATGTTTATGGTTTTATGAATGGCAATTCATTATTATATATTATTCTTTTAACTGTGCATTGTGAATTAATATATATGTTAATGTCCTTAGAATAATATTGTATTATTCTTAAAGATGTCCCTAGTCAAGTATTATCATGAATAGGGATAATGATAATACGTAGAGACTAGTATATGTTGATCGATGAATTGTTCATTGATATGAGATATCAAATCAACATATGGGTACATGTTAGAGAACGATGTACTGGACAGACCCACCATGAGAATGCAACATGGATAGTTATATGATCGTCATATGCAATTCTCATAGTGATAATAATGTATACAATCCTTACGACTTGTGATCATCAGAGATCCCAACATAAGGAGTTATGTATCTTGATATCGTCAAACGTTACCCGTAACATGGTAATCTATAAAGGCGACTATTGGATACACTACGAATTATGTAGAGGGATGTTGACTGATCGAGATAGGATTTGTCCCTCCTATATAACAGGAGATGTGTTTGGCCCTTGATCAAGTGAGAACTAAAATGCATGGCCATGCTCGAATGAGTCGATATGAGATATCGAGCTTATTCGTTTATTCTAGTTCTACTTGGGGATCAAGAAATAAAGATTGAATATACGAGTATGACTATTCCATGACTCGTGTTCAATCTAAACACAAAGGACAAAGGGATTACGTTACATGATTAATATTATCACGAGTTCTAAAGGTTATGTCGAGTCATTGACATTCTCGTAATTTGGGTAGCATCGATGTGTTGCTAGATACCGCTCAATGCTTGCGACATAAAATGAGATTTTATGTCACTGCCAACATTACGAAATCCTATCGGGTCGCACAAAAGATTAAATCAATGAGGGAAAGTAAATTCATTGGATGAATTAATTAATTAAGAAGAGTCTTAATTAAGTGATTAAAAGGTTTTAATTAAATCATGGGTTTGGGCCCATAAGACTTTAAGAAAGTCTTGAACTTTAATTAAAAGCCTTATAATATAAATAAGAGGTTTTGATTAATTGTTAATCATACTTTGATATCATTAGTTTGAGATCAAACCCTAGCCTACACAAGGAAGTGCTCTCGGCCGCATCATAAGTACTCTCGGCCTCCTTCAAGTCGAGTGGTTCTTAGTGGTCTTCGAGCCATCATTCGATTGTGAATCGAGTTTGCTTCGTGTATTGATTCGAGAATAAGTCTAGCAACTTATTCTTGAATATCCCTTTTCGATTTGATCGTGTGGATACCGTAGAGACGAAGGTGAAAGCTTTCGTTTGTGACTCGGAGTTCGTTGGACGTGCTGCTCCGTGGAATCTGCTTCAAACACGCTACAAGGGTGAGACTCTTATGTATTCTCTAATCCGATATGAATCCCTATGTATAGATCCGGTGTTAGTAATCCCAAAATTTTATTCCGCTGCGTTGTATGCTCATGGGGTTACTTACAGTGGTATCAGAGCCGTGTACAAGGCTCATATCGGATTTATGTGATTAAATTATGTTAATCATATTAGAATTAATATTGCATGCTATTAAAACTGTTTAATTCATATATGATATGAAATAAATTGAGTTTATGAAAATCATCGTATAATTGTATTTGATATAATTGGCGAATAATTGTATACGATACATGAAAGCGTAAAATCGATGTGTTAGATCATGTATGGCTCACGGCCGCAGCCACCAAAGGACTAGGGTTTCGAACCCTAGTCACCCTGGCTCACGGCCGCAGCCACCGAAAGGCTAGGGTTTCGAACCCTAGTCATCATGGCTCACGGCCGCCGCATGTTGCTAGGGTTTCGAACCCAATGGCTCGTGCATGGCCAAGCAGCCGCCGCTTAAGGGCTAGGGTTCGGACCCTGGCTCGAGCATGAGCCGAGCCGCCGCAAAATTAGGGTTTTTGAACCCATTGGCTCGTGACGGCTAACTCATGACGGCTAGGGTTTCGAACCCTAGCAGCCGTGCATGGGCTCGCCGCCACCGCTCGAGCATGGCTCGGCCATGGGCTAGGGTTTCGAACCCTAGGCCCACTATTGGTCCAGCCGTGTGCTTCATGGTTCGAACCATGGTGGTTCGAGTCTTAGTCGCTTTAGTTCGTGGCATGTGATGTCCCGAGCGTACGATAATTTTTCAAAAATTATATTACAGTTTTAATTAGAATTAAATTTAAAATGTTTAGAATTTAATTAATTAAATGTTATTGCATGCTTTATGTGTTGTTTGAGCATGGTGCGTGGTTATAGCCCTTTGACCTATTAGATAGTATTTGTGGATGTTTGTAATTTATAATACGACCTGCGTGTCGTGCCTTTCTCTATTTTATTCTAAATGTAATCCCTCCCCTATGTTCCCCTCGAATGTGAATCGAGGAATTCTATATCTTGTAAATAGTGTAGTTTATTTTATTGATGGTGATCAATGAAGATGGGGCATCGTGCCGGGATGAGGAGGCCATTCACAAATTGGAGCCAAAGGAAGGTGCTTGTGAAGTTACCTTAGGTTGACTCATAAGATTTTCTCATTGGCTTGAGAAAATCATTAGTAGGGGCTATAACCATGTCACGTTTAATTATGTATTTTGATGCATGATTTATCTTATGTTTTAGTTTGATAATAGTATTACACATATATGTAGATATGTATACAACTATATGTAGTGGACATATTTTAAATTATCAAATTAATCATGAGATCAATAAATCCCTCTAAAATATTAAGTTTTAGATGCCTTCCAAAATAAAAGTACTCGTCAATAACTTCGATTGTACATGTGTGGGTTTGCCAAAGCAAAGCACCGTGGCAATCTTAGTAAGGCGCGAAAGGATAAAGTGATATCCGTTATACTTTAATTGGGTACGACTTAACTAGGTTATCTCAATAGGATTGGGAACCTAGAGGCATGGGTTGGATTATAATTCATTTGATGAATTGAACAAAGCGTTGTTCGTCCAACTATCCAAGAATTATATGTGATATAATTGACAAAGTGTTGTCTACCTAAATAACCGAGTCTTGGGCGATTAGCCAAAGCTAACTCAAGATTAAGTGAAATATGGATCTTGGCCCACTAAAGGTTTCGAGGGTTGATATTTTTCAAACAAAATAGTGGGAGTATCATTTAATATAAGACCATGTTAAATGATTTAAATCATAAACTTATTTTGCATATTTATATTTTAGATATCCATGGCAACTAACAACGTTACTAGCACTTTATCACTGCGATCGGTCCTTGAGAAGGACAAACTAAATGGGACGAATTTCCTAGACTGGCATAGGAACTTGAGGATAGTCCTCAAACAAGAAAAGAAACAATATGTCCTAGAGGAACCCTTACCCGCTGAGGAACCTCCCCTAACGGCTACAAGAACCGAAAAAGATGCTTACAAGAAGCATCAGAGTGACGCACTTGATGTTGGGTGCCTCATGCTTGCCACCATGAACTCTGAGCTTCAGAAGCAACATGAGGAAATGGAGGCGTTCGATATGATCGAACACTTAAAGCAGTTGTACCAACAGCAAGCTAGACAAGAGAGGTATGACGTCTCTAAAGCGTTATTTCAGTGCAGGATGGTAGAAGGAAGCTTGGTTGGAACTCATGTGCTCAAGATGATTGGGTACATTGAGAATCTGGACAAGCTGGGTTTTCCATTGGACCAAGAGTTGGCCACCGATGTGATCTTGCAATCGTTGCCTGAGAGCTTCAGACAATTTGTAGTAAATTACAATATGACTGACATGGAAAAGACTCTACCACAGTTGCTTGGTATGTTGAGAACATATGAAGCAAATACTAAGAAGACTAAGGCCACAAATGTCCTTATTGTGAATAAGGGCAAAGGAAGGGCCAAAGCTAAAGGCAACAAGAAAGCAAAGAAGGTCTTTGCTAAATCTAAGCCAAAGTCTTCTGCACTAAAGCCAAAGGGAGGGATAGCAAAGGAAGGGAACTGTTTCCATTGCGGTGAGACGGCCATTGGAAAAGAAACTGCAAAGTATATCTGGAGGATCTAAAGAAAGGAAGTGTGACTTCCGCTTCAGGTATTTTTGTTATAGAAGTCAATTTATCTACTTCTTCATCATGGGTATTAGATACTGGATGTGGATCTCACATTTGTGTAAATGTGCAGGATCTCAAAAGGAGTAGGACATTGGCGAAAGGTGAAGTTGATCTTCGAGTTGGAAATGGAGCAAGAGTTGCTGCATTAGCTATAGGAGATTATCATTTAGCTTTACCTTCTGGTTTATCACTGATTTTAAAAGACTGTTATTTTGTGCCTTCAATTACTAAAAACATTATTTCTATTTCTTGTTTAGACAAGTATGGTTTTTCATTTATAATAAAGGACAATTGTTGTTCTATTTATTTAAATGATATGTTTTATGCTAGTGCACAAATGGTGAGTGGTCTTTATGTATTAAATCTTGATATGCCTATCTATAACATAAATACTAAAAGGATTAAAAATAATGATTGTAATCCGACTTATCTCTGGCACTGTCGCTTGGGCCACATAAACGAGAACCGCATATCTAAACTTCATAAGGATGGAGTATTAGATTCATTTGATTTTGAATCATAAGAAACATGCGAATCTTGTTTAATGGGCAAGATGACTAAAGCCCCTTTCAAGGGACATGTTGAAAGGGCAAATGTTTTATTGGGACTAATACATAGTGATGTATGTGGACCAATAAGTACGCAAGCTAGAGGTGGTTTTCAATACTTCGTTACATTTACTGATGACCTCAGTAGATATGGGTATGTGTACCTAATGAAACATAAACATGAAACCTTTGAAAAGTTCAAAGATTTCAAGAATGAAGTACAAAACCAACTTGGCAAGAGTATCAAAATCCTTCGATCAGATCGAGGAGGTGAATACTTAAGCCAAGAGTTTCATGACTATCTAAAGGAGTGTGGGATAGTCCCACAGCTCACTCCTCCGTATACTCCACAATGGAATGGTGTATCCGAGAGGAGAAATCGAACCTTGTTAGACATGGTTAGATCAATGATGAGTCATGCAGATCTTCCGATATCGTTTTGGGGACACGATCTAGAAACATCGATTTTCTTACTGAACCGTGTTCCATCTAAATCAGTGGAAAAGACACCATATGAGATATGGACTGGGAAGCGTCCTAGTATGTCTTTTATGAAGATTTGGGGTTGTGAGGCTTTCGTTAGACGTCACGCCACTAACAAACTTGGACCCAAATCTGATAAGTGTTTATTTGTGGGGTATCCTAAGGAAACGAAAGGATACTATTTCTACTATCCCACCGAGAACAAAGTAGTTGTTGCTCGGACTGGTGTATTTCTTGAAAGAGAATTTATCTCTAGAAAAGCCAGTGGGAGAAAAATAGAACTTAGTGAAGTTCAACCACAAGAAAACACTGAACCTGAGATTGAGATGGAAACAGAGCAGGCACCACAAGCTGTTGTGGAAGAAGCACCTGCTCAAGAGACACAAGCCCAGCGTAGGTCTGTAAGAGAACACCGAGAGCCACAGAGATATGGATTTCTTGTGACTCAACAATGTGACTTACTACTTATTGATGAGGATGAGCCGTCATCTTATCAACAAGCTATTATGGGCAATGATTCTGAGAAATGGCAAGAGGCCATGAAATCTGAGATGGAATCCATGTATGCAAACCAAGTATGGACTTTGGTTGATCCACCTGAAGGGGTACGACCCATAGGGTGCAAATGGATTTTCAAGAAAAAGACCGATATGGATGGTAACGTACAAACCTATAAAGGTCGGCTGGTTGCACAAGGATTCAAACAAATTCATGGTATTGACTATGATGAAACCTTTTCACCAGTGGCCATGGTTAAATCCATTAGGATCTTACTTGCAATAGCTGCATTTCATGATTATGAAATCTGACAGATGGATGTCAAAACAGCTTTCCTTAATGGAAATCTGCTCGAGGATGTGTACATGACACAGCCCGAGGGTTTTGTCGATCCAAAGGATGCTGGAAAGATATGCAAGCTACAACGATCCATTTATGGATTGAAGCAAGCTTCTCGGAGTTGGAATCTTCGTTTTGATGATGCAATCAAAGAGTTTGGTTTTATCAAAAATGAAGATGAACCTTGTGTCTACAAGAAGGTCAGTGGGAGCGTAATCATTTTCCTAGTATTGTATGTAGATGACATACTTCTTATTGGAAATGATATCCCTGCCTTGCAATCTGTAAAGATTTGGCTAGGGAATTGCTTTTCGATGAAAGACTTAGGAGAAGCCACCTATGTATTAGGAATCAAGATCTATAGAGATAGATCGAGAAGGCTTCTTGGTCTAAGTCAAAGTACATACATAGACAAGGTGCTTAAAAGGTTTAGCATGCAAGAATCCAAGAAAGGATTCGTGCCTATGACACATGGTATTTATCTCTCGAAGGAACAGTGTCCTTCAACACCAGATGAGAGACAACGCATGAGTAAGATTCCATACGCGTCAGCTATTGGATCTATCATGTATGCCATGATATGTACTCGTCCCGATGTATCATATGCTTTGAGCATGACGAGCAGATATCAAGTTGATCCAGGTGAAGGTCACTGGATTGCTGTCAAGAATATCCTAAAGTACTTGAGAAGGACTAAGGATACATTCTTGATTTATGGAGGTGAGGAAGAGCTCAATGTAATGGGTTACACTGATGCTAGCTTCCAAACCGACAAAGATGATTTTCGATCGCAATCTGGATATGTGTATTGCCTGAATGGAGGTGCTGTGAGCTGGAAGAGTTCAAAGCAAGAAACAGTAGCCGATTCTACAACGGAAGCTGAGTATATTGCTGCCTCGGATGCAGCAAAGGAAGCTGTTTGGATGAGGAAGTTCATTTCTGAACTTGGAGTGGTGCCTAGCATTAAAGATCCGATAGAACTCTATTGTGACAACAATGGAGCGATCGCATTGGCTAAGGAACCAAGATCTCACCAAAGATCCAAGCACATACTTAGACGTTTCCATTTCATTCGAGAAATCGTTGAAAGGGGAGATGTTAAATTATGCAAAGTACCAACAGATGATAATGTATCTGACCCATTGACGAAGCCGCTGTCACAGCAGAAGCATGATCGTCATACTAGATCTCTAGGCATTAGGTATATGTCTGAGTGGTCTTAGTGCAAGTGGGAGATTTGTTGGGATATGCCCTAAGACAAGTCATTAGATGATTGTTTAAGACATACAATGTTTATGGTTTTATGAATGGCAATTCATTATTATATATTATTCTTTTAACTGTGCATTGTGAATTAATATATATTTTAATGTCCTTAGAATAATATTGTATTATTCTTACAGATGTCCCTAGTCAAGTATTATCATGAATAGGGATAATGATAATACGTAGAGACTAGTATATGTTGATCGATGAATTGTTCATTGATATGAGATATCAAATCAACATATGGGTACATGTTAGAGAACGATATACTGGACAGACCCACCATGAGAATGCAACATGGATAGTTATATGATCGTCATATGCAATTCTCATAGTGATAATAATGTATACAATCCTTACGACTTGTGATCATCAGAGATCCCAACATAAGGAGTTATGTATCTTGATATCGTCAAACGTTACCCGTAACAGGGTAATCTATAAAGGCGACTATTGGATACACTACGAATTATGTAGAGGGATGTTGACTGATCGAGATAGGATTTGTCCCTCCTATATAACAGGAGATGTGTTTGGCCCTTGATCAAGTGAGAACTAAAATGCATGGCCATGCTCGAATGAGTCGATATGAGATATCGAGCTTATTCGTTTATTCTAGTTCTACTTGGGGATCAAGAAATAAAGATTGAATATACGAGTATGACTATTCCATGACTCGTGTTCAATCTAAACACAAAGGACAAAGGGATTAAGTTACATGATTAATATTATCACGAGTTCTAAAGGTTATGTCGAGTCATTGACATTCTCGTAATTTGGGTAGCATCGATGTGTTGCTAGATACCGCTCAATGCTTGCGACATAAAATGAGATTTTATGTCACTGCCAACATTACGAAATCCTATCGGGTCGCACAAAAGATTAAATCAATAAGGGAAATTAAATTCATTGGATGAATTAATTAATTAAGAAGAGTCTTAATTAAGTGATTAAAAGGTTTTAATTAAATCATGGGTTTGGGCCCATAAGACTTTAAGAAAGTCTTGAACTTTAATTAAAAGCCTTATAATATAAATAAGAGGTTTTGATTAATTGTTAATCATACTTTGATATCATTAGTTTGAGATCAAACCCTAGCCTACACAAGCAAGTGCTCTCGGCCGCATCATAAGTACTCTCGGCCTCCTTCAAGTCGAGTGGTTCTTAGTGGTCTTCGAGCCATCATTCGATTGTGAATCGAGTTTGCTTCGTGTATTGATTCGAGAATAAGTCTAGCAACTTATTCTTGAATATCCCTTTTCGATTTGATCGTGTGGATACCGTAGAGACGAAGGTGAAAGCTTTCGTTTGTGACTCGGAGTTCGTTGGACGTGCTGCTCCGTGGAATCTGCTTCAAACACGCTACAAGGGTGAGACTCTTATGTATTCTCTAATCCGATATGAATCCCTATGTATAGATCCGGTGTTAGTAATCCCAAAATTTTATTCCGCTGCGTTGTATGCTCATGGGGTTACTTACAGGAGGCAGTGTGATGCCCCGAAATTAACTGATGGCAATCTAAATATTAATTATGCTTATATGATGATTTATTACGATGATTAAGATATGTGTGGGAAATGAAGAAGTAACATGATTTAAGGATGTTGATTTTAATTATGAGGATGATATGGGATTAATGAAGTTGGTTGCATTTTGTAAATGCTTATCATGTTAATATATTTTATAGACATCATGTTAATTATTGGGGTACAAGTTAAAAGAAATGAAGATTTAAAGACTTAACCCACCACTTTTACCTCACCTCACTTTTACACTCAAATCCCCAAAATCACTCTCCCAAAACCCTCTTCCCCTCATTTTCGAATTTTGACCTAAGGGTGGGAAGAAATCCTTGTAAAAGCTTTGTTCTTACACTTCTTGGTAAGATTTAGTGCCTATGATGTTTATATATATCTTATTGATGTTCTTGAAGTGTTGATTGAGTTTGGAAGGGTTTTAAGAAGGGTTTTAAAATGGGTTTGTTTGGGTTAGTGTGATTCTTGGTGGGATGTTGGATTTTTAGTGGTTTTATGATGTATGTTGAAGGTTTTGAGTGTTTTAATGTTTATGAGTTGTTGGTATAAATGATGGTTGAGGTTCGTGAGGTTTAAATGTGCAAAAATGGAGTTTTTCGTGGTACAGAGGCTGGCGATCGATCGCCCGTTGTTGGCGATCGATAGCGAGCATGCATTAGGCTCCAGAAGCCTTTGGCGATCGATCGCCACTCTTGGGCGATCGATCGGTGACGATGGCGATCGATCGCGCCACGTATGGCGATCGATCGCCGAAGAGGGAAAATTTTACCCCCCGTCCAGTGTACTCTCGCGATCGATCGCGCCTGGGCGGCGATCGATCGCGAGATGAAAAAAATGGACATTTTGATTTTTTTGTGGGATTTTTGAATATTGGACTATGATTAGCTTCTAATATTGAATTGTATGGTTGTGTAGAACCATCCCAAGGACCCACGACTTCAAGGAGATAAAGTACTACGATTCCACCATATTTTGAAAAGGTACGTAAGAAACGTACGGGCATCAAACGGTAACATATTCCTAAACTATGACTTTGCATTAATTGCATAAGTATTTATGATGATGATTATCATGATTAAGATGAATAAGTTTATGATAATGATGTTGTGATAAACAAAGATGATATGATGTTATGATGACAATTATGATAAGATAACGATGTTTGAAATGACGATGCTTATAAGATGATGACGTATGTTTGACTATGCTACTTAGAATGGTTGAATGTCCGGTGACTATTATGGGCAAGCGAGGAAGGTCTTGCCGCTCACATAACTGAGCGATGGGGTACATCCGCTATCAAGGTGTAGCGATGGGTATCATCTGCTGAGCGATGGGGTACATCCGCTATCAAGGTGTAGCGATGGGTATCATCCGCTGAATAAGAGATACATCCGCTATCAAGGCGTAGCAATGGGTATCATACGACGAGTTATGTCGAGCGAGGGGGCCAATTGTGCCGCTGTCATAATAGAACCCGGATAGTCCATTTCTAATTAACATGGACTGTTGTGAGCTTATATACGAATTATGATGTTAATCATTCATGCCTTGAACTAATGATGATATGCGTAATTTTGACACAGGGACAACCAAGGAAGGAAAGTACTATTAAACAGGAAGTATATGTTATCAATTATTTCTATGCATTATTTCTATGCCAGTAACTCATGATGTTAAGTAACGATGTACATGCTCACGATGGGTTGTTCCTGTAGGTACACTTTTTGATCGAGACTAAGGGTCGGGTTGAGATGGTGAGCTAAGGAGCATAAGAAGATAGATACAGGATATTTGTTAGCCTTAACATTCATTTTGGAGAATGTAATTAACTAACTATTGAAGTTTCATTTTGGCCTGTAATTACATTGAGCTCACATAACAACCGAAACTCTAAGGTGTCTCTAATACATGTTTAGTTCTTAATACGCTATTAATATGATGTTAAGGTAGGAAGACCCTACAGGCAGCCTCTTCTGCTAAAGAACTCTCCTCTCCAACTGCTCACCTTGTCTCCTATGCTCCAGCTCTTATAATGATCAACCGCCCCAACCGATGGTTGTTGATCACGCAAACGTGGACACAGTAATTCAGACGGTGGTTTAGCAAGTTACAATCTCCTCTGGCAACCATGAACCTAGTGAGTCCTCACATTCAAATGATCACACCAAGTCGTCTGTTGCTGCGGTTGTCCAAGCCACTGCTGATATGGCTGCCCCACTTATTGAAGACACTGCTACTATGGTTGTTACTGTCTCAGACTCAACAGCTGCCCCAGATGTTGAAGCCACTGGTTTACTATCCACTGCAGTTGTCGATGCTCATCCCGGTGTTCTTGTTCCTACTGCTGACCCTAAGATAATTGCTGTGGATCCTTCAATGGCTCAAGAATTTTCAGAAGATTTCTTTGACTTTCAAACTTCAATCCCTCTGGACGAGCCACCAAACATTGCTGCACAGCTAGCAAATCTATCCAATGCAATTTCAGCACTAGCTAGCGATGTCAATAAACTCAAACAGGAAGAGCGCACTGCGACTCTTATTCTTGGAACCCATCAGCAGCACGCGGACTCTCAGTTCCAGCAAGTCTACAGGGACTTAAATAGTCTAACGACTACTGTCACCAGACTTCAGACTTTTGCTGAGAATGCAATTGTGGTCGCATTTTCTCGAATTGGCCAGGCTCGTCTTTAGATCACTCAACATAATGAATCACTTCATGCTGCCACATCCCTGGCTCTTGGAGATAAGATTGAAGATGCCAAGAAAGTCTTGACCGATCAATTGGCCACCATGCAGGCAGCATTCGCGTCCCAAATTCAAGATATATGCAACAACCTGCCTGCTGCTCCACAAATAATCCGAAGACTGCCTGAGCCCAGCAGAACTGCTCCTCCGTCCCAGCGAGATCCGAGTCCAGCAAATCGTTCATCCACTGCAGCTGGAGTATCCCATCAGTCCAGATCCTCTACTCAACAAAGATCTCGAAGTCCGCGCCAACCGTCTACCGAAAAGTGCTACTATTCCCAACATTGGTTCGGGAGAAAATAGTATCATTTTCTGATCCCTTATTAATTACTCTTATCTATTTTTTGTTTTTAGTTGACTTTTTCTTCGCATTTATCGTAACAACATTAATGTGTTCACACTCAATGAATTTCTTCTATACATAGAGACTCATGTCTGCTTTTTTAACTCACATTCACTAATCATGATTCTTTTCAATTCTTTGAAAATTCCTTGGCTTCCTTTTTACAATTGTTCAGTTTCATGGGTTTATTACTTATCTAAATCAACCACTCATGGGTTGATTACTTATCTAACCCAGCTCCGTTAAGCTTCAGCGTTTGGATCCTGCTCTGATGCTCATCATCAGTCAGGAACTTCAATCAGGAGTTATCTGGGTGCTGATGACAAAAAGGGGGAAGACAGAGATAGTGTATTCTCAACAAAGATGGAGTATTTTCATTAGGTGAATCCATAAACCATGGAGGCCTGATGTATATACATTTGAACTCTTCCCGACTTCCTCTCTGAAACAAGGTAGACCGGAAGACAGAGATAGAGTATTTTCATTAGGTGAATCCATAAATCATGGAGGCCAGATGAATATACATTTGACTCTTCCCGACTTCCTCTCTGAAACAAGGTGGATCGAGCTCTTCCTCTCTGAAATTAGGTGGATGGAAGCTCTCCGGTCTACATTGCTTGTTTAAAAATTTGTCATGTATCAGCTATAGTTTGTAAAAATAGATTTGTCTTAGGTTTTATCCAGTTATCAGAATTCATCTTAAATAAAGATGAATCTCTCTCAATTGTCCAGTTTGATTACAACTTGTAATCTGCTTATATTTATAACAAATGAAAATTTCTTTTCCATTATGTCTTCAAGTATTTTCAGGATTCTCATCTTAATTATTCAAGTATGAAACCATTATTGCTTAGTTTTGTCATCACCAAAAAGGGGGAAATTGTTGGGAAACGATTTCTATGTTTTGGTGATTACAAACACCAACTGGATGAAGTCCTACCGGGTGATAAAGACCAACTGGATGAAGACTCCTACCGGATGTTAAACACCTACTGGATGAAGTCCTACCGAGTGATAAAGATCAACTGGATGAAGACTCCTACCGGATGTTAAACACCTACTGGATGAAGTCCTACCGGGTGATAAAGACCAACTGGATGAAGACTCCTACCGGAGGTTAAAGTCCTACCGGATGAAGACACCTACCGGATATTGAAGTCTTACCGGGTGATAAAGACCAACTGGATGAACACCTACCGGGTGAAGACATCAACCGGCTGATAGACATCAACTGGATGGCTACCAACTGGATACAGACATCAATCGGACAAGACATCAACTGGATGGCTACCAACTGGATAGACATCAACTGGATAGACATCAACTGGATGGCTACCAACTGGATAGACATCAACTGGATGGCCACCAACTGTACAAACATCTAATGGACAACCATCACCGGAGAAACATCAACTGGATGGACATCTACTGGACAACTATCAACCGGATAGTCTCACACTGAACAAAGAAAACCAGCAGAAGTGTAAAATTCCAGTAAGAGCACTAAGCAACGAGACAAAATAAGTACAACATTCTCTGACAAAGGTACAACAGAGCGGCGCACCATGCTATATCTCCGCCACCATTACCGTCAGAGTTAAAAAGAGTCGTTGCTTAACAAAATAGGAAAGAAGACAATATGAATTTGGAAAGCTAATCTCTTCCATATACAGAAAAGCTACCGTTGGACAACCAAACCTATAAATATGACCAAGCAAATAATGAAGAAGTGCTGAGCGATTTTCAACAAACAAAAACACTTCAAAGCAAACAAGAAAATCAACTTACTGATATTCCAAAGGTTCAGCAAAGAGCAGACAAGCAGTGCAACTGAATCTGTGATAGATTATTCCAACTGAAGTCTGCTGATCAAGAACACTCAAAGCTAAACGTGTATTCTATAAAGAGTGTCTTAGAACCTTTTGTAAACCAAATCAAGTAGTTGTGATTTCTAGGAGTTTAGGCCAAGCTGTGTGAGTGCCTAAGAAGGTTGTATACTATAAAATGTAAACCAAGTCTTTAGTGAATCCGTCCTGCAAAGGAAGAAGGGGAGACGTAGAAGCGTTGTGCTTCGAACTTCCAGAAACAATTCTTGTGTCATTTGTTATTGCTTATTTACCTCAGTTTTATTCCTCACAAGTTAAGCAGACGTCTTCCGCACTTTAATAAGTGTCTGCTGACTTGCCTGATATTGAGAAGCAACTGTAATACTTAACAGTTTACAGTTAACTAAGAAAAGAAATCGAAATTGAATCTAGTGTTTATTCAACCCCCCCTTCTAAACACTACCCCGATCCTAACAATTTCAATTCACTTAAATCATTGTTTTAGTTGGATTAATCATGTGAGAGGAATGCATGTAAATTCCAAGGTTATTGTTGACTAGTTCGATCACTAAAGCTTCTGGTCGATCCAATGATAAATTCCAATGCTCTTTTGGACCTTAAGCTACTGCCACTATTGTGTTTATGGTCGAGTTATTGAATTCTTGTTTTGGTATGTACTTTAGCTTCGTGAATCAATGAATGAAATAAAATGTGTTATTAGGATTTTAATGATGATAGACATCTTAATAACTCTAGAACTTAAGAAATGGTAAGAATGAGTATACGAGACTCAAAATACTTCTATCTTATATAGTTTAGATCTGATTAGACGCCTCAAGTTACAGAATAGCTTATATGTATGTTGAGGTAACTTAAGTGATAACGAAGTAGTGAAATGGTGTTGTGTGAATTTGATAGATTAACGTATGACACTGGAGCTCCACGAGCTACAAGGACGACATTCACCCTTTAGAAAAGAAAGAATTAGGTATGTTGCGATCGATAACATAGGACAGGTATCTATATTATTTGATACATGATTTGCTGAACTTATGTGAATTACGTGAAATTACTTGGCTATGTGATTTTAATTGAATTCGGCGCATTCATAGCATTTATAATTGCCATATCGATGTATGAAATTTAATTTTTTGTTAACACACATCATTTGATAAATATACATCGATATATGACATACACATGAGATTTCATGACAAATTGAGTTGCATATCTCATATTATGCATAGATGATTCTTGGGCATATCATATTGATCTATCCATTTTCTTTGATATCCTTGGTGAACTGAGTTGATTTACTCTGAGTGTCGAGGACGACGGGCACGATGATGACAGGCAGTGCAGGTAGTGACTGTAGTCACGCGCGTTGCTACCGGACCTAGACACGAGGGATAACGAGCACAGCACAGGATGATTATCCTAGCACAAAGTATGTGTGTTGTTACCCTCTGCTCGAGCTTGATATTGATTGATAATACCTTTCCTTGGATTCCATTAGTTTGGTATCTTGAGATTCGATTTCTTGTACCTGACATGCATTGCGTTACATTGCATTTGCATTGCATTGCATCATCTATCAGATTTTATAGATGCACGTTGTAATTACTTGATAGTTTCATATTGGGCTTTGGCTCACCCCCTAGGGTGCTGTTGTTGTCTTTGTATGGGCAATGGCAGGTATTACAGCAGACTAGGATCCCAAAGAGGGAATACTCGCTGGAAGTCTTACATAGGTAGTTTTCTTTTGTCTATTCCGGTCGTAGGATAGTTAAGTCTATCAGGGTGTGTCCTGGATACTATAATTATGTAAATTGAGACAGTTCAGTCTTGTGTAATTGTGATTATTTGGTGTTTTACTTACTGCTATGGTATTATGTATTTACTTGCTACACTGGGATATTATTTTGTGCTTTTCATTTTTTTCTGGTATGTCCCTCGTGCGGGGAGGTCATGCCGAAATTTTTAGAGCCACTTTTTGGCAGGACTTATAAATCATCCGCTGTTTACAAAAAAATAATCATTGTGTGATAATTAACCACTTGATTAGGAACGGGTCCTCACAGTTGGTATAAGAGCATAAACTGGAATGCTCTAGTTTTGAGTACACGTTGAATAGGCATGAATGAACATGTGCGTATGTGTTTGAAACTTATTTGATTTATTTGCTCTTACATGATTTGGAGTGAAATAGTTGATGTCGATATATGGTTTATATTTGAGTATGCTGAGTCGTGTCGTATTGATATTGACCACGACATCGATACATTACTGTTTATATTTGATAAAACTTAGTAGGGAAAGAGTTTACACTCAAACACCTACGAAACCTATAATTATTGAATGAATATTGTATTAGATTAAATAAATGAGGATTATGCATAGAAAATGAGGCATTCAAACTGTTTTATGCAATGTTTAAATAAATAAGATGTCTTGACTAACGAGGTTTCTCTGGAACCTATTGAGAATAACATAGTTGAATGTGTTATGAGATAATTGAAATGAGAGTCCTTGGATGTGATGGAGATAACTCCAGGACATAAAGCCATTTAGATTTCGGCATTGAGATGCTGGAACAGGATGAGATATGGCTATATCGGAATGAGATTTGAGTATGATATTCTTACAAAAAGTAAAAAGAATAAAATGAAGAATATGTTGAATGAAATTTAATGATGATATGAATATATGATTGAACTTACAGAAGATGATGTTCATTAAATAGTTTGATATTAATGATTAGTATGAGTAGATGGAATTTTAGTGCAGGATGTCTAAGTCGAAATTCTTTTTGTGTTGCGGTACTTCATAACGCAATCTTAATTCTAAGAAAAGGATTGAGCCTTTAAGTTGTTCTGTGTTAATAACATAGATGAAACACAAATGTTGTGACTCATCAGCATACATAATAAGAGAATGTACAGATGTAAATCCGGAGCATGAATTGAACGATGCGCAAAGATAATTAGATAAATGCTAAAAGTGGTTCAATATATTATAAAACCATTAATGAAATGATATATATGGACCTGGCATAAATGTATCATAGAATCCATTTTCAAGTAAAGTTTAAATTTCTGAGAATTTAGAAGTGGTACGAACCCAGACCTGGAAGTCACACGACAATATTGTTGAACGCGAACTTGTGCTCGGAGCTATCGTGGATCAAGTTAACTGGAGTGATAAGTTTGGGTATATTAAAGAATAGAATTTGCATGGACCTGAATACTAACTGCATTTGTGATAAAGTTTTGAGAAAAAATTTAAAATGGTTGAACTTTTGAAGATACTTACAATGAAGATTGGTAAGCATATCGATGAAGAGACCTTGACTCGCTATTGAATTGAGACAATTTCAACAATGATCGTCTCATGTTAATGATCTACTTCGGACAATTCTGTGCGTCTACGAGAAGATCTGGACTCTGAATAGTATCTGGTGTCAATCCAAAATCAAGATCTGCCTAAAGCTATCTTGTTTGTTCGATGTACGATTAGGTCCTACAAGACATTTAATGCTTGATATTTCATGGAATTGATGAGCCGAATCATTTGACAAATTCTTGATCGAATTGTAAAGTCTTTCGCGATGAAAATAGGCTGTGTTGAATATCCGAAACAGATATCTCAGATTCCGTAAGTGAAATATTTCTGATCAATCTATCCAGCCTGAATGTGGATTGCACAGGATGGTAATCTTTCTATCATGTTATTTAGCAGGATTGACATTTCCAATCGATAGTGAAGAATATGAAAATCTCATATTTCTTATGCGATTAACTCAAGCGAGTTAGATATTTCCCTGATCAGACGAGCGTAACCTTGACTCTTTGAATTAATCACCGAATCTGTTTTTGTCATTCATTCTGACACCACACGAATTAGGACAAATCTGAATCGATCTCTCTATTTCCTATTAGAAAATGATTTCTTATGCCAAGCTATCTATACGAAATTTTGGATGATCGAAGCATACTCTTGGGCCACGTCATTTCTCGACGTAGCATTTTTGTTGATTCAAATAAGGTCGAAGTAGCGTTAAATTGTCGAAGACCTACAAATGTTCATGAGGTCCGGTATTTTATGGTTTAGCGGGATTTCAAATGTCGATTTATCGAAATGTCTTGTTTTTGAAAAATGGCTAAACATATTACTCAACTGACACATCAAAGTTGAAATGTATTTGGTCAGATGAGTATGAAATTGTTTTCTTGGGACCCTGTATATAGTTTTGAACTGGTAACAAATGTTTCGTTTTACAAAATTGACGTCTTTAATTATACGGGGGAAACTTTGTTTTTATTCGGACCACAAGAACTTAAAATATCTATTCCGATCTAAATACGAGGCAACACAGGTTGATGAATCTTTTGAAGGATCGTGATGGTGAAGCTCAATATCATCCTAGATGAATGAATGTCGACGGCTGTCCTTAGACGTAAAGTCTACGAGTCTATTCTAGCTTATGTTCGTAGCACCAATTGCATGCTGATAGCTCTAATTTGACTGAGCTTTTCACTCACCAGGAATTATATCATTGTCTCAGGATTTCAATGAGTCGGAATTTATTCTAAACATCAGAAAGACCTAACGAAATTGATGTTCAAACTTAGAAATCTTAAGAACTCGTATCTTCAGAACACCCATTTTGCTTCAGATATCTACTGATAGTTTCTACGACTTAATGATTCATAAATTGATCTGATAATTATGTTTTGACCTTTGAAATTATTCGAGAAGTTCATAGTTGTGAAGACAGTATCTACCCTGAAGACTAAATATGCTTATGACTCCGAGATCTCAGTTCTGATGTCGATGTATGAGATAAGATGTTACTGATGCATTGTCAAATGTTGAGGTTGTCAACATGTTTAAACCAAATGAATGAAACTAGGAGGGGTACTTCGTGGCGTCAAAGGTCCCAATGTGATTGAGAACATATGGCTATGGATTTTGTGACCCGTATTCCTCGATCACCCAAAGTGTGATGCTATTTTGAATAGTATTGATCTACTTCCTAAGTCTGCACTTTTCTTTCCTTACGAGCGGACTTATCCTTATACGAATATGACTGTTGTTTATCAAGGATATGTATGTAATGTGGCAAATGATTTTAGCTTTGGAGGGCATGAAACATTGCCGTTAATCAAAGTTCCTATATTCATAACTACTAAACGAGCTTAGGATTCGACATCTTTTGGATTCTTTTAGGAGAGACGTTGAAGATCGCCGCTAACTGGAAAGAAATCGATGAAACACCAGTGACTGTGTTAGGATCGGTCCGGAGTGTTTAGAGGGGGGGTGAATGAACACTCCTTGTAAAAATTAATCCCTTGTGATTTCTTTCGGATTAGTGAAAGATATCTGTTTCTTAATCAACTCTTGTACAGAACAGACCACTGAAAGTATAAGTGCGGAACGGTCTGTTCTTGTATATGTAAGAACGGCTCGATGGCTAGTATGAAAGAACAAGTGCAGAAATATAATACACAGGATATGTTTCTGGAAGTTCGAAGGTGGTGTAATCCTTCTACGTCTCCCCTTCTTCCAATTAAGGAAGGTTTATACTAGAAGACTTTGATTTATACAATCCTGTTGTACAAACCCGATTCAGGCTGGATTTACCTCACTACCAGTCTGAAACTCCTAGTCACTCGATCTGCTCAGACACACTCTGTCTGATAATTACAATATGTTTCTCACTTCTATTTTTCAACACAGAATACACAAGATGCGCACAGTGATCCTAAATGATCAAATGTTACAAAGTAATCGTGCTTAAGAATAATTTCAGCTCGAGAGCTTCTGAGCTTGTAAGCTTGTGCTGTTTTGCTTTCTTGAGTGTTTTTCAATTGATCAGCGAGAGTCTTGTATATTCCTGTTGTTGCATCCTTTTATAGTTGTAAGTACCAACGACATTATTTCCCTTAATGTGCAACTTTGACTCTGCTTAAACTCTGAGTAAGCTACAGTCTTCTTCTTCAGGATACTTGCCGTTCTGGTTCATACTTTCGGCGACTGTCAGGTAGGCTCTTCTTTGTCTTCTTACCTTTTATGGCAATCTTCAGTCTTTGGTCCTTTGTAGCATTAATTACGACATTAAATGCTACAATAAATAGCCGTTAATGATTCGGACTGAGGAGCCATTCTTTATGTATCCTTGACTGCTCTGATCTGATAAAGATTGAGATCGATCTGAAGCATCGATTTAGTCAGTCTGAAATCCATCGATCCGGTCTGATATGCTTTGTCATCTTATCAGCTTGATCTGTTTTGGGCGATCGATCTGGTCAGTCTGATTTCACTCGATCCGGTCTGATATGTTTTGTCATCTTTAAAATCTCATCGATAAGGTCCGGAACTAACAAATTCCCCCTTTTTGATGATGACAAAACCTAGCTTCTATGTAAGACCCCGTTGCTAATTAATCCGGATTAACGATGATTAAGCAAAACCGGATAATTAAAGTGCAAACATGGATTAAGGTGTCCCGGAATATGATGAGTCAACCAACTAGTGGAACATGTTTTAGTGCATGAGCATGTGCATGATCACATGGCACTTGGAGAACACATGCCACTAATTAATTTAACTCATGTTTAATACATGATTTTGGACCAATAATCTTGCAAGGTAATGATGTATGGACACATGGATTCCATAATACATGAAATAAATTAAAGAACCATGCTTTGAAGCCTTGAAACTCACGCCTAACTCACATGCATTTCAGATTTTTCTTCATTCATCACCATCATTCTCTCTCTCCAACTCAACCACTTTTCTCTCCCTTCTCTCTTGACCATTTCGAAAATGTCAGCTCATTTTATACCAAAATTCTTGGGGATTTATGAGTGCATGTCACATGCAAAGAAGGATTTGAGTGCTACTCATCTTGAGGAACAAGATGCACCAAGAATTTTCAAGTTTGGAGTAAGAAGATGCATGATTTTCGAGTTGCAGCAGTTTTGGGGTAGGATTTTTGATCTTGGCTTGGTTTTATGGATGATAAAGCTTCAAATCTTGAATATAAATGAAGGTATATCATCATCCTTGAGTTTTATCAACTTGCATGTATGATTAAGGGTCGAATTTTGATACTTGGGCATGAGAAATGTAGTGAAAACTTGCTGTCAGAATGTTCTGCAGATTTCAGTATAATGTTGGTCTAGTATTTCGAATTTTGGGTCTAGTTAAGTTTCGAATTTAAAGATTACTCCCCTGATAGAAGTTGTAGTTTTTTGTGTTAGATTTATTTGGCAACAAGAATCAGCTAATTTGGAGTTAATATGAAAAAGTTATGGTCAGTTTACCAACATGTGTCAAATCTGGAAATCCACTGCATCCGAGTTTCATGCATTATGTTCTTCGTATTTCTGGGAATAAATGGCTACGAATATGAAGTTTTAGGCTCTAATAAGTGTTGTAGTATTCGAGGTTAGCTTGCATGTGGAATTGGCCTCACTCAATTTGGAGCTCATATGAACGAAGTATGCTAATTTTACCAGCAACTATACAATCTGGAAACAGGGGATATACGAGTTTTTTAGGCTGTACGTTTTTCAGTTAATGTACATGAAGATGAATTGTTTAGCTTAAAGCTCATAAGATATGTTTT
This sequence comes from Haberlea rhodopensis, assembly GCA_907163345.1. NCBI lineage: Eukaryota > Viridiplantae > Streptophyta > Magnoliopsida > Lamiales > Gesneriaceae > Haberlea > Haberlea rhodopensis. Next base: position 333,846 of record CAJQUN010000320.1, read on the forward strand.
GTTGTATGTTGGGTTATCTTGCATTCTAAACTGGCCTTACATGATATGGAGTTTCCGTGTGTAAGATATGAACCTTTCCATAAAACCGCTCACTCTGTCAAATAGAATATGAGTATTTTTAAAAGCTGGCATACTTTTCTTTGCATGTGCCTCAAGATGAGTGATCTAGCTTATGGACTTCAAATATGAACTGTCGTAAATTGAGTTTTCGTGATTTTACCACTGGCCCCAAGTCATTTGGACATCATATGAATTTATTATGATTTTTATACAAACATGGGTCAGGCTGAAATTTGGTGAATTGTCCTGTTTTTCTAGCAGATTGTTCTTGGCCATTTTACCTAGGCTAAATGAACGAATTTGAAGATGATTTGAACTGATGAAATGTTCATTTTTGAGTTAGCTTTGAAAATAAATTGGACCCATGTGATTTTATTAAGTATCGGACAAGTTATGAGCCGATCTCTACGGTTGCGCAGGCTGAAATTTAGAGAATTGGTTTTGGGTCTAAGTTTGAGTTTTATTTGATATGTTTAAGGCTAGTATGTGACATTATGTTGTATTTGGAACTATTATGGCCAGGTTTATTAATCCTGAGATTGAGTCGAGGATCACTGGGTAATTAGCTAACGGTTTGAGGTACGTAGAAAACGGGTTTTATCACAATGTCTGGCAAAGACATGTGATGTTCCCGGGTATGATTTACTTGTCATTACTTGCTCCTTATGTGACTATGTGATAAGTTGATTTGCAGTATGTGAATTACATGGTACATTGACTGCACGATATATGATGACATGAGATTTGAGGTGCATCACATGAGATTATGATATTGCATGATGCATTGACACGCATGGACATTGAGCATGTCATGTTGAGCCTATTGATTCGTTCTTGGTACCTATATCTTTTCTTGGTATGAGTGATGCGTGTCTGGGGATGATGGGCAGCCGTTGACTCGGCAGGAGTGAGAGTGAGCTGAGGGATGCCGGAGCGACGAGCGTGCCGACGTCGCCCAGACACGAGGATGATGGACCGCCGATGGCTCGACTGAGAGATAGATCGGAGCGCGGAGCGTGTCACATCCTGCTCGAGCACTGATGAGTGATTGTTGATCTTCCTTTGGACCCTTGAGACAGGGATATGCGAGATTTGATACCCTTCATATGCATTTGCATTCATGCACGGCATGCATCGCATGTTATTTGTCATACACTGTGATTTTATCTGTTTCTCGTACTGGGGTTCTGACCCCCTTCGCGGGGGGCTGTCATGTCTTTGTTGGATGGACATGACAGGTATTGCAGGTGGACGTACTGTGGATGCTCGAGATGAAGCATCGATAAATACCAGAGCTCCTTGAGAGCGAGCTCAGGTATACGATTTATGTTTTGAGTCCCAGTATTTGTTTAGTATTTTTACTTATGTTTTAAATTACCGGGGTATGCCCTGAGTATCTGTATTTTTAAGTATTACTTTACTGAGAAATTATATGTAATGCTTATGCGATGAATATCATGTTAGATGTAAAACTAGAAATAAATATTTTCACTATTCGGAAATGTTTTAGAAACAAAATGCGAAAAATTTTGAGGGTCACTTTGATAAAGTTTTTAACTAAATCTTCCGCTGTTTACGTTAATATAACAATCGTGTGTTAATTAAACCTCTGATTTGCACCAGGGCCTCACAGTTGGTATCAGAGCATAATCTGGGATATGCTCGAACTAGAGTTAGGACACTGAGAATAGTCACAAATGAATTGTTTGTGCATGTGTCTGACTATCTGATTTATATGCTCTTGCCTGCTATGTTTACATGTTCGATAATGAAGTTGTATACATGTAATGGATTATTGAGCAGGGATAATTAGTGGTCATATCTCTGAACATTTTAATATGCTGAGTTGCATTTAATGTAGGGAATTTGAATGCTGAGTTGCATATATTATGCTGAGTTGCATATAATTTTGAGAATTTTATCTGTTAGCATTGATAATTGCTGATAGGATGATGATGTAGAATAAGTGATGAGAACATCTCTGACTTGAGATTTATGTTTTGAATTATGTTGGACAGTTAGTGTTTGGATAGGTAGCTGTGATATAGACTTTACGAGCTACTATCGAATCTGTAGACACTATAAACTGTTAATTGCACTATAATTTAGTGATAATGTGTCCATTATTGGAAATTGTATTTATCACTTTGGGATTTAATCCTTATGATTAGTGGATGCCACTAGAATTATTTAAAACACTTTTTGTCGATTGACATCGGGAATTTAAGTCTGAAAGACCAAGGTTATCCGTATGAGTTTACGTCAAAACCTGTGTACGCCAAGATGATAATATAGAACTTGAGAATATTGAAACTAGCAATATTTCAACTGAAGAATCGAGTATAGTTGTTATGAAAAACAACGAGAATTGGTTTGAATGAGGACTTGGTTTAGGGGACTGTCGTAATTTAGTTCCAGTCTATGTGTCCAAACTATGAATAAAAGAACTTCACTATGAACTCTTTTAGATGAGACTATCTAGAGTAATGGTATTGATGACATGGAAAATGATAATTGATTATCGTGGACTTGAGAAATGGAAATATCTGCTTAATCTCAATATTTATTCATTAGTGAAGAGATTAGATATTGACTAAGGAATAAGACACCAATGTGGTGCGAAGTAATTAGAACTGGATTAAAGATTAATGAAGTGACTATCATTGGGATAATCCAAGTAATCCTGGAAAAGTTTCAGAAGTATCACTCAAATTTATCCAGCTCTATTAGTTCTAGAGGACTATGAAATTGTAGAATACCAAATCTTTTGAGGTCACTGTGGATGTAAATATCTACTGATCCATTTGAAAGAATAATAAGAACTGATATTGATTGTGGCCAGACAGAGCATGTCTGTTACTTACTCGGGAATAGATGCAGCCATAACAACAAATACCCTGAGCTAGGGGTAGATATCATGGTGGTTATTCTTTACGACCACTCAGTTTCAGCAGTAGTTAATTACCTGTAGACCAGAGAGTATACCTTGACAATGGGATTGAGATGTCTCCAGGATATATAACCATTTCGATTTTGGCAATGATAGAGATGCTAGTGATCACAGATACATGTTGTGTATTGGTCACATGGCAGGAGTTTGATCTGAGATAAAATCATTGGTTTCATATATTGCATCAAATGTGCATTGATAATGATGATTGGGAAAATACATCAGCAGTGATAATTATTCTATCCACACTTGTAATAGTGAACTGCAGATTACAGTTTGTTGATAGTGTTGTGGATTTGAATTAAATGATGTTGTCGAAATATGGTTTTGATTGTATCAAGGGCATGGATACCCTGATAAATTTTGAGATATTGCAAGTTGATTTCAGAGTATAATGAATTTTTGATTATATTGTGGCTACAAATGAAATGTATATCGCCACGAATAGCAAGCTAAGATACTGATAGTATCAGCAATGAAAATTTTATGGTTGAAATACTTGGAAAACGAGGGATAATTGATAATAAGCAGTTGATGCTTATCAAAAAGAGTCGAGGTTGACTGATATTATAGAGGTAAGAAAACCTACCAAGATTTTCCCGAAGAAATGAAAGAATTTTCACTAAAGAAGGAAATTGATTTTCACTATTCGTTGATGACAAGGAATAGATTTGATATCGAAAGCACTGTACGGAATGTCATCAGCAGAGTTGACAGATATATGAATAGTTGCTGAATATCCTCGATACTGGTACATATGTCTAAGTATGTCACCTTGGGGGAACATCAGTAATGTTCGTGAAGAAGAAAGATGATATTATGAAGACGTGTATCGACTAAAGGCAGTTGAATCGGCTATTGTCAAGAATAAATACCTACTGCCTAAGATCGAAAAGTAACTGATCAAGTTGTAAGGAACTTTAATGTATAAGAAGAACGATTTTTACTCTGGTTACCATCAGTTTGAGTCAGAAGAGAAAATGTTCTCTAGGCAATTGGTCAAACCAGATATAGACATCTTGAATTTTGGAAATGCCGTGTGGTCTGACAACCATACCAGTAGAGTTATGAATTTGATGAATAACATATTTCGTAACTTTTGGGCGGGATGTAATCATATTCATCAGTGGTATACTAGTGTATACGAGATCGGAAGGAACCACACAGAACATCTACGATTTGTTATTCAGACGCTTCGTGAAGCTCAAATTGTATACCAAGTTATCGAACTGTAAATCTTGGTTGAATTGAGTGTTGTTTTGGGATAGGTGATATCATCTCACCAGATACCTATTGATTCCAGTAAAGTAAAGATAGTACTAATTTGGCCAAGACCAATCATTGTACTCAAGATGAAAAGTTTTATGAATTTTGGCAGATACTACAGGCTTTTACGGAAGGATATTCTAGGATAGCCTGTCTTATGAACTAATTGACCAAGAAGAAATTTGATATTCGTTTGGTCAGATGAATGAGAAAGCAGTTTTCATAACTGAAGCTGCAATGGACTACAACCCCAATGTTGTTTTGGTTTAACTGATTCAGGGAGATATGTAGTTGTGCAAAGACGTATGTCAAAGATTTTAAGATATGTTCTAATGTATCACGAAAAGATGACTGCATATTCTTGAGATATAAGCGATGGCTGGATTTATTAAAGAATGTGACTTTGATAGTCAATATAAATCAAGGAAAATAAAAATAGTAGCAGATGCACTGAACCGAAAAGTGCAAGGTGCGCTGATAGCATCAATGTATGCTTTGGAGTTGAGTCACCTCTGACTTTGACGATCAGAAATACTCGAAGGACAGACCCATACAGATATTGAGATAAGAAATTGGTTCTGTCTTATCAACCAAGTAAATTTAGTATGCCATTTAGTGGTTGTTGCGAATGAAAAATCAGTATATAGCATCGAATTTTACTGATTTGAAAGACGTATTACAGCAGAAAGCACACTATATAGAACATAGTGTTATTCTGGGAATGATGAGATGTATCATTCTCGAGATCCTATTTTATGATGAGATTGTATAAAGAAAGAAATTTTTGAATTTTGTGGCAAATTGTTTGACATGCCAGCAGGTCAAGATAAAAATACGAGACCTAATGGGATAGTACAGGATTTGTAAGTACCACAATGAATTTGGGGAATTTCTAGTTTTGAGTTTTATAGCTCAAATATTTACAAACAGAGATTGTGAAACAAGTTGAATCTAAATTGATTGACTATTCAATACAAGATATTGATTTCATGTGATAGTCTATATGTCTATGAGAAAACGACATGTTTAAGATATGGATAATGTGGTTTAGTTACAGTGGTTTCTGTAATAGATGCATCTGATTGAGATCCGAGGATAATATCAGAATTCGAAACTATTTTCAGAATGTAATGGATACTAAGTTAGCAATGAGTATTGCTTAGCATACCCATTCAGATGGATCACTGAGAAAATATCCAGATCTTGGAAGTCATGTCTCGACTAATAGTGGTGATTTAGTGGGAATTGACAGAAATCATTATCCACCAGTAGAATTTTTCTATAATTTAAGTTTTAGACAACTTTTGGATGGCATCGGTCCAGGTTTTGTAGAGCCAGAATTACCGAACGCTGATATGATGATAGAAAATTGATAAGGAATTTTGGCATAACTTAAGATTTTTGAGAAAAATGCCAGGAACGATAAAATTTCTGCGAAAACGATTAAAATTTGGCTTGAGGTGAGCAGATTTGCTACACAAAGAGAAATATATCGTCAGACTTCGAGTTGAGAATCAGGTAAAGTGGAAATATTACATTTGCGATGATCAATATGATTCGTTAAGTGAGGTTTGATGTTGCCTCGATATTTTGAACTTTGTGGAATCATAGAGAACTTTGATTAAGTGGTAGATCGTTGAGACGACCACAGCAGTTGTCATTGATACATGATGATCCTTATGTATCTATGAATGAGATTGAGACATCTCGTATGTTTTGATTTATTGAGTTATACTTATCTTTGCGATTTCGAGGACGAAATCTTTTTAAGAGGGGAAGAAGTGTAAGACCCCGTTGCTAATTAATCCGGATTAACGATGATTAAGCAAAACCGGATAATTAAAGTGCAAACATGGATTAAGGTGTCCCGGAATATGATGAGTCAACCAACTAGTGGAACATGTTTTAGTGCATGAGCATGTGCATGATCACATGGCACTTGGAGAACACATGCCACTAATTAATTTAACTCATGTTTAATACATGATTTTGGACCAATAATCTTGCAAGGTAATGATGTATGGACACATGGATTCCATAATACATGAAATAAATTAAAGAACCATGCTTTGAAGCCTTGAAACTCACGCCTAACTCACATGCATTTCAGATTTTTCTTCATTCATCACCATCATTCTCTCTCTCCAACTCAACCACTTTTCTCTCCCTTCTCTCTTGACCATTTCGAAAATGTCAGCTCATTTTATACCAAAATTCTTGGGGATTTATGAGTGCATGTCACATGCAAAGAAGGATTTGAGTGCTACTCATCTTGAGGAACAAGATGCACCAAGAATTTTCAAGTTTGGAGTAAGAAGATGCATGATTTTCGAGTTGCAGCAGTTTTGGGGTAGGATTTTTGATCTTGGCTTGGTTTTATGGATGATAAAGCTTCAAATCTTGAATATAAATGAAGGTATATCATCATCCTTGAGTTTTATCAACTTGCATGTATGATTAAGGGTCGAATTTTGATACTTGGGCATGAGAAATGTAGTGAAAACTTGCTGTCAGAATGTTCTGCAGATTTCAGTATAATGTTGGTCTAGTATTTCGAATTTTGGGTCTAGTTAAGTTTCGAATTTAAAGATTACTCCCCTGATAGAAGTTGTAGTTTTTTGTGTTAGATTTATTTGGCAACAAGAATCAGCTAATTTGGAGTTAATATGAAAAAGTTATGGTCAGTTTACCAACATGTGTCAAATCTGGAAATCCACTGCATCCGAGTTTCATGCATTATGTTCTTCGTATTTCTGGGAATAAATGGCTACGAATATGAAGTTTTAGGCTCTAATAAGTGTTGTAGTATTCGAGGTTAGCTTGCATGTGGAATTGGCCTCACTCAATTTGGAGCTCATATGAACGAAGTATGCTAATTTTACCAGCAACTATACAATCTGGAAACAGGGGATATACGAGTTTTTTAGGCTGTACGTTTTTCAGTTAATGTACATGAAGATGAATTGTTTAGCTTAAAGCTCATAAGATATGTTTTGTTGTATGTTGGGTTATCTTGCATTCTAAACTGGCCTTACATGATATGGAGTTTCCGTGTGTAAGATATGAACCTTTCCATAAAACCGCTCACTCTGTCAAATAGAATATGAGTATTTTTAAAAGCTGGCATACTTTTCTTTGCATGTGCCTCAAGATGAGTGATCTAGCTTATGGACTTCAAATATGAACTGTCGTAAATTGAGTTTTCGTGATTTTACCACTGGCCCCAAGTCATTTGGACATCATATGAATTTATTATGATTTTTATACAAACATGGGTCAGGCTGAAATTTGGTGAATTGTCCTGTTTTTCTAGCAGATTGTTCTTGGCCATTTTACCTAGGCTAAATGAACGAATTTGAAGATGGTTTGAACTGATGAAATGTTCATTTTTGAGTTAGCTTTGAAAATAAATTGGACCCATGTGATTTTATTAAGTATCGGACAAGTTATGAGCCGATCTCTACGGTTGCGCAGGCTGAAATTTAGAGAATTGTTATTTGATATGTTTAAGGCTAGTATGTGACATTATGTTGTATTTGGAACTATTATGGCCAGGTTTATTAATCCTGAGATTGAGTCGAGGATCACTGGGTAATTAGCTAACGGTTTGAGGTACGTAGAAAACGGGTTTTATCACAATGTCTGGCAAAGACATGTGATGTTCCCGGGTATGATTTACTTGTCATTACTTGCTCCTTATGTGACTATGTGATAAGTTGATTTGCAGTATGTGAATTACATGGTACATTGACTGCACGATATATGATGACATGAGATTTGAGGTGCATCACATGAGATTATGATATTGCATGATGCATTGACACGCATGGACATTGAGCATGTCATGTTGAGCCTATTGATTCGTTCTTGGTACCTATATCTTTTCTTGGTATGAGTGATGCGTGTCTGGGGATGATGGGCAGCCGTTGACTCGGCAGGAGTGAGAGTGAGCTGAGGGATGCCGGAGCGACGAGCGTGCCGACGTCGCCCAGACACGAGGATGATGGACCGCCGATGGCTCGACTGAGAGATAGATCGGAGCGCGGAGCGTGTCACATCCTGCTCGAGCACTGATGAGTGATTGTTGATCTTCCTTTGGACCCTTGAGACAGGGATATGCGAGATTTGATACCCTTCATATGCATTTGCATTCATGCACGGCATGCATCGCATGTTATTTGTCATACACTGTGATTTTATCTGTTTCTCGTACTGGGGTTCTGACCCCCTTCGCGGGGGGCTGTCATGTCTTTGTTGGATGGACATGACAGGTATTGCAGGTGGACGTACTGTGGATGCTCGAGATGAAGCATCGATAAATACCAGAGCTCCTTGAGAGCGAGCTCAGGTATACGATTTATGTTTTGAGTCCCAGTATTTGTTTAGTATTTTTACTTATGTTTTAAATTACCGGGGTATGCCCTGAGTATCTGTATTTTTAAGTATTACTTTACTGAGAAATTATATGTAATGCTTATGCGATGAATATCATGTTAGATGTAAAACTAGAAATAAATATTTTCACTATTCGGAAATGTTTTAGAAACAAAATGCGAAAAATTTTGAGGGTCACTTTGATAAAGTTTTTAACTAAATCTTCCGCTGTTTACGTTAATATAACAATCGTGTGTTAATTAAACCTCTGATTTGCACCAGGGCCTCACATTCTAAGTCTTTTTAACCAGTCTGATAGGAACACTGAAGCGTATACTTTCGGATTGATTACTTCTTCTTGTTCAAAATAAATGAACATTATTAAGTTGGATCGATTAAGCCTTTATTAAAGTTCAAAATAAATGAACAAGGACTTAATAAAGAAAGATTTTTATTGATAAAAAAATCTCGCATACAGTCAGTCTGAAAATTTAATCAACGAGACTGCTATTTTCTTGAAGTTTGAAGAGGCTTGAAGTCTTTCTTCTTTTCCCCCTTTTTGTCAGCAGCAATCTCTTGAAGAAAATCAACAACTTGTGCTAGCTGCGCGCTGATAGCGTCAAGACGAACGTCTTGAGCGCGGAGGGAATTGTTGACGGATGCTCTGACTTCAGTGGCTAGCTCGATCTGCTCTTTTCTCAGGCTGTTCTTATAAGTGGCTTGCTGAGAAAACATATCATTTATGCCTCGCTGAAGGCTGCCGATACTGGCTGTCATCTTCTCTTTGAATGAATCAAAGTCCAAAGCTGTAAGCCTCTGACCTTGATGAACTTCTAGAACACGTTGAGAGAGTGACATGCAGTTGTCAGAGAGGTGCTGAAGAGTCCTTGCCAGAAATGGAGGTGCATCAGATTGTCGGCTTGGAGAGTGATCTGATGACGACAAGGCATGATCATCTTCTTCAGCAATCGGCACAAGTGAAGATACAGCAGCTTGGTGACTTTCGGACCGGATCAAGGTGACCAGATCCGTAGAAAATGCTTGAAAGAAAGCCATGTCTTCATCTGATTGGACTGGAGGAGTGCTGGGTCTGGAAGGCTCCTCAAGTTGTAGAGCTGCAACAACAGTGGATACCACCAGATCCGGATCGACGAACTCTGGTGCGCCAACTGTTGCAAGTTCTGCGGTTGGACTGATTTGAACATGGGAGTCTGACGATCCCAAAGGAATAGATGTTGTTGGAGAGTCCAACAACACGTTCAATGGTTCATCATCTGTAGCAGACGGAGCATTAGGCAATGGCTACTCCGCTGTCTGATCTGCTACTGGTTCTGCAGTCTGCGCTGCTGGCTGATCTTCAGTCTGGTCTGCTGCCCCAGAGGGAATAACCTCAACGAAAGGTTCTGCCAGAGTCTTGCTTGCAGATGGATGATCCGGGCTGGTTATTGGAGTGGATATGCTGATTTTCTGTCGTTGAAATCGGACAGCTAAGTGGAGAGCATGAATATCCATCTCTAATTGAGCAATAACAGCCCCATCATCTCTGGCAGTTGGAGCATTCGGATCGAAGTTCTCTTTCTTAGCAGCTAGGAACAGAGTGGCCAGTCTGAATCTTTGATTTGCCGTAAATAGCTCTTTGCGCTGCACGGCAAGCCGAACATCATCAGTCTCTGTCCCTTTCAGAACTTCCTCTTCCATCTTCTTCAGTCTGCTCAACTTTCCGAAGAACATCTCAATGTGGTTGATAGTCCGGTACTCGACGTATTCATCAAAGACCACAATGAGTGTCTTCACCTTCTCATCAACATCCTCCATAGCAATGTCGATGGCTGTCTGCGCTGCAGATTTGGGTTTAGAGGAGATTGGTTCGGAGAGAATGGCTTTGCCCTTGCCTGTGGAAGATGGAGATTTAATCCCTGATTGGGTATAGTCTCCCAACTCAGTGATAACAATCCCTGTGACCACGGGGATGGCAGAAGGGACTCGGATGGTTACTTTGGGTGCAGTGGTTGAAGTGGTTGAAATTTGGGTTGTAGGTTGGGGTGCAGGGGTGACTTTTGTTGGAGGCAATATGGGTAAGGCTTTTGGTTTGGTAATCTGGGTTCTTGGCTTCTTGGGAAGTGGCTTGGTTGGTGGCGAGGGAGCAGACTGAGTTTCTTCAGAATCAGTTTGGATGGTTAGCTTTCGCTTGACCCGAGGTTTGCGCGCAACAGCTTGTTCTTCGCCTTTCTCAATCTTGACTGCAGCCAGAGTAGTAGGAGTAGGCGGAGCACTCTTGGACTTCAGCAGGGCGAGCCCTTTGGAGTTTAGAATCTTGAAGGGACTGAGAGCGGACTTCTTTCCTAGCTCGATGTCTAAGGACTCCAGTAGCTTGCTTAGAGGGACATCAAAGCATACGGCCTGTTTTGATGCAATCACTGTTTCCATCAGAACTCCAAAAAGAATCACGGACCAATTCATCTTCTGTCCGGATACAATAGCCGCCATAGCCCTGAACTTCTCTGCGGTTACAGCGTCAAAACTTCCTGCTTTGCCCAAAAGAGGCTTGCCAACGATTTCGCACAGCACCTGGAAATGAAAAAGCATTTCCTTATTCTTAAACGAGGGTTGCAGGCGGTGGCCAAAAATAGAAATCTTCCCTTGAAGAGCTGAGAGTGACGCTTGAGGAATCTGTCCAAACTCTGTCAGTCCGGAATTGGGGAGGCCAAAGGTCTTGGCCAGCGTGATCGGCGAGATCTCAAATGATTTGCCCTTGACAGAGGTGAATATTGATGTCTTCTGGGAGACGGAATTGGCGAATAGTTCGCGGATTTCAGATTCATAAACCACTGTGCCGCACTCCAGAAAGTTCCTCAAGCCAGATGATTCCAAAGCTCGGAAGATGGACACCATCTCTGCATCTTCTGCCCTGTAAATGTCATTAAACTTAACGGAGAGAGAGTTGTGAGTAATGGTAGCCATTGGAATGAAGGTAAAAGAGTGCGAAGATTTAGGAGAGTGAGAGAATAAGAAAGCAGATAGCGGTAAATTGTAAAAAGTGAAAGAAGATGAAATGTTCAGCCCGCTAAATAGGAGAGAGAAGACACGTGTCTTTATCTCGATGACTGATAAAAAGAAATTCAAAATAAACGGTCAGGATAACAGATAGATAAGGCGGTTAAAATGCGATCAGTCCGGGCTGTTTTTGTTATAAAAAAAGTTTATTGACCAGACAGATCATATGATAACATCAGATTGACATGGAACGGTCTGAAAGTTCGGACCGGTCTGTGTCTTTCTGAACATTGTATTATCGATCTGTGGCAACAAAAATCTTTAAGAGCGAAAGTAAGAAAACATCTATACTATTAAGATAAGTCAATTAAACCAAGAATTTGACGGAAATAATTAAACTTAGCCTCTGGGAGCGGTTTGGTGAAGATGTCTGCTGCTTGATGCTCTGTTGAGATGTGCTCGATCCGAATTTTCTTTTTGCCAACATGATCTCGAATAAAATGATGTCGTATATCAATATGCTTTGTTCGAGAGTGCAGAACTGGATTATACGTTATAGCGATTGCACTTGTGTTGTCGCAAAATATCGGAGAGTCAACAGCTTGGATGCCATAGTCTTTGAGCTGGTGTTGAATCCAGAGCATTTGAGCGCAACAGCTTCCAGCGGCTAGATACTCTGCTTCAGCTGTAGATGTGGCAATCAATGTCTGCTTTTTACTGAACCAAGAGATCAATCTTTCACCTAGAAATTGACATGTTCCACTGGTGCTTTTACGATCAATCTTACACCCAGCGTAGTCTGCGTCTGAATATCCGATCAAGCTGAAGTTTGAATCTTTGGAGTACCAAAGACCAACGTTCTGAGATCCTTTTAAGTATTTCAGAATACGCTTGGCAGCAATAAAATGTGATTGCTTTGGTTCTGACTGAAATCTGGCGCACATACAGACTGAGAACATAATATCAGGCCGGCTCGCTGTAAGATACAATAGCGATCCGATTAGTCCTCTATACATGGTTACTTCAACTGCCGTTCCCCCTTCGTCTTTGTCTAACTTGATTGTTGGACTCATTGGAGTTGATGCAGTTGAGCATGTTTCCATTCCAAATCTCTTGAGGAGCTCTTTGGTATACTTGGTGTGGTTGATGAAAATACCATTGTTGAGCTGTTTTACTTGGAGACCCAAAAAGAATGAGAGTTCTCCCATCATGCTCATCTCAAACTGTCCCTGCATTAACTTAGAAAATTTCTCGCACAATTTGGGGTTAGTTGACCCAAAGATTATGTCATCAACATAAATCTGAACTAATAGGGTATGTTCCCCCTTAATAAATTTAAAGAGAGTTTTATCTACTGAGCCGATCTGAAAATCATATATTGTGATGCGCTTTTATTTCGGGATGGCTCTATTTATGGGGAGACTCTGCCCAAATTTTTATAAAAGTCTACCATGTGAAAAGTGGTGTAATGGGGATGGAAATGGGCGGAATCTATGAGTCTAATTGTGGGTAGAGATGATCTTAATGTTGAATATTAAAGAAATTTTGTAATTGACATTCAATGGTAAAGTATCATCTGTGTTTCCCGATTGATTTTATTGAAAGCATGTGCCACACATAGTGGTCTAATACACTAATCAAGGGTTAAGGGCTGGGGGTCCTTACATTAGTGGTATCAGAGCAGTGGTTGCTCTTTGGGGCTGTTAAGGGCCTAGCAAGTTATTGATAGCACATACTTATGCATGATGGCATTAATTTTGTATGACACAACTAGTTGTTTATGTGCTTTTTATGATATGAAAAGTGGTGTTGCTAATCATTGTAATTGCAGGAATCGTGTAGAATGTGATGGGATGGCATTAATGGTGATGTCTGGCCCTTCATGTATTATGTGTTAAGGGATCTGATTTTGTAGGAAAATCAGGAAAGGTGAGACGTACGGGCTTCGGACGGTAAAACGTGTTACACCTTTGATTATGTATATCGTGGGTAGTGAACCCTTACATGTGATGGTATATGTGAAATGATAGTGATATATATTGTGATAATGGAATCAACTGTTGTGCTTGATTATTGTGGTAGAATTGATGAATGTTCCGGTAGCCTTTATCTCCGAGCGAGGGAGGTACTTGCCGCTGTCATGACTAAGCGAGGTAACATGCCGCTGTCATTGTCGAAGCGAGGGGTCCTAAAATTCCGTTGTTGTATTGGGACCGGAACAGTCACAATTCTAGTGATTAATGTGGAATATTGTGGTTATAACTGGAACGTGATATCGATCATTATATTGTGAACTGTGGTATTAACCTGGATGCAGGTACATGGAGCTAGTGGAAGTTCCGGTAGTTGTTATATTCGAGCGAGGGAGGTACTTGCCGCTGTCATATGAAGCGATGGTAGTATGATATTTGCCGCTGTCATGTCTAAGCGAGGTAACATGCCGCTGTCATTGTCGAAGCGAGGGATATCATATGATGCCGCTATATGTCGAAGCGATGGTCCTAAAATTCCGCTGCTATAACAGGACCGGAACAACCACATTATCGATATTGATAGTGATGTCTCATTCCGCTATGTTGGTTGGCGATGGTTCATGCCGCCAAGTGTATTGATAGCGATGTCTCATTCCGCTATGTTGGTTGGCGATGGTTCATGCCGCCAAGTGTATTGATAGCGATGTCTCATTCCGCTATATTGATTGGCGATGGTTCTTGCCGCCGGATATATTGATAGCGATGGTTCATTCCGCTATATTGATTGGCGATGATTCTTGCCGCCGGATATATTGATAGCGATGGTTCATTCCGCTATATTGATTGGCGATGATTCTTGCCGCCGGATATATTCATAGCGATGGTTCGTTCCGCTATTCCATTGGCGATGACTTATGCCGCCGGGTGTTCATAGCGATGGTACATTCCGCTACATCTATGGCGATGGTTCATGCCGCCAGATGTCTATAGCGATGTTTTATGCCGCTGACTCTATGACGATGGATTATGCCACTGATTCTATAGCGACGGGTTATGCCGCTATGTACATGACGCTGGATTACGCCACCTACGAGCGATGGGTGCTGATTGCGTACCACTGTTGGATGACGGAGACAGGTATGCCGCTATATTGTTAGCAATGAGGTATGGCATATTACTGTTTATTTAGCACTATTGTGGATATCATGTGTTAATTTACTTATGTTGTCATGTGTTTGACGATGAGACTATAGACGTCGTGTATCGACATATACCGTCACGAGTCGACAATATTATTTCAAAGTCATATGTTGACAGGTACCGTCACGGGATGACAATGACATAGTGGATGTTCTATGTAGACGTGTAGCGTCGTTTTGATGATTAATACATTTATGTTATGTATTAGGTTGTATGGTTTGAGTGCCGATGATGAGCACATGGTAGAGTCTGGGTCACTAGTTGACGAGACCTTTTGCCGAGCAGGTTTGCTCGGTGGAGTATTGGATGTATTGTACCGGTAAATGTACCACATCATGTTATAGAGGTAAATATTTGTCGAGCAATGATACCCTTGGGTATGCTCGTTGGTTTGGCTAGGGCCAAGTGATTGGTGGTAAGAGTAGTCATTGAGGAAACTACTCGCTTGTGTTGTGATGTAGGGTAGACATGGTTACACCCACCCTGAGGGTGTGAGATAAGTCTTAACGGATTATGATCGCATCATAAGTGAGCAAGGACACCGGGTTGTCCATTGTGCTTGGTATTTTAGAGATATGTTGGGCGATGACCCATTACTCTAACGGTTTGTACGGTATGGCATACCGAGATGGAAGATATGGTTTGTTGGTGGGCTTGATATGAGCCTATGGAGAGAGCGCTTTGCTAGCCAGATATTGGGGGAATGATATAGTGTGCTTGTTGGAGCCATGATACTACACGTTGGAACCGAGTTTGGTGAATCGTATGATGATACGATGAAGACTTTTGGCAGGCTTTTGATTGCCCCTTTGTAGCATGATGTTTGAGGCATGTAACACCTCATGAGAACGTTATGCGTCTTTTGTTTCGAGGGACTCGTCTGGGACAGCTCATAATGTTGGAGTACTAACAAGAGAATCATCAAGTCGTCGTTGACTCGATCTGGGGAATCCGTGCACTTGGGATGCAATGGGTGTTATTGTATCCAGTTTTTCCGAACGGTGGTTCGAGACTAGTGGATCTCGAGTTCGATAGCACTTCCCTTGTGGGGAAGGAGGTAGTATTATACCTATTTGGGAATCTTTGAAGGATTCGGTAGGTTGGTACGTGTGGTGTTGATTTTGGGAATCACGCCGTGTTGTTGAGCGTCGATTATCATTCTCCACTGGATGGGAATGATTCAGAATTGACAGTTGTGTTTGGGGCTTAGGGGTATGTTGTAGATACCCGAGCCAAGTGCATTGAGTATGCATGTGATGTCCGTGCCTAGGCAGGTATACCGGTGAGTATACGGATGCCAGTTATTGATTTCCTTTTGTCAAGCATAGAGTTATACTATTTTGGATGGTTAAATCTCTGATGAGAGATATTGAACACCTTGAGATTGGGAATCTCCATGGCACGATAAATTATGAGAAACAATCGTGAAGTTAGTTGACTCCCTTTGAGGAGGGATTATCTTGTGTGGGTTGAAGTGTTTCCTTGTTGGTGTTTCCCTCCGAGTTATGCGATGGCCTTCCCAAGTTTGGATTGTTAAATCCTAGGATTATCAAGGGATGGCAGGAATTCGGATTGGTTGGTTGTAGCTGTCGACACAAGCGTTGAGGATGCCATGGGTTTATTGCATGTCCTTTCAGAATTTGAACTCTGTGGAGTCTCGATGGTTTATTTATGATCAGGATGTGATTCTTAGGATATCCGGAGGTGGACATCTTGTGAGATGTCTTTTGTGTGAATCTGTGGCCGTGAGTTGCCCAAATTGAGTTGCAATTATGCGACTTCTCATTCGATGGAGGAGGTTTGAAAGTGGAAACCAGGTTTGGTATGTGTACATCGTGGTATACTAGTGTTTTCCTCGTAATGATGTGTATTAGACATCGTGAGTCATAATAAAGATGTCATTGGATGATATCTACGATAGAATCGGGAGCGATTCAAATCCTTGCAGTTTCAGTTGACTAACTGCTCTTGGAGTATTAGCGTTGAGCTGTGCTGACGCTCTTTGACGTTATGATGGATTTGGAAGTCTATTCCACTCCAGAGTTTGACACGAGGTCAACGTTCTCACGGTTGAGGTGTCATTCAGGATGCGTTCTTACTAGTTGTATTAGAACTAAGGATGACTGTCCGATCTACGGTCGTAAGTATTGGTTGTTTTGCAGTCATGAAGGACTGACTTTTGGGATGAACCGCATCGAGGTACGTTTTGCCTCATGGGTGATATGTTGGTTTTGGTATGTCGCTCTTTTTCAGAGTTTGATGTGAGGTAAGTATCCTCGCGTTTATTAAGACGATTCTGATATGGTCAAGAATCGAGGTTATGGCTTCATGTTGTTGGGTAGCCTGGGTGTTACGTATTACACCGGTGCTAATTTCGAGGACGAAATTCTTTTAGTGGGGGATATTGTGATGACCAGAGATTATGGATGTTGATCCCGGAGTGTTAATAACCCCTAAAGTTGTTTTACGTGGCGACTTGGAGTTTAATCGCGGTGTTGGGCCTTCTGGGCTCATTTATTTGGGTAGTTGGGATTGTTGGATCCCGAGGTTGAGATTGTGTTCTCATTCCGGTGTAAAACCTAAGAGTTGGGTTGTTGAAGTGTCTCGGAATCTCGGGTGCTTTGTGTGGGCACCGGTAGGAGGTTTTTGAGTTAGAGAGAGAATTTTTGGAAACAGATGATTTTTAATGAATCATGATGTATTTGTGGGGCTATTAGTATTTCGGGGTATTTTTGCTATAAATACCAGTTGAACCCGAGATTTTAATTATTGGAACCATTTTCCCCACCTTCCCTCTCTCTCCTCGCCCGCGCGATTTCCCGATCCCCTTTGACCCACGCAGCTTCAGGCCGTGCGCCCGCCGCCGTTCGGCGCGTCCGACCCACCGGTAGCTTCGTCTCTTCCAGGCGCACCTCTCCATACCATCAATTCAAAGTTTGGTCGCGATTTGAGTTCGGATTTCTGCAGAAAGCGCTAGGGTTCGAAACTGGAATTTGTCCGATTTGGGGCTCGATTTTTGGTACGATTTTGGGGCTTTTATTCAGGTGTTTTTGGGGCGTTTTGTGCTTTGATTTGGGTCGAAAATTTCTTACTTTGTAGTTCAAAAAAATTGTTGCTTAATGGTTCGAATTTCATGCTGTTTGCGTGGGTTATGTTCGAATTTTGGGGGTTTTTGGCAAGGGGTGATGATTCTTGCTATTGTCAGATTTATTACATGTTTTAGATGTATTATGATGTTTAGTTGGGTTCGATTTGTGTTGTGAAGGTTCGAAAATTTGTGGGGAGTTATTGAGCAATTTTCAATAATGGTTAATTGTCGTGTGTTGACAATATTTTTGAGGGTTATGGGTGTGCTTGAGCATGGGTTGCATGTTCGTAAATAATTGTGAATTAATTTATCGTGTTAGCACATCGTTCCTCGAGGCATGGAACTCGAGCAAGGTTTGGCTCGGACTTCGGAGATTTAAGGTACGTGCGACGTACGAGCATTACTTTATATGAGAGCATTTGTGAAATGCATAATGTATTTTGATTGCATTGAGGGTTGTGCGTATGGTCATATATATGTGTTGATATAGTTATGGAACGACCCAACCTTGACATCGCCGCCACAAGCGTGCGTGATACTAGAGTAGTATGACCTTATAAGAGATATGGGGTACTGGGTTTATATGACTATTGTAGGGCATTTGAGATGCCTAAGAATGATCGTGGAATCATGCATTCATTATAAGACATGTGAGATGTCTAAGTATAATGGAGAATTTGTAAAATAAATGCTAGGCATTTGAGCTATCTATGATTGGTAGCAAAGTTGAAAATCAGTATTAGATATCGATATCTATATTTGTATGTATAATGAATTTGGAATCATTAATTATTGATACTTGAGAATCAGGCATGCTATGAGTTAAATCAATGTGTTGATTTATTGATTTTTGAGATTTGATGAGTTTGATGATTGTGAGAACAGGGACAGTACACGGAATCCCGGATGAGGACGTTGCCATCCAGGGAGTATCGTTTAAAATTCATTAGTATTTACTTTTGTTGTAAATTATGAATTTCATTATTGTGATTATGGGATTTTGTGTATTGGTATGCTCACCCCGTTGGGGGCTGTCTCTGTTGGGGCAGGTGAACAGGTACATCGATGGCTGTGGAGCTGAGCTCGAGCTGTTGTTTGAATGTACTCCCAGGATCATGGTACCAGGGCTTGATGGAGCACGGTATCGTATAGAGTACTTATATACACCCGAAGATTATATACATATTTATGATGCTCGCATGTGAGCACGGTTATGCTTGTATATGGGTTGTATATAAAGGCATGAGCCTTTCTCTCTTTCATTCTATGTTGCATGCAATTAAGAGTATGCTAATGATATGAGAGTCATGGGTGTATTATGTGGGTGTTGAAACCCATTTATGTTGTCTTATGTGTGGTGTCTTCCCTGGCTGGGAATTTACTTAGCGTTGCTGTGTTCTGTTGAGTATGTGTTTTCCCTGGCCGGGAACTATATATTGTGATGCGCTTTTATTTCGGGATGGCTCTATTTATGGGGAGACTCTGCCCAAATTTTTATAAAAGTCTACCATGTGAAAAGTGGTGTAATGGGGATGGAAATGGGCGGAATCTATGAGTCTAATTGTGGGTAGAGATGATCTTAATGTTGAATATTAAAGAAATTTTGTAATTGCCATTCAATGGTAAAGTATCATCTGTGTTTCCATATTGATTTTATTGAAAGCATGTGCCACACATAGTGGTCTAATACACTAATCAAGGGTGAAGGGCTGGGGGTCCTTACACCTTGGGTCTCTGTCAGACACAATCGAGACTGGAATCCCATGTAACCTCACTACATCCCGTACATATAATTGGGCCATCTTTAGGTATGTGAAAGTCATGCTGTAAGGGATGAAATGAGCTACCTTCGTCAGCCTATTAACGATCACCCAGATCGCATCAAATCCAGAGGCCGCTCTTGGCAAGTGGGTTACGAAGTCCATAGACATATGCTCCCACTTCCATTGGGGTACTTCCGAGCTCTTCAGCTCGCCACCAGGCCTCTGTCTTTCTGCCTTTACCTGCTGGCAGATCAAACATCTTTTGACAAGACTATAACATCACGCTTCATACGTCTCCACCAGAATTGACCACTTAGGTCCTTATACCTATTTCTTCCTCCTGGGTGAATACTGAACCGGCTACCGTGAGCTCGCTCCAATACTCCTCCACGCAACTCCGGTGCATCTGGGACTACCCAACGGTTGCCCAGTCTCAATGAACCATCTTCAGCCACTCTGAACTTTGATGGCTGTTCTTGAAGTACTATCGATGACCATCTCTGAACTTCCTCATCCGACCTCTGGGCCTTCCTGATAATCTTGAATATGTCTGCCTCAGCCAACAAGGTTGACACTCGCACCGGCGACGCGTCCATATCAAAATCATAGCCCAGATGGCAATAAGAAGTCATCATCGTTGATAAACACATAGCGTTCTCAGCAGTACTTTTCACTTCCGACTTAAGGCGTCTTCTATCAAATTTGCTTTACTTGGATGGTACTCAATTTTACAATCAAAATCCTTGAGTAAGTACATCCATCTTCTTTGTCGCCTATTCCACTCAGCCTGTGTGAACAAAAACTTTAGGCTCTTATGGTCCGTGTAGATGGTAAACGACGTACCAGGCAAGTAATGCCTCCAAACTTCAAGGCAAATATAATGGCTGACAGCTCCAAATCATGGACTGGGTACCTAGCCTCATGTGGTTTCAACCGCCTCGATGCATAAGCCACCACATGCTTATCTTGCATCAACACACGGTCCAAACCCCGCAGTGATGCATTCGTGTACAAGGAAAACCTCTTATTCTCAAAAGGAATAACCAATATGGGTGTCGTAGTCAAACGACGCTTCAATTCTTGGAAGCTTTCCTCACAAGCTTCGGACCAATAGAACGGCACTCCTTTCTGAGTCAGCTGTGCTAGGGGTCTGACAATCCCTAAGGATCTGAAGTACTGTTCTCAAGTGATTCACGTGTTCCTCTTCAGTTCGAGAGTAAATAAGCATATCGTCAATGAAAACTATGACGAACCGATCCAAATATGGTTGGAGCACTCTGTTCATCAGGCTCATAAAATAGCTGGGGCATTCGTCACCCCAAAGGGCATGACTAAGAATCCGTAGTGCCCATATCTAGTCCTGAAAGCTGTCTTTTGTACATCATCCTCTCGAACTCGAATCTGATGATACCCCGATCTCAGATCGATCTTACTGTAGAGCTTCGTACTCTGCAGCTGATCAAACAAATCATTAATCCTCAGAAACGGATACTTATTCTTCACTATGGCTTTGTTCAGTTGTCTCTCGAGCTGTAAAGAAACTAATATCAAACTAGAACAAGTCACTCTCCTGCACCTATTTACTAATTCAATATTGCATAAATCGTCAAAACCTCGTTACTCTAAATCTCTCGATTCAAAGTTCTCACGTATGTGATTTCATCTCTCGATCTCAAATAATAAACATACTTCATGAATTAACAGAGCGTCCTATAACGTTATCTCTCAATCTCGGATATAACTCTCAGAATCGATCAAAGTTAGATAGGATTTGATCTTAACAAGCAATTAATTCATGAACAATAGGAATCAATACACTCAAACACAATTGAATCAACAAATCAAACACAATGATACTAAATCTCAATAAAATAAACTAGATTTAATTCAAATCCAATACATAAGAAGTTTAATCGTCTCTCGACCTCAAAAACATCAAATGAAAATGAAAAATCAAAGAAATCAAAGTTTAGAAATACGATAAACGGCGGATGAATCTGTGCGTTGCACCGTGATTTCTTCTATTGCTCCTTCCTTGCACTCCGGAATCGGTTGGCTCAAGCTCGGACAAAAATCGGGAGAAGATGGCTCTCCTTGGACAGAAAATATTTCAAAGTGTAGTGTGAAGCGATTCTAACGCAAGTGCACGGTTGTCAAGTTTTAGTATAGTTTAATTGAAAGTAAGGGTTGTCGAATCCACAGGGACAGTGCTATTGTCAAACATGAATAATATACATATTTTTTTTTCTTTTATTTTTTTTTTATAAGGATTCAATCATCAAATCATCAAATCATAGGTTCAAAACAAAGGTTCGCCTAGCCTCGATAAATAAATTTAGTTCACACATAAATAAATACCAATACTCAAACATATCTTGCAACAATCCAAGCATGATATAATCAAAACAAAACAAAACTAAACTAAAATTCAAAAGTAAGAATAAACTCACAGCGTCGACTCCGATTGTAGATCCTCGCTCCTTCTATTGCTTCCTTCTCGATCGTCTCTTTAATCGCCTTGTTGGAGTTGTTCAAAAGTTATAGGGTGATAGGTTGAAGGTTGGATGATGGTTGTGGAGAGTGTCTTCTGGACGTGAGATGGGTTAGAGAGGGGCGTCCGTTTGTAATATAGGGAGACGTGTGGGAGAATTTGTTGGAGAGAATGAAGGTGGCGTGAGGTTATGGAGGAGGCTGGGTGAATTTGTGAGTGAGGCGTGTGTTTGGTCTAGCGTTGTATAAATAATGAAGTGAGGCGTGTGCATTTGTGAATTCTGAAGGCATGTGATTGGATGGAAAATAGAAGAGTGGGGTCGTGTGTTTGGGTTGGGTGGAGGGATGGTATGTGATTGATTGGTGTCTGGTGGAGGAATAGAAAGGTGTGAGGTTGGTGTTAGGGTGAAGAGTGAGGCGTGTATTGATTGGTTGGTGAGGATACGGGATGAAGGTGATTGGTTCAAATGGAAAGAGAATAGATGGAAGTGTTATGGAAGATTCCCCGATGGCGTGTGAATTTGATGCTTATTATAATGAAATATGTAATAGATTTCTTTCCTCCTTGATTGGTCAATCTAAAGAATTCCTTCCCTAAATTACTTGATTCTCGTCCATGTGTGTATCTCACTTCTATTGGCTTCTCCCAAAATTATATAAAGATATGTATCAAATTAGGTCATCTCCACTCCTATACACTTTTCATCATTTTTAGCTCATTTTCTTCATTTCCTCGCATTTCTACATAAATTCCTGAAACATGTAAATTAATACCAAAACGTGTAATATCGTCCATGAATCACAGTAAAATATAACAAGAAAACATATAAATTTAAGTGCAAAAATGGCACTTATCAACTCCCCCAAACTCATCACTTAATCGTCCTCGATTAAGCATTAAAATCACAAGGTAGAGTTCATTCTTGATACTTGACCGCTTTATTTTTAAACAATTAATATTTCAAAGAATAGTGTGAAGCGATTCTACCGCAAGTGCACGGTTGTCAAGTTTTAGTATAGTGAAAATTAAGTAAGGGTTGTCGAATCCACAGGGACTAACGTATAAGTACCAAATAAGATTAATAAAATTATATTTAGCCTACGATTAACAAAGGTGATTAAATAATGCCAAATTAAACTAAAGACCGAAAAATGAAAACAAGAAACAATAAAATGAATGATTCCGGATATGCAAAGGTAAGTCACTCGAGAAATTTATCAAGCTCGTCGTTCAATTATGTTATCTTTAATGATTCAACTGAATTCTCAAATTATCAAACAATTGATTCTAAAGGTGAAAGGTTTTCGCTATTATTTGATACACTCTCTCGAGCTGTAAAGAAACTAACATTAAATTAGAATAAGTCACTCTCGTGCACCTATTTACTAATTCAATATTGCATAAATCATCAAAACCTTGTTACTCTAAATCTCTCGATTCAAAGTTCTCACGTATGCGATATCATCTCTCGATCTCAATCCTAACATACATCATAAATTAATAGAGCGTGTTACAACGTTATCTCTCGATCTCGGTTATAACTCTTAGATTCAATCAAAGTTAGCTAGGCTTTGATCTACACAAGCAATTAATTTATGAACAATAGTAATCAATGCACTCAAACACAATTGAATCAATAATCAAACACAACGAAACTAAAACTCGATAGAATAAACTAAAAATATTTCAAATCAAATACAAAAGAGTTTAATCGTCTCTCGACCTCAAAAACATCAATTGGAAATCAAAATGAAATAGATTAGAGTCTAGAAATACGATAAACAGTGGAATAAATCCGTGCGTAGCACCGAAATCTCTTCTCTTGCTCCTTCCTTGCACTCCGGAATGGATTGGCTCGACTTTGGACGAAGAACGGAGACTGAATCTCCTTCGGCGGCGCTAGGCGGCGGCTAGGGTTCCTTCTTTTTGAGAGGAATTCGCGTCTGATATGATGTGTCTTGGTCTGGAAATGATTTTTCCTTTTTATCCCCCGAAAATCCATTCAAAAATGGAAGATAAGATTTTCCCGGATTTGCGTATCGATTGATCGAGAATTGCGTCCGATCGATCGGTGAACTGTTCACGTCAGCCTTTGAAACTCACTGCCTCGCTCGATCGATCGAGATTTCCTTCCGATTGATCGAGCCTTCGATAAAATTGGCTCTGAAGTTTCTGCCTTGGTCGATCGATCGATAAATAATCTCGATCGATCGAGACTTCTAATTATTTTCTTCTCAGCACACTGCCTGGCTCGATCGATCGAGAAATAATCTCGATCGATCGAGACTCCGAAAATCCAACTTCCTCAATTTCAACTCTTTCTCGCCTCGATTTCTCCATTTTTCTTCAGTTTAGCTCATTTCTTCCATTTCCAACTAATTTTCCTGAAATAGACAAATAAACACCAAAAAGCATAATATCATCCAGGAAAAAGTATGAAAAATGGGAAGAAATTACAGCTAAAAACACTTAAAATCTAAGCCTATCAACTCCCCCAAACTTAGACTTGATCGTCCTCGAGCAAGCAATAAGCTCAAAAAGAAAAGTTAATCTTAATACTATGCATGAATCATCTTTACAACTCACGTAAAAACTCAGAAATCCTACTTACACATCAATAAAAATCATTCAACATTTAACAAGAAGCAATTTCTCCTAAGTTAAACAATACATCGCAACATTGGAACGTGCGTGTGTGCTATTGTCAAACATGAGTAATGTACATATCTTTAAGATCAAAAAGTGCCATAACAACTCCGAGTCAAGATTACTTTGAACTACTCTACAAATTTACTATCCAGCACTTCTCCACTAATGTAATTATTCCCTAGACTTGGATCAACAGGACTTTAAAAGCTTATAACGTTAGGCCTTTTGGTGTCGGCTCCAAAGAAAAGGTAGGATAAATTCAAAGAAGAGAGTACAATAGAATCAGTTCAATACTTTTTTCGCACACTATTGAGCTTCTCTTCAACTTTTTCTAGCCTTGGCCACTTTGGCTCTTATTTAAATTTTCTTTTCAAGGCTTTTCTCTACATCTTTTCTTTTTCTTTGCTCATTCTTTTGTTCATTTCATTTTTTTCACAATGAACTTATCAACATATAACAATTTAATGCAATGAATGAGATTCATTATACTCCCTTAGTTGTGGGTAAAAATTCTTTTAGGCTCAATCCAAGGTAGGTATAATGAGGTTGCCAACAATGTGGAATGGGGGTCTAATCATATGCAATGCATATACCATTCTTTTTCAATAAGGCACAAGAGGGGACACTAAGGAATGATTAATACAAGGTAGGCTTGAAAGGCACAAATGGTCCAAAAATCGCCTAAATCATCTCCAAGTCAAGTTCCTAATTATAAATTTCGCCTCAAAGTGCTTTAAAATAAATTGTAGAGTTATCTAAAATACTCAAGACTCATCATAGTTAACACAAATTTTCACTTTAATCAATACATACTTCACTCAATCATGACTCAATAAGTGCTCAAATTATTCCTCAATTTTGACATATGGTTAACAAAGGATATATACAAACAAGTTAAACATTTTCATGACTCCTATCTAGATGAGGATTAATTTCATCATGTATTACCGTTGCAAATCTAATTCTTCATTTCTCAAGACTAACTCACAAAAAAAAAAATTGTTGGTAATGCTCAAGGATGAATCAGTCACAAAATCATGCAGTCATGCAAGTAGAGAAACAAGACAAGTAGCAGAATGTGCAAAAACAAGATATATACAAATACTCAAACCCCCCCCCCCCCCCCCCCCCCCAAACTTAGTACGTGAATTGCCCTCAATGAACAAGAAAGAATAAATAAATGCAAAGGCAAAAACACATACCATGACGACGATCGTCACTGATCATCGTCCTCATCATGCTCCGGAGGGGGAACTGGGTAGTGGTGCTCCTCGCCCACGGATTCTTGCTAACAAAAGAAAACAAAAAACACAAAATGATTAAACTAAACTAAAGAAAAAGAAACAAAGGGAAAAAGAAAGAGTTCTTGATTTATAGTCCCAAGCTGGACTGTCATCTCCTCTCTCTTAGTCGACAAGATAAACTATAGAGGTAACCGTTTGGACTTCATTGCTCATGTGGTAATGCTTTAAGCGCTGCCCATTCACTGTAAATGTTCCCCTGCTAGGATCAGTAACTTCAATTGCACCAGAGGGATAGATCTTCGCAATGTTGAATGGCCCGGACCAACAAGAGCGTAGTTTGCCTGGGAAGAGTCGCAATCTGGAGTTGAACAAGAGTACAGCATCTCCTACCTTGAATTCCCTTTTTTGTATACGTGAATCATGCCACTTCTTAGTTTTCTCTTTGTAAATCTTGGCATTCTCATATGCTTGATTCCTGAATTCTTCCATCTCATTCAATTGTAGAAGACGCTTCTCACCTACATCCTGACAGTCAAAGTTCAACCATTTAATAGCCCAATATGCTTTATGTTCAAGTTCAACAGGGAGGTGACATGCCTTACCAAATACCAAATTATAAGGTATGTGCCAATGGGTGTCTTAAAAGCAGTTCTATAAGCCCATAGTGCATCATCTAAGCGTAAGTATCAATCCTTTCGGCTTAGAGTCACTGTCTTTTCTAAGATCCTCTTCAACTCTCGATTTGAAACCTCTACTTGCCCACTGGTTTGTGGATGATAAGGCGAAGACACTTTGTGGGTGACACCATATTTACTCAAAAGTTTTTCAAATTGTTTGTTACGAAAATGGGTGCCACCATCGCTAATAATTGCTCGAGGGGTGCCAAAACGAGTAAAAAATTTTCTTTTCAAAAATTGTACAACCACTCGAGCATCATTAGTGCGCAAAGCTTCCGCCTCTACCCACTTTGACACATAATCTACTACGACAAGTATATATTTATTTAAACAAGAGCTTGAGAAAGGTCCCATGAAATCTATTCCCCACACATCAAAAATTTCACATTCAAGCATATTGATCAATGGTAATTCATTCCTCCTAGAAATATTACCAACCCTCTGACATCTATCACATGAAGAGACATACCTGAATGTATCCCTATACAGCGTTGGCCAATAAAACCCAGAAGCAAGTACCTTGGCAGCTGTTTTGGTAGCTCCAAAATGCCCACCTGCATCTCCATCATGACATTTCTGCAAGATATCCTGTATCTCCTCCTTGGGGACACATCGCCTTATGATGTTGTCTGCACAGACTTTAAACAAGTATGGCTCCTCCCACAAAAGATGTTTAACCTTAGAAAAGAATTTTTTCTTTTGATAAAAAGTCAGATTTTGTGGGAGGATACCGCTAACAATATAGTTTGCATACTGTGCATACCAAGGTAACAATTCAGCACTAAACAATTGCTCATCAGGGAAATTCTCATTAATCTCAACTACCTCATTGTCACTTGTATCATTCATGTTCTCAATTCGCGATAAATGATCTGCAACCACATTTTCAACACCTTTCTTATCTCTTATCTCCAAGTCAAATTCTTGCAATAATAAAATCCACTTAATCAAGCGTGGTTTGGCATCTTTCTTTGCAAGTAAGTATTTAAGTGCAGCGTGGTCAGTGTACACAATAACTTTAGCAAGACATAGGTAGGAGTGAAACTTATCAAAAGCAAAAACTATGGCTAGAAGCTCTTTTTCAGTGGTGACATAGTTAAGTTGTGCTTCATTCAAAGTGCGACTAGCATAGTAAATTGTATGAAATACCTTGTTCCTCCTTTGACCTAAGACTGCTCCTACAGCAGTTTCACTGGCGTCACACATTAGTTCAAAAGGTAACTCCCAATCAGGTGCGACCAATATCAGTGCAGTTACCAATTTCTCCTTGAGTGTCTCGAACGCCTGCATACAATCAGAATCAAATTCATAAGATGCATCTTTAGTTAACAAATGAGATAAAGGTTTAGAAATTTTTGAGAAGTCCTTAATGAAACGTCGATAAAATCCTGCATGTCCTAAGAAACTTTGGATTCCTTTCACTGTTGTCGGCGGTGGTAATTGTTGTATCACTTGAATTTTAGCCCGATCCACTTCAATACCCTTCTCAGATATCTTGTGTCCCAAGACTATTCATTCTTGGACCATAAAGTGACACTTCTCCCAATTTAGTACAAGATTTGTCTCTTCACACCTTGCCAACACCAAAGTCAAGTTAGCTAAACATATATCGAAAGAAGAACCAAACACAGAAAAATCATCCATGAATACTTCTAGGAACTTCTCTATCATGTCATGAAATATGGCCACCATACATCTTTGAAAGGTAGCAGGTGCATTACATAATCCAAATGGCATTCGTCGGAATGCAAATGTGCCATAAGGACAAGTGAAGGTGATCTTCTCTTGATCCTCAGGTGTAATAGCAATCTGGTTATATCCCGAATATCCATCTAGAAAGCAATAAAAATCATACCCTGCTAACCTTTCTACCATCTGATCAATGAAGGGAAGGGGAAAATGGTCTTTACGAGTGGAATCATTTAACCTCCTATAATCAATACACACTCTCCACCCTGTGACTGTTCTTGTGGGTATTAACTCATTATTCTCATTAGGGACAACAGTAATACCTCCCTTCTTTGGTACACATTGAATAGGACTTACCCATGAACTATCAGAAATAGGATAGATAATACCTGCGTCCAAAAGCTTAATCACCTCAGCTTTGACTATCTCTTGCATTTTTGGATTAAGACGACGTTGAGGTTGAACCACGGCCTTGAATGTGTCCTCCATAAGAATTTTATGCATGCAGACCGATGGGCTAATTCCTTTGATATCTGATATCTTCCATCCAAATGCTTTCTTGTGCTCCTGAAGGACTTTCAGAAGCTTTTCCTCATTATCACCTGTCAAAGACGAAGAAATAATGATTGGTAAAGATCTTTCAGCATCTAAGAAAATATACTTGAGATGTGATGGAAGAGGTTTGAGCTCAAGATTAGGTGACTCTTCAATTGATGGCTTTTGAGGTTTAATATCTCTTTTTCCCAACTCTCCAAGATTCTCAGTGGCTCGCTTCATGTATGGACTGGTGTTGTTCATAAAAGCTATACTCTCGATGTCTTCCTTGCAATGTTGCTCATCAGCTTCCACTAGGTATGCTACCATGTTATCCTTGAATGTATCTTGCAATAAATCATCTGTCAGAATATCAATAATATCTATACTGAAACACATGTGTTCGTCGTGTGGATGTTTAAGTGCTTTGAAAACATTAAAAGTAACTTGATCCTCCCTAATCGGAGGATCAACTTCCCTTGTTGCACATCGATTATTGCTTTTCCCGTTGCTAAGAATGGTCGACCCAAAATCAGTGGTGTCTCTGAATCTGCTTCCATATCAAGTACCAGAAAATCAACGGGAAAGATGAATTTATCCACTTTGACTAAGACGTCTTCAATGATACCCCTGGGGTATGTGATGGATCGATCTGCTAGTTGTACTGAAACCTTAGTAGGTTTTGGCTCTCCTAGCCCCAACTTCTTGAAAATAGAAAATGGCATTAAATTTATACTAGCACCCATATCACATAATGACTTTGTAAAAGATACTGATCCTATAGTGCACGGTATAGTAAAACTCCCTGGGTCTTTTAACTTTGGAGGCATTTTATTTTGCACAATTGCTGAGCACTCCTCCGTCAAACTTACCATTTCATATTCGCCCAACTTTCGCTTATTCGACAGAATTTCCTTCAAAAACTTAGCATAACTAGGCATTTGAAGTAAAGCATCAGCGAATGGAATATTAATATGTAGTTTCTTAAATACTTCAAGAAACTTACCAAATTCTGCGTCAATCTTAGCCTTTTTCAAAGCTGCGGGAAATGGGGGAGGAATTACTATCCTATCAGTGTGTGTGATTGGTGTAGTGTTAGAATTCTTACCTTTCTCCGTTGCCTTTTCCTTAGTCTTATCCTTGGCTTCAGGTGCCTCTCCACGACGCTCTTCTTCTTCAGCTTGTGGTCTTAACTCTTTTCCACTCCTTAATTCAATGGCCTTTGCTTGCTCGTTTTGATTCTTCACTGTTCCAATTGAGATTGCGCCCTGCGTTTGTCCCGAAATTAATGATGCGAGCTTACCCACTTGCACTTCCAAGTTCTTTATTGCTGCATCCTAAGTTGTCATCCTGGATTCAGTTGATGCTATGAACTTGGCTATTAGCTCTTCCATACTCGGGTTATTCGATCCTCCCGGTTGTAGCTGTGGATTTAACACCTTCTCTTTGTTGGACCACCTAAAATTGTTATGATTCCTCCACCCCGGGTTGTATGAGTTTGAGTACGGATTGTTGGGTGGCCTGTTACCTACAAAATTCACCACTTCATTAGTTTTCAAGAATGGGTTACCTGTCTAGCACTCGATGCTTGGATGACCGCCTCCACACAAATCACAGCAGAGAGCTTGAGCTTGCATTGCTGCTACACCCATGCTATCTATCTTCCTATTCATAGCTTCTAACTGAGCCGAAATGGTAGCAATTTCATCCACTTGATGGACTCCTACTTGTTTCTGTGGCGTGTTCCTCTCTGACTGCCACTGGTGGCTGTTGCACGCCATTTCTTCCAATAGGTTGTATGCCTCTTCCGGTGTCTTCCTCATTATTGATCCCCCATATGCTGCATCTATCATTGAACGGTTAGAAGAAAATAAACCATTATAGAAAGTTTGTACCTGCAACCATATGGGTAAACCATGGTGTGGGCATCTCCTCAACAATTCTTTGAAACGATCCCATGCTTCATATAACGTCTCAGGGTCGAACTGCCCAAATGTTGTGATATTGTTCCGCATCTTTGCTGTCTTGGAAGGGGGAAAGTACTTCGATAAAAATGCTTTCGTCATCCCCTCCCATGTTGTTATTGAACCTGCAGGTAGTGAATTCAACCATGATTTAGCATTATCTCGTATTGAAAAAGGAAAGAGCCTTAACCTGATGGCGTCATCGGAGACACCATTATGTTTAAATGTATCACAGATCTCCAAAAAATTAGAGATGTGATTGTTTGGATCTTCCGTGGCAGCTCCCCCAAACATTACAGAATGCTGTATCATTTGGATGATCACCGGCTTGATCTCAAAGTTGTTTGCTTGAATCGTCGGCCTTGTGATACTGGATGAAGATCCGTGAAATGCCGGTTGTGCAAAGTCCATCATTGATCTTGGGTTCTGTGCTTCGTTATTGTCAGCCATTTCTCGAGCTTCTCGTAATCTTCTTAGTAAAGTTCTCTCTATCTCTGGATCAAACGGCTCGAGAAAGGGTTCCTCTCTTCTAAGCATGCACTAAAACGAATGCTTCCTGTACTGAATAGACAAAGGGAGACAACAAAAAAAAATACAAAAATATTAGCAAAAAAAAATTCAACTAACAAAAACAAAGAAATAAAACAAATCGAAATAATAAAGAATTGGCTAAATTACAATTAACTAATCTCGTATGATATTATACAGATTAGTCCCCGGCAACGGCGCCAAAAACTTGACCGCTTTATTTTTAAAGAATTAATATTTCAAAGAATAGTGTGAAGCGATTCTACCGCAAGTGCACGGTTGTCAAGTTTTAGTAAAGTGAAAATTAAGTAAGGGTTGTCGAATCCACAGGGACTAACGTATAAGTACCAAATAAGATTAATAAAATTATATTTAGCATACGATTAACAAAGGTGATTAACTAATGCCAAATTAAACTAAAGACCGAAAAATGAAAACAAGAAACAAGAAAATGAATGATTCCGGATATGCAAAGGTAAGTCACTCGAGAAATTTATCAAGCTCGTCGTTCAACTATGTTATCTTTAATGATTCAACTGAATTCTCAAATTATCAAACAATTGATTCTAAAGGTGAAAGGTTTTCACTATTATTCGATACACTCTCTCGAGCTGTAAAGAAACTAACATTAAATTAGAATAAGTCACTCTCGTGCACCTATTTACTCAATATTGCATAAATCATCAAAACCTTGTTACTCTAAATCTCTCGATTCAAAGTTCTCACGTATGCGATATCATCTCTCGATCTCAATTGTAACATACATCATAAATTAATAGAGCGTGTTACAACGTTATCTCTCGATCTCGGTTATAACTCTCAGATTCAATCAAAGTTAGCTAGGCTTTGATCTACACAAGCAATTAATTTATGAACAATAGTAATCAATGCACTCAAACACAATTGAATCAATAATCAAACACAACGAAACTAAAACTCGATAGAATAAACTAAAAATATTTCAAATCAAATACAAAAGAGTTTAATCGTCTCTCGACCTCAAAAACATCAATTGGAAATCAAAATGAAATAGATTAGAGTCTAGAAATACGATAAACGGCGGAATAAATCCGTGCGTAGCACCGAAATCTCTTCTCTTGCTCCTTCCTTGCACTCCGGAATGGATTGGCTCGACTTTGGACGAAGAACGGAGACTGAATCTCCTTCGGCGGCACTACGCGGCGGCTAGGGTTCCTTCTTTTTGAGAGGAATTTGCGTCTGATATGATGTGTCTTGGTCTGGAAATGATTTTTCCTTTTTATCCCCCGAAAATCCATTCAAAAATGGAAGATAAGATTTTCCCGGATTTGCGTATCGATCGATCGAGAATTGCGTCCGATCGATCGGTGCACTGTTCACGCCAGCCTTTGAAACTCACTGCCTATCTCGATCGATCGAGATTTCCTTCCGATCGATCGAGCCTTGGATAAAATTGGCTCTGAAGTTTCTGCCTTGGTCGATCGATCGAGAAATAATCTCGATCGATCGAGACTTCTAATTATTTTCTTCTCAGCACACTGCCTGGCTCGATCGATCGAGAAATAATCTCGATCGATCGAGACTCCGAAAATCCAACTTCCTCAATTTCAACTCTTTCTCGCCTCGATTTCTCCATTTTTCTTCAGTTTAGCTCATTTCTTCCATTTCCAACTAATTTTCCTGAAATAGACAAATAAACACCAAAAAGCATAATATCATCTAGGAAAAAGTATGAAAAATGGGAAGAAATTACAGCTAAAAACACTTAAAATCTAAGCCTATCAATACTTGAAACAATTATTTCATGACTTATTTTATTCTCAGAAATCTCATGCACATATACAAAAGTTGACAAGACATGTTTTCTCCTATATCAAGTAACACATCTCAAAATCGGAACGTGTGTGTGTGCTATTGTCAATTTTAAGTTTCATGCACATATTCAAGATCAAATCATGTTAATCAACTCAAAGTCGAGATTATCATCAAGCACCCCATAAGCCTATTTTCAAACAACTTCTCCACTAATGATAGTTACTCATTAGACTTGGATCAAAATGACTTTTTAAGCTTGTAATGTAAGGCCTTTGGTGTTGGCTTTAAAGAAAAGATAGGATAAGCGCAAAGAAGATAGTGTAATCATTTACAATTCAAATGTTTCGCACACATCGAGCTTCTCTTCTTTTTCTTTTATAGCCTTGGCCACTTTGGGTCTTATTTAGTCAGTCTTTTTCTCAAGGCTTTTTGTCTCTCTTTTTCTTTTCTCATTCATCAATTTTTTTTCTTTTCAATAAGCTCATCAAGATATAACAATTCAAGTGCATCGAATGATATTCATTATACTCCCTTAGGGTAAGGATAACTTTTTCATTTAGGCTCAAATAAGGGTAAATATAATGAGTTTGCCAAGAATGTCGAATGGGGTCTAATTATATGCAATGCATATACCATTCTTTTTTCAATAAAGCTCAAATGGGACACTAGGGATTGATATGAATTATGGTAAGCTTGAAAGGCTCAAACGTTTCAAAGATCGCCTAGATCATTTCCAAGTCAAGTTTGTAACTATAAAATTTCGCCTCAAAGTGTCATCATCAAATAAGTTCTAGGATAACTCTAAGATGCTCAAGACAAATCATCAAGTTCACAACAATTATCACTATTCAAAACATGCAATCCACAAGATCATGACTCGTTGTGCTCAATATATTCCTCATTCTTGACATGCTAACTCAAATTAGGATATTCATGTACAAGTCTAATAATCATCACAAATCAAGTTCATATGCATAGTGAGATCAAAATCCTCATTGAATAGTCACTATTATAATTCATTCTTTTCTCAAGTTTGAACTCATAAATTTTTTTTTTTTAGCTCATAATAATCGGACGATTAAAGTGTCATTTAAGCACACAACATGTGGTTAAAACAAGTAAAACATGCAAGCTACTACTCCCCCAAACTTAAATCATACATTGCCCTCAATGTTTAAAAGAATCAAAAGGGAAACAGTGAACTCCCCTGATCAAGATGCTTGCATGAGGGTTGAGGAAGATTTACTTTTGAAAGTTCCGCTGTTGTAGGGGTTCATCGCTCCAACCAAGTACCTAGCAAGAGAAGAATTCATATGGTAAAATATTCGACTTGAGAAATAAACAAAACTAAAATGAAAACTGAAAAATAAAACAAAACTAAATAACAAAAGGATACGCTTGGGTTGCCTCCCAAGAAGCGCTGATTTTTGGTCTTCGGCTTGACCATCAGAAGCAACCATCAAAGAGCGGC
Organism: Haberlea rhodopensis; assembly: GCA_907163345.1. Taxonomy (NCBI): domain Eukaryota; kingdom Viridiplantae; phylum Streptophyta; class Magnoliopsida; order Lamiales; family Gesneriaceae; genus Haberlea; species Haberlea rhodopensis. Next base: position 368,555 of record CAJQUN010000320.1, read on the forward strand.
TGCCGCCCATAGTATGTATCATATGATACAACAAATGGGTCTTCATTCAGTATGCCCTCAAGATTGGCATGATTGTAACAGTGTAAGCTCGTTGCTCCAACAACTTTCGGTTTGAAGTGGTAGGCATGGGAGAATGATTCTTGACTTGGCTTCATATCTTGGAGGATGTAGTGCGGTGAAGTTGGCATCGATGGAAAATATGGATCCACATATGACATAGAACATGTCCCCATCGATGGGCTCAAATCAGAATCTTTGAAAGTCTCTTCCTTCTCCAACATCACACTCGACTCATCTTCACATGGGAACTCCTCAGATAACGTCTTTGAAGTAGGCTCAGTATCTTGAAGAGGCTCAAGTTCCCTTGACTTTTCCACATGAGTAGGATCACTCCCCCAAACTTGGTTGGTTGAATGATCATCATCATATAACCAAATTCGATTCGTCGCCTCTTGATTTGTAGCTCTCGTCTCTTCCTCCTGGGAGCTAGATGAAATTGTTTCCATAAGGACCGCTATTTGCTGCTCCAGGTGACGCATAGAGTTGGTTTGGCACACCAAACTGTTCTTAGTTGATGCCATGAATCTTATTAAGGTGTTCTCTAACTGAGTCATTATTTCTGTCGAACTATCTCTCTTCTCTCCTTGATGCTCAAATGGTTGGTGCGTATCATTAGGGTAGTGAGGCTCCGGTGGGTATTGGTGACTCCAACCTTGTAGTGAAGGATCACAATGCCAGTGGTAATCGAAGTCCGCCATATCATTGAACAGGTGCAATACACTGTCCTCATCTCTATCAACCAGGGGACTCCCAGTCACCAGTGCTCCGCTGAATACCCATCCTTGTGTCTCTGCATCCAAACCTTTGAAGAAATATTGCAGAAGAGTATAGTTCGAAAAGTTGTGATACCGAAATGCGTCTGCCAATTCATTGAATCTCCCCCATGCTGCATAAAACGGCTCTGAATATTGTTGGACAAATCTTGTGAAGACTTGTTGATGAAGCATCACAAGTACCTCGCAAGAAAAACAAATAAAACAATTAAATTTTTTTCGAATTAAATATATACAAAGGAACAAAAAATGGTTAAACTACAGTCAAAGCTTCTCGTATGATATTACTAAAGTTAGTCCCCGGCAACGGGGCCAAAAACTTGATCGCTCTTATTTTAAACAATTAATTCCAATGTAGCGATTTGTAGAGTAATCCAAAGTAATCTTGACTTTGAGTTTTTATGGCACATTTTGATCTTAAAGATATGTATATTATTCATGTTTGACAATAGCACACACGCACGTTCCAATGTTGCGATGTATTGTTTGACTTAGGAGAAATAACTTCTTGTTGAATTTTGAATGACTCTTATCGACGTGTAAGTAGGATTTCTGAGTTTTTACGTGTGTTGTAAAGATGATTCATGCATAGTATTAAGTTTAACTCTTCTTTTTGAGCTTATTGCTTGCTCGAGGACGATCAAGTCTAAGTTTGGGGGAGTTGATAGGCTTAGATTTTAAGTGTTTTTAGCTGTAATTTCTTCCCATTTTTCGTACTTTTTCCTGGATGATATTATGCTTTTTGGTGTTTATTTGTTTGTTTCAGGAAAATAGGTCGGAAGTGGAATAAATGAGCTAAAATGAAGAAAACGGGCGAAATCGAGGCGAAAAAGAGATCAAATGAAGAAGTGAATTTTTCAAGGCTTCGATCGATCGAGATTTATTCTCGATCGATCGAGCCAGGCAGAATGTTGAGAAGCCAAATTTTCAAAGCACCGATCGATCGAGATTTTGTCTCGATTGATCGATCGAGATTTTGTCTCGATCGATCGATCGAGGCAAAAACTACAGCAACAAATTTTGAGAAATGTCGATCGATCGGAAAAATAACTCGATCGATCGAGCGAGGCAGTGGGTTGAGAATGTTGAAGCGAATAGTGCACCGATCGATCGAAAAAACCTTTCGATCGATCGAGACGTGAAATCCTGAAGATTTTATTTTCCATGTTTATCGTGATCTTCGGGGGTTTTTAAGGGAAAAATCATTCATTATCTTAGATATGTCATATCATACAAATTCTCTCCACAAAAGAGCAACCCTAGCCGCCGCCTAGCCGCCGCCAAGGAGAGCCATCTTCTCCCGGTTTTTGTCCGAGCTTGAGCCAACCGATTCCGGAGTGCAAGTAAGGAGGAAGAGAAGAAATCACGGTGCAACGCGTGGATTCATCCGCCGTTTATCGTATTTCTAAACTTTGATTTCTTTGATTTTTCATTTTCATTTGATGTTTTTGAGGTCGAGAGACGATTAAACTTCTTATGTATTGGATTTGAATTAAATCTAGTTTATTTTATTGAGATTTAGTATCATTGTGTTTGATTTGTTGATTCAATTGTGTTTGAGTGTATTGATTCCTATTGTTCATGAATTAATTGCTTGTTAAGATCAAAGCCTAGCTAACTTTGATCGATTCTGAGAGTTATAACCGAGATTGAGAGATAGCGTTATAGCACGCTCTGTTAATTCATGAAGTATGTTTAAGATTGAGATCGAGAGATGAAATCACATACGTGAGAACTTTGAATCGAGAGATTTAGAGTAACGAGGTTTTGACGATTTATGCAATATTGAATTAGTAAATAGGTGCACGAGAGTGACTTGTTCTAGTTTGATATTAGTTTCTTTACAGCTCGAGAGAGTGTATTGAATAACAGCGAAAACCTTTCACCTTTAGAATCAATTGGTTGATAATTTGCTTATTCAGATGAATCATTAAAGATAACACAGTTGAACGAAGAGCTTGATAAATTTCTGGAGCGAATTACCTTTGCATATCTGGAACCATTAATTTTATTGTTTCTTGGTTATTTTTCGTTCCTTAGTTTAATTTTGCGCTAGTTACTCACCTTTGTTAATCGTAGGCTAAATATAATTTTATTAATCTTATTTGGTACTTATACATTAGTCCCTGTGGATTCGACAACCCTTACATTCAATTAAACTATACTAAAACTTGACAACCGTGCACTTGCGGTAGAATCGCTTCGCACTACACTTTGAAATATTTTATGTTTAAAAATAAAGCGGTCAATGTGAATATTTGTCGCTGTCATATTACTATTGCGAGGGATATTATGCCGCTAATATGTCGAAGCGAGGGGTATTTCCACTGTCATGCCGAAGCGATGGTAAATGTCGCTTTCGTGTTGAAGCGATGGTAAATGTCGTTGTCACGTCGAAGCGATGATACCATCGTCATGTCAAAGCGATGATGCCGCTGTCGTGTCGAAGCGATGATACATGCCGCTGTCACGTCGAAGCGGTGATGCCATTGTCATGACGTAGCGATGTGATCGTGAACAAAGTGCTGCATTTAATGTGAGCCACCTCTTGAGTCCGAAAGGAACAAAGTGCTACATGAATGTGAGTACCTCTTGAGTCCACGATTATGCCGCTGATGATTGGCTATGGTTTATGCCGCCGGGTATCTATATAGCGATGGTGCATTCCGCTAGTGTATTGGCGATGGTTCATGCCGCTGGATATTCTATTGGCGATGGTTCATGCCGCCGGGTATTCTATTGGCGATGGTTCATGCCGCCGGGTATTCTATTGGCGATGGTTCACGTCGCCGGGTATTCTATTGGCGATGGTTCATGCCGTCGGGTATTCTATTGGCGACGGTTCATGCCGCCGGGTATTCTATTGGCGATGGTTCATGCCGCCGGGTATTCTATTGGCGACGGTTCATGCCGCCGGGTATTCTATTGGCGATGGTTCATACCGCCGGGTATTACATAGCGACGGGTCATTCCGCTACATCTATGGCGATGGTTCATACCGCCAGTTATCATATTGTGATGGTACATTCCGCTACATCTATGGCGATGGTTCATACCGTCGGATATCTATAGCGATGTTTTATGCCGCTGACTCTATGGCGATGGATCATGCCGCTGATTCTATAGCGATGGGTTATACCGCTATGTGCGTAGCACTGGATTATGCCGCCCACGAGCGATGGGTGCTGCTTGTGTACCGCTGGTGGACGATGGATATAGGTATAGCGCTATCTTGATGGCGATGAGGTATGTTATATTACTGCTTTGTTAGCATTATTGTGAATACCATGTGTGGTTATATACTGTCATATGTTTGACGATGAGAATATGGATGTCGTGTGTCGACATGTACCCTCACTGGTTGACGAGACTGTTACGCCGAGCAGGTTTGCTCGATGGATAATTGGATGCATTGTACCGGTGATTGTACCGCATCACGCTTTAGAGGTAAATATTTGTCGAGTAGTGATACCGTTGGGTATACTCGCTGGAATGGCTAATGCCAAGTGATTGGTGGTAAGAGTAGTCATTGAGGAAACTACTCGCTTGTGTTGTGGTGTGTGGTAGACATGGTCACACCCACCTTGAGGGTGTGGAATAAGTCCTAATGGATTAGGATTGCACCATGGTTGAGCAAGGACACCGGGACGTCCATTATGCTTTGGTGTTTTAGAGCAATATTGGGTGATGACCCACTACTCTAATGGCTTGTTACGGTATGGTATGCTGAGTTGAACGTATGATGCGTTGGTAGGCTTGGTATAAGCCTATAGAGGCAGCGCTTTGCTTACCAGGTATTGTTGCAATGATATAGTGTACTTGTGGTAGCCATTACACTGCTAGCTGGAACCGAGTTTGGTGAATCGTATGGTGATACGATGAGGAGTATGGTAGACTCTTGTAGTTTCTATGAGGCAGGATGATTGAGGCAGAGAATACCTCACGGGGACGTTCATACCTCAAATGTTTTGAGGGACTTGTACCGGGACAACTCAATATTGTTGGAAATACCCACGTGAGTGTCGACAAGTCGTTATTAGCTCTGGTTGAGCATCTTTGCATATGGAATGCAACGGGAGTCACAATTGGAATTGTGGGATATAGTTAGTGGGGTAACACTACTATGTTGAGTTTATCTCTTGGAGAGATTTGGATTGTACTGTCATGGAGACAGCCGATATCGGTCGTAGGTTGATTGTAAATCAGCCATGGTAAGCATTACTGGTGTTGGACCGAGTAATGGATTTCTTACATTTCGGTGAGACGTTCAAGGAGACGTCTCCGGGGAAATGCTCGTGATTGTAAAGTACTATGGTATTAGTGCAGAAGATTGTTAAAATGAGTATGCGTTGTGTATACGGGTTTCGGATTGGTAATAGTTGCAAGGATGCACTATTCTGAATCGGTTGTGTATTTATTGGTTCCGAGATATATTTTGGTATAAATATATTCATTTTTCCAAACGGCGATTCGAGGTTGGAGAGTCATGGTTCATGACACTTTCCTTGTGAGGAAGGTGATATTCATATACCGGTTGGGAATCTTTGGAAGATTCGTTGAATTGGTTCGTGTGGTGTTGATGTTGAAATCACACCCTTTGGTTTGGTTTGTCAACCATCATTCTCCGTAGGGTGAGAATAATCGAGGTTTGACAGTGGGTTTTGGGACTTTGGGTATGTTTGGAGATACCCGAGTCTATTACATTGTGTATGCATGTTGCGTTAGTACTTAGGCATGTATGTCGTGTGTGTATATGAATGCCAACTCTATTTTGTTCCTTGTTGAACGTCGGTTTAGTATGCTTGGTTTGGTGAATCTCCGGTGAGAGATTGTGGTACCTTGAGATTGGTAATCTCGATGGCACGATGCATTCTGATGAATGACCGTGAGGGTTGTTTGACTTCCCCTGAGGAGGGATTGTCGTGTTTTGGAACCATGGTAGTTCTTGTTGGATAATTCGATAGCCTTCCTGTTTTAGGATTGTTAAATCCCTGGATAAACGAGGGATGGCCAGGATTCGGATTTGTTTAGTGTCGTGGTTGACACGTGTGGCGGGAATACGATTGATTGTCATTGCATGTCCTTTCGAGAACTCGAGACCTTGTGGAGTATCGATAGTGTGTTTGGACCAAGATATGATTCTTGGAACACTCGGATGTAGACATCTTTGGAGATGTGTTTTGTGTCTACTGGCGACCGTGAGTTGTCCGATGCGTGCTGCAATGTGGTGCAACTACTCCCCTGTTGGAGATGGATCTGGAAATTGGGACCGGAGGTAGTTCAGGTACACTGTTGTGTACTAATGGTCACTTTGGTAACGATGTATGTTTAACATCGATGACTATGTCTTGGAGATATCATTGGTGCGATATCTAGGTTGGAATCACGAATGATTCGTTTGGTTAGCAGTTATGGCTGGCTGACTGCTTTGAAATGGTTGGCATTGGGATATGCTGACGTTCTGTTAGGGTTGAAATGGTTTGGGAGGTTATCCCATTCCAGGTTTTGGTGCGAGGTCGGTATCCACGCGGTTGGAATGTCGTTCATGATGTGTTCATGATTCGACGATGTGAATCCGTTTGGATTGCGTAATCTCGGCAATACGTGGAGTACGCTGTGCAAATTTCGAGGACGAAATTTTATTAGTGGGGGATAATTGTGATGCCCTGAAATTATTGGTGTTAATCGATGGGGGCTCGTCTTGGGAGCTTGATTTCTTGAAGAAAGACTGGTAATCTTCTTCTCCTCACCTTTAGCTTCGATTTGATTATGGTTTTGTGCTATATGGTTGAGTTTTGGGTTGGTTTTGAGTTTTGGGGGTTTTGGGTTAAAAATCGAAAGTGTTGATTTTGGTGTTTTTATTGAGTTTAAATGGTGTATTAGGGGTGTTGAGGAAGTTAGGGGTGTTGGTTTCGCGTTTGGGTGTCAAAAACACCATGGAAGCTCAAATTTCTCGAAAAATCGCAGGTCACGATCGATCGCCGAGGAGGGCCGATCGATCGCGACGAGCAGCTGAAAATTGGAGACGATGTACTGTTCTGCCGATCGATCGCCAAGTCTCGGCGATCGATCGCGGAGACGCGCGATCGATCGCGAGATCATTCTGTTTGGCCACTGGACTGTGGCGATCGATCGCGATGAAGGTGGCGATCGATCGCCACCCGAAGATTTTTGTTTTTGAAATTTTTTTGGAAAATGTCGGGATTTTGAAATCGAGATTTAAGTGGCCCGTTTCCGGGGCAATGTCTACATTCCAATGGGAATGTTGTACTTTTAAAATGGATTGGTTGGAGCCAAAGTTAATTAAACGGAATTCTCGGTTGGGTTTTTGGCTATCTTTTGAACATATAAAATGGAATATTTTGGGTATTATGCATGTTTAGCCGGGGGGGCTTTTATTTTGGTAATCGTCATGGATGGACGATAGGTTTGGAAGTTGTGAATGTGCTTGTGCACGTGATTGCATGCCTATGTTTAATTGTGAACTATTTATGTGTTAGCACATAATTCATCAGGCCGTGGGACTCGGGCGAGGTCGGACTCGAACTACGGAACTATAAGGTACGTATGACGTACGAGCATAACCTATTATAATGTTGCAACTGTAAAATGCATGGTATGTGGTAATTGCAATAAATGGTTTTTGAAATGCATGGTTTGTAGTACTAGTGATAAATGGATTGTGAAATGTATAGTATATGGTAATTACGATAAATGGAAATACATTGGGAATTATATGGTGCCGCCTAGAGCGAGCAATGATTGAGATGTTGTCGCCGTTGAGCGACCATCGGTTATGCCGCCGCTATTGTTGAGCGTGCGTGGGGTTTGAAATGCCGCTATTGTGGAGCGAGCAATGAAATAGGAACATGGAATCATTGGTTAGATATATGTGATATCTACGGTCTTTTATATAATGATTTTACCATATTGATTATGGAACTGACACAATAGAAATGGTATTAGTTAATCTATGTGGCGATTAACTGGCTTTGGGAATTTGATGAGTTTGGCTATTTTGAGAACATGGACAATACAGGGGATCCCGGATGAGGATGATGCCATCCAGGGAGTATCATTTAAATTATGGCATTTACATTCTGTAAATTATGAACTGCAATATTATGATTATTGGATTGGTGGTATTGATATGCTCACCCCGTGTGGGGGCTGTCTCTGTTGGGACAGGTGTTACAGGTGTAGCAGCAGCTTTGGAGTTGCTCACGGGCTATTGATTAGAGGTACTTCCCGGATCGAGATACCAGAGCTGGTTGAATAAGTGCATAGATCCAGAGTTGAGATCGAGTTGTGCTTGGGTGGTGCTTCCAGGATTGAAGTACCAGTAACGGTATCCGGTAGAGTGTTTTATACATCAGATACACACTTATTCATTGGGTACTCTTATGTGAGTACATTTTACGTGTATATGGAATGTATAAATGGGCTACGACTTTTCTCTGTTCATTACTGGTTTGCATGCAATTAAATATGGAATTGCTAAATGAACTGAGAGCATGTTAGTGTATTATGAGGGTGCATGTTATATATGTAATCTTGGTTGGGGAATTTGAATATTATGTGGATCAAATGCAAGAAATTTTATGGATGGCATATGATGTTGTACTTGCATATGGCTTTTCCCCATGATAGTATTATTATATGCACTAATGGTATGGATTAATACACTGTTAATGGGCTAAGGGCATGGGGGTCTTTACAGTATTGATCGGAAGATCGACCCCTCCTCTCATGAGGAAGTCTTACCACATTAAAATCTCCACATATACACCATTTTTCATTTTGATTATGTTCCAATCTGGATGATAAGTTATTCCACACCTCCATTTTCGAAGCCAAATCCCCTGTAGAGTATACATTGATAATGTGACACTTGATTCGTTGTGTCCCCCAATAACCTCCTACTCCCAGAATACCATCCTTTCCCCAGCAGTTGTCCATGCAGAATACCTCCACATTCCACAAACTCAAAAGACCTCCTGCAGCCCCAATGCGCCTTTGTACACCCATTTGAAATTTTCTCCACCCCAAATTGATTTGCACAAGTCCTTGTTGATGAAATCTTTTTTGTTTCTTCTAAGCATAAGAAATCCACCTTTTCTTTATTAATCAACTCCCTTAGTTCTCTTTTTTTCACCCTTCCCCCTATACCTCTGATGTTGAAACTTACAATAATCATTGGTTCACAGTGGCATCCCTTAGATCCTCATTCTGATTCCTCTGGTTTTGAATCGCTGTCCCGTTTCGTTTTTCCATGTTCATAAGATATTGAATGATCTCGTCATCATTTCCATGTCCAAAGATGAATGGCTTTGGCAAAACAAACCTCATCTCCTGTTTGAGTGTTGTGCATATTCTTGCTATCCTCTTCAATCACTTTTCTTTTACCTTCAACTATCCATTATCGTTGATAGGTTTTGATGAACTGTTTCTGTCCTGTCTCATTATCGAACACTGTGGATCGAAATTTTGGACCTATCGGTGTACTCAATACATTACCCGTTGGGCTATCCGTCACTTCCATTTGAGGAAGATGAATATTGTGGTGGTCTTCTTTTTGTTCTTCAACATCCATAATCTGAATCACCTCTCTGGACTTATCCAAGCGCCTCGTTTGTTCAACTGAAATTGATATTCCTCTTGTTGTAACTTTACTTCCTCCAATAATGTTTGTGGTACTGATTTATTGGAGTAATTTGAATCCTAGAATGGTGAAACCGGAGGCGACTCCGATTTATAAGAAATCTGTGTTTTCGGCTCTGCTTGATTATCCACTTCTTCCATCATCCTGATTGAATAAATCGTGCCATCAATATCAACTTGTGTTACCAAATTAATGAACGTCTTGGCAGTAGTGGCAATAAGAAAACGAACACAATCAAGTATTTGTCGACTCAAGGTGCCCTCACTAATTTTTATTAATGTCTCAATCTGATTGCCAACAAATTGAAAAACCTCTCATTCCATGCTTGAATGGGGATGCCTAGACATGAAATCCAAACTTTTCTGGTCGAAGAATAACAGTCTTTGTTCCAATAATTTATCTCGCTGAACCATTGTCCCAGCCACTCCTTGTCTTCCTTAAATAGATCTTGCAACTTGATCCTGATGATATCATCGTATATCAAACAGATGGTCCTCCCATGGGAATGATCCTTGAATTGACAAACTCATTAAGAATGAGGTCTTGTTGAGCCTCGATCAATTTCTGAGAATCATGTTGTAGGGTCTTCCTTAATATCATTTAGTACACATAAATTGGACAGAACATGCATTTATAACCTTTTAAGGGTTCCGGTTGTAGTTTGAGCTAGGGAGATTACAGGCCAAAAATGAAGTTTTCAAAGCTATTTAATTACATTCCCAATAAAGAATGTTAAAGCTATAGATTTACACTACTCCTAGAGTAGAGACTATCAAAAATCCTGCATCCTACGTTCATCATGCTCCCTTTAGCTCACTTCCTCAACCCGACCCTAGGCCCTTGGTCCAAAAGTGTACCTACAGGGATAACACATCATGAGCATTCATATATTTACTTAACATTATATAAAAGCATACAATAATGCATAACATCTTAGTTAAGTAAAAGTTATTGGTCGTTCTCCGACCTCCTTGGTTATCCCTGACTCTTATTCATATGTTGGGGTGTCTTACCCCATTGTATGGCATCTTGCCATATCATAATCATTGCGTGGCATCTTACCACGTGGGCATCTTTCCCAATCATATGGCGTCTTACCATATTATAAACATTGCGTGGCATCTTACCACGTGGGCATCTTACCCAATCATATGGCGTCTTACCATATCATAAACATTGCGTGGCATCTTACCACGAGGGCATCTTACCCAATCCTATACTTTGGGTGGTGTCTTACCACATGGGCGTCTTACCCAATCATACACGTCGTATGACCTTATCATAAACTTCGTCATTATAGACGTCCTCATAACATCGTTATCATAAACATCATCTTGAGCATCATCATCGTATCATCATCATAAGCATCATCATTATAAATATCATCATAGATATCATCATCATAACATCATCTTAAACGTCATCATCGTAAACATCATCTTAAACATCATCATAATATGTAAGGGCATGGTTTACCGTCCGATGCTCGTACGTCTCTTACGTACCTTAATTCCCAAAAGTGGAGAATTTGGAGAGCTTTATCTCCTGGATGTTGTGGGCACCTGGGATGGTTCTACACAACCATACAAATTGATATTAGAAGTTAATCATAGTCCAATATCCAAAAATCCCACAAAAATATCAAAAATCCACTTTTCTTCAGCTCGCGATCGATCGCCACCCAGGCGCGATCGATCGCGAGATCGCACTGGACGAGGGGCCAAAATCTCCTTCTTGGCGATCGATCGCCACTTTTGGCGCGATCGATCGCCAGGCCCGCCGATCGATCGCCCAAAAGTGGCGATCGATCGCCAAATGCTTCTGGCTGGTACTGGACGCTCGCGATCGATCGCCAAGAACGGGCGATCGATCGCCGAGTGCTGTACATCGAATTTTCGCCATTAATGCTCATTTTTCAAGCTCCTTCACATACCACCCCAAAACCAAACTTCCATAAAACATCAATAACATCATAACCCACCAAAACCAACATAAAACACTTCAAAAAATCATACCCCAACCATACACAACACATACCCAAACAAACCCACATAAAACATCAAAAACTTAACCCATTTCAACACCAAACATCATAAAACTTATAGGAATGGTTCCATACCTCTTGTAGGCTCCAAATCCTAGCAAAGATCACACAAATAAGGATTTTGTGGGACTTTCCTCCTCCTCTTTTGGTGAGTTTCGAAAATGGGGGTAGGGTTTGGGGTTGGGAAGTGATTTGGGGATTTTTAAAAGGTGAGAGTAAAGTGGGGGGTTTAAAGTGATGGGTATGGGATTAAAAAGGGGTTGTAATGACTTAATAAAAAGTATACCCCAAACTTAACATGATGTATAAAATACCCAACTTGGTATTTTAAAAGCACTTTACAACAATGCTCTAAACTTCATTTAGAATCATATCTTCCTCATAATTGATAATTTAACACAATTAATCATGTTAACATCTTAATACCCAACACATAAATCTATCAATGCATGATACATCATATAAACATAATTAATGTCCAAGTTACCATTAATTAATTTCGGGGCATCACATTACTCCCCTACTTACAAGATTTCGTCCTCGAAATCGCATGTACTTACCCAAAAGAAACTAAACATAAATCATACCAGAAAATAGTTCGGGGTAATGCTGCATCATATGCCGCTCCGTCTCCCACGTAGCCTCCTCGACACCCCGACGATCCCACTGAACTTTGACCATCGGTATAACTTTACTTCGTAGTCTGCGATCCTCACGATCCAGAATTCTGACCGGCCGTTCAACGTAGGATACATCTGAGTCTAACTGCACTTCAGTAGGCTGTAAAACATGAGACGGATCTGGCTCATACTTTCTCAACATAGAAACATGGAAGACATCATGAATTCCAGATAAGGACGTCGGTAAAGCCAATCGGTAAGCCAAAGTGCCGATACGCTGTAATATCTCATACGGTCCAACATACCTCGGGGATAACTTCCCCCGCATACCAAATCGAACAACACCCCTGAAGGGTGAGATTTTCAAGAAGACCTTGTCTCCCACTTGAAATTCTAGCGGTCGTCGCCGCTTATTGGCATAGGCTGCTTGCCTATCTTGGGCCGCTTTCATCTTTAAGCGTATCATCTTAATCTTTTCCTCCATGTCCTTAATCATATCCGGTCCTCCGACCGCTTTACTCGTCAAGTCCTCCCAATACAGCGGTGACCTACATCGTCGTCCGTAAAGAGCTTCAAAAGGGGCCATTTGAATGCTCGCCTGATAGCTGTTATTGTAGGAGAACTCTACCAGAGGTATAGACTCTTGCCACGGAGTATCAAACTCCAAAACACATGCCCTCAATATATCTTCGAGCGTTTGTATAGTACGCTCCGTTTGGCCATCAGTCTGAGGGTGATAAGCTGTACTTAGTCTCACCTCGGTGCCCAAAGCTGTCTGGAGACCCTCCCAGAAATGAGAAGTAAACCTTGGGTCTCTGTCAGACACGATCGAGACTGGAATCCCATGCAACCTCACTACATCCCGTACATATAATTGGGCCATCTTTAAATACGTGAAAGTCATACTGTAAGGGATGAAATGAGCTACCTTCGTCAGCCTGTCTACGATCACCCAGATCGCATCAAATCCAGAGGCCGACCTTGGCAAGTGGGTCACGAAGTCCATAGATATATGCTCCCACTTCCACTTAGGTACCTCCAAGCTCTTCAGCTCGCCACCAGGCCTCTGCCTTTCTGCCTTTACTTGTTGGCAGATCAAACATCTCTTAACGAAGCTGATCACATCACGCTTCATGCGTCTCCACCAGAATTGACCACTTAGGTCCTTATACATCTTTCTTCCACCGGGGTGGATACTGAACCGGCTACTATGAGCCCGTTCTAAAATTCCTTTACGCAATCCTGGCGCATCTGGGACCACCCATCGGTTGCCCAATCTTAAAGAGTCATCTTCAGCCACACTAAACTTTGTTGGCTGACCTCGAAGTACTATTGATGACCATCTCTGAACTTCATCATCCAACCTCTGGGCTTTCCTGATAGCCTCAAATACGTCTGGCTCGGCCAATAAGGTCGACACTCGCACCGGCGACGTGTCTACATCGAAATCATAGCCCAGATGGCAATAAGAAATCATCAAAGCTGATAAACACATAACATCCTCAGCGGTGCTCTTCACCTTCCGACTTAAGGCGTCTGCTATCAAATTTGCCTTACCAGGATGGTACTCAATTTCACAGTCGTAATCCTTGAGTAAGTCCATCCACCTCCTTTGCCTCATATTCAACTCTGCCTGAGTGAACAAGAACTTCAGGCTCTTATGGTCCGTAAAAATGGTAAACGTAGTACCATAAAGGTAATGACGCCAAATCTTCAAGGCGAAAATGATAGCTGCCAGTTCCAGATCATGGACTGGGTACCTGGTCTCATGAGGCTTCAACTGTCTCGAAGCATAGGCCACCACTTGTCTGTCTTGCATCAGTACACAGCCCAAACCTTGCAATGATGCATCCGTGTACAAAGCAAACCTCTTGTCCTCAGACGGAATCACCAACACTGGCGCTGTCGTCAAACGACGCTTCAATTCTTGGAAGCTTTCCTCACAAGCTTCGGACCAAAAGAATGGGACTCCTTTCTGAGTCAGCTGTGTCAATGGCTTAGCGATCTTAGAAAATCCTTCGACAAAACGTCGGTAATAACCTGCTAAGCCCAGAAAACTCCGTATCTCGGGTATAGAAGTGGGTGCTGCCCACTCCATCACAGCTTCAATCTTCCTCGGATCCACAGATATCCCTTGGCTAGATATGACATGGCCTAGGAACACCACGCTGTCTAACCAGAATTCGCACTTGCTAAGCTTAGCATACAACTGATGATCCCTAAGGATCTGAAGTACTGTCCTCAAGTGCCGTACATGATCTTCTTCAGTCCTAGAGTAGATGAGTATGTCGTCAATGAAAACTATGACGAATTGATCCAAATACGGCTGGAACACCTTGTTCATCAAACTCATGAAAACAGCCGGGGCATTTGTCACCCCAAAAGGCATGACTAGGAATTCATAATGCCCATACCTAGTCCTGAAGGCTGTCTTCTGGACATCCTCTCCTCTTACTCGAATCTGATGGTACCCCGACCTCAGATCGATCTTACTGTAGAGTCTCGTACCCTGCAACTGATCAAACAAATCATCGATCCTCGGGAGTGGGTACTTATTCTTCACCGTAGCTTTGTTCAGTTGTCTGTAATCGATGCACAAACGCATCGAACCATCTTTCTTCTTCACAAATAAAACTGGTGCTCCCCAGGGCGATACGCTAGGGCGTATATAGCCCTTATCAAGGAGTTCCTGCAACTGAATCTTTAATTCCCTTAGCTCCGCTGGTGCCATCCTATAAGGGGCACGAGAAATGGCCGACGTCCCTGGTAATAACTCAATCCCAAACTCGACCTCTCTCGTCGGTGGGAATCCGGGAATCTCCTCCGGAAAGACATCAGGGAACTCCGCCACTACGGGCACATCCTCAACTTTCACTTCTCCTTTCTTTTCCGTAACATCGACGGCATAAATGAGATATCCTGAATGACCTCGTTCCAACAACTGCGCCATCTTGACAGCAGATATCAACGGAATCTTAGAGCGAGAACCATCCCCATAGAACGTCCATGGGACTCCCATATCGGATTTAAACCGTACAGTTCTCTGCCTGCAGTTCACAACTGCCTGATACCTGTTCAGAACATCAATGCCCAGAATGCAATCAAAATCTGACATTCCCAGAACAATCAAGTCTGACCTTAGTTCCTTATCCTCAAAATAAATGAGGCCATTGTAGACGATCCGATCAGTAATCATACTTCTTCCAGCGGGGGTCGAGACTATAAGAGGCGTGGGCGACGGAGAAGTGCATAAGTGGTACCTTTCCACAAAACTTGTCGACACAAAAGAGTGTGACGCACCTGTGTCGATCAATATAAAAGCAGGGTGCGTAAATAAAAGACACGTACCCGCTATAACCTCCTCCGGAGCCGCTGAAGCCTGCTCCCTTGTCAGTGCATAGACTTGTCCTTGAGGTGGCCCCAGGGGCTGACCTCCATGCTGACGCGGCACAAATGGTGGTCGGTGCTGCGCTGTCCTATCTGCAGGCCTCCCCGCAGAACCCTGTTGACTTCCCCGGTTGGGACACTGTCTAGCAAAGTGGCCCTTGTCGCCACAAACATAGCACCCTATACAGTCTTTTGCCAAATGTGGTTGCCCACAAAGAGTGCATTGGATCCTCCCGGATCTGTCTCCCTGAGACTGCCCCCTTCCAGATGGGGCATCACCTCTTCGGTTTCCTTTCCACCTGTTGTCGGACTTCTTACCACTAAACCTTGACGCTGAGGAGTTCCCCCTTGACTTGAACTGATCATTCCTCGGCTTCAAATTATCCGGAGTGGATTTCTGAGAGGGTGCCGACGGTGGTACAACATCAGGGTATGCACCCACTCCTAGTTCGGCTAGCTCAGCCCTTGAGAGTGCATCATCAAAACAAGTAGGGCCATAAGTGATCACCCTATCGTATAGCTCCGGCCTCAGACCCTTCATGAAATTCCTCATCTTTGCTTGCGTGCTCGTGGCAATGTGAGGTACATATCGGAGCAAGGAGCAAAACTGAAGAGCATAATCCGATACCGACATATTACCTTGCTTGAGGTGAGTGAATTCATCTTCCTTAGCCTGTCGTGCTGCAGCCGAGAAATAACGGTTCAGGAAGCGAGTTCGAAACATTTTCCAGTTAACTTCATGCCCTTGAGCCTCTTGCTCTACCACAGTGGTCTTCCACCACATTAACGCCTTCTTGGCCAATTGGAACTCCGCTAACCGTATCCATGCTGTCTTCGCACATGGGGCTGCCACAAAGATTTGCTCTATTCTTTCTAACCATTCCTCAGCTCGTTCCCCAGTTTCGGTTCCTTCAAAGGTTGGGGGTCGGTAAGCAAGAAACTGAGTTAGGCTTAGCTCCCCTGGCAACAACTGTTGCTCGGCCGGTTCATCATCAAAAGCTGGCGGGGGTAGGGGATTCGTACGCCCCGCGCTTGCATTGACGCTCACTGCGTCACCTACCTCCACATTTGCTGCCATACTGCAACACAAGGATTAACAACAAGATCCAAAAGCAGTTCATATAATACTTCGTTAGATAAACAAAACATGTTAGCATAACATCATATACTTCATATGCAACTTATGCACAAAACATGTTCGAAAGTAAGCACCTAGCTAACTTATTGCTAAGGCTACCCTTCACTCATCCCGGGTCATCTAACCACTGCTCTGATACCACTAATGTAGGGTCTTCCTTAATATCATTTAGTACACATAAATTGGATAGAACATGCATTTATAACCTTTTAAGGGTTCCGGTTGTAGTTTGAGCTAGGGAGATTACAGGCCAAAAATGAAGTTTTCAAAGCTATTTAATTACATTCCCAATAAAGAATGTTAAAGCTATAGATTTACACTACTCCTAGAGTAGAGACTATCAAAAATCCTGCATCCTACGTTCATCATGCTCCCTTTAGCTCACTTCCTCAACCCGACCCTAGGCCCTTGGTCCAAAAGTGTACCTACAGGGATAACACATCATGAGCATTCATATATTTACTTAACATTATATAAAAGCATACAATAATGCATAACATCTTAGTTAAGTAAAAGTTATTGGTCGTTCTCCGACCTCCTTGGTTATCCCTGACTCTTATTCATATGTTGGGGTGTCTTACCCCATTGTATGGCATCTTGCCATATCATAATCATTGCGTGGCATCTTACCACGTGGGCATCTTTCCCAATCATATGGCGTCTTACCATATTATAAACATTGCGTGGCATCTTACCACGTGGGCATCTTACCCAATCATATGGCGTCTTACCATATCATAAACATTGCGTGGCATCTTACCACGAGGGCATCTTACCCAATCCTATACTTTGGGTGGTGTCTTACCACATGGGCGTCTTACCCAATCATACACGTCGTATGACCTTATCATAAACTTCGTCATTATAGACGTCCTCATAACATCGTTATCATAAACATCATCTTGAGCATCATCATCGTATCATCATCATAAGCATCATCATTATAAATATCATCATAGATATCATCATCATAACATCATCTTAAACGTCATCATCGTAAACATCATCTTAAACATCATCATAATATGTAAGGGCATGGTTTACCGTCCGATGCTCGTACGTCTCTTACGTACCTTAATTCCCAAAAGTGGAGAATTTGGAGAGCTTTATCTCCTGGATGTTGTGGGCACCTGGGATGGTTCTACACAACCATACAAATTGATATTAGAAGCTAATCATAGTCCAATATCCAAAAATCCCACAAAAATATCAAAAATCCACTTTTCTTCAGCTCGCGATCGATTGCCACCCAGGCGCGATCGATCGCGAGATCGCACTGGACGAGGGGCCAAAATCTCCTTCTTGGCGATCGATCGCCACTTTTGGCGCGATCGATCGCCAGGCCCGCCGATCGATCGCCCAAAAGTGGCGATCGATCGCCAAATGCTTCTGGCTGGTACTGGACGCTCGCGATCGATCGCCAAGAACGGGCGATCGATCGCCGAGTGCTGTACATCGAATTTTCGCCATTAATGCTCATTTTTCAAGCTCCTTCACATACCACCCCAAAACCAAACTTCCATAAAACATCAATAACATCATAACCCACCAAAACCAACATAAAACACTTCAAAAAATCATACCCCAACCATACACAACACATACCCAAACAAACCCACATAAAACATCAAAAACTTAACCCATTTCAACACCAAACATCATAAAACTTATAGGAATGGTTCCATACCTCTTGTAGGCTCCAAATCCTAGCAAAGATCACACAAATAAGGATTTTGTGGGACTTTCCTCCTCCTCTTTTGGTGAGTTTCGAAAATGGGGGTAGGGTTTGGGGTTGGGAAGTGATTTGGGGATTTTTAAAAGGTGAGAGTAAAGTGGGGGGTTTAAAGTGATGGGTATGGGATTAAAAAGGGGTTGTAATGACTTAATAAAAAGTATACCCCAAACTTAACATGATGTATAAAATACCCAACTTGGTATTTTAAAAGCACTTTACAACAATGCTCTAAACTTCATTTAGAATCATATCTTCCTCATAATTTATAATTTAACACAATTAATCATGTTAACATCTTAATACCCAACACATAAATCTATCAATGCATGATACATCATATAAACATAATTAATGTCCAAGTTACCATTAATTAATTTCGGGGCATCACACATGTAGTGTTCCAACTACACAACCTTCCAGCCGCTGAATCCCCTCTTTCTTAGTTTTGAAAGTCAATCTAACACCTTTCGTGTTAGTTCGATCCATACCAAAATTCTGTTGTGCTACGACCACCTCAATCTGCTGCTTAGACTTGGACTCGAGGGCTGCAGCTTGGGCAAAAGATTTCCCAGGAATTGTTTTCCGACCGGGGACATTATGGAAATTCACCCCTTGAGTTGACTTATTTTCTCGCGCAAATCTCGATAAATTTTCCTTGATTTTGTACGCCCCAACATGATATTGTTGAGGTCCGATTCCACTTGTTGTACATTCAAATGACCCTTGAATCTGACAAATCCAAATTTGTTTCCATATTTATCACGTTTCTGGGGTATGAATAAATCGCAAACAACGCCTATTTTCTGAAATGTGGGCCACATTTCCGTCGGAAAACCATGCATCCGAAAAATTAGTGAATAAGAAAGCAGAGGAGTTCGCTATAAGTCGACACAAGAACTTCGGTGGGCCTTTGTGATTTATCGTTGTCTTCAAAGCTGGACCATGAATCATATTCGAACCTTGCTGACCTTCCTTACCGATCGTGAGGCTAGGGTAGGGTCTCTCACACTCGGAATGGGTTGGGTTAGATCTGGTTAGACGATCTCCGAATATGGCAGCCGCGCCGGAAAGATTTGCTGGCGGTGAAAGGGTTGGGCGGGAAGATTTTGAATGCCTCACCACTATTTCTCTCTCTAAAGTTAAACATGACTTCCTATACTTCATTCCTTTGACTGTTGAACATTAATTCCTAGAAAATTATGCAACTCTCCCAAATCGGTCATTTCAAATTCATTCATGATTGAAATTTTAAAATCTTTCAACATCTGCAAATCATCTCCCGTGAAAATAAGATAATGCTCAAAAGGACATAGACTTTTCTTCCTCACCTTTTCTAACAAATCCAAGTGGCTACTCGAGATAAATTTCTTACTGATTTCACATCCATTTGAAATAATTTTCAACTATTTTGGGCAGCAAGTGAAATAATCAACCGAATTGTATAGTCTAGAAAACCGGAGCAAATACCTCAATGAAATTTTCACCTTCTGTTTGCTTGTATCCTTTACAACCAACCTTGCTTTATATTTATGAAGAGAACCATCTGGCTTGTTCTTCGTCTTGAACACCCATTTTACACCAATTAAAGATTTATGCGGAGGCAAAGTAGTGAGCTCCCATGTACCGTTCGTTTCAATAGAATCGATCTCATCATTCATAGATCGGATCCACTTCTCCTCTTCTGATGCTTCTTCAAAAGTAATTGGATTTTCACCTGCAAAGAATGCAAAGAATACCTGATTTGTCGCATCAATCTCTTCAGTATAATCATAAATATCTCTCAAGCTTCTTGTTCGTCTTCCTACTGTCAATGGTGAATTTTGAGCAGATTCATTTCCTTCATCATCATTATTTGGTGGAAATGATTGAGAGTCTTCTTCTTCAAAATCAAGAATCTGCAAATTTGATGAACTTGAAGAATCTGAAAAATCATAAGAAGCTTTTTCATCAAACTGAGCATCTCTGCTAGTCATAATATTCTTTGTTTCGGGATTGTAAAGCTTGTAAGCTTTAGTCCTCTCACTGGATCCAATGAAGATGCATTTCTCAGTCTTGTCATCAAGTTTAGCTCTCAAGGAATCTGGAATATGTGAAAAAGCAAGACAACCGAATGTTTTCAAATGATTAACATTTGGTTTCTTTTCCATACCAAGACTCATTTGGATTAGTATTATGCAAACTCTTTGTAGGTGACATGTTGATTAAATAAACAGCAGATGAGACAGCTTCAGCCCAAAATACCGGCGGCATATTCTTCTTCTTCAACATGCATCGAACCATGTTCATGATTGTCCTGTTCGCTCAACAATACCATTTTGTTGTGGAGTTTACCTTGCTGTCAATTCATGTCTAATACCATTGTTTTGAAACCGACAAACTTTTCAACTTGAACTTTGAACTTTTTAAAACAAGAAAGAACTTCGAACTTCTCTTTGACAAAATAGAACCAAACTTTTCTGGTGTAGTCATCAATAAATAACAAGAAATACTTGTTACCTCGAAGAGATGGAACTCGAATGGGGCCAAAAAGATCAGTGTGGACAAGCTCCAATGGTGATCGTGACACCCAATTTGATTTAGATTGAAAGACTCTCGGTGTTGTTTCCCCAACAGACATGCTTCACAAACTGTACTTATGACACAATATTGGGCAACCATTGAACAATGGTTGCGTTTGATAACTCTTTCAAACTTTGAAAATTGAGGTGTCCAAACTGTTGGGTTTCCTTACCCCGGCGCCAGATCCAAACGCAGCGGAAATAATACAATAAACAGATCTGACCCGGGGACGGTCGATCGCGCCTGATTCATGTATTAGCATGCAAATATCGAATATTAATGCACGAAAAGAGATTACCGTTAACAGCGAAATCAATCTGATGGCGGTGATCCTCGAGTCCAATCAACCTGACCAGATCTACAAGCCCGGCACCAGTGCTAGTGTGGTGACGGCTATTCTCAGAGAGTGAGTGTATTGGATTGAGAGTAATTAGGTCTACCAACCCTCTGATACAAATGTCATATTTATAGTTGTAATAAGCTAATTTGGGCCAGGGTTAATAAATAAAGCCCATTAGGCCAACGTTTGGCTTGTAGGACATTTATGCTAACACAAACCTGTCATGCCATAACTTTAAAAAAAATTAACAACCAGTAAGATAACACGAGACATTCAAACCATCACGCTTGAGTGAAAACAAGTTATTTGAGCCCAAACCAATTTTGCAACAATCTGGTCTTTTTTCTTCATTATGCAAAAATTATCAAAAAATTGAATATCAAACCTTTCTTCAACAAGTGACCAACACTTAGCAAATTACTTTGCAACCCAGGAGGAAAAAATACCTCGTACATCTTTTCAACCTTCCCATTTTTGCTTTGAAAGCAATTTCTCCCATGCCTTGAATTCTGTAGGATTTTGCATCTCCTATTGTCACTTGCCCATAGTTAGTTTCCACAAGTGTGGAAAATGAACTTTTATTTCATGTCATCTACTTGGCCTCACTATCCAAATACCAAATATTACCAACTTTCCATCTGAAGCAATTAACAAAGTTTCAGAATTTTTAGCTTGCTTTTCATGTACCAAACCTGCAGGCCTTTTTCCCGGATATAGAATCCAACAATCATTTATTATATGTCCAGGTTTATCACAATGATAACAATTAATATCATTTTATTTACCATTATAAGTACCTTGACTCCTTCCTCTTTGAGATTTTTAAAGAATTGTTTCCTCTCATTCTATTTTGAATTTTCATTGTATAAGTACCATTTTTTTTTTGATGGGATAAGGGATTTGGGATTTTTTTTAACAAAGTTTTTAGGTCAATTGCCCGTCTCGCTACCAAGACCTCTCCAAAGGGAAATAAAGATCTTAACCAGCCAAGCTTGCTGGAGTCTCCTCTTTGAGAATTTTGAAAGAATTGTTTCCTCTCATTCTATTTTGAATTAAAATTTACCTTTGGGTTGTGCATGTTGATGGTGAGTATGTCTTCCAACTCTTCCTTGTCCGAGACCTCTTCCTCGTCCATGATGAGACCCACGGCTTCCCGTGAACATAAACTGGGATGTTAAAGCTTGATCATGAGAAGAAGAGACTTAAAAACTTCTTTGAGCAATTCTAACTTCATGAGCTTCTAATCTTCCTTGCAGGTTCTCCAAACCCATAGATGAAAGTGTTGGGATAAATGAGTTAGAGTTGGGATTAATAATTTAAAATCCCAAATCATTAAGTTTAATTTTGTTAATGAGAACAAAATTATGGTAAGTTAATTATGAATTGTCGATTAGGCTAAATAAATCTCACATTGAAAAGTTGAGACACTTATGGTTTGTTTATAATGAGAAACAAATCAATAGAGTGTAGTTAAGTAGAAAAGATGTGTGCCCCTCGCACGCCATCCGTCCGTCCGTCCGCTCAGCTAGGCTCGTCTCGTCTCGCCTCGCCTCGTCGCGTCGTGCGTGTCGCTGCCGCGAAGGCAGTCATATCTTTTCATCTACTTGACTTTTCATATTCTGCTGAGTATTAAGTTTGAGACTTTTCACCTACCTGCAGAATTGATTTCAGATTTAAGTGTGAGATTTAAAAATTCGTATTAATCTGATGATAAGTGTTGAGTGTAAGGACCCCCGTGCCCTTAACCAGTTATTAGTGTATTAATCCATGACATTACTGCATACAATCTTGTTATCATGGGGAAGAAAACCATATGCAAGCATAGCATCATATACCATCTATAAAATTTCCTGCATTAGAACCCCATAATATTCAAATTCCCCAACCAAAACACTTACATAGTATACACCCTCATAATACACTAACATGCTCTTAGTTCATTTAGCAATTCCGTATTTAATTGCATGCAGACAATAAATGAAGAGAAAAACCATGCTCATTTATACATTCCATATACACGTAAAAACGTGCTCACATGAGAGCAATTGTATAAGATTCTACCAAATACCGTTACTGGTGCTTCGATCCTGGAAGCACCGCCCATCCATATCTCGATCTCCACTCCGGATCTACCGTTATGCTTATTCAACCAGCTCTGATACTTCGATCCTAGAAGTACCTCAAATCAACAGCCCGAGCTCAACTCCAAAGCTATTGTTGCACCTGTACCACCTGCCCCAACAGAGACAGCCCCCACACGGGGTGAGAATACCAATACCACCATTCCAATAATCACAGTACGTAATTTACAGAATATAAAACTGTAATGTAAAATGATACTCCCTGTATAGTATCGTTACCACGTAGGATTTCCCGTACTGTCCATGTTCTCAAAATAACCAAAACCATTAAATTCCCGAAGCCAATTAATCACCACATTGATTAATTAAAACCATTCCTGTCATACCAGTTCCATAATCAAATATGATTAAATCATTAAATGAAGTACCACAGTTATCACATATATCTAACCAATGATTCCATAGTTCTATTTCATAGCTCGCTCCACAATAGCGGCATTCTAACCCCACGCACGCTCAACAATAGCGGAGTCATAATCGATGTTCGCTGAATAGCGACAACATCTTTATCATTGCTCGCTCAAGAGCGGCACCACATAATTCCCAATATCTATCCATTTATTGCAATATATTGTACCATGCATTCAATAATTGCAATTATAAAAAAGGGCTATGCTCGTACGTCACATGTACCTTATAATTCCGTAGTTCGAGTCCAATCTTGCCTAAGTCCCACAACCCGATGAATTATGTGCTAACACATAAATAACTCACAATCATAAATAAGCATGCAACCACGTACCCAAGTACGTTTACAACCTCCAAATATATCGTCAATCCATGACGATTTACCATTTTAAATGACCCCGGGTTAAGAATGCATAATACCCAAAGTATTCCGTTTTCAATGTTCAAAGGTTAGCCAAATACTAAATCTAGTCATTTATATTCTCTTTAAAATTTGGCTCAAATCACTCCATTTTAAAAGTATAGCATTCTCATTGGAATGTAGACATCGCCCCAAAAATCGGCTAATTAAACCTCGATTCCAAAATCCCGAGATTTTCAATTTTTTTTGAAAAAACTCCATCTTCGAGCCGCGATCGATCGCGATGAAATCAGCGATCGATCGCGCAATCCATTGGCCAACCAGTGCCTACTCGCGATCGATCGCGAGTCTCCGCGATCGATCGCCAACCCACTCGCGATCGATCGCCGCGACCTTGCGATCGATCGCCAGTACTGTACATCTTCAAAAATTTCCAGCTCCTCATCGCGATCGATCGCAACCTGTAATTTTCCGAAAAACTCGAGCTTCAATGGTGTTTTTCACTCCCAAACTCAAAACCAACACCCCATACACCTTCAACACCTCAAATACTCCATTAAAACTCAATAAAAACTCCAATAACAAACTTTAAGATTTTTACCCAAAAATCCCCAAATCCAAATCCAACATAATACCCAACCAAAATCAACAATACTATTACCAAATCGAAGACAAGGACGAGGGGAAGATTAATACCTGATCATCTTCGAGAAATCCGGCTCCCGAGCCAAGCTACCAACGATTTCTCCTCCAAGGGAGAAAAGATGGGAAATGGGAAAGGGTTGGGCGTAGAGAGAGGGGAGAGAGAGAGGGAATCCGTGCAATGACGGAATACCAAGTCTACTTGGTATATATAGTACCAAAACTCCAAAATACTAATACCTCCACAAATACATCATGACTCATTAAAAATCATCTGTTTTCAATAATTAACTCACAATCTCTATTTCAATTACCAGCCCCAGTACAAAGTACTCTGGACCCCAAATCCCACCAAAAATCAAATTCCAAGGTTATCACCATGATGAGAATACAATCTCATCCCTTGGATCCAACGACTCCAAATACCGGATTTAAAATCCCAGGGAGGCCCAATACCGCCCTTAATTCATAATTGCCACAATTAAAATCCATTAAGGATCATTACCAATCCGGGATTAACACCATTAATTCTCGGGCATCACATTGAGACTTTTCATCTACCCCACTAAACATTACACTTAATTATCTAAGACCTTTGGAGAGGTCTGCTGCTCAGCTGTATAAGCTGCTCCAGCTCTATGCTTTCTTCATTTCGAAAATCTGCATACATACATATAACATTCTCCTTTAAGGGTACTACACACTACTATTGTTCGAAGTAGTCTGCTTGGAGTTCTGTTCTATCCGAACACAGGTTGATTGGACGTTGTACCTTGGAACTCACTTGCCCAGGAGGCCTGACCGCTTTTATTTTTAAACAGAAAATATTTTAAAGTGTAGTGTGAAGCGATTCTACCGCAAGTGCACGGTTGTCAAGTTTTAGTATAGTTTAATTGAAAGTAAGGGTTGTCGAATCCACAGGGACTAATGTATAAGTACCAAATAAGATTAATAAAATTATATTTAGCCTACGATTAACGAAGGTGATTAACTAATGCAAACTTAAACTAAGGAACAAATATTAAACAAGAAACAATAAAATGAATGGTTCCGGATATGCAAAGATAATTCGCTCGATAAATTTATCAAGCTCTTCGTTCAACTGTGTTATCTTTAATGATTCATCTGAATAAGCAAATTATCAACCAATTGATTCTAAAGGTGAAAGGTTTTCGCTGTTATTCAATACACTCTCTTGAGCTGTAAAGAAACTAATATCAAACTAGAACAAGTCACTCTCGTGCACCTATTTACTAATTCGATAATGCATAAATCTTCAAAACCTCGTTACTCTAAATCTCTCGATTCAAAGCTCTCACGTATGTGATTTCATCTCTCGATTTCAATCTTAAACATACTTCATGAATTAATAGAGCGTGCTATAACGTTATCTCTCGATCTCGGTTATAACTCTCAGAGTCAATCAAAGTTAGCTAGGCTTTGATCTTAACAAGCAATTAATTCATGAACAATAGGAATCAATACACTCAAACACAATTGAATCAACAAATCAAACACAATGATACTAAATCTCAATAAAATAAACTAGATTTAATTCAAATCCAATACATAAGAAGTTTAATCGTCTCTCGACCTCAAAAACATCAAATGAAAATGAAAATAAAAGAAATCAAAGTTTAGAAATACGATAAACGGCGGATGAATCTGTGGGTTGCACCGTGATTTCTTCTCTTGCTCCTCCTTGCACTCCGGAATCGGTTGGCTCAAGCTCGGACGATGAACGGAGAAGAAGGCTTGCTCCGGGATCTCCTTCGGCGGCTAGGCGGCGGCTAGGGTTTATTTCGTGCAGAGTTTCGTCTGATATGATATCCAAGATAATGAATGATTTTTTTCTTAAAACCCCCGAAGATCACGATAAACATGGAAAATAAAATCTTCAGGATTTCGCGTCTCGATCGATCGAAAGGTTTTTTCGATCGATCGGTGCACTATTCGCTTCAGCATTCTCAACTCACTGCCTCGCTCGATCGATCGAGATATTTTTCCGATCGATCGACATTTCTCAAAATTTGTTGCTGAAGTCTCTGCCTCGATCGATCGATCGAGACAAAATCTCGATCGATCGGTGCTTTGAATAATTTGATGCTCAACACTCTTCCTGGCTCGATCGATCGAGACTTCGAAAAACCCAACTTCTTCATTTGATCTCTTTTTCACCTCGATTTCGCCCGTTTTCTTCATTTTAGCTCATTTTTCCACTTCCGACCTATTTTCCTGAAACAAACAAATAAACACCAAAAAGCATAATATCATCCAGGAAAAAGTACGAAAAATGGGAAGAAATTACAGCTAAAAACACTTAAAATCTAAGCCTATCAACTCCCCCAAACTTAGACTTGATCGTCCTCGAGCAAGCAATAAGCTCAAAAAGAAGAGTTAAACTCAATACTATGCATAATCATCTTTACAACACACGTAAAAACTCAGAAATCCTACTTACACATCGATAAGTGTCATTCAAAATTCAACAAGAAGCAATTTCTCCTAAGTTAAACAATACATCGCAACATTGGAACGTGTGTGTGTGCTATTGTCAAACATGAATAATGTACATATCTTTAAGATCAAAATGTGCCATAAAAGCTCAAAGTCAAGATTACTTTGGATTACTCTACAAATCTACTATCCAGCACTTCTCCACTAACGTAATTATTCCCTAGACTTGGATCAGAAGGTCTTTAAAGCTTATAGCGTTAGGCCTTTTGGTGTCGGCTCCAAAGAAAAGGTAGGATAGAAGCAAAGAAGAGAGTATAATATAATCAGTTCAAAAATCCTCGCATACATTGAGCTTCTCTTCACATTTTTCTAGCCTTGGCCACTTTGGGTCTTATTTGAATTTTTCTTTTCAAGGCTTTTCTCTACATCTTTTCTTTTTGCTCATTCTATTTTTAACAATGAACTCATTTATATATAACAATTCCGTGCAAAGAATGAGACTCATTGTACTCCCTTGGGGATGGATAAAAATTTCTTTTAGGCTCAGTTCAATGTAGGTATAATGAGTTTGCCAAGAATGTCGAATGGGGGTCTAATCATATGCAATGCATATACCATTCTTTTTCAATAAGGCTCAAGAGGGGACACTAAGGAATGATGAATACAAGGTAGGCTTGAAAGGCACAAACGGTCCAAAAATCGCCTAAATCATCTCTAAGTCAAGTTCCTAATTATAAATTTCGCCTCAAAGTGCTTTCAAATAAATTGTAGAGGTATCTAAGATGCTAAAGACTAATCATAGTTAACACAAATTTTCACTTTAATCAATACATTCTTCACTCAATCATGACTCAAAATGTGCTCAAACTATTCCTCAGTTTTGACATATGCTCAACACAGGATATATACAAACAAGTTAAAAATTTTCATGACTCCTATCTAGATGAGGATTAATTTCATCATGTATTACCGTTGCAAATCTAATTCCTCATTTCTCAAGAATAACTCAATAAAAAGAAAAATTTTTGTTGGTAATGCTCACGGATGAATCAGTCACAAAATCGTGCAGTCATGCAAGTAGAGAAGCAAGACAAGTAGCAGAATGTACAAAAACAAGATATATACAAATACTCAAACCCCCCCCCCCCCCCCCCCCCCCAAACTTAATATGTGCATTGCCCTCAATGTACAAGACAAATAAGCGCAAAGACAAAACACATACCATGACAACGATCGTCACTGATCGTCGTCCTCATCATGCTCCGGAGGGGGAACTGGGTAGTGGTGCTCCTCGCCTTGGTATGGCGGAAATGGTGGGTATTCAGAAGGCAGAGGTGCATGCGGCTGATATGGTGCAAAGTGTGGCTCTGGCGGGAACTGGAAACCTGGGAAGCCCTGGGCCATGGCAGTGTTCCATGCACTCTGGTAGTGCATGAACTCCATCTGACGCTGAGCTACCTGCTCATGGTCCATCTGCAATGCTCTCTGCATGCTGTGAATGTCCCGCTGCATGCTATGAATACTCTGCTGCTCCAGGCGAATATCTTGGATATCCCTGTGAAGAGAGTCCAATGTAACACGTGTACGTTCTGCATCATAGGATGATGATGCTCCGGCCTGTGTAGTGTTCGAGGGTCGTGGGGCAGCCCTTCTTCGGCCTGTAGGTGGTGGTGGACCGTCTACAATAATCGAGGTCTTTGGTGGGAGTAGCTCCTCGTCCTCTCCCCATTGCACTCCGCCTCTCTTGCATAACAATGTGATGGTAGATGGAAACGGTAGTGCGGAGGTAGGTGGGCTGCTATCGATCTCATGGATGTGATCACTAATGATCTCACCCAAATCCACATCATGCCCTGTGAGAATGGCAAAAACCAGGGCCGCTCTGTCCTTCGTCACCTCCGAAGTATGGGTCGAAGGCATGACCCGTGAGGCGACAAATGAGAACCATGCTTGGGCCTCTGGTGTCATATGCTTCTTGAGAACCACCTATGGCTCTCCCTTGTCGATCCGCTGCCAATCTACTCCCGGCATGCCAATGACTGCGAGTACCTCATCATAATTGATCAAACTCATGCGGAAAGATTGGTACGCACAGTTCTGTATGAAAGGCATCCGGTAAATATTATTGATTGAGGCTCGATCTACCAACACATCCTTCCCTCGAACATAAACAATTGCTTGGTGCCCTGGTCGAATGATTCGAAGATTTGTATAAAATTCCCTCACCAGTGGCACCACAGCATCAATAGGTGTCTGAACAAATTGATACCACCCTCGTCGCCGTGCTGTCCTAATGACCGGACACTCAATTTTTTCATGCTCATGCCCCTTTCACGACTAAGGGGTTTCTTATGATAAGTGGGATATAACTCAGCAACTGTGGCATTGACAAACTTCTATTTGTCATGCCCTGGCTCAGAAGTGGTGGCCTCCGCCTACTTTTGCTTTTGTGAAGCCTCCGCCTGCTTTGACCTCTTTCTCGAAGACATTTTCTTGCTAAATTATTCTCAAATATCTCGCTTAAATGCAATCTAAAACACCCCACAACAAACACTGCAAAGCCAACACCCTTCAACACAACAAAAGCTCCCCCAAACATTATTCTTCCTAACCCAATTCAACTACACAAAGTACTTGCACCAAAAGATAACAAGATGTGAAATTTGAAACCAATTACCACTTAAAAATCTGATCTTGGACGAGTTCGGCACTTGACGTGGAATTCTCTTTTGGATGCACTTCTACCCAATTTGGCTTGTAATTCTTCAAATCTGCAATTAAAATCTCATTAGAACAATTATTACTTCAAAGATTTGAAGTAAATTGGAAATTGGATCGAATAAGGATGAGATTAGATGAAGAATTTTTTAGAGGTGAGTTGGGGCTGTGTTGGAGAGGAGAGAAAATGATTTTGATTCTGTGCAGAAGCTCTTCGGTGCCCTATTTTTTTTTTTCAAAATTTTCTCTCGCTCGATCGATCGAAAATAATTCTCGATCGATCGAGCGAGGCAGTACGCAAATCATATTTTAAAAGTTCCGGGCGATCGATCGAGAATTTGTCTCGATCGATCGCCAGCACCAGAAGACAAAATTTGAATTTTTTTTTTTTCAAAAACTTTTCTCTCGGGTTGCCTCGCCTACATCCTTATCGCTCTTGTTTTCACACCTGCAATAAAAATTTCACGAATTCATTCACGGATAAACTAAAAACACAAATAACAACAAAACAAACTAAAACAAGGAATTAAAAAAACAAAACTCGAGGAAGAAAAGAAGTTCTTAATTTATAGTCCCCAGCTGGACTGTCACCTCCTCGTCTGTCAATTCGATTACTCCTTTGGATTCTTTACAGAATCACTCGGGAGCGTACCTTGCGTCCTCCCAGATATCAACGTGGCCAACTGCCCTATTTGCACTTCCAAATTTTTAACTGATGCATCCTGATTCTGCATCCTCACCTCCGTCGACGAAATCAGCTTGGCCATCAGTTCCTCCATACTCGGTTTTTGTGTGAACCCCGCCTGTGGTTGTGGGTTCAACACATTCTCCTGGTTCGACCATCTCAGATTCGGGTGGTTCCTCCATGGTTGGTTATAATTCGAATATGAATTGTTCTGCTGCCTGTTACCCACGAAATTCACAACCTCAATAGATTGGTTAAATTGATTACCTGCCTGGCAATCGATGCTAGGATGACCGCCTCCACATAAGTCACAGAAGATAGCTTGAGCTTGCATCGCTGCTGCTCCCATGCTGTCTATCTTTCAGTTCATAGCTTCCAACTGAGCCGAAAGAGCAGTAATCTCATCCACTTGATGGACTCCTATAGGTTTCTGTGGCGTGCTCCTCTCCGACTGCCACTGGTAGCTGTTGCACGCCATTTCCTCCAATAAATTGTATGCCTCTTCCGGTGTCTTCCTCATTATTGATCCCCCAGATGCTGCATCTATCATCGAACGGTTAGCAGAAAACAAACCATTATAGAAAGTTTGTACCTGCAGCCATATGGGTAGACCATGGTGTGGGCATCTCCTCAACAATTCTTTAAAACGATCCCACGCTTCATATAACGTCTCAGGGTCGAACTGCCCAAATGTCGTGATATCGTTCCGCATCTTTGCTGTCTTGGAAGGGGGAAAGTACTTCGATAAAAATGCTTTTGTCATCCCTTCCCATGTTGTTATTGAACCTGCAGGTAGTGAATTCAACCATGATTTAGCCTTGTCTCGTAATGAAAAGGAAAGAGCCTTAACCTGATGGCGTCGTCGGAGACGCCATTATGTTTAAACGTGTCACAAATCTCCAAGAAGTTGGAGATGTGATTGTTCAGATCGTCCGTGGCAGCTCCCCCAAACATTACAGAATGCTGTATCATTTGGATAATCGCCGGCTTGATCTCAAAGTTGTTTGCTTGAATCGTCGGCCTTGTAATACTGGATAAAGATCCATGAAATGCCGGCTGTGCAAAGTCCATCATTGATCTTGGGTTCTGTGCTTCGTTATTGTCAGCCATTTCTTGAGCTTCTCGTAATCTTCTTAGTAAAGTTCTCTCTATCTCTGGATCGAACGGCTCGAGAATGGGTTCCTCTCCTCTAAGCATGCACTAAAACGAATGCTTCCTGTACTGAATAGACAAAAGGAGACAACAACAAAAAAATACAAAATTATTAACAAAAGTCAACAAATGAAAATGAAAAAGAAAAACAAAAACGCAATAATAATAAAAATTGGCTAAATTACAATTAACTAATCTCGTATGATATTATACAGATTAGTCCCCGGCAACGGCGCCAAAAACATGACCGCTTTTATTTTTAAACAGAAAATATTTCAAAGTGTAGTGTGAAGCGATTCTACCGCAAGTGCACGGTTGTCAAGTTTTAGTATAGTTTAATTGAAAGTAAGGGTTGTCGAATCCACAGGGACTAATGTATAATTACCAAATAAGATTAATAAAATTATATTTAGCCTACGATTAACGAAGGTGATTAACTAATGCAAACTTAAACTAAGGAACGAAAATTAAACAAGAAACAATAAAATGAATGGTTCCGGATATGCAAAGGTAATTCGCTCGATAAATTTATCAAGCTCTTCGTTCAACTGAATAAGCAAATTATCAACCAATTGATTCTAAAGGTGAAAGGTTTTCGCTGTTATTCAATACACTCTCTCGAGCTGTAAAGAAACTAATATCAAACTAGAACAAGTCACTCTCGTGCACCTATTTAGTAATTCGATATTGCATAAATCTTCAAAACCTCGTTACTCTAAATCTCTCGATTCAAAGCTCTCACGTATGTGATTTCATCTCTCGATCTCAATCTTAAACATACTTCATGAATTAATAGAGCGTGCTATAACGTTATCTCTCGATCTCGGTTATAACTCTCAGAGTCAATCAAAGTTAGCTAGGCTTTGATCTTAACAAGCAATTAATTCATGAACAATAGGAATCAATACACTCAAACACAATTGAATCAACAAATCAAACACAATGATACTAAATCTCAATAAAATAAACTAGATTTAATTCAAATCAAATACATAAGAGTTTAATGGTATCTCGACCTCAAAAACATCCAATGAAAATGAAAATAAAAGAAATCAAAGTTTAGAAATACGATAAATGGCGGATGAATCCGTGCGTTGCACCGTGATTTCTTCTCTTGCTCCTCCTTGCACTCCGGAATCGGTTGGCTCAAGCTCGGACGACGAACGGAGAAGAATGCTTGCTCCGGGATCTCCTTCGGCGGCTAGGCGGCGGCTAGGGTTTATTTTCGTGCAGAGTTTCGTCTGATCTGATATCCAAGATAATGAATGCTTTTTTTCTTAAAACCCCCGAAGATCACGATAAACATGGAAAATAAAATCTTCAGGATTTCGCGTCTCGATCGATCGAAAGGTTTTTTCAATCGATCGGTGTACTGTTCGCTTCTGCATTCTCAACTCACTGCCTTGCTCGATCGATCGAGATATTTTTCCGATCGATCGACATTTCTCAAAATTTGTTGCTGAAGTCTCTGCCTCGATCGATCGATCGAGACAAAATCTTGATCGATTGGTGCTTTGAATAATTTGATGCTCAACACTCTGCCTGGCTCGATCGATCGAGAATTACTCTCGATCGATCGAGACTTCGAAAAACCCAACTTCTTCATTTGATCTCTTTTTCACCTCGATTTCGCCCGTTTTCTTCATTTTAGCTCATTTCTTCCACTTCCGACCTATTTTCCTGAAACAAACAAATAAACACCAAAAAGCATAATATCATCCAGGAAAAAGTACGAAAAATGGGAAGAAATTACAGCTAAAAACACTTAAAATCTAAGCCTATCAAGGCCAGAAGCTAAAGCTGACAAATTTGAATTTACGGACACACGACTTGCCGTGGCCTCGTTCATAATCTTTCCAGATTATTGTTGTTAAAGTCTTTCTTCAATTTATCGCTACTGCTATAAGTCTACTATTTTTGTATTTCAATTTATTGGTTGCTGTGAGTATGATATATTTCAGTATAATTTATTTTCAATTAGCGATTGTTTAAATTGATTCAATCCGTAAATTCAGATAAACAATACCAACAATCGTAAACACAAACTTTTTGTTTCTGTTTTTTTATTTTTATTTTTGGAACTTAATCAGTTTGGAAAATCTTACTTTGCTAATTACAAAATTGTTGAATTTTCATCACATCACTATTTGTGCACTATCAAAACATTTATAAAGTTGTTTTCAAAACTAGTTTGATATTATTTGTGTTGTGCTCTTTGTTTTCTATTTTTAGCTTATGGCTTATCAGATTCCAAACCGAGTTACTGCGAATCTGAGATTCTAGTGATGAAAACTAGCGGCACTGAGGTCGTTATGCCAGTTCTGAGAAACCCAATGCCGTTATCTCAATTTGAAAAATCGGAAAAGTTCAAAGGTTCCAACTTTAAACGTTGGCAGCAGAAGATGATGTTCTTCTTGACCAACTTGAACTTGACCAGGTTTCTCAAAGAGGAGAAACCAGTGGTGGACAAAGAGGATCCTCAATATACTGTCATAGTCGAATCGTGGCTGAGTGTCGACTACTTCTGTCGTAACTATGTACTAAATTCTCTTGACGATGCACTTTTCAATGTGTATTCCCCCCAAGAAACTGCGAAGGATCTTTGGGAATCCTTAGAAATGAAGTACAAAGTTGACGACGCTTGCGCCAAGAAATTTGTAGCCGGACGATTCCATGACTATAGAATCGTAGATGGCAAAAGCGTTGTTGAGCAATGCAAAGAGCTGCAGCTGATATATCACAAACTTGATGCCGAAGGTATGGGGCTAAATGATGCCCTCCATGTGGCGATGATGATTGAAAAATTACCGCAATCTTGGAAGGACTTCAAGAGTTACCTGAAGCACAAGCGAAAGATGATGAACCTTGAGGATCTTATCAGGAGGCTGCGCATCGAGCAACACAACCAAAAAGTTGACAAGAAATCGATCGGTATGATTTCCAAGGCCAACATGGTTGAAGTTGGGGAGAGCTCCCGGGAATAAGCTCAAGCGCACTTTTGATTCCAAGGGAGATACTCAGAATATGAAGTTCACCGGTGACTGTTACGTGTGCGGTAAACCTAACATAAGACCAATGACTGCACTCAACACCAAATCAATGAGGGTAAAACGAAGGACTTTCCCAACTAGAGGCAAAGTCAAGAGGCCTGCACATGCCCACATTGCTGAGGACAACCTGAGCTCAGACATGTATGACATTCATATGGCTGCTATGGTGTCGGAGGTGAATCTTGTTGGTGGGAATTCCAAGGAATGGTTGGTGGACACTGGGGCTACTCGCCACATGTGAAAGTATCACATCTCCGGAGCAGTGCTGAACAAGAAAGGCTTTCGGCTCGTGTTTAAATCCGACAAAGTCATTCTGTCAAAGGGTGGTATGTTTGTGGGCAAAGGCTACTTGGCCAATAACATCTTCAAGATGGCTGTAATGACTTTAGCTCCTAAGGCTAAGTCTAGTGTAGAGGTTGAGGTTGATGTTAATGCAGCATATGAGGCTATCACAAGCCAAAATAATGTAATGAATGTTGTCAATGTGGCTAATAAAACTTTAAAGTTTGATTATTCTTGTGAGTCTTTACATTTGAGGCATGATAGATTAGGACATGTGAATTATAAGTCATTACAAAGGCTAATGTCTATTAATCTATTACCTTAACATCAGTCATAAACACAAGTGTGAGACTTGTGTAGAGGCCAAATTAACCAAGTCTTCACTCCACGGAATTGAGCGAAGCACCAAACCGTTAAACTTGATCCATACGGATGTATGCGATCTAAAGTATGTACAATCTAGAGGCGGTAAAAATTATTTCATAACCTTTATCGATGATTATACAAGATATTGTTATGTCTACTTAATGAGAAGTAAAGACGAAGCAATTGACGTGTTCATTCACTACAAAAATGAAGTTGAGAATCAACTTGATAAAATGATTAAAATTCTTCGAAGTGACCGAGGCAGTGAATATGAGTCACAATTTGCACAAATATGTGATGAGAGTGGCATTATTCATCAAACCATTGAGCCCTATTCTCTCAGCAAAATTGTATTGCTGAAAGGAAGAATAGAACGCTGAAGGAATGATGAATGTCATTGCTTATAAGTTCTGACTTACCTTGGAACTTGTGGGGAGAAGCTCTGCTTTCCGCCAACTATGTGCTAAACAGAGTAACACATAAAAGGTTGGATAAAACGCCTTATGAATTGTGGAAAGGTCGCTAACCTAGCTACAAGTTTTTAAGGGTTTGGGGTTGTCTAGCAAAGTTACCAATTCCTCCTCCTAAACAGACTAGGATAGGACCTAAAACAGTGGATTATTTATTTATCGGATATGCGCAAGATAGTAGTGCCTATTTCTGGTACACAAATTAGATAATGCATAAATGCATGTAAATACTATCATTGAGGCTAGGGATGCATCATTCTTTGAGGAAATCTTTCCCCACAAAACTCAGACAGTGACTGAAACCAATGTTGAGAGATATGTGGAGGATAGAGATTCTCAAGAGAATGTAGAATCACTTAGACGAAGCAAAAGAGCTAGAAAAGAGAAGTCTTTTGGCTCGGATTTCCTAACATATTTGTTGGAAAAAAATATGGCTACTTTCAAGGAAGCAATGCCCTCTCAAGACTCTGATCTTTGGAAAGAAGCGGTGAACAGTGAGATATAATCTATCTTACATAATCATACTTGGGAACTAGTAGATCTTCCTGCAGGTTGAAAACCACTAGGCCACAAGTGGATCTTCAAGAGGAAGATGGAAACTGATGGTACGGTTGTGATGCCCCGAAATTAATGATATGCAATTTAGGCATTAATGATGTTTATATGATGAATTATGTTGATAATTGATTTATGTGTTGAAATTAATTATCATGTTGAAATGCTTAGTCACATGATAGGCGTGACACGGGGTTGCATTTCAGGGTGCATGTTATGCATGTTGGGAAATGGGGTGTTAACATGAATTATTTGTATTGATTGTTAATTATGAGGAAGATATGAAGTTAGAGGAAGTTTGTTGCATTTTTGTAAAATGCTTTTAAAATACCATGTTGGGCATTTTATACATCATGTTAATTTTGGGGTACAATTTTAATTAATCTACATAACCCCTTTTAACCCCACTATACCCTCTTTTTACCTCACTTTCCCCATCACTCTAAAATCCCCAAATTCACTCTCAAACCCTACCACTTCCCATTTTTCGAAATTTGGCCAAAGAGGAAGGAGGAATCTTCACAAAAGTCTTGTTTGTGGGATTTGTTGTAGGATTTGGAGTCCTCAAGAGGTATGGAATCCTTCCTAAAGTTTTGATGATGTTTGGTTTTGAAATGGGATGATTTTTGAAGTATTTTAGGTGGGTTTGTTTTGAGTATGTGTTGTATGTGGTTGGGGTGGGTATGGTTTTATGAGGTTTTTGTGGTGATAAGTTGTTGGGATGTCTTTGGTTTAAGATGTATTGGTTTATTTGGTAGTTTTGTGCCAAAAAATAGAGTATACCCGAAAATGTCGCAGCGACCGATCGATCGGTAGCAGGGCAACGATCGATCGGTGCAAGTGCGTAGCGAGGGATGAAATTTCTTTACTTACCGATCGATCGGTGAAAGTGACCGATCGATCGGTGGATGGCTAACGATCGATCGGTATCTTGGACCGATCGATCGGTGAAAGGCCGTAGCTTAAATTTAAATTGTGAACAGTTACCGATCGATCGGTAAGGGTGACCGATCGATCGGTAGAGCGATTTTGCTGAAAATTATTTTCTTGGCATAATTGATGGAATTTTGGTATGGAGCTATTATTTAACTTCTAATATTGATTTGTTTGGATGTGTAGAACCATCCCAGGTACCTACAACGTCAAGGAGATAAAGTTCTTCAACTTCTCCACTTTTGGAATTAAGGTACGTAAGAAGCGTACGGGCATCGGACGGTAAAACACACTTCTACATTAAGACTATGCCATGATTCCATAAGTATATATGATGTTTTTGATGATGATTATGATAAGTAAGTTTATGATGATGATGTTTATGATGAATGAAGATTATATGATGTTCATGATGATGATCATGATAAGTAAGTTTATGATGAGTAAAGATGATGTGATGTTCATGATGATGATCATGCTAAGTAAGTATAAGATGATGATGTTTATGATATGATGATGATGTATGTGTTTAACTATGTTATTGAGAATGGTTGAGTGTACTGGTAGTTGTTATGGGAAAGCGAGGAAGGTACTTACCGCTGACATAGCTAGCGAGGAGATTACATCTGCTATCAAGGTGTAGCGAGGGGTAATCACAGTACCGCTATATGTCGAAGCGAGGGGGCGAATTGTTCCGCGGACATAACATGACCAGAAACATCCCCATTTCTCAATAACATTGTGGATTATGAGCATATATGTGAAGTATGATTTTAATCATTATGTCAAGAACTAATGGTTATATGCATGACTATGAAACATGGACAACCAAAGTGGGTTAATGCGATTAACCAGGAAGTATACGTTACGATTATTTTCATGCATTTATTTATATGCCTTTATCTCTATGATGTTAAGTAATGATGTACATGCTCAGATGGGTTGTTCCTGTAGGTACACTTTTGGACTGAAGGGCTAAGGGTCGGGTTGAGGCAGTGAGCTAAAAGGAACATGAAAGAATATAGGATACATGATTTTGATAGTCTCTACTCTAAAAGTAGTGTAAACCTATAATGTTAGCATTCTTTTTTTTTTTGGAATGTAATTATTAAGTTGGAAATTTTATTTTTGGCCTGTAATTCTATTAGCTCAAAGCTACAACCGGAACCCTAAGATGATATGAATGCATGATTAGTCCATAATATGTGATTATAATGATGTTAAGGTAGGAAGACCCTACAACGGTAGATAAGTACAAGGCTAGACTTGTAGTCAAAGACCACATACAAACTGAGGGTGTTGATTATTTCGACACATACGCTCCTGTATCCAGGAAAACATCTATAAGGTTAATAATTTCATTATATAACCTTGAGATCCATCAAATGGATGTAAAAATGGTTTTTCTAAATGGAGAGTTAGAAGAAGAGGTTTACGTGGACCAACCTGAAGGGTTTGTAGTTCCAGATAAAGAAACAAAGGTGTGTAGACTTGTGAAATCCTTGTACGGATTAAAACAAGCACCTAAACAATGGCACGAAAAATTTGATAGCGTCATGCTTTCAAATGGGTTTAAAACAAACCAATGTGATAAATGTGTCTACGTGAAAGGAGACAATACAAACTATGTGATAGTATCTCTCTACGTGGATGACATGATAATTGTTGGTAATAACAATAATATCAAAATTACCAAGAAAATGTTGTCGCGAAATATTGAGATGAAAGACCTAGGTCTTGCAGATGTGATTCTTGGGATGAAGATCACCAACCATGCAGATGGACATTCTCTCTCCCAGTGTCATTATGTTGAGAAGATACTTGACAAGTTTGACAAGGGAAATAATGTAAGGCCCCGATGCTAATTAATCTGGATTAACGATGATTAAGCGAACCCAGATAATTAAAAGTGCAAATTTGAATTAAGGAATTCCGGACTACGATAAGTCGACCAACTGGTGGAACATTTTTTAGTGCATGAGCATGTGCATGATCACATGGCACTTGGAGAACACGTGTCACTAATTAATTTAACTCATGTTTAATACATGATTTTGGATTATTAATCTTGCAAGATAGTGATGTATTGACACATGGATTCCACAATACATCAAATGAATTGAAAATAATGCCAAATGTGCATAAGAAACTCACGCATATACCATGCAAAATCAGATTTTTGGTCTTCATTTCCAACACCATCTTCTCTCTCTTCCTTCACCATCATTTCTCCTCCTTCTCTCCTCCTCTCCACATCCAGAATTTCGAAATTCCAGCCACATTCAGCCCCAATTTTGAATGCATGTAACATGCAAAGATGGATTTGAATGCTACTAAGCTTGAGGAACAAGATGCACCAAGAAAATTCAAGTTTGGAGCAACATTGAAGCAAGAAATTTGAGTAGCAGCAGATTGGGGAAGGATGTTCTAACTTGGTTCTGTTTTAGTTGGTTCTAAGCTTCAAATCTCGACCACTTGAAGGTATATAGGTATAATTTAAGTTTATGAACTTGAATTGGTCGAATTGTTGAACAATTAGATGGAATGTTACTGTAATAGTTGACAATGTTGCTGTCAAATGTATTCTGTTTGGAATCACTACATATGCGTGTTGTTATTTCAAATTTTAAGTATAGTTAGGCTTTGAATTGGAAGATAATTCCCCTATAACAAGTTGTATTATTTTGTTTTAGCTTTAAATTTCCACCAAAATCAGCTAATTTGGATTTAAGATGAAATAGTTATGGTCGATTTACCAACATGTGTCAAATCTGGAAATTCACTGCATGCGAGTTTCATGCTTTTTGTTCTTCGTATTTCTGGGAATAAATGGCTACGAATTTGAAGTTTTAGGCTTTAAGAGATGTTGTAGTATTCGAGGTTATCTTGCATTTTGAATTGGCCTAACTCAATTTGGAGCTCATATGAAAGAGTTATGCTAATTTTACCACATGGTGCTCAATCTGGAAAAGGATTTCATACGAGTTTTTAGGCTTGTACGTTTCTCAAATAATGTACATCAAGATGAACTTTTTAGCTTAAAGCAATATATGTATTGTAGTATGTTTCGTTATCGTGCATTAAAAACTGTCCTTACATGATTTGGAGTTTCCGTGTGTAAGATATGCACTTTTCCCTAGAACCGCTCACTCTATCAAAACAGAATATGAGTATTTTTAAATCTGGCATACTTTGTTTTGCATGTGCCTCAAGATGAGTGAACTAGCTTCTGGACTTTAAGATGACTCTAGTACCTTAAGTTTTCGTGATTTTCCCACTGGCCTCAAGTCTATTGGACATTATATGAATTTATATGATTTTTATACGAAAATGGGTCAAGCTGAAAATTAAGAAAATTTGCTAAGGGTCAATGTTTTGGATTATAAATTTGATATTGGAAATAAGTGAACACTTTGATGATATAGTTGAGGTGTAAATGACCAGGTTAACAGATCTCGAGGTTTGTTCGAGGAGTACTCGGTAGATATAGCATTGGTCCGAGGTACGTAGAAAATGGGTTTTATCACAATGTCTGGCAAAGACATGTGATGTTCCCAGGTATGATTTACTTGTCATTACTTGCTCCTTATGTGACTATGTGATAAGTTGATCTGCAGTATGTGAATTACATGGTACATTGACTGCATGATATATGATGACATGAGATTTGAGATGCATCACATGAGATTATGATATTGCATGATGCATTGACACGCATGGACATTGCGCATGTCATGTTGATCCTATCGATTCGTTTTCTTGGTACCTATATCTTTTCTTTGGTATCAGTGATGCATGTCTGGGGATGATGGGCACGCCGATGGCTCGGTGGAAAGAGTGAGCTGAGTGATGCCCTAGCGATGAGCGTGCCGACGTCGCCCAGACACGAGGATGATGGACCGCCGATGGCTCGGTGGAGAGTGTGAGCTGAGTGATGCCGTAGCGATGAGCGTGCCGACGTCGCCCAGACACGAGGATGATGGACCACAGATGGCTCGACTGAGTGATAGATCGGAGCGACGAGCATGTCGACATCCTGCTCGAGCATGATGATGATTTGATTGATGATCTTCCTTTGGACTCCGGAGATATGGATATTCGAGATTTGTTACCCTTCATATGCATTTGCATTCATGCACGGCATGCATCGCATGTTATTTGTCATACACTATGATATTATCTGTTTCTCGTACTTGGTGCTGACCCCCTTCACGGGGGGCTGTCATGTCTTTATTGTATGGGCATGACAGGTGGTACAGGTGGACGTACTGTGGATGCTCGAGACGAAGCATCGATAAATACCAGAGCTCCTTGAGAGCGAGCTCAGGTATATGATTTATGTTTTGAGTCCCAGTAGTTGTTTAGTATTTTTACTTATGTTTTAAATTACTGGGGTATGCCCTGTGTGGGGTCCTCGTTACTTAATCCATTATGTATTCAGTTAATATACATATGTGAGTCTGAATTAAGTAATATACCATGCACGGATTAAGAGTTCATACTAGATAAGTTGTTACAGTACCAAATCCTGAGTACAAAAACCAACTAAATCTGTTTTCTTCATAACATGACATGTACATAAGCAACCTAATCCAAAAGAACTCCTAGGCAGTGGTTCCCCTTGCAGCGGAAATTATGACTCACGCTCCCCACGTCTATGAGTCCCTACAGAAACATTCACAACGTGAGTATAGATAACAACTATCTCAGTGCAATATCAAAACACAATATCAATATCAATGATAAAGCACAATAAATCATATAACGTAACGTGAATGTTCTGTCTCATGCATCCACCAATGCACCATGTCATGACATGTCTCAACACATACCCTATTATCACGAGACTCAAATGATATGCCTATTCAGCTCAATATGTCAGTGGAACCACCTCACATCTTCATATTAGCAGTACATATCATAGTACCGTCCTCAAATGATAATAGCCATAGCATATATCCAAAAACCGGCATATATCGCTATATAGCATAACCGAGCATATACCCAAACCAGGCGTATATCTCTCTGTCACATAACCGAGCATATATCCAAACCAGGCATATATCTCTATGTCACATAGCCGAGCATATATCCAAACAAGGCATATATCTCATATCCATAACCGAGCATATACCCAAACCAGGCGTATATCTCACATACATATGATATCCATGAATGTACAAGCATATGATACTACCAATCATATGATAACAACATAAGACAATTCATATGATATCAATCTCATAACATCATCACACAATATCTATACTCCGTACGTCAACACGTACCTGTACTGCGACACAAACGAGATAAA
The DNA here is from genome assembly GCA_907163345.1 of Haberlea rhodopensis. NCBI lineage: Eukaryota > Viridiplantae > Streptophyta > Magnoliopsida > Lamiales > Gesneriaceae > Haberlea > Haberlea rhodopensis. The sequence continues at coordinate 411,407 of CAJQUN010000320.1, forward strand.
GCAGTTGTCAATAGCTAAGTGCCTCGTTGTCCTGTCCCCTGAGATGATGCTACAACAATGCCAACAATATATCATGTTATCATAGGCCTGAAAATCAAATTCTACAAAATATTTTATTTTTAAATATTTTAGCACTGGCGATCGATCGCCATCAGCACCGATCGATCGCCAAAACTCTCTGTCCCCTCGCGATCGATCGCAACAACTTGGCGATCGATCGCCACATTGCTCTGTTCATCGCGATCGATCGCGACAATTTCAGCGATCGATCGCCATCCAATTTCACCGCCTTAAATTGTAACTGTCATCGGCGATCGATCGCTTACTCGCACCGATCGATCGCCGATGCCCAGAAAAGTGAGAGCATGGCGTTTTCAAGCTTATCTTCATGGTTCTTCTCCTCTAATTCATTTTAAACCATGTCAACATGTTTCTTGCAATCTCTAGGAACATAATAACATGTTTCTATCAGCAAAGAATCCAATTCCTAACATATCAACAAGATATGATTCTTTACATAAAATTTCATATGCTATTTCTCATATAGCAACACCAATGACAAAAACAAGTATATAACCATGAAATTCTTACCAAGCTGATACAATTCTACTTCACACACCCTCCTAGCTCAAGTTACAAGTGAAACCCAAGCTTAAACCACAAGAAAGTTGAAAGAGATGGAGAGGAGCTTGGTAGAGATTTGTAGGTGTAAAATGGTGTGTTATGTGATTACACCTCCCTTATCCACTTGATATAGATCATTAGTCCCTTAATTCACTTGCTATCATGCCATTTAGGGATAATTACATGTTAAATAACATGTACATGAAATGAACTCCAAATTCAAATGCAATTCCCATTGCAAGTAAATTCACATGCACATGTAATTCTCTTCAAACTCATGTCAAATGCAACTCACATGTACATTCTAATGCACCTAATGAAAGGCAAAGGCATATGAACTTCAAATGCAAAGACAACTCCAAGTTAAGTCACATGCATACACAAATGCCTAAGTGCTTCATATGGCATAATTCAAATCATGAGACACCATGTTTCCTTCCTTATTAGACTTATTTCCATATATGTATTTACGTCATTCTTGGTTCCACTCGAACCCCCATTATCATATCGCCAAATGATATAATTACACCATAATCATATCCTACGTGTATACAACAAATCGAGGCATTACAATTCTCCCCCACTCATTGAATTTCGTCCTCGAAATTGTAGATACATAACATGCATATCAAAATACGCAACTCAACAATACTACGATATGACAATAGGAAACATGATCATGTATGCAACAGTATCATAAAACTGTAAAATCATACCAGTAAATAAATCCGGATACCGTTGCATCATATGCTGCTCCGTCTCCCACGTTGCCTCTTCGACACCCCTTCTGTCACACTGTACTTTAACCATAGGAATCACCTTATTACGCAACCTGCGTTCAGCTCGATCCAAGATCATAACCGGTCGTTCCTCATACGACACATCTGTATCCAACTGTACATCAGGTTGCTGTAAGACGTGACCCGGATCTGGTTCATATTTCCTCAACAGTGAAACATGAAAAACATCATGAATACTGCTCAATGCCGGCGGTAGTGCCAAGCGATATGCCAACGTACCAATACATTGCAACACCTCATATGGACCAACATACCGTGGAGACAATTTTCCACGCTTACCAAACCGTACTACACCTTTAAAAGGTGAGATTTTCAAGAACACACGGTCACTAACTTGAAATTCAAGTGGTCTACGTCGCTTATTGGCATAAGCAGCCTATCTATCCTGAGCAGCTTTCAATTTCAATCGAATTACCTTTACTTTCTCTTCCATGTCATGAATCATATCCGGTCCATGTAAGGAAGACTGATCCACATCATCCCAATACAATGGCGATCTACATCGTCGCCCATATAAAGCCTCAAATGGTGCCATCTGTATACTAGATTGATAACTGTTGTTATATGAAAATTCGACTAATGGCAATGACTCTTGCCATGAGTTATCAAACTCTAATACACAGGCACACAACATATCCTCAAGCGTCTGTATCGTACGCTCTGTTTGTCCATCTGTCTGCGGATGATATGCTGTACTCAACCGCACTTCAGTTCCCAACGCTGTCTGTAACCCTTCCCAGAAATGAGAAGTAAATCTCGGATCCCTATCCGATACAACGGAAACTGGAATACCATGTAGTCTTACTACATGTTGAATGTATAACTGTGCCATTCTCAAATATGTATATGTCATACAATATGGCACAAAATGAGATACTTTGGTGAGTCTGTCAACAATCACCCAAATAGCATCGCAACCAGAAGACGTCCGTGGTAAATGAGTCACAAAATCCATCGTGATATGTTCCCATTTCCACTGAGGAATTTCCAAACTATGTAATTCACCTCCTGGTCTTTGTCTTTCCGCTTTCACTTGTTGACAGATCAAACACCTTTTCACAAAGCTCAACACATCCTGTTTCATACGTTTCCACCAAAATTGTGTACGTAAATCATGATACATCTTCTTCCCTCCAGGATGTATACTATATCTACTACAATGAGCACGTTGTAGTAGTTCTTGGCGTAGTCCCAATGCAGCAGGTACTACCCAACAAGTCTTGTATTTCAAAACTCCATCCTCTGCAAGTACAAACTGTGATGTTTGTCCTTGACTTATCAGTTCTTTCCAATGTTGTACCTCATCATCAGTCGTTTGTGCCGTCCTGATTTTATCAAAAATATCGGGTTCAACTAACAATGTTGATACCCGTACCGGTACTGAGTCCATATCAAAATCATAACCCAAAGTACAACAAGCAGTCATCAAAGTAGATAAATGAATCACCTCATCAGCCGTATGATGTACTTTTCGACTCAAGGCATCTGCTGTAAGATTAGCTCTTCCTGGATGATATTCAATCTCACAATCATAATCTTTCAACAGATCCATCCATCTCCGTTGTCTCATATTCAACTCCGCTTGAGTGAATAGAAATTTTAAGCTCTTATGATCAGTATATATGGTAAACGACGTACCATATAAATAATGTCGCCATATCTTCAATGCAAAGACAATGGCAGCCAATTCCAGATCATGCACTGGATATCTCATTTCATGTGGTTTCAATTGTCGTGATGCATAAGCCACTACATGTTTGTCCTGCATCAACACACAACCCAGACCAAGTAAAGATGCATCAGTATATAATGCAAACCTGTCATGCTCAGATGGAATGATCAAGACTGGAGCTGTAGTTAATCGATGTTTTAATTCCTGAAAACTACGCTCACAAGCCTCTGACCATTGAAATGATACTCCCTTCTGTGTCAAATGTGTCAATGGTTTGGCAATCGCTGAAAATCCTTCAACGAATCGTCTATAATATCCAGCCAAACCTAAGAAACTACGAATCTCTGGCACAGAAGTAGGTGCTGACCAATTCAACACTGCTTCCACTTTCTTTGGATCAACTGATATACCTTCCTCTGATATGACATGACCCAAAAATCCAACACTAGTCAACCAAAACTCACACTTACTGAGTTTGGCATACAACTGATGTGTCCTCAACAATTGCAACACCATATGCAAATGTTGAACATGTTCGGCATCACTCCGTGAATAGATCAATATATCATCGATAAAGACAATGACAAATCGATCAAGGTATTCCTGAAACACACGATTCATTAAACTCATAAAGACAGCAGGAGCATTTGTCACTCCAAATGGCATTACTAGAAACTCATAATGCCCATAACGAGTTCTGAATGCTGTCTTCTGTATATCTCCTTCCCTCACACGTATTTGATGATACCCTGACCTCAAGTCAATCTTAGAATATATCCTTGATCCCTGCAACTGATCAAATAAATCATCAATACGGGGAAGAGGATATTTGTTCTTTATGGTTACTTTGTTCAACTGTCTATAATCAATACACAATCTCATTGTCCCATCCTTCTTCTTCACAAATAAAACCGGAGCACCCCAAGGCGATACACTAGGACGTATGTACCCCTTGTCCAATAAATCTTGTAATTGAGTTTTCAACTCTTTCAATTCAGTTGGTGCCATCCGATAAGGAGCTTGTGAAATTGCAGACGTACCAGGTATCTCATCTGGAAACACATCCGCATATTCTGCAACCACTGGTATCTCCTCCACTTTCCTTTCTTGTTTCTGTTCAATGATATCAAGGGCATAAATCAAATAACCTGCATGTCCACGTTCTAACAAACGCGACATTCGGATTGCTGATATCAAAGGAATCTTTGCCCTCGATCCCTGGCCATAGAATAACTATTGATTGCCAATATCAGACTGAAATCTCACTATCTTCTGACTACAATCCACAACAGATTGATATTTACTCAACACATCAATGCCAAGGATACAATCAAAATCTGTCATGCCTAACACAATTAAATCAGCCTGTAGCCCATACTCAGTCTCAAACTGAATATCACAATCAGACACACTCTGACAAGTCATCACCGTAGTTCCCATGGGTGTCGAAACATAAAGAGGCATCAACAGTGGAGACGAGCATATATGATACCGATCAATAAATGCTTGTGCAATAAAAGAATGTGATGCACCAGTATCAATCAACAGTAAAGCAGGATAAGTAAACAAAGTACACTTACCCGCTATCACATCATCAGGAGCTGCCTTTGCTTCCTCCCTGTTTAGTGCATACACCTGAGCCTGAGGTGTTCCTGTCCTCTGTCCTCCACCAGACTGTGGTACACCCTGTGGTCTCTGTTGTACTGTAGTCTCTGAAATGGGTCCTCTCCTCTGTTGTCCACCCACTTGAGTACAATCACGGATCACATGTCCGGGTCTCCCACAACGGAAACAAACTACGGGATTCAATTGAGGACAATCTCGTTTCAAATGTGGTCCACCACATTTAAAACATTGCACACCACTGCCACTACTACTACCTTGGAACTGTCCTTTAGATTTGCGATCACCCCCTTTTTGTGATCCAAAACGTTTTCCACTAAACCTAGATGAAGCTGCACCACCTCGTGATGATTTAAATGGTTCTCCTCTAGGTCTCATACTGTCAGATGTAGGTGGTTGGGCTTGTCCAACATCTTTGTATACCCCTACAGCAATCTCAGCCATCTCGGCTCTAGTCAACGCTTCTTCATAAGATGTAGGGTTATTGGACATTACCCTATCAAATAATTCAGGCCTCAATCCTTTCACAAAATGTCTAATCTTGGCCTTTGTGTTGACAGCAATATGTGGCACATACCGGAGCAAAGAAGAATAATGCACAGCATAATCAGATACTGTCATTGCTCCCTGTTTCAAATTGGTAAATTCATCCTCTTTCCTCTGCCTTGCAGCAACAGAGAAATAATGTTCCAGAAACTTTGTTCTAAACACACCCCAGTTCACTGTCTGTCCTTGAGCCCTCAACTCAAGCACTGTGGACTTCCACCACATCATCGCTTTCTTGGCTAACTGGAATTCAGCTAAACGTAACCAAGCAGTCTTGGCACACGGTGCTGACACAAAGATCTGTTCTACACGTTCTAGCCACTCCTCTGCCAGTTCTCCTGATTCAGTCCCCTCAAACCTGGGTGGCTGATAACTCAGAAACTGCGTCAATGTTAATTCTCCAGGCAACAGTACCTGTTCCACTGGCCCTTGTTCAATCGGTGGTGGTGGCACAGGCACCATCCTCACACTAGCATTGCCACTCATGGCATCCCCAACATCCTCATGTGGTACTCTGTCTGTCATAACTGTACAACAAGGATGAACAATAACATTCACAAGTATATAACATGTTAGAATAACATCATATGCCAAAAACTAACATGCTATTACCATTCTCAAAGTGTTTATGTAACTCCCTAATACACTTCCTCTACCCATGTACACCCCGTTCTCGAACCACTGCTCTGATACCACTAATGTGGGGTCCTCGTTACTTAATCCATTATGTATTCAGTTAATATACATATGTGAGTCTGAATTAAGTAATATACCATGCACGGATTAAAAGTTCATACTAGATAAGTTGTTACAGTACCAAATCCTGAGTACAAAAACCAACTAAATCTGTTTTCTTCATAACATGACATGTACATAAGCAACCTAATCCAAAAGAACTCCTAGGCAGTGGTTCCCCTCGCAGCGGAAATTATGACTCACGTTCCCCACGTCTATGAGTCCCTACAGAAACATTCACAACGTGAGTATAGATAACAACTATCTCAGTGCAATATCAAAACACAATATCAATATCAATGATAAAGCACAATAAATCATATAACGTAACGTGAATGTTCTGTCTCATGCATCCACCAATGCAACATGTCATGACATGTCTCAACACATACCCTATTATCACGAGACTCAAATGATATGCCTATTCAGCACAATATGTCAGTGGAACCACCTCACATCTTCATATTAGCAGTACATATCATAGTACCGTCCTCAAATGATTATAGCCATAGCATATATCCAAAAACCGGCATATATCGCTATATAGCATAACCGAGCATATACCCAAACCAGGCGTATATCTCTCTGTCACATAACCGAGCATATATCCAAACCAGGCATATATCTCTATGTCACATAGCCGAGCATATATCCAAACTAGGCATATATCTCATATCCATAACCGAGCATATACCCAAACCAGGCGTATATCTCACATACATATGATATCCATGAATGTACAAGCATATGATACTACCAATCATATGATAACAACATAAGACAATTCATATGATATCAATCTCATAACATCATCACACAATATCTATACTCCGTACGTCAACACGTACCTGTACTGCGACACAAACGAGATAAAGCAGTTGTCAATAGCTAAGTGCCTCGTTGTCCTGTCCCCTGAGATGATGCTACAACAATGCCAACAATATATCATGTTATCATAGGCATTAAAATAAAATTCTACAAAATATTTTATTTTTAAATATTTTAGCACTGGCGATCGATCGCCATCAGCACCGATCGATCGCCAAAACTCTCTGTCCCCTCGCGATCGATCGCAACAACTTGGCGATCGATCGCCACATTGCTCTGTTCATCGCGATCGATCGCGACAATTTCAGCGATCGACCGCCATCCAATTTCACCGCCTTAAATTGTAACTGTCATCGGCGATCGATCGCTTACTCGCACCGATCGATCGCCGATGCCCAGAAAAGTGAGAGCATGGCGTTTTCAAGCTTATCTTCATGGTTCTTCTCCTCTAATTCATTTTAAACCATGTCAACATGTTTCTTGCAATCTCTAGGAACATAATAACATGTTTCTATCAGCAAAGAATCCAATTCCTAACATATCAACAAGATATGATTCTTTACATAAAATTTCATATGCTATTTCTCATATAGCAACACCAATGACAAAAACAAGTATATAACCATGAAATTCTTACCAAGCTGATACAATTCTACTTCACACACCCTCCTAGCTCAAGTTACAAGTGAAACCCAAGCTTAAACCACAAGAAAGTTGAAAGAGATGGAGAGGAGCTTGGTAGAGATTTGTAGGTGTAAAATGGTGTGTTATGTGATTACACCTCCCTTATCCACTTGATATAGATCATTAGTCCCTTAATTCACTTGCTATCATGCCATTTAGGGATAATTACATGTTAAATAACATGTACATGAAATGAACTCCAAATTCAAATGCAATTCCCATTGCAAGTAAATTCACATGCACATGTAATTCCCTTCAAACTCATGTCAAATGCAACTCACATGTACATTCTAATGCACCTAATGAAAGGCAAAGGCATATGAACTTCAAATGCAAAGACAACTCCAAGTTAAGTCACATGCATACACAAATGCCTAAGTGCTTCAGATGGCATAATTCAAATAATGAGACACCATGTTTCCTTCCTTATTAGACTTATTTCCATATATGTATTTACGTCATTCTTGGTTCCACTCGAACCCCCATTATCATATCGCCAATTGATATAATTACACCATAATCATATCCTACGTGTATACAACAAATCGAGGCATTACACCCTGAGTATCTGTATTTTTAAGTATTATTTTACTGAGAAGTTATATGTAATGCTTATGCGATGAATATCATGTTAGATATAAAACTGGAAACACATATTTTCACTATTCGGAAATGTTTTAAAAAAACAATCTGCGAAAAATTTTGAGGGTCACTTTTTGAAAATTTTTAACTAAATCTTCCGCTGTTTACGTTAATATAACAATCGTGTGTTAATTAAAACTCTGATTAGGACCAGACCCTCACAGTTGGTATCAGAGCATAATCTGGGTTATGCTCGAACTAGAGTTAGGACACTGAGTATAGACACAAATGAATTGTTTGTGCATGTGTCTGACTATCTGATTTATATGCTCTTGCCTGCTATGTTTACATGTTCGATAATGGGATTTTATGCATGTATTGGATTAGTAAGCAGGAATAATGAGATGTCATATCTCTGAAGATTTTTAATATGCTGAGTTGTATAATCTAGAGAATGTGAATGCTGAGTTGCATATAATCTAGAGAATTTGAGAATTTTATCTTTTAGCACTGATAGTTGCTGATAGGATGATGATGTAGAATGAATGATGATGACATCTATGACTTGAGATGTATGAATTATGTTGGACAGTTAGTGTTTGGACAGGTAGCTGTGATATAGACTTTAAGAGCTACTATCGAACCTGTAGACACTACAAACTATTAATTGCACTATAATTTAGTGACACTGTGTCCATTATTGGAAATTGTATTTATCACTTTGGGATTTAATCCTTATGATTAGTGAGATGCAACTAGAATTATTTAAAACACTTTTTGTCAATTGACATCAAGAGTTTAAGTTTGAAAGACCAAGGTTATACGTATTACGTCAAAACCTGTGTATGCCAGGATGAGAATTTAGAACTTGAGAATATTGAAATTTGTGATTTTTTTCAATTGAAGGATCGAGTATAGTTGTTGTGGGAAACAACTAGATTTGGTTTGGATATGAGGACTTGTATTGGGGATTTTCGTAATTTAGGTCCAATCTGTGTCCGAACTATGAATAAAAGAACTTCACTATGAACTCTTTTAGATGAGAATATCTAGAGTAATAGTAGTGACATATGACGATTTTTCCTCTTTCTGTTACAGGAAAAGATGTTTACGAGAATGCCATGTTGATGACACGGAAAATGATAATTTATTATCGAGGACTAGAGAAATGGAAATATTTGCTTAATCTCAATAGCTATTCACTAGTGAAGATATTAGATATTGACTAAGGAATAAGACACCATGTGGTGCGAAGTAATTAGAACTGGATTAAAGATTAATGAAGTGACTATCATTGGGATAATCCAAGTAGTCCTGGAAAAGTTTCAGAAGTATCACTCAAATTTATCCAGCTCTAGTAGTTCTAAAGAGACTATGAGATTGTAGAATACCAAATCTTTTGAGGTCACTGTGGATGTAAATATCTACTGATCCATTTGAAAGAATAATAGGAACTGATATCAATTGTGGCCAATCAGAGCATGTCCATGACGTGCTCAAGAACATATGCAGCATAACAACAAATACCCTGAGCTAGGGGTAGATATCATGGTGGTTATTCTTTACGACCACTCAGTTTCAGCAGCAGTTAATTACCTGTAGACCAGAGAGTATACCTTGACAATGGGATTGAGATGTCTCCAGGATATATAACCATTTCGATTTCGGCAATGATAGAGATGCTAGTGATCACAGATACATGTTGTGTATTGGTCACACTGCACGAGTTTGATTTGAGATAAAATCATTGGTTTCATATATTGCATCAAATGCGCATTGATAATGATGATCAGCAGTGATAATTATACTATCCACACTTGTAATAGTGAACTGCAGATTACAGTTTGTTGATAGTATTGTGGATTTGAATTAAATGATGTTGTCAAAATATGGTTTTGATTGTATCAAGGGCATGGATACTCTGATAAATTTTGAAGATATCGTAAGTTGATTTCAGGGTATAATGAATTTTTAACCGTCTTGTGGATACAAATGAAATGTTTATTGCCACGAATAGCAAGCTAAGATACTGATAGTATCAGCTATGGAAATATTTTGGTTGCAATACTTGGAAAACGAGGGATATTTGATAATAAGCAGTTGATGCTTATCAAAAAGAGTCGAGGTTGACTGATATTATAGAGGTAAGAAAACCTACCAAGATTTTCCTGAAGAAATGAAAGAATTTTCACTAAAGAAGGAAATTGATTTTAACTATTCGTTGATTACAAGGAATAGATTTGATATCGAAAGCACTGTACAGAATGTCATCAACAGAGTTGACAGATACAAAAGAATAGTTGCAGAATATACGAGTACTTATGTCACTTGAGGAAACATCAGTAAAATGATTTGATGAATATGTGTATCGATTAAAGGTAGTTGAATCGGGCTATTGTCAAGAATAAATACACGCTGCCTCAGATCGAAAAGTAACTGATCAAGTTGTAAGGAACTTTAACGTATAAGAAGAACGATTTTTACTATGGTTACCATCAGTTCGAGTCAGAAGAGAAAATGTTCTCTAAGAACTTGGTCAAACCAGATATAGGTATTTTGAATATTTTTTTATGCCGTGTGGTCTGACAACTATACCAATAGAGTTATGAATTTGATGAAGAAAATATTTCGTAACTTTTGGGCGGAATTGTAATCATATTCATCAGTGGTATACTAGTGTATACGAGATTCGGAAGGAACCACATAGAATATTTGATTATTCAGACGCTTCATGAAGCTCAAAGTGTATACCACGTTGTCGAAGTGTAAATCTTGGGTGAATGGAGTGTTATTTCGGGATCCGTGATACCAGTTCACCGGATACCTATTGATTCCAGTAAGTAAAGATAATACTTATTTGGCCAAGGCCAATCATTGTACTCAAGATACAAAGTTTTATGAATTTTGGCAGATACTACAAGCTTTATGGAAGTATATTCTAGGATAGCCTGACTTATGAACCAATTGACCAAGAAGAAATTTGATATTCGTTTGGTCAGATGAATGAGAAAGGAGTTTTCATAACTGAAACTGAAATGGACTACAGCCCCAATGTTGATGTTGGTTAACTGGTTCAGGGAGATATGTAGTTGGGCAAGTACGTATGTCAAAGATTTGAAGATATGTTGTGATGTCCGGGGATTATGGTGTTAATCCCGGTGTGGTATTAATCCTTGATGGATTTTTATTTGTGGCAATTAGGAAGTAATTGCGGTTTTGTATCTACCGAGGTTGTTTAATCGGGCATTTGGGATCGTTGGATCCAAAGGATGAGATTGTATTCTCATTTTGGTGAAAAACCTTTGAGTTGGGTTTTTAGTGGGGCTTGGTGTCCGGGGTGCCTTATGTTGGGGCCAGTCTGGGGATTTGCTGATGGAGATAGAGTTTTTGAAAACAGATGATTTTTGATGAATCATGATGTATTGGTGAAGGTATTGGTATTTTGGGGCATTTTTTGCTATATATACCAGTTGGACTCGGGATTCCGCATTTGGAATCCATTTCTCTCCTCTCCTCTCCCTCTCTCTCGCCTCTCTCACCCCAAACCCTCCCCCTTTTTCCTTTGATGAGCAAATCGGTGGAGGCTCGTCCTAGGAGCCGGATTTCTCGAAGATAAGTTGGTAAGTTTCTTCCCCTCGACTTTGTCTTCGATTTGATAGTGATCTTGTTGATTTTTGGTTAAGTTTTGGTGGGTTTTGAATTTGGGGAGTTTTGGGTTAAAATCCAAAATGTTGATTTCAGTGTTTTCATGGAGTTTAATTGTTGTATTTGAGGTGTTGAGGTTGTATGGGGTGTTGGCTTGGAGTTGGGTGTGAAAAACACCATTAAAACACGAGTTTTTCGGAAAATCGCAGTCCGCGATCGATCTTGGCAAGGCGCCGATCGATCGCGACATGCTACTGGAATTTGGGAAGGCGATGAGCAGTAGCGGCGATCGATCGCGAGAAGTGGGCGATCGATCGCGAGGGCCTTGGCGATCGATCGCGGGATGTGGCGATCGATCGCGGCTTGTTTATTTTCGGGCAGTAGGGTATGGCGATCGATCGCGGCTTGGCGCCGATCGATCGCGGCCCTGTTTCCTTTGTTTTTTTCAAAATTTTGGAAATGTCGGGATTTTGGAATCGGGGTTTTAAGGGGACGTTTCCGGGGCAATGTCTACCTTCCTATGGGAATGCTATGCTTTTAAAATGGATTGGTTGAGGCCAAAGTTTAATAAAACGGAATTCCCGGTTGAATTCTTGGTTATCTTTTAAACTTGTTAATGGTATATTTTGGGTTTTATGCATGCTTAGCCGGGGGCTTTTATTTTGGTGATCGTCATGGATTGACGATATGATTGGGAGTCTTGAACGTGCTTGGACACGTGGTTGCATGCTTATACTTGATTGTGAGTTGTTTATGTGTTTTAGCACATATCTCTCGAGGTAAGGAACTCAAGCAAAGTTTGGACTCAAGCTACGGAATTATAAGGTATGTATGACGTACGAGCATAGCCTTTTATATAATTGCAATTGTTGAGTGCTTGGTACGCTGCATTGCAATGAATGTGTGTGGAAATGCATGACACATGGTATTAGCAATAAACGGAGATTGAAATGCATGGTTTATTGTACTTGCTTCAAATATCTATATATGCATTGAAAATTGCATGGTGCCGCTTTTGAGCGAGTAATGATTGGGATGTTGTCGCCTATGAGCGAACATCGATTATGACGCCGCTGCCATCGAGCATGCGTGGAAATGGGATGCCGCTATTGTAGAGCGAGCAATGAAATAGAGCTATGAAACCATAAGTGAGAAACATGGATTGTCTATAATCATTGTTTAATGAATTGATGTTATTGTTTATGACATTGGTATATGGCTCATAGAATTGTTAATCAATGTAATGATTAACTAGCATTTGGGAATTTGATGGTTTCAGTGTTTTGAGAACAGGGACAGTACAAGAAACCCCGGATGAGGATGATGCCATCCAGGGAGTATATTTTGTATTTCATAGCATTTACCTTGTTGTAAATTATGAATTGTATTGTTGTGATTATTGGTTTGGGATATTGGTATGCTCACCCCGTGTGGGGGCTGTCTCTGTTGGGGCAGGTGGTACTGGTGTATCAGCAGCTTGGGAGTTGAGCTCGGGCTGTTGATTGAGGTACTTCCAGGATCGAGGTACCAGAGTTGGATGGATAGGCGCTCAGATCCAGAGTCGAGATCGAGCTGCGCTTGAGAGGTGCTCCCAGGATCGAAGCACCAGTAACGGTATCCAGCAGAGTGTTTATACATTAGATACACGCTTATTCATTGGGGTGCTCTTATGTGAGTACATATTACGTGTATATGGAATGTATAAACGGGCTACGGCTCTTCTCTGTTCATTATGGTTTACATGCAATTAGATATAGAATTGGTAAATGAACTAAGAGTATGTTAGTGTATTATGAGGGTGCATGCTATATGGATAATCGTGGTTGGGGAATTTGAATATTATGTGGTTTAAATGCAAGAAATTTTCTGGATAGCATATGGTGTTGCACTTGCATATGGTCTTTCCCCTGATAGTATGATTATATGCACTAATGATATGGCTTAATACACTAATAACGGATTAAGGGCACGGGGGTCCTTACATTAGTGGTATCAGAGCAGTGGTTTCTCTTTGGGGCTGTTAAGGGCCTAGGAAGTTATTGATAGCACATATTTATGCATGATGGCATTAATGTTGTATGACACAACTAGTTGTTTATGTGCTTTTATGATATGAGAAGTGGTACTAATCATTATAATTGCAGGAATCGTGTAGAATGCGATGTGATGGCATTAATGGTGATGTCTAGCACTTCATGTATTATGTGTTAAGGGATCTGATTTTGTAGGAGGAAAGGTGAGACGTACGGGCTTCGGACGGTAAAACGTGTTACACCTTTGATTATGTATATCGTGGATAATGGATCCTTACATGTGATGATATATGTGAAATGATAGTGATATATTGTGATAATGGAACCAATTGTTGTGTTTGATTATTGTGGTAGAGTTGATGAATGTTCCGGTAGCCTTTATCTCCGAGCGAGGGAGGTACTTGCCGCTGTCATGTCTAAGCGAGGTAACATGCCGCTGTCATTGTCGAAGCGAGGGGTCCTAAAATTCCGCTGTTGTATTGGGACCGGAACAGTCACAATTCTAGTGATTAATGTGGAATATTGTGGTTATAACTGGAACGTGATATCGATCATTATATTGTGAACTGTTGTATTAACCTGGATGCAGGTACATGGAGCTAGTGGAAGTTCCGGTAGTTGTTATATTCGAGCGAGGGAGGTACTTGCCGCTGTCATATGAAGCGATGGTAGTATGATATTTGCCGCTGTCATGTCTAAGCGAGGTAACATGCCGCTGTCATTGTCGAAGCGAGGGATATCATATGATGCCGCTATATGTCGAAGCGAGGGGTCCTAAAATTCCGCTGCTATAACAAGACCGGAACAACCACATTATCGATATTGATAGCGATGGTTCATTCCGCTATATTGATTGGCGATGGTTCATGCCGCCAGGTATATTGATAGCGATGGTTCATTCCGCTATATTGATTGGCGATGGTTCATGCCGCCAGGTATATTGATAGCGATGGTTATTCCGCTATATTGATTGGCGATGGTTCATGCCGCCAGGTATATTGATAGCGATGGTTCATTCCGCTATATTGATTGGCGATGGTTCATGCCGCCAGGTATATTGATAGCGATGGTTCATTCCGCTATATTGATTGGCGATGGTTCATGCCGCCAGGTATATTGATAGCGATGGTTCATTCCGCGACATTGATTGGCGATGGTTCATGCCGCCAGGTATATTGATAGCGATGGTTCATTCCGCTATATTGATTGGCGATGGTTCATGCCGCCAGGTATATTGATAGCGATGGTTCATTCCGCTATATTGATTGGCGATGGTTCATGCCGCCAGGTATATAGATAGCGATGGTTCATTCCGCTATATTGATTGGCGATGGTTCATGCCGCCAGATGTATTGATACCGATGTCTCATTCCGCTATTCTATTGGCGATGTTCATGCCTCCGGGTATTCTATTGACGATGATTCGTGCCACCGGATATTACATAGCGACGGGTCATTCCGCTACACCTATGGCGATGGTTCATACCGCCGGATATCTATAGCGATGTCTTATGCCGCTGATTCTATAGCGATGGGTTATACCGCTATGTGCGTAGCGCTGGATTTTGTCGCCTACGAGCGATGGATGCTACTTGTGTACCGCTGGTGGACGATGGATACAGGTATTCCGCTATCTTGATAGCGATGAGGTATGGCATATTACTTGTGTTAGCATTATTTTGGATACTACATGTTGTTATATATGTCATGAATTTGACGATGAGATTATGGATGTCATGTGTTGACATATGCCGTCACGGGATGACGATGACATAGTTGATGTTTTATGTAGACGTGTGGCGTCGTTTTGATGATTAATACATTTATGTTGTGTATTGAGTTGTATGGTTTGAGTGCCTTTGGTGGGCACATGGTAGTGTCTGGGTCACTAGTTGACGAGACTATTATGCCGAGCAAGTTGCTCGAAGAATTATCGGGTGCACCGTACAGGGATTGTACCGTAGCACATTTTTTTTTGGAGTATATTGTTCGAGTAATGATACCCTTGGGTATAGTCGCTGGTTTGGTTTAGGCCAAGTGATTGGTGGTAAGAGTAGTCCTTGAGGAAACTACTCGCTTGTTGTTGTGATCTGCGGTAGACGTGATCACACTCACCCTGAGGGTGTGGGATAAGTCCTAATGGATTAGGATTGCTTTGTGGTTGAGCAAGGACACCGGGATGTCCATGATGCTTTGGTTTTAGAGAAATATTGGGTGATGACCCACTCCTCTAAATGGATGATACGGTATGGTATACCGGGTGGAACGTATGAGACGTTGGTAGGCTTGATATGAGCCTTTGGAGGCAGCGCTTGTTAGCCAGATATAGTAGCAATGTTACAGCGTGCTTTTGAATTGCCGTTATACTGCTCGTTGGATTCGAGTTCGGTGAATCGTATAATGATACGATGAGGACTTTTGGTAGACTTTTGTAGTCTCTTTGTGGCATGATATTTGAGGCAGAGAATACCTCACGGAGACGTTTATACGTCAAATGTTTTAGGAGGCTTGTTTGGATGACTCAATTTTGTTGGAAATACCAACGTGAGCGTCGACAAGTCGTTGTTAGCTCTGGTTGAGCATCTTCGCATATGGTATGCGACGAAAGTCACAATTGATTGTGTGGTATAGTTAGTGGAGTGACACTACTATATTGACTTTATCTCTTGGAGAGATTTGGGTTGTACTGTCTTGGAGGCAGCTAGTCTTGGTTGAGGGTTGATCGTGAATCAACCAGGGTAAGCCCTACTAGTGTTGGACTAGGTAATGGCTTCGTACTTCCAGTGAGACGTTCGAGAAGACGTATCTGGGGTGATGCTCGAGTGTGGAGTACTATGGCAATAGTACAGGGCATCGTTGTTTGAGTATACATGGCGTATACGAGTTTCGATTTGATGATAGTGGCTTCGATGCACTATTCTGAACCAATTGCTTATTTTGGTTCCGAGATATATGTTGGTATGTATATCCAGTTTTCCAGACGATGGTTCGAGGTTAGAGGGTCATGAATTCATGACACTATTTCTTTTGGGAAAGGGGGTATTGTTATACCTGCCGGTCGAATCTTTTGGGAGATTCATTGCTCTGATTGTGTGGTGTTGATGTTGAAATCACACCCTTTGGCTTTGGTCTGTGGACAACTATTCTCCGTGGAGTGAGAATAATCGAGGCTTGGCAGTAAGTTTTGGGACTTTGGGTATGTTTGGAGATACCCGAGTCTATTGCTTTGAGTGTGCCTGTTGTGTTGGTGCTTGGACATGATACCCGTGTGTGTATACGAATGTCAACTCTATTTCGTTCCTTGTTGAACGTCGGTTTAGTGTGCTCGGTTTGATGAATCTCCGGTGGGAGATTGTGGCAATTTGAGATTGGTAATCTCGATAGCACGATGTATTCTGAGGAATAATCGTGAGGTCCGTTTGACTTCCCCTGAGGAGGGATTGTCGTGTTTTGGAACCATGATAGTTCTTGTTGGATAATTCAATAGCCTTCCTGTTTTAGGATTGTTGAATCCCAGGATAAATGAAGGATGGCCAGGATTCGGGTTTGTTTAGTGTCACGGTCGACACGTGTTTGGGAATGCAATTGTTTGTCTTGCATGTCCCCTGTGGAACTTGAGACCTTGTAGAGTCTCGATAGTGTGTTTTAGACCAAGATGGGATTTCTTGGAACACATGGTTGTGGACATCTGTAGTGATGTGTTTTGTGTAGTGACCGTGTTTTACCCGATTCGGATTGCAAGTGGTGCAATTACTCCTTTGAGAGGAGATGGACCGGGAAGCGGAAACCGGATTTTCTGCGAGTATACTGTTGTATACTAATGGTCCACATCATAACGATGTGTGTTAAGCATCGTGGACGATTGGTGGATATCATGGAGAGATATCTATGTTAGAACCAAAGGGTTTTTGATTGATTTGCAGTCATGATGGACTGACTTCCGGGACGATTCACATCGAGGTATGTTATTATTTTTCGGGTTATATTTGTTTTGGTATTTGCTCTATTGTAGAGCTTGGTGCGAGATCAGTGTTCTCGCGTTGATGATTCGATTCTAATGTGGTCCAGAATCGGGATGGTGGCTTTACCTTGTTTGTGTAGTCCTGGTGTTGCGTAGGGTATGCCAGTGCAAATTTCGAGGACGAAATTTTATTAGTGGGGGATAATTGTGATGTCCGGGGATTATGGTGTTAATCCCGGTGTGGTATTAATCCTTGATGGATTTTTATTTGTGGCAATTAGGAAGTAATTGCGGTTTTGTATCTCCCGAGGTTGTTTAATCGGGCATTTGGGATCGTTGGATCCAAAGGATGAGATTGTATTCTCATTTTGGTGAAAAACCTTTGAGTTGGGTTTTTAGTGGGACTTGGTGTCCGGGGTGCCTTATGTTGGGGCCAGTCTGGGGATTTGCTGATGGAGAGAGAGTTTTTGAAAACAGATGATTTTTTATGAATCATGATGTATTGGTGAAGGTATTGGTATTTTGGGGCATTTTTTGCTATATATACCAGTTGGACTCGGGATTCCGTCATTTGGAATCCATTTATCTCCTCTCCTCTCCCTCTCTCTCGCCTCTCTCACCCCAAACCCTCCCCCTTTTTCCTTTGATGAGCAAATCGGTGGAGGCTCGTCCTAGGAGCCGGATTTCTCGAAGATAAGTTGGTAAGTTTCTTCCCCTCGACTTTGTCTTCGATTTGATAGAGATCTTGTTGATTTTTGGTTAAGTTTTGGTGGGTTTTGAATTTGGGGAGTTTTGGGTTAAAATCCAAAATGTTGATTTCAGTGTTTTCATGGAGTTTAATTGTTGTATTTGAGGTGTTGAGGTTGTATGGGGTGTTGGTTTGGAGTTGGGTGTGAAAAACACCATTAAAACTCGAGTTTTCGGAAAATCGTAGTCCGCGATCGATCTTGGCGAGGCGCCGATCGATCGCGACATGCTACTGGAATTTGGGAAGGCGATGAGCAGTAGCGGCGATCGATCGCGAGAAGTGGGCGATCGATCGCGAGGGCCTTGGCGATCGATCGCGGGATGTGGCGATCGATCGCGGCTTGTTTATTTTCGGGCAGTAGGGTATGGCGATCGATCGCGGCTTGGCGCCGACCGATCGCGGCCCTGTTTCCTTTGTTTTTTTCAAAATTTTGGAAATGTCAGGATTTTGGAATCGGGGTTTTAAGGGACGTTTCCGGGGCAATGTCTACATTCCTATGGGAATGCTATGCTTTTAAAATGGATTGGTTGAGGCCAAAGTTTAATAAAACGAAATTCCCGGTTGAATTCTTGGTTATCTTTTAAACTTGTTAATGGTATATTTTGGGTTTTATGCATGCTTAGCCGGGGAGCTTTTATTTTGGTGATCGTCATGGATTGACGATATGATTGGGAGTCTTGAACATGCTTGGACACGTGGTTGCATACTTATACTTGATTGTGAGTTGTTTATGTGTTTTAGCACATATCTCTCGAGGTAAGGAACTCAAGCAAAGTTTGGACTCAAGCTACGGAATTATAAGGTATGTATGACGTACGAGCATAGCCTTTTATATAATTGCAATTGTTGAGTGCTTGGTACACTGTATTGCAATGAATGTGTGTGGAAATGCATGACACATGGTATTAGCAATAAACGGAGATTGAAATGCATGGTTTATTGTACTTGCTTCAAATATCTATATATGCATTGAGAATTGCATGGTGCCGCTTTTGAGCGAGTAATGATTGGGATGTTGTCGCCTATGAGCGAACATCGATTATGACGCCGCTGTCATCGAGCATGCGTGGAAATGGGATGCCGCTATTGTAGAGCGAGCAATGAAATAGAGCTATGAAACCATAAGTGAGAAACATGGATTGTCTATAATCATTGTTTAATGAATTGATGTTATTGTTTATGACATTGGTATATGGCTCATAGAATTGTTAATCAATGTAATGATTAACTGGCATTTGGGAATTTGATGGTTTCAGTGTTTTGAGAACAGGGACAGTACAGGAAACCCCGGATGAGGATGATGCCATCCAGGGAGTATATTTTGTATTTCATAGCATTTACCTTGTTGTAAATTATGAATTGTATTGTTGTGATTATTGGTTTGGGATATTGGTATGCTCACCCCGTGTGGGGGCTGTCTCTGTTGGGGCAGGTGATACAGGTGTAGCAGCAGCTTGGGAGTTGAGCTCGGGCTGTTGATTGAGGTACTTCCAGGATCGAGGTACCAGAGTTGGATGGATAGGCGCTTAGATCCAGAGTCGAGATCGAGCTGCGCTTGAGAGGTGCTCCCAGGATCGAAGCACCAGTAACGGTATCCAGCAGGTTGTTTTATACATTAGATACACGCTTATTCATTAGGGTGCTCTTATGTGAGTACATATTACGTGTATATGGAATGTATAAACGGGCTACGGCTCTTCTCTGTTCATTATGGTTTACACGCAATTAGATATAGAATTGCTAAATGAACTAAGAGTATGTTAGTGTATTATGAGGGTGCATGCTATATGGATAATCGTGGTTGGGGAATTTGAATATTATGTGGTTTAAATGCAAGAAATTTTCTGGATAGCATATGGTGTTGCACTTGCATATGGTCTTTTCCCTGATAGTATGATTATATGCACTAATGATATGGCTTAATACACTAATAACGGATTAAGGGCACGGGGGTCCTTACATATGTTCTAATGTATCATGAAAAGATGATTGCATATTCTTGAGATATAAGCGATAACTAGATTTATTAAACAATTTGACTTTGATAGTCAATATAAATCAAGGAAAATGAAACTAGTAGCAGATGCACCGATGTTTGCTTTGCAGTTTGATAACCTCTGATTTCGACGATCGGAAAGACTCGAAGGACAGACCCATACAGATATTGAGTTAAGAAATTGGTTCTGTCTTATCAACCAAGTAAATTTAGTATGCCATTTAGTGGTGGTTGCGAATGAAAAACCAGTATATAGCATCGAATTTTACTTATTTGAAAGACGTATTACAACATAAAGCACACTATAGAGAACATAGTGTTATTCTGGGAATGATGAGATGTATCATTCTCGAGATCCTATTTATGATGATATGGTATAAAGAAAGAAATTTTTGAATTTTGTGGCAAATTGTTTGACATGCTAACAGGTCAAGATAAAAATACGAGACCTAATGGGATATTACAGGATTAGTAAGTACCACAATTAATTTGGGAAATTTCTAGTTTTGAGTTTTATAGCTCAAATATTTACAAACAGAGATTGTGAAACAAGTTGAATCAGAATTGATTGACTATTCAATACAAGATATTGATTTCATATGATAGTCTATATGTCTATGAGAGGACGACGTGTTTAAGATATGGATAATGTGGTTTAGTTACAGTGAGTTTCTGTAATAGATGTATCTGATCGAGATCCGAGGATAATATCTGAATTCGAAACTATTTTCAGTATGTAATGGATACTAAGTTAGCAATGAGTATTGCTTAGCATACCCATACAGATGGATCAACTGAGAAATATCCAGACCTTGGAAGTTATGTCTCGATTAATAGTGGTGAATTTAGTGGGAATTGACAGAAATCACGATTCACCAGTAGAATTTTCCTATAATTTAAGTTTCAGAAAACTTTTGGGATGGCATCGGTTCTGGTTTTGCAGAACCAGAATTACCGTTCGCTGATGTGATGATAGAAAATTGATAAGAAATTTTGGCATAACTTAAGATTGTTGAGAAAAAATGCCAGGAACGATAAAATTTCTGCGAAAACGATTAAAATTTGGCTTGAGGTGAGCAGATTTGCTACGCCAAAGAGAAATATATCGTTAGACTTCGAGTTGAGAATCAGGTAAATATGAAAATATTACATATGCGATGATCAATATGATTCGTTAAGTGAGGTTTGATGTTGCCTCGATATTTTGAACTTTGTTGAATCATAGAGAAGTTTGATTAAGTGGTTGATCGTTGAGACGACCACAACAGTTGTCATTGGTACATGATGATCCTTATGTATCTATGAATGAGATTGAGACATCTCGTATGATTTAATTTATTGAGTTATAATCAGTTTTTGCGATTTCGAGGACGAAATCTTTTTAAGAGGGGGAGAAATGTAAGGCCCCGATGCTAATTAATCCGGATTAACGATGATTAAGCGAACCCGGATAATTAAAAGTGCAAATTTGAATTAAGGAATTCCGGACTACGATGAGTTGACTAACTAGTGGAACATGTTTTAGTGCATGAGCATGTGCATGATCACATGGCACTTGGAGAACACGTGTCACTAATTAATTTAACTCATGTTTAATACATGATTTTGGATTATTAATCTTGCAAGATAATGATGTATTGACACATGGATTCCACAATACATCAAATGAATTAAAAATAATGCCAAATGTGCATAAGAAACTCAAGCATATACCATGCAAAATCAGATTTTTGGTCTTCATTTCCAACACCATCTTCTCTCTCTTCCTTCACCATCATTTCTCCTCCTTCTCTCCTCCTCTCCACATCCAGAATTTCGAAATTCCAGCCACATTCAGCCCCAATTTTGAATGCATGTAACATGCAAAGATGGATTTGAATGCTACTAAGCTTGAGGAACAAGATGCACCAAGAAAATTCAAGTTTGGAGCAACATTGAAGCAAGAAATTTGAGTAGCAGCAGATTGGGGAAGGATGTTCTAACTTGGTTCTGTTTTAGTTGGTTCTAAGCTTCAAATCTCGACCACTTGAAGGTATATAGGTATAATTTAAGTTTATGAACTTGAATTGGTCGAATTGTTGCGCAATTAGATGGAATGTTGCTGTAATGGTTGACAATGTTGCTGTCAAATGTATTCTGTTTGGAATCAGTACATATGCGTGCTGTTATTTCGAATTTTAAGCATAGTTAGGCTTCGAATTGGAAGATATTTCCCCTATAACAGGTTGTAGTATTTTGTGTTAGCTTTACATTTCCACCAAAATCAGCTAATTTTGATTTAAGATGAAATAGTTATGGTCAATTTACCAACATGTGTCAAATCTGGAAATTCACTACATGCGAGTTTCATGCATTTTGTTCTTCGTATTTCTGGGAATACATGGCTACGAATTTGAAGTTTTAGGCTCTAACAGGTGTTGTAGTATTGGAGGTTATCTTGCATTTGGAATTGGCCTAACTCAAGTTGGAGCTCATATGAGAGAGTTATGCTAATTTTACCACATGGTGCTCAATATGGAAAAGGATTTCATACGAGGCTTTTCAAATAATGTACATCAAGATGAACTTTTTAGCTTAAAGCTCATAAGATATGTATTGTAGTATGTTTTGTTATCGTTCATTAGAAACTGGACTTACATGATTTGGAGTTTCCGTGTCTAAGATATGCACTTTTCCCTAGAACCGCTCACTCTGTCAAAACAGAATATGAGTATTTTTAAATCTGGCATACTTTTCTTTGATGTGCCTCAAGATGAGTGAACGAGCTTCTGGACATGAATATTACTCTAGTACCTTAAGTTTTCGTGATTTTCTCACTGGCCTCAAGTCTTTTGGACATCATATGAATTTATTATGATTTTTATACGAAAATTGGTCAAGCTGAAAATTAAGAAAATTTGCTAAGGGTCAATGTTTGGATTATAAATTTGATATTGGAAATAAGTGAACACTTTGATGATATAATTGAGGTGTAAATGACCAGGTTAACAGATCTTGAGGTTTGTTCGAGGAGTACTCGGTAGATATAGCATTGGTCCGAGGTACGTAGAAAACGGGTTTTATCACAATGTCTGGCAAAGACATTTGATTTTCCCGGGTATGATTTACTTGTCATTACTTGCTCCTTATGTGACTATGTGATAAGTTGATCTGCAGTATGTGAATTACATGGTACATTGACTGCATGATATATGATGACATGAGATTTGAGATGCATCACATGAGATTATGATATTGCATGATGCATTGACACGCATGGACATTGAACATGTCATGTTGATCCTATCGATTCGTTTCTTGGTACCTATATCTTTTCTTTGGTATCAGTGATGCATGTCTGGGGATGATGGTCACGCCGATGGCTCGGCGGAGAGAGTGAGCTGAGTGATGCCTTAGCGACGAGCGTGCTGACGTCGCCCAGACACGAGGATGATGCACCACCGATGGCTCGACTGAGTGATAGATCGGAGCAACGAGCGTGTCGACATCCTGCTCGAGTATGATGATGATTTGATTGATGATCTTCCTTTGGACTCCGGAGATATGGATATTTGATATTTGTTACCCTTCATATGCATTTGCATTCATGTACGGCATGCATCGCATGTTATTTGTCATACACTGTGATATTATTTGTTTCTCGTACTGGGTGCTGACCCCCTTCGCGGGGGGCTGTCATGTCTTTGTTGTATGGGCATGACAGGTGGTACAGGTGGACATACTGTGGATGCTCGAGACGAAGCATCGATAAATACCAGAGCTCCTTGAGAGCGAGCTCAGGTATATGGTTTATGTTTTGAGTCCCAGTAGTTGTTTTGTATTTTTACTTATGTTTTAAATTACCGGGGTATGCCCCGAGTATCTGTATTTGTAAGTATTACTTTACTGAGAAGTTATATGTAATGCTTATGCGATGAATATCATGTTAGATATAAAACTGGAAATACATATTTTCACTATTCGGAAATGTTTTAAAACCAAACTGCGAAAAATTTTGAGGGTCACTTTTTGAAAGTTTTTAACTAAAACTTCCGTTGTTTACGTTAATATAACAATCGTGTGTTAATTTACGTTAATATAACAATCGTGTGTTAATTAAAACTCTGATTAGGACCAGGCCCTCACAGATAATACCATCGCGAGAACTCATATGGAGGTGGTGTCAAATCTTTGCAAGAATCGTGGAGAAGGTGTGCAACAACTTGAGTACTATAGGGTCATAGGTAGTCTCATGTACCTCATGGACTGTACTAGACCTGATATAGCTAACTCAGTCAACAGATTGAGCAGATATACGAATAATCCCAGTTATGAGCACTGGAAGGCAGTAGTTTGAGTTCTTAGATATCTAAGATACACTACTAACTACAGACTACATTATACGAGATATCCAGCCATAATTGAAGGGTACTCAGATGCGAATTGGATATCGGACTCCAAGAATATAAAGTGCACGAGTGGATATATCTTTATAATTGGAGGTGCAGTTGTTTCATGGAAATCATGCAAACATACGTGCATTACTAGATCAACTATGAAATCTGAGTTCATAGCTTTAGATCTTGCAGCAGAAGAAGCTGATTGGCTTCGAAATTTCTTGGAGGACATTCCAATGTGGTCAAAACTTGTGCCACCCATTAGCGTGCACTGTGATAGTCAGCCAGCTATGGGAAGAGCACAAAACAATGTGTATAATGAGAAATCTAGACACATACGTCGGAGAAATAAATCCGTGAGAAATCTACTGAACACCAGTGTTATTTCTCTAGATTATGCGAAGTCTAAATAAAACAATGCGAACCCATTTACGAAAGGTCTAACAAGAGACCGAGTAGATATTTCATCGAGGGGAATGGGGTTGAAGCCCATGAAATTGATTTCCAACCATGATGGCAACCCAATCTGAATTGTAAAATCCAATTTGCAGGTTCAATGGGAAAACCGAATTGTGGGTGGGATAGAACAAAGCACTCGGGAAATTGAGTTCCTTTAATATTCCTGTGATGAAAGAGTGATAAACCTATATTTGGTAAGGCCGAGCTCATGCTCTTAATGATTCTTCTATCTCGAGATATAAAGTGGGGTATGACAGGATACTCCTTAGGAGAAATCACCTATATCGAATGTGAAGGGGCCGCTTCTATGAGATGACCTGAGGGCTAAATCTCTAGAGCATCGATGAAACATCTAAGGCAGTCCAGGGCCAAATTGGACTACAACGAAAGAACCAATAATAGTGTGGAGATGAAGCTGTGTGAGTATTGTTGCCTAGTTATACATAAAACGTCGAACAGTTCAAGGAATCACGCTGGTTGACAAGTATATTGTAAGGACCCGGTGCCTTTAACCCGCTATTTGCTTTTGGATTTGAATCTCTTGTGAGAATTTTGGTTTGTTTATTGAATTTAATTTCTATTTCAATTCTGTTTCTTGGTATCGATTTCAATGATTATTGTGTTTGTTTATTAGATTGATCACCTAGTATTCACATGCATAATCGATAGCTAATTAAGAAGCAACTAAGATTAATAATTACCGGCTGTAGGTGTTATTGAATTCTTAGGAGAAACGATTGGGTAATCAATCATTAACGGCTGTAGTTTCTATTGATTAGATTTATCGAACTCACTAGTTTTGAAATCTATCATTGATTTAATCATTAACGGCTGTAGTTTTGATTAGAGATTTGATAAGGGTCGGATTGAATGCTGTTTTCTCTTTGACCACGATTAAGGTGGGTAGGAATTCAATTTCAAATCGATGAATAATTGAAAGAATTCGAATGTTAGTGATTTGATGATCAAGAGAGAATTTTCCAAAAATAAAGTTGACCGAAAACTAAGAATCGCTTCACTCTCATAAGTTTTAACCGTTTTAGTTAATCTCGTTAATTAGTTTAATTCTTAAAATTTGCTTAGTAGTAATCACTCAACTCAAAATCCCCCTTTTTACTATTCGTTTTTAAATTGACACGAAAAAAATACTACCTTCCCTGTGGGATCGATCCCTACTATCACTACTACATACTTTTGCTATTAACTTGAGAATTGTTAATTTGGGCGTACGCGATAAGCGCTACCACGTAGCGAGGAAAGAATATTTGCTGCTAAATGTTGAAGCGAGGGTAAACGCCGCATGTCACATGGTAGCGTTTATCACGTACGCCCAAATTAACCCTCTCAAGTTAATAACAGTAATGAATGTAGTAGCGTGAGTAGGGATCGATCCCACGAGGAAGGTTATATCTTTGTGTTAACTTATGCAAATGAAAATAAAAAGGGGTTTTTGAAATCAATTGAATTAACTACTACTATGATGCAAAATTAAACTAGATGAATTAACTTTTGAGAAAAGAGCGATTCTTGGTTTTCGGTTAACTTTACAATTGGTGTTTACTATCTTGATCATCGATCTTCACAAACGGTTCAATTCCCAAATGAATTTTCATCGTGGACATTTAATCCAATAATCAAAGTCCTATATCACCTTAAGTTTAGTTAAGTAGCCCTAGGGTTCTAGTTTAAACAATCAATCAAAATACAAGCGATTAAGATTTAAATCGATGATAGTATATGAACTAGTGAGTTCGATGAAGCTAAACAACATAATCCAAGCGTCTATGTTTAAACTAGTCAATTGTTTTTCCTAAGAATTTAACAAACTCACAAGCGGAATTTAATTAATCTTAGTTACTTCGTAAATTAGAGGGATCAAACGATTCCGTATTTGATATCTAATTTAGCAATAAATTGTATGAACAAAAGCTAGGTGATCAGTCCAACAATCATGCATAACAATTATGACAATCAAATCAGAAAAACAATTGATACTCAATGAAAATCAACAATCAAAACTTAATCTCACAAGAATCGTAAACTCCGATGCATCGTCTTCCTCAACCGAGAATCACAAAGGTTTTTAGCTACTCATAATTGAATTAAAAACAATCAAATCTATTCTAGAAAACATTTAACTAATATGAAAAGAAAGAATTACTTAAAGGAATCACGATTCCGGAGCGTCGCTTTCGTCTTCGTTCTTCAAGCCTTCTTCACAAAAGTTGAAAGAAAATTTATTATAATATTGAAAACTATGTTCTAAAGTCTGAATTCTCTCTTCAAGAGGCTGATTTTTGAGTATATAGAGGTGAGGAGGCTGATGGAGTAGGTTAGAGCCCATGTAGGAAGGAAAGAAATCAAGTCCCCAAACTTTCTAAAACACTGTTGGCGTAGCTACGCCTCAGAATGGCGTAAAGACGCCAGATGACGTGTCAAAATTATGGCTTCCCGCATTTCTGGCGTATTTACGCATTAAAGTGGCGTAATTATGCATGTCTTTAATTTTTCAGATTTTCAATTGCCGTAGCATTGGCGTAATTACGCCTGTCTTCAATTTTTCTGACGAGTTTCGTATTTTGGCCATAACTTTCTCGTACAAACTCTGAATTTGATGAATCAGCTATCCACACGAAGATAACTAAAATTTCTACAACTTTTCTATGGACCACATTTCCAAAAGTTTGCTCGAACATATAGAAATTGGAGGGGAAAGGAGCAACATATGTCTTGGATTCCGGTTTTTTCCTCTTTTCTTCAATTTTATTCATTCTTTCATCATTTTAGCTTGATTTCTTCACATTTTCCTACATTTACACAATCTACGATTAGGTAGCCTATGTATCAATTTATCCATCAAAATATACCAAATCGTAGACAATTAAGTGCAATAGATGTGTCTATTTCTATTCACACCATCACATTTGACGCGAGATTATTCGATGCCGCTGATATGTCGAAGCGAGGGGTATTAGTGACGCGGTCATGACAAGCGAGGTGCATTAAAATACACTATTATAACAAGACTAGGGATTGGTTATTGGTTATTTGTATTAGTGGAATAGATATATGTCATGACATTTGTAGAACCGTAATATAATCCATTGATTATAATTATGAGTTATGGTATAGAGACAACCAAAGGGAGTGTTTTAAATTCATTGGAATACATGAAGTGCTTTGTATTTACGATTTATGCATTTAATCATTATAATCATATTGTGATGAATATGGATTATTATATTCTCATGGTTTGGAATTGTTCCTGTAGGTACGTTTTGGCATGAAGGGCTAAGGACCGGGTTGATGCAGTGAGCTTGTGAGAAGTACTTTTGGTATAGAAGGACATGATTCTTTTTGTATAGTCCCCTCTAGGAGTAGTGTAAAACTATAGTATTAACATTCATTTGGCTGGAAATGTAATTAATCCTTTTGGAATTTTATTTTTGGCACTATAATCCTTAAGCTCGATGCATCAACATGAACCTTATAGTCTGATCTATGCATGTTTAGTTCTTCTTATACCTTTAATCCGCACTTAAGGTAGCGAGGCCTTACACAGTTGGTATCAGAGCATAAACTAAGAATGCTCTAGTTTTGAGTCTTGTGTACACTTTGAATAGGCATGAATGAACATGTGCATATGTGTTTGAAATTTAATTGACCTAGTTACTCTTACATGATTTGGAGTGAAATAATTGATGGTCGATATGTGATTTATATTAGCGTATGCTGAGTCGTGTCGAATTGATATTGACCACGATATCGATACATTACTATATATGTTGTTGGGATATGCCCAAAGACACATCATCAGATGATTGTTTATGACATACAATGTAATATGATTTTATGAATGGCAATTCATTATTATATATTATTCTTTTAACTGTGCAATGTGAATTAATATATATGTTAATGTCCTTAGAATAATATTGTATTATTCTTAAAGATGTCCCTAGTCAAGTATTATCATGAATAGGGATAATGATAATACGTTGAGACTAGTATGTGTTGATCGATGAATTGTTCATTGATATGAGATATCAAATCAACATATAGGTACATGTTAGAGAACGATGTACTGGACAGACCCACCATGAGAATGCAACATGGATAGTTATATGATCGTCAGATGCAATTCTCATAGTGATAATAATGTATGTAATCCTTACGACTTGTGATCATCAGAGATCCCAACATAAGGAGTTATGTATCTTGATATCGTCAAACGTTACCCGTAACAGGGTATACTATAAAGGCGACTATTGGATACACTACGAATTATGTAGAGGGATGTTGACTGATCGAGATAGGATTTGTCCCTCCTATATAACAGGAGATGTGTTAGGCCCTTGATCAAGTGAGAACTAAAATGCATGGCCATGCTCGAATGAGTCGATATGAGATATCGAGCTTATTCGTTTATTCTAGTTCTACTTGGGGATCAAGAAATAAAGATTGGATATACGAGTATGACTATTCCATGACTCGTGTTCAATCTAAACACAAAGGACAGAGGGATTAAGTTACATGATTAATATTATCACAAGTTCTAAAGGTTATGTCGAGTCATTGACATTCTTGTAATTTGGGTAGCATTGATGTGTTGCTAGATACCGCTCAATGCTTGCGACATAAAATGAGATTTTATGTCACTGCCAACATTACAAGATCATATCGGGTCGCACAAAAGATTAAATCGAGAAGGAAAATTAAATTCATTGGATGAATTAATTAATTAAGAAGAGTCTTAATTAAGTGATTAAAAGGTTTTAATTAAATCATGGGTTTGGGCCCATAAGACTTTAAGAAAGTCTTGAACCTTAATTAAAAGCCTTTTAATATAAATACAAGGTTATGATTTAATTGTAAGACACAACTTCATATCATTCAACCTAAAAACCGAGCAAGACACACGGCCTCCAAAACCAACAAAAGAGCTCTCGGCTTCTTCATCATAGCCGAAGAGAATTTGTGATTTTTGGGCGTGCCTTTCGATTTAGAATCGAGTGTCTTTCTTGTTCCGGTTTAATAACTTGTCTAGCAACTTGTTATTAAACTATCCCTTCACCCGATTTGATCGTGTGGATACCGTTGAGGCAAAACTCATTGAGTTTTGCTAGTGACTCGGAGAAGGCGTAGGACGTGGTGCTGCTCGTTGGATTCTGCTTCAAACATGCTACAAGCGTAAGACACTTGTAATTACTTTATCCGATATGAATCCTATGTATAGATCTGCTGGTTAGTAATCCATAAAATTTTATTCCGCTGCGTTGTATGCTCTTGGATCACTGACAGTGGTATCAGAGCCAGGTTCAAGGCTCATATCGGATTTATGTGATTAAATTGTGTTAATCATATTAGAATTAATAGTGCATGCTATTTAAAACTGTATGAACATATATGATATGTTAATATTTAGTTTATGAAAATCATCGTAAAATTGTATTTGATATAATTAGGCGAATATCAAACCATATGTCACAAGTTTTCGGCCATCACCATCACAAATGACACCACGGCTAGCCACATGAGGGCTAGGGTTTTAGAACCCTTGGCTCGAGATGGCTTAGTCGTTGTGGCTAATAATTGTGCATGGAAGTGTCGAAAATTAATTAGGGTTTAGAACCCATTGGACGTGACGGCTAGCTCATGACGGCTAGGGTTTCGAACCCTAGTAGCCGTGCATGGCTCGGCCATCATCGCCTATTTTTCTTAAGTTTTGAGACGTGGATGAGTTTTGAACTCTTTGACTCGATAATGGTTCACGCATGCATGGATTAGTAACTTTACCACATGAGAGCAAGGTTTTTCGAACCCTTAGCTCGAGATGGTTGAGCCAACCCCATGCATGGCCTGACCGTGACTTGTGGCTAACAAATTCCGGCGTTTCAAACAAGATGGCTCGATAAAATTCCATAAGGGTGCGAGGCGGCTAGGGTTTGGAACCCTAGCGCCGCCGCCGCTCGAGACATGGCTCGGCCATGGGCTAGGGTTTCGAACCCTAGTCCCACTATTGGTCCAGCCGTGTGCTTCATGGTTCGAACCATGGTGGTTCGTGTCTTAGTCGCTTTAGTTCGTGGCATGTGATGTCCCGAGCGTACGATAATTTTTCAAAAATTATTTTACAGTTTTAATTAGAATTAAATTTAAAATGTTAAAATTTAATTAATTAAATGTTAATGCATGCTTTATGTGTTGTTTGAGCATGGTGCGTGGTTATAGCCCTTTGACCTATTAGATAGGATTTGTGGATGTTTGTAATGTATAATACGACCTGCGTGTCGTGCCTTCTCTATTTCATTCTAAATGTAATCACTCCCCTATGTTCCCCTCGAATGTGAATCGAGGAATTCTATATCTTGTAAATAGTGTAGTTTATTTTATTGATGATGATCAATGAAGATGGAGCATCGTGCCGGGATGAGGAGGCCATTCACAAATTGGAGCCAAAGGAAGGTGCTTGTGAAGTTACCTTAGGTTGACTCATAGGATTTTCTCATTGGCTTGAGAAAATCATTAGTAGGGCTATAACCATGTCACGTTTAATTATGTATGTTGATGCATGATTTATCTTATGTTTTAGTTTGATAATAGTATTACACATATATGTAGATATGTATACAACTATATGTAGTGGACATATTTTAAATTATCAAATTAATCCTGAGATCAATAAATCCCTCTAAAATATTAAGTTTTAGATGCCTTCCAAAATAAAAGTACTCGTCAATAACTTCGATTGTACATGTGTGGGTTTGCCAAAGCAAAGCACCGTGGCAATCTTAGTAAGGCGCGAAAGGATAAAAGTGATATCCGTTAAACTTTAATTGGGTACGACTTAACTAGGTTAACTCAATAGGATTGGGAACCTAGAGGCATGGGTTGGATTATAATTCATTTGATGAATTGAACAAAGTGTTGTTAGTCCAACTATCCAAGAATTATATGTGATGTAATTGACAAAGTGTTGTCTACCTAAATAACCGAGTCTTGGGCGATTAGCCAAAGCTAACTCAAGATTAAGTGAAATATGGATCTTGGCCCACTAAAGGTTTTGAGGGTTGATATTTTTAAACAAAATAGTGGGAGTATCATTTAATATAAGACCATGTTAAATGATTTAAATCATAAACTTATTTTGCATATTTATATTGTAGATATCCATGGCAACTAACAACGTTACTAGCACTTTATCACTGCGATCGGTCCTTGAGAAGGACAAATTAAATAGGACGAATTTCCTAGACTGGCATAGGAACTTGAGGATAGTCCTCAAACAATAAAAGAAACAATATGTCCTAGAGGAACCCTTGCCCACTGAGGAACCTCCCCTAACAGCTACAAGAGCTGAAAAGATGCTTACAAGAAGCATCAGAGTGACGCACTTGATGTTGGGTGCCTCATGCTTGCCACCATGAACTCTGAGCTTCAGAAGCAACATGAGGAAATGGAGGCGTTCGATATGATCGAACAGTTAAAGCAGTTGTACCAACAGCAAGCAAGACAAGAGAGGTATGACGTCTCTAAGGCGTTATTTCAGTGCAGGATGGTAGAAGGAAGCCTAGTTGGAACTCATGTGCTCAAAATGATTGGGTACATTGAGAATCTGGACAAGCTGGGTTTTCCTTTGGACCAAGAGTTGGCCACCGATGTGATCTTGCAATCGTTGCCTGAGAGCTTCAGTCAATTTGTAGTAAATTACAATATGACTGACATGGAAAAGACTCTACCACAATTGCTTGGTATGTTGAGAACATATGAAGCAAATACTAAGAAGACTAAGGCCACAAATGTCCTTATTGTGAATAAGGGCAAAGGAAGGGCCAAAGCTAAAGGCAACAAGAAAGCAAAGAAAGTCTTTGCTAAATCTAAGCCAAAGTCTTATGCACTGAAGCCAAAGGGAGGGATAGAAAAGGAAGGGAACTGTTTCCATTGCGGTGAGACCGGCCATTGGAAAATGAACTGCAAAGTATATCTGGAGGATCTAAAGAAAGGAAGTGTGACTTCCGCTTCAGGTATTTTTGTTATAGAAGTCAATTTATCTACTTCTTCATCATGGGTATTAGATACTGGATGTGGATCTCACATTTGTGTAAATGTGCAGGATCTAAAAAGGAGTAGGACGTTGGCGAAAGGTGAAGTTGATCTCCGAGTTGGAAATGGAGCAAGAGTTGCTGCATTAGCTATAGGAGATTATCATTTAGCTTTACCTTCTGGTTTATCATTGATTTTGAAAGATTGTTATTTTGTGCCTTCAATTACTAAAAATATTATTTCTATTTCTTGTTTGGACAAGTATGGATTTTCATTTATAATAAAGGACAACTATTGTTCTATTTATTTAAATGATATGTTTTATGCTAGTGCACAAATGGTGAATGGTCTTTATGTATTAAATCTTGATATGCCTATCTATAACATAAATACTAAAAGGATTAAAAATAATGATTGTAATCCGACTTATCTATGGCACTGTCGCTTGGGCCACATAAACGAGAACCGCATATCTAACTTCATAAGGATGGAGTATTAGATTCATTTGATTTTGAATCATATGAAACATGCGAATCTTGTTTAATGGGCAAGATGACTAAAGCCCCTTTCAAGGGACATGTTGAAAGGGCAAATGTTTTATTGGGACTAATACATAGTGATGTATGTGGACCAATAAGTACACAAGCTAGAGGTGGTTTTCAATACTTCGTTACATTTACTGATGACATCAGTAGATATGGGTATGTGTACCTAATGAAACATAAGCATGAAACCTTTGAAAAGTTCAAAGATTTCAAGAATGAAGTACAAAACCAACTTGGCAAAAGTATCAAAATCCTTCGATCAGATCGAGGAGGAGAATACTTAAGCCAAGAGTTTCATGACTATCTAAAGGAGTGTGGGATAGTCCCACAACTCACTCCTCCGTATGCTCCACAATGGAATGGTGTATCCGAGAGGAGAAATCGAACCTTGTTAGACATGGTTAGATCAATGATGAGTCATGCAGATCTTCCGATATCGTTTTGGGGACACGCTCTAGAAACATCGATTTTCTTACTGAACCGTGTTCCATCTAAATCAGTGGAAAAGACACCATATGAGATATGGACTGGGAAGCGTCCTAGTATGTCTTTTATGAAGATTTGGGGTTGTGAGGCTTTCGTTAGACGTCACGCCACTAACAAACTTGGACCCAAATCTGATAAGAGTTTATTTGTGGGGTATCCTAAGGAAACGAAAGGATACTATTTCTACTATCCCACCGAGAACAAAGTAGTTGTTGCTCGGACTGGTGTATTTCTTGAAAGAGAATTTATTTCTAGAAAAACCAGTGGGAGAAAAATAGAACTTAGTGAAGTTCAACCACAAGAAAACACTGAACCTGAGATTGAGATGGAAACAGAGCAGGCACCGCAAGCTGTTGTGGAAGAAGCACCTGCTCAAGAGACACAAGCCCAGCGTAGGTCTGTAAGAGAACACCGGGAGCCACAGAGATATGGATTTCTTGTGACTCAACAAGGTGACTTACTACTTATTGATGAGGATGAGCCGTCATCTTATCAACAAGCTATAATGGGCAATGATTCTGAGAAATGGCAAGAGGCCATGAAATCTGAGATGGAATCCATGTATGCAAACCAAGTATGGACTTTGGTCGATCCACCTGAAGGGGTAAGACCCATAGGGTGCAAATGGATTTTCAAGAAAAAGACCGATATGGATGGTAACGTACAAACCTATAAAGGTCGGCTGGTTGCAAAAGGATTCAAACAAATTCATGGTATTGACTATGATGAAACCTTTTCACCAGTGGCCATGGTTAAATCCATAAGGATCTTACTTGCAATAGCTGTATTTCATGATTATGAAATCTGGCAGATGGATGTCAAAACAACTTTCCTTAATGGAAATCTGCTCGAGGATGTGTACATGACACAGCCCGAGGGTTTTGTCGATCCAAAGGATGCTGGAAAGATATGCAAGCTACAACGATCCATTTATGAATTGAAGCAAGCTTCTCGGAGTTGGAATCTTCGTTTTGATGATGCAATCAAAGAGTTTGGTTTTATCAAAAATGAAGATGAACCTTGTGTCTACAAGAAGGTCAGTGGGAGCGTAATCATTTTCCTAGTGTTGTATGTAGATGACATACTTCTTATTGGAAATGATATCCCTGCCTTGCAATCTGTAAAGATTTGGCTAGGGAATTGCTTTTCGATGAAAGACTTGGGAGAAGCCACCTATGTATTAGGAATCAAGATCTATAGAGATAGATCGAGAAGGCTTCTTGGTCTAAGTCAAAGTACATACATAGACAAGGTGCTTAAAAGGTTTAGCATGCAAGAATCAAAGAAAGGATTCGTGCCTATGACGCATGGCATTTATCTCTCGAAGGAACAGTGTCCTTCAACACCAGATGAGAGACAACGCATGAGTAAGATTCCATACGCGTCAGCTATTGGATCTATCATGTATGCCATGATATGTACTCGTCCCGATGTATCGTATGCTTTGAGCATGACGAGCAGATATCAAGTTGATCCAGGTGAAGGTCACTGGATTGCTGTCAAGAACATCCTGAAGTACTTGAGAAGGACTAAGGATACATTCTTGATTTATGGAGGTGAGGAAGAGCTCAATGTAATGGGTTACACTGATGCAAGCTTCCAAACCGACAAAGATGATTTTCGATCGCAATCTGGATATATGTATTGCCTAAATGGAGGTGCTGTGAGCTGGAAGAGTTCAAAGCAAGAAACAGTAGCCGATTCTACAACGGAAGCTGAGTATATTGCTGCCTCGGATGCAGCAAAAGAAGCTGTTTGGATGAGGAAGTTCATTTCTGAACTTGGAGTGGTGCCTAGCATTAAAGATCCGATAGAACTCTATTGTGACAACAATGGAGCGATCGCATTAGCTAAGGAACCAAGATCTCACCAAAGATCCAAACACATACTTAGGCGGTTCCATTTCATTCGAGAAATCGTTGAAAGGGGAGATGTTAAAATATGCAAAGTACCAACAGATGATAATGTATCTGACCCATTGACGAAGCCACTGTCACAGCAGAAGCATGATCGTCATACTAGATCTCTAGGCATTAGGTATATGTCTGAGTGGTCTTAGTGCAAGTGGGAGATTTGTTGGGATATGCCCTAAGACACATCATTAGATGATTGTTTATGACATACAATGTAATATGATTTTATGATGGCAATTCATTATTATATATTATTCTTTTAACTGTGCAATGTGAATTAATATATATGTTAATGTCCTTAGAATAATATTGTATTATTCTTAAAGATGTCCCTAGTCAAGTATTATCATGAATAGGGATAATGATAATACGTTGAGACTAGTATGTGTTGATCGATGAATTGTTCATTGATATGAGATATCAAATCAACATATAGGTACATGTTAGAGAACGATGTACTGGACAGACCCACCATGAGAATGCAACATGGATAGTTATATGATCGTCATATGCAATTCTCATAGTGATAATAATGTATGTAATCCTTACGACTTGTGATCATCAGAGATCCCAACATAAGGAGTTATGTATCTTGATATCGTCAAACGTTACCCGTAACAGGGTATACTATAAAGGCGACTATTGGATACACTACGAATTATGTAGAGGGATGTTGACTGATCGAGATAGGATTTGTCCCTCCTATATAACAGGAGATGTGTTAGGCCCTTGATCAAGTGAGAACTAAAATGCATGGCCATGCTCGAATGAGTCGATATGAGATATCGAGCTTATTCGTTTATTCTAGTTCTACTTGGGGATCAAGAAATAAAGATTGGATATACGAGTATGACTATTCCATGACTCGTGTTCAATCTAAACACAAAGGACAAAGGGATTAAGTTACATGATTAATATTATCACAAGTTCTAAAGGTTATGTCGAGTCATTGACATTCTTGTAATTTGGGTAGCATTGATGTGTTGCTAGATACCGCTCAATGCTTGCGACATAAAATGAGATTTTATGTCACTGCCAACATTACAAGATCTTATCGGGTCGCACAAAAGATTAAATCGAGAAGGGAAATTAAATTCATTGGATGAATTAATTAATTAAGAAGAGTCTTAATTAAGTGATTAAAAGGTTTTAATTAAATCATGGGTTTGGGCCCATAAGACTTTAAGAAAGTCTTGAACCTTAATTAAAAGCCTTTTAATATAAATACAAGGTTATGATTTAATTGTAAGACACAACTTCATATCATTCAACCTAAAAACCAAGCAAGACACACGGCCTCCAAAACCAACAAAAGAGCTCTCGGCTTCTTCATCATAGCCGAAGAGAATTTGTGATTTTTGGGCGTGCCTTTCGATTTAGAATCGAGTGTCTTTCTTGTTCCGGTTTAATAACTTGTCTAGCAACTTGTTATTAAACTATCCCTTCACCCGATTTGATCGTGTGGATACCGTTGAGGCAAAACTCATTGAGTTTTGCTAGTGACTCGGAGAAGGCGTAGGACGTGGTGCTGCTCCGTGGATTCTGCTTCAAACACGCTACAAGGGTAAGACACTTGTAATTCCTTTATCCGATATGAATCCTATGTCTAGATCTGCTGGTTAGTAATCCATAAAATTTTATTCCGCTGCGTTGTATGCTCTTGGATCACTGACATATGTTTGATAAAACTTAGTAGGGAAGGAGTTTACACTCGAGCACCTACAAAACCTGTCATTATTGATTGAATATTGCATTAGATTGAATACATGAAGAGTATGCATCATATGAGACATTCAAACTGTGACGGAATTTTAATAAGGAAGATGTCTTTGAGCAATGAAGTTGCTCTGGAACCTGTTGAGAATAGCATGGTTGAATGAGTTATGAGATAATTGAAATGAGAGTCCTTGGATGTGTTTTGGGTATCTCTAGGACATAGAGCCATTTAGAATTCCGCAATGGGATGCTGCAAAAGAATGAAATATGGTTATATCGAAATGAGAGTTGAGTATGATATTTTTACAAAAATTAAAAAGAATGAACTGATGAATATGTGTATGAAATCATAGTTAGATGCTGTATAATAATGATTTTTGATAAAATGGAATATAGGTGTGATATTGTCACCAAGAATGAGTTGTATAAAACCATCATGAGATGTTGGAAAAATACAAATATATGAGATATATATCGAGAACTTTTGGGAAGTTTATTTAGGATGAATTCCCATGTATCTCAAATTTGTGAAATGAAATTTAATGATGAGATGACTATTTTGACGCATGATCGAATCTATAAAAGATTATTTTCATTAAGTAGTTTGATGTTAATTGATTATATGAGTAGATGGAATTTTAGGACAGGAGGTCTAAGTCGAAATTTCTTCTGTGTTGCGGTACTTTATGACGCAATCTTAATTCTAAGAAAATGATTGAGCCTTTAAGTTGTTATGTGTTAATAACATAGATGAAGCACAAATGTTGTGACTCATCATCATACATAATAAGAGAATGACAGATGTACATCCGGAACATGAATTGAACGATGCACAAAAATAATTAAATAAATGCTAAAAATGGTTCGATATATTTGAAAACCATTAATGAAATGATTAAATACGGACTTTGGGTAAATGTACCATAAAATTTGTTTCAAGCAAAGTTGAATTTCTAAAAATGTAGAATTGGTACGAACCCAGACCTGGAGATCGCATGACAATAGTGTTGAACATGAACGTGTACTCGGAGCTATCCTAGATCTCAGGTTAACTGAAGTGATAAGTTTGGGTATATTAAAGAATATAAGTTGCATGGACCCGAATATTAATTTGGAATAGACTCCGTGCATTTGTGATAAAGTTTTGAGAAAAATTTTAAAATGGTAGAACTTTAGAAGATACTTCCAATGAAGATTGGTAAGCATATCGATAAAGAGATCTTCACTCGCTTTTGAATTGAGACAATTTCAACAATGATCGTCTTATGTTAAGGATCTCCTTCGGACATTAATGTCCGTCTACGGGAATATTTGCACTTTGAATAATATCTAGTTCAAACCAAGATCTGCCTAAATATATTGACCGCTTTATTTTTAAACAGAATATTTCAAAGTGTAGTGTGAAGCAATACTACCGCAAGTGCACGGTTCTCAAGTTTTACTATAGTGAAATGAAAGTAAGGTTTGTCGAATCCACAGAGACTAATGTATAAGTACCAAATAAAATTAGTAAAATTATATTTAGCCTATGATTAAAACGGGGGTAGACTAACTAATGCGGAAATTAGAACTAAAACACAAGAATAAATAAAATGAATCGGGTTCCGGATATGCAAAGGTAATTCGCTCGAGAAATTTATCTCACTTTTCGTTCAACTATGTTCTCTTCAAAGATTCGTTTGAATAGGCATGTACCAAACAATTGATTCTTAAGGTGAGGTTTTCAATAATATTCAATACACTCTCTCGAGCTGTAAAGAAACTAATATCAAATTAGAACAAGTCACTCTCGTGCACCTATTTACTAATCCAATATTGCATAAATCTTCAAAACCTCGTTACTCTAAATCTCTAGATTCAAAGTGCTCATGTATGCGATTTCATCTCTCGATCTCAATCTTAACATACATCATGAATTAATGTAGCGTATTATAACGTTATCTCTCGATTTCGGTTATAACTCACAAAATTCAATCAAAGTTAGCTAGGCTTTGATCTTAATAAGCATTTAATTCATGAACAATAAGTAATCAATCCACTCAAACACAATCGAATCAATAAATGAAACACAATTTTACTCAAACTCAATAAAATAAACCCACTTAATTCAAAACAAATAAATAAGATGTTAAATTGTTTCTCAACCTCAAAAACATCAAATGAAAATGTAAATCAAATAAATCCGAGTTTAGAAATACGATAAATGCTGGAACAAATCCATCGTTGCACCGTAGTTTCTTCTCTTGCTCCTTCCTTGCACTCCGGAAATGGTACGCTCAAGCTTGGATGAAGAACGGAAGAGGATGGCTCTCCTAGGCTTCTCCTTGGCGGCGGCTAGGGTTCTTCTCGTGTGAAAAATGGCTCTGATATGATCTCTTCTGATCTCGAAGAGATTCCCCCTTTAAACCACCGAAAAATCACGTTAATTATGGAAAATAAGATTTTCAGAATATCGCGTCTCGATCGATCGAAAAGAATTTTCGATCGATCGGTGCACTGTTCACTTCAGCCTTTTCAACTCACTGCCTCGATCGATCGATCGAGATTTTCTTCCGATCGATCGACATTTCGCTAAATTCGTTGCTGAAGTCTCTGCCCGGATCGATCGATCGAGAATAAATCTCGATCGATCGAAAATTTGAAAAATCATATTCTTCATTTTTTTACTCTTTTTCTCCTCGATTTCACCCGTTTTCTTCATTTTAGCTCATTTCTTCCATTTCCGACCTATTTTCCTGAAATAAGCAAATAAATACCAAAAAACGTAATTTCATCCAGGAAAAAGTACGAAAAACGGAAAGAAATTACAGCTAAAAACACTTAAAATCTAAGCCTATCATATATCTTGTGTACTCGACATATGATTATGTCATACGAGTCTTTTAATTCTTGATATTTTCTTGAACTCGATGAGTCGAATATTTTGATAAATTCTAATCGAATTGTAATTATTTAGAGATGAAAGTAGATTGTGTTGAATATCCAAATATTTCTGATTAATCTGTCCAGCCTGAATGTGGATTGCACAAGATGGTAATGTTTCTATCAGGTTATTTACCGGGATATTTCTATTGACCTTTCCCATCGATAGTGAAGAAATAAAGCTATTATCATATTTCTTATGCGATTAACTCAAGCGAGTCAGA
The DNA here is from genome assembly GCA_907163345.1 of Haberlea rhodopensis. Taxonomy (NCBI): domain Eukaryota; kingdom Viridiplantae; phylum Streptophyta; class Magnoliopsida; order Lamiales; family Gesneriaceae; genus Haberlea; species Haberlea rhodopensis. Next base: position 452,565 of record CAJQUN010000320.1, read on the forward strand.
TATTTCTCTGATCAGACGAGCGTAACTTTGGTTCTTTGATTAACCACCGAATCTGTTTTTGTCATTCATTATGACATCAAAGAAAATAGGACAGAACTGAATCGATCTTTTAGTTTCCTATTAGGAAATTATTCTCTTTGCCAAGCTATCCAAATGGAAATTTTGGATGATCGAAGTGATACTCTTGAGCCACGTCATTTCTCGATGTAGCATTTTTGTTGATTCAACTAAGGTCGAAGTAGCGTTAAAGGGGCTAAGACCTTGCTATGTTCATGAGGTCCGATGTTTTGTGGTTTAGCGGGATTCCAAATGTCGATTTATCGAAAGGTTTTGTTTTCGAAAATGGCTAAACCCATTACTCAACTGACACAGAAAAGTTGAAAATGGATTTGGTCAGATGAGTATGAAATTATTTTCTTGAGACCCTGTATGTAGTTTTGAACTGTTAACAAATGTTCTCTTTTAAAACTTTGACGTCATTATTTATACGGGGGAAAATTTATTTTTATTCGGACCACAAGAACTTAAAATATCTATTCTTTTAATCCGATCTGAATACGAGGCCATGCAAGTTGATGAATCTTTTGAAGGATTACGATGGTGAAGCTCAATATCATCCTAGACGAATGAATGTCGCTACGGTTGTCCTCAGTCGTAAAGTCCACGAGTCTATTCTAGCTTATGTTCGTAGCACCAAGTGCATGATGATAGTTCTGCATCTGACTGAGATTTTCACTCATACCAGAAATTCTATCGTTGTCTCAGCATTTAATGTTGAGTCGGAATTTATTCTAAACATTAGATTAGCCTAACGAATTGATGAGTTGTTCCTGATAATTCTATCTGGCCTTTGTACTTATTTGTGAAGTTCATGACTGTAAAGACAATATCTACCCTGAAGACGAAAGATGCATTGTCAAATGTTGGGGTTGTCAACAAGTTTAAACCAAATGAAGGAAACTCGAAAGGTTGCTTCATGGCTTTAAAAGTCCCCAATGGGATTGAGAACATATGTGATATCCCCGAAATAATTATATGCGATTTGGGCATGTTTATGTGATTTATGGTGATAAATGAATTATGTGTCGGCATTGTTTATCATATGAAATGCTTAGTCATGATAGGAATGATCCGGTAAAGCATTTCGGAGTGCATGTTATTCATGTGGGGAATTTGAGTGTTATGATAGTTTATTTGGTATGGGTTGTGTTTATTTGGGAAAGCATGATTTTAATGGAGACTTTGAATCCATTGTGGTAATATGCTTTTAAAATATCATGTAGAGGTATTTCATACATCATGCTTGTAATTTATCATACATTAAAAGTTTTGAAATTAACTAGCATGACAAAGAAGGCCACTTGCATTGCTTTACATCCCATCACCCCATCCCTCTCAGATTTTGTCTCTAAACCTCATCCATTCACTCCATTAGCTGCCATTTTCGTTTTTGAAACTGGAGTGGAAGAGAAGACTTGAAAAAGGAAGAGTTTTTGTGTTTTCTTGCCAAAAACTTGGAGCTCAAAGGGTAAGCTACCACCTTGGTTAAGTTTTGTTGAGTTTTGATTGGGTTTATAGCTTATTTATGGGGATTTAAGGGTGGATCTTGGTCCAACATCTTGTTATGTTTGGAAGTTGCATTTTTAAGGTTGTTTTATAGCTTTAAGTTGAGCATGGTGGTTGTTCTTGGTTGTGCTTGTGTATAGGTGAGGTTGGAAGCTCATTTAAGGAAATTTCTCGCGTGAACAGGGCGTCTCGATCGATCGGAAAATGAGTCCGATCGATCGAGCAAGGCAGTGTCTGCCCAAGGCGAGGAATGAGCTTACCGATCGATCGAGATTTTGTCCCGATCGATCGGTGTGTGTAACCTCGATCGATCGAGATAAACTCTCGATCGATCGGCGGAGGCAGTACTTGGATGCCTGTTTTCCTTCACTTGGCGATCGATCGGGACTTGGGGCCGATCGATCGGAAGGCTTATAATTGTGAATTTTGGATTTTGGTTCTAAATGTTGATGTTTTGGTAATGGTTCATTAATTGGCTTCTAATATGGATTCATGTGATTGTGTAGAACCATCCCAGGTAGCCACACAACAAAGGAGATAAAGTTCCACAATATCTCCACTTTTGGAACCAAGGTACGTAGTGAGACGTACGAGCATCGGACGGTAAAACGTATTTATTACGCTTTGTATTGATTATGCACTATGGTTGTGCACATGGAATTGATTATACATTGTGGTTGCATATGGGGTAATGTTTATACATCATGGATTGTATACATGATTGGTCATGCATTTTGGTTGCATGTGTATATTGGATGCATTGTTGCATGTGATTGTGAGTCAGGAATTATATTCCAGTAATGAAGAATACTTACCGCTAGTGGCGTAGCGATGTGAATACTTGCCGCTGTCATACCGTAGCGATGAGAGAATATTTGCCGCTAATATGAAGCGAAGAACACGACCGCTGTCATATTTATAGCGAGGGATATTAGTGCCGCTGGTATTGTCTTAAGCGAGGGGTATTTCCGCTGTCATGATAACGCGATGGGTATTATGCCACTGATATAATAAGACTCGGGATTGAACACGGCATATATATGGGAATCGGTGCATGTCATGACATACATTGTTGGTAATATAATCTACTGATTATCATTTGGTACAGGGATAACCCAAGGGAGCATTTTAAATGTGTTACATACAGGAAGTGAATCACATTTATAATTATGCATTTGAATTGCTGTCATATCGTTGTGTATAGGATTTTATACATGTTCATGGTTTTGGGGTTGTTCCTGTAGGTACTTTTGGGCGGAAGGGCTAAGGCGAGTTGGTGCAGTGAGCTAGTGCGGAGTGCTCTTGTAGCAGGCACATTCTTTTGTATAGTATCTACTCTAGGAGTAGTGTAAAACTATAGGATTAACATTCATAGTTAAGAATGTAATTAATCCATTTTGGATCTTTATTTTGGCACTGTAATTTATTAGCTCAGAGCATCGACACAACCTTTATACTCTGTTTATGCATGGAAATTTTTAATTACGCCTTTAGTCCGCACTTAAGGAACTAGGGTCCTTACATTAGTGGTATCAGAGCAGTGGTTAGAGAACCCGGGAACGAGTGAAGGGTAGCCTTAGCATGGTTGGCTAGGTGCTTATATCCGAAACATGTTTATGCATGTGGTGCATATTGATGTATACTCTGTTATACTAACGTGCTTATTCTCATTCCTGTTATCTAACGGCATATATATTGTTTTGGACTTGTTGTTAACATTTGTGTTACAGCATGGCTGCTAATGAGGAAGTCGGTGATATGGGGAGCATGAATGCTAGTGTTGGACAGACAAACCCTCTACCTCCACCGGCTGTGGGAATGGAACCAGTGGTTCAGTTATTGCTACCGGGTGAGATTAGTTTGTGTGATATCCCCGAAATGATTATGTGATTTTAATCATTTAAGTTATATTGTGATGTTAATGTGTTAATTCATGGGATTGGATGAATTATATTGGGGAGAATTACTTCAGGGTGCATGTAACATGTATTGGGTTTTTGGGGTGTGTATTGTTGTTTTGGTAAAGCATGCAAAAAGGGTAATTGAAGTATTTTGTTGAGAAAATACTATAAATATCATGTGGGGATATTTTAAGTACATCGTGCCAAATCGGGACCAAAACATAACACATCAAACCACCCAACACTTAACCACCCCCCCCAACCCATACTTTGACTCAGCATGAGCTGGCCATGCTTCCACTTGGCTCAATAATTTAACACCTTTCCAGCACTCCAAATTTCGAACCTCCTCTTCCAAAATACCATCCAGCAGCTGCTAAGCAATTTTAGGAGGAGCCCTTCCATTTCCATCGCCTGGAAATCCTTCAAAAATCGGGGCAAAGTAGGGTGAGGAACTACCCTGTTTCTTTCTGGAAAAACTGGTTTGGTTCTACTTTTGAGCATGGTGAAAAACGGCATGTTAGCATATGTTTCTTGAAACCTGTGATTTAAATGCTTACATGGTGTTTTTATGAGTCTCTCTGTAATTTTCCTTAAGCATGATGTATGTTTTATGTGGAAGATTTAAGCTTGTGAAAAGTAGTGCTCAAAAATCTGGGTAGAGATTTACTCTGTTTTTCTGGAAAACGTGGGTTGGGAGTGTTTTTGAGGAGGTGTTATCATGCATGATAAGCTTATATATTGGAGAAACTTTGATGTAAAAACATGCTTGGTAGTTTTGTGAAACCCATGGCATGTTTAGTTGAGCAAGGTTTATGTTATATGTGTTAGTTTTAATAGCATGAAAAGAGGTGCTCAAGAATTCTGGAAATGAAAATGTGCCCTGTTTCCAGAAAAAGTTGATCCAGTACTTGTTTTAATGATCGATGTTTATGCATGTAGGTTTATGCTAAGGGTGTATATTTGGTTTGAATACACTCAGGGTAGTGTAGTTCAAATGCTAGCATGATGGTCTTGGTATGTATATTGTCCTACATGTTAGATTTAAGGGTATGATTATCGGTGTTAAGCAATTCTGGAAAATCGCCGAAGGAACAAGGTTGGCGATCGATCGCCAAGGAGGCAGGATCGATCGCGACGTTCCAGTAAGTTTTGGCGATCGATCGCCAATATAGTGGCGATCGATCGCGGATTGAATTTTTCTGGTATGCGAGGCAGTAGCATCTCGCGATCGATCGGGGCTCATGGGCGATCGATCGCGAGATGATATTAAAGGATTTGTTTGGTTTTTTATTTGGTTTTGCTTCCGGATTATTATGAGGTGCCTAATATTGTGTTGTGTGGCTATGTAGAACCATCCCAGGTGCCAGCACAACCGAGGAGATAAAGTCGATTGACTCCTCTATCTTTTGAAAGGTACGTAAGCGACGTACGGGCATCCCAACGGTAACATGTACTTTATGTTTGTCTTTATGACACATGATGAATGCAATGTGGTGCATTAAGATTATGATACATGTTTTTATGCATTGTTTTTGCATATGTATGTTGTGAAATATAAGAGGTGTATTTCACGAGTCAAAGTTATCTTAGTAAGGATTTTAATGGCTTACGCTAAAGTCCATTGGAAGCGATGAAGAATTCCGCTTACATGGAGTAGCAACGCTAAAGTCCATTGGAAGCGATGAAGAATTCCGCTTACATGGAGTAGCAACGCTAAAGTCCATTGGAAGCGATGAAGAATTCCGCTTACATGGAGTAGCAAGAAGCATTAAAATGTACTAATGATAAGGGCTCAGGATGAAATAAGGATTTAAGGGAAAAGGAATGTCATGACATTGCATATCCATACATTCATATAATGTGTTTCTATTATGAATTATGGTACAGGGACAACCAATGGGCGATATAAATGCTGGAAATACAGGAAGGACTTGTGTTTAAGATTTGCATTTATGCCTTACTTTCATATTATGTTAAATATGAATTGTGTTATGCTCATGTGTTGGGGGTTGTCTTTGTAGGTGCTTTTGTTGACGAGAACCAGGGCCGGGGTTGATATGCTGAGCTGTAAGGAGTGCTACAGGATTAGCATGTTAGAGTTTTTGTATAGCTTCTACTGAGTAGAGTAAGACTATGATGTAGTACCTTTGTAGGATGTACGTCTTTCCTTTTGGAACATTTTGGTACTGTAATCTCTAAAGCTCAGGTTAATCAACACGGCACATTACTCTGATATAATCGCATGTATGTTTAGTTCTCTAAATTGCACCTTAATATCTTGATGTGATAACGGGGTCTCACATTTAGTGGTATCAGAGCAGTGGTTAGATAACCAGGGAAGAGTGAAGGGTAGCCTTTAGAGACAAGTTGGCTAGGTATTCATTTAGGCATGCTTATGCATGTGATGCATATGGTTGTATACGTGTTATACTAACATGCTTTGAATATTTTACTCTTGTTATCTAACGGCTTATATTATGAACTGCTTTTGGTATTGTTGTTAACTATTGTGTTGCAGCATGGCGGACCTCAATGAAGAGGTAGGAGATATGGATAGTAGACATGCCAGTATTGCTCAGCCGAACCCCTTACCACCACCTGCTGTGGGCGTGGAGCCCAGTGTACAGATATTACTGCCAGGGGAGCTCAGTTTGAAGCAGTTTCTGAGTTTCCATCCGCCCATGTTTGAGGGGACTGAGTCTGGTGAAGTAGCTGAGGAATGGTTGGAACGTATAGAGCAGATACTTGTGACTGCACCTTGTGCACTCACGGCATGGCTGAGGTTAGCAGAGTTTCAGCTGGCTAAGAAGCCTGCTATGTGGTGGAAGACCACCGTGATGGAGCTGAGAGCTCTAGGTATGGCAGTTGACTGGACTGTATTCCGGACCCGGTTCCTTAACCGGTATTTCTCTGCGGCTGCCAGACAATTGAAGGAAGATGAGTTCAACAGTTTGAAGCAGGGTAGCATGTCCGTAGCAGACTACGCTATGCAGTATTCCTCACTGCTGAGGTATGTACCTCATATTGCTGTCAGCAGCCATGCCAAGATGAGGAACTTTCTGAAAGGTCTGAGGCCGGAGCTATTCGATAGGGTTATCTCTAACAACCCCAGCTCGTTTGACGACGCCCTGACACGGGCAGAGTTGGCAGAGATTGCCGTAGACGCATACAAGGATGCTGTACCCCCTTTTGTACCATCACAGAGGCCTACTACTGATAGTCTGAAGCCACGAGGGGATCAGTTTAAGGCTCGTGGGGCCTCATCATCTTCCAGGTTTAGTGGGAAGAAGTCTCATGGACAGAAACAGAACACCCGGGGGCATCCACAGGGAAACAGGACAGAGGTAACCAGGTGTACCAACTGCGGAGGATGGCATTTGTTACGTGACTGTCGAGGTTGCTATATCTGTGGCAAGATGGGCCACATAGCTCGGGGTTGCCCCAATCGGGCAGTTCAGACGGATTCAGGGCCGAATAGGCCAAGGTTTGATGCTGGGAGGGCACCACAGAGGCAGCAGTTTGCACCACGACCCCTGGGAGGTCAGACAACAGGACCGCCGCAGGGACAGGTGTATGCACTGACCAGGGAGCAGGCCGAGGCAGCCCCAGAGGAGGTCATTGCTGGTACGTGTCATTTACTTACGTACCCTGCACTTATATTGATAGATACAGGTGCTTCCCATTCCTTTGTATCTACTGCCTTTGTGGAAGGACACCATTTGTGCTCGTCTCTGTTACCCACGCCTCTCATGGTCTCGACACCCACGGGGAAGCATGTGATTGCGGATCGACAGTTATCAGATTGCCTCATTTATTTTGAGGGCAATGATCTGAGGGCCGATTTGATTCAGTTAGAGATGGCAGACTTTGACTGCATTATCGGCATTGATGTGTTGAGCAGATACCGAGCTATGGTAGATTGCCAAAAGAGGATGGTTCGTTTTCTGTCTGATCAGGGGTTCCAGTGGACTTTTTATGGGGACGGCTCTCGTCCAAGGATACCAGTAATCTCGGCGGTTAAGATGTCGCGGTTATTGGAACGTGGTCATACTGGGTACCTTATTTATGCTATGAATGCTTCAGAGGAGAAGGAAGTGAGAGCCGAGGACATTCCAGTTGTGGCGGAGTTCAGTGATGTGTTTCCAGATGAGATTCCGGGATTTCCGCCAGTCAGGGATGTGGAGTTTGCTATTGAGCTGCTGCCAGGGACATCAGCCATTTCTCGTGCCCCATACAGGATGGCACCGGCAGAGCTGAGGGAGCTGAAGGTACAGTTACAGGAGCTCCTCGACAAGGGATACATCCGCCCTAGTGTATCGCCTTGGGGTGCGCCAGTCTTGTTTGTGAAAAAGAAGGATGGATCAATGCGTCTGTGCATTGACTACAGGCAACTGAACAAGGCTACAGTGAAGAACAGATATCCGCTTCCGAGGATTGATGATCTGTTCGACCAACTTCAGGGTACGGAGGTGTACTCCAAGATAGATTTGAGGTCAGGCTATCACCAGGTACGGGTTAGAGCTGGTGATGTTCAAAAGACGGCTTTTAGAACTCGGTATGGGCACTATGAGTTCTTGGTGATGCCGTTCGGTGTGACAAATGCACCTGCAGTCTTTATGAGCCTGATGAACAGAGTATTTCAGGAGTACCTCGATCAGTTTGTGATCGTGTTTATTGATGACATCCTAGTCTATTCGAGGAATGAGGAGGATCATGCCGATCATCTGAGGATAGTACTCCAGATCCTCAGAGATCATCAGTTATACGCCAAACTCAGCAAGTGTGAGTTTTGGCTGAACAGTGTTGCATTTTTGGGCCATATCATATCCCGAGAGGGGATATCAGTAGACCCGAGGAAGATAGAGGCAGTTATGGATTGGTCTACCCCTACTTCAGTCAGTGAGATTCGAAGTTTTCTTGGTCTGGCTGGCTATTATCGACGTTTCGTCGAGGGTTTCTCAAAGATCGCCAAGCCACTTACCCAGCTGACTCAGAAGGGAGTCCCATTTTGTTGGTCAGAGGCTTGTGAGCAGAGTTTCCGGGAATTAAAGCACAGACTGACTACTGCGCCAGTTCTAGTGATACCCAAGGAGAACAAAGGATTTGTTCTTTATACCGATGCATCTCTACAGGGATTAGGGTGCGTGCTGATGCAGGACAAACATGTAGTGGCTTACGCTTCGAGACAGTTGAAGCCACATGAGACGAGGTATCCAGTCCATGATCTGGAGTTGGCAGCTATAGTGTTCGCCTTGAAGATATGGCGACACTACTTATACGGTACCTCATTTACCATCTTCACTGATCACAAGAGCCTGAAATTCTTGTTTACACAGGCTGAGCTGAACATGAGGCAGAGGAGATGGATGGACCTGCTGAAGGACTACGATTGTGAAATCGAATATCACCCGGGAAAAGCAAATTTGACAGCCGACGCTTTGAGTCGGAAGGTGAGGAGCACAGCAGAGGATGCTATGTCTCTGTCAGCTATGTTTGGCTCCTACTGCCAATTGGGATTCGATTATGATGTATCTTCTTCACCAGTACAGGTTTTGACCTTGCTAGCTGAGCCTGTTATATTTGATCACATCAGGAAGGCTCAGGGGACCGATGTAGAGGTTCAGAGATGGATGTTAGTGGTTCATTCAGGACAGCCATCGAGATTCAGAGTGGCTGATGACGGTTCTCTGAGGCTCGGCGACAGATGGGTGGTTCCAGATACACCCGAGTTACGCCAAGGTATATTACAGCGAGCTCATTGCAGCAGGATGAGTATCCATCCAGGTGGGAAAAAGATGTATAAGGATCTACGCAGCCAGTTCTGGTGGAGGCGTATGAAACAGGATGTCACCTCTTTTGTCAAGCGTTGTTTGATTTGTCAGCAAGTAAAAGCTGAGAGACAAAGGCCTGGAGGTGAACTAAGAAGTTTAGAAGTACCCGAGTGGAAGTGGCAGCACGTATCTATGGATTTCGTGACCCACTTGCCGAGGACTGTTTCGGGTTTTGATGCCATCTGGGTAGTCGTGGACAGGTTGACTAAGAGTGCTCATTTCATTCCCTACTGTATGACCTTCACGCATTTAAGAATGGCGCAGTTATATGTCAAAGATGTGGTGAGACTGCACGGGATCCCTGTTTCGATTGTGTCAGATCGAGATCCGCGGTTTACATCTCACTTTTGGGAGGGTCTGCAGACAGCTCTAGGTACAGAGTTGAGGTTGAGCACAGCCTATCATCCCCAGACGGACGGACAGACCGAGCGTACGATACAGACGCTCGAAGATATGTTGAGGGCTTGTGTGCTGGAGTTCGACACTTCGTGGCAGGACTCGATAGCCTTGGTGGAATTTTCTTACAACAACAGCTACCAGGCAAGTATTCAGATGGCTCCTTTCGAGGCCCTCTATGGTAGGCGTTGTAGGTCACCCTTGTGTTGGGATGACATGGACCGTAAGTCGGTTGGAGGACCTGAGTTGATTCAGGAAATGGAAGAGAAAGTTAAGGTTATCAGAACAAAGATGAAGGCAGCTCAGGATAGACAGGCAGCATATGCCAATCAGCGGCGTAGACCGTTGGAGTTTCAGTTAGGCGACAGAGTGTTTTTAAAGATCTCACCCTTCAGAGGCGTAGTACGGTTTGGGATGCGAGGGAAGTTATCCCCGAGGTATGTAGGGCCGTATGAGATCTTACAGCGTATTGGTACTCTGGCGTACCGGTTGGCTTTACCGCCCTCTCTGTCTGGCATACACGACGTTTTTCATGTGTCTATGCTGAGGAAGTATGAGCCAGATCCCTCACATGTGTTGCAGCCTTCAGAGGTTCAGATTGAGTCCGATGTTTCTTATGTGGAGCGGCCTATCAGGATTTTGGATAGAGCAGACCGCAGACTTCGGAACAAGGTTATTCCTATGATCAAGGTACAGTGGGATCGTAGGGGTGTCGAGGAGGCCACGTGGGAGACAGAGCGACACATGGTGCAGTACTATCCAGAACTGTTTTCTGGTATGCGTTTATTTACTGTTTTATTTCTGGATAGTAGCATGTTTGATTTCGGGACGAAATCCTATAAGTAGGGGAGTATTGTGATATCCCCGAAATGATTATGTGATTTTAATCATTTAAGTTATATTGTGATGTTAATGTGTTAATTCATGGGATTGGATGAATTATATTGGGGAGAATTACTTCAGGGTGCATGTAACATGTATTGGGTTTTTGGGGTGTGTATTGTTGTTTTGGTAAAGCATGCAAAAAGGGTAATTGAAGTATTTTGTTGAGAAAATACTATAAATATCATGTGGGGATATTTTAAGTACATCGTGCCAAATCGGGACCAAAACATAACACATCAAACCACCCAACACTTAACCACCCCCCCCAACCCATACTTTGACTCAGCATGAGCTGGCCATGCTTCCACTTGGCTCAATAATTTAACACCTTTCCAGCACTCCAAATTTCGAACCTCCTCTTCCAAAATACCATCCAGCAGCTGCTAAGCAATTTTAGGAGGAGCCCTTCCATTTCCATCGCCTGGAAATCCTTCAAAAATCGGGGCAAAGTAGGGTGAGGAACTACCCTGTTTCTTTCTGGAAAAACTGGTTTGGTTCTACTTTTGAGCATGGTGAAAAACGGCATGTTAGCATATGTTTCTTGAAACCTGTGATTTAAATGCTTACATGGTGTTTTTATGAGTCTCTCTGTAATTTTCCTTAAGCATGATGTATGTTTTATGTGGAAGATTTAAGCTTGTGAAAAGTAGTGCTCAAAAATCTGGGTAGAGATTTACTCTGTTTTTCTGGAAAACGTGGGTTGGGAGTGTTTTTGAGGAGGTGTTATCATGCATGATAAGCTTATATATTGGAGAAACTTTGATGTAAAAACATGCTTGGTAGTTTTGTGAAACCCATGGCATGTTTAGTTGAGCAAGGTTTATGTTATATGTGTTAGTTTTAATAGCATGAAAAGAGGTGCTCAAGAATTCTGGAAATGAAAATGTGCCCTGTTTCCAGAAAAAGTTGATCCAGTACTTGTTTTAATGATCGATGTTTATGCATGTAGGTTTATGCTAAGGGTGTATATTTGGTTTGAATACACTCAGGGTAGTGTAGTTCAAATGCTAGCATGATGGTCTTGGTATGTATATTGTCCTACATGTTAGATTTAAGGGTATGATTATCGGTGTTAAGCAATTCTGGAAAATCGCCGAAGGAACAAGGTTGGCGATCGATCGCCAAGGAGGCAGGATCGATCGCGACGTTCCAGTAAGTTTTGGCGATCGATCGCCAATATAGTGGCGATCGATCGCGGATTGAATTTTTCTGGTATGCGAGGCAGTAGCATCTCGCGATCGATCGGGGCTCATGGGCGATCGATCGCGAGATGATATTAAAGGATTTGTTTGGTTTTTTATTTGGTTTTGCTTCCGGATTATTATGAGGTGCCTAATATTGTGTTGTGTGGCTATGTAGAACCATCCCAGGTGCCAGCACAACCGAGGAGATAAAGTCGATTGACTCCTCTATCTTTTGAAAGGTACGTAAGCGACGTACGGGCATCCCAACGGTAACATGTACTTTATGTTTGTCTTTATGACACATGATGAATGCAATGTGGTGCATTAAGATTATGATACATGTTTTTATGCATTGTTTTTGCATATGTATGTTGTGAAATATAAGAGGTGTATTTCACGAGTCAAAGTTATCTTAGTAAGGATTTTAATGGCTTACGCTAAAGTCCATTGGAAGCGATGAAGAATTCCGCTTACATGGAGTAGCAACGCTAAAGTCCATTGGAAGCGATGAAGAATTCCGCTTACATGGAGTAGCAACGCTAAAGTCCATTGGAAGCGATGAAGAATTCCGCTTACATGGAGTAGCAAGAAGCATTAAAATGTACTAATGATAAGGGCTCAGGATGAAATAAGGATTTAAGGGAAAAGGAATGTCATGACATTGCATATCCATACATTCATATAATGTGTTTCTATTATGAATTATGGTACAGGGACAACCAATGGGCGATATAAATGCTGGAAATACAGGAAGGACTTGTGTTTAAGATTTGCATTTATGCCTTACTTTCATATTATGTTAAATATGAATTGTGTTATGCTCATGTGTTGGGGGTTGTCTTTGTAGGTGCTTTTGTTGACGAGAACCAGGGCCGGGGTTGATATGCTGAGCTGTAAGGAGTGCTACAGGATTAGCATGTTAGAGTTTTTGTATAGCTTCTACTGAGTAGAGTAAGACTATGATGTAGTACCTTTGTAGGATGTACGTCTTTCCTTTTGGAACATTTTGGTACTGTAATCTCTAAAGCTCAGGTTAATCAACACGGCACATTACTCTGATATAATCGCATGTATGTTTAGTTCTCTAAATTGCACCTTAATATCTTGATGTGATAACGGGGTCTCACAGTTTGACACAATTCCTCTCTTATCATCCGCCCCGGTTTGAGGGGACAGAGTCCGGAGAAGAGGCTGAGGAGTGGCTGGAAAGGCTTGAACAGATTTTCGTATCAGCTCCTTGTGCTGTTACAGCTTGGCTGAGGCTAGCGGAGTTCCAGTTAGCTAAGAAACCTTTAATGTGGTGGAGGAGCACTGTGATGGAGCAGAGAGCACAAAGTGCAGTGATTGATTGGACGCTCTTCAGAACCCGGTTTCTGAACCGGTACTTCTCGGCAGCGGCAAGACAGACGAAGGAGGATGAGTTTGCAAGTTTGAAACAAGGAAGCATGACAGTGTCCGACTATGCCACGCAGTACTCTTCGTTACTGAGATATGTTCCACATATTGCCACCAATGGACATGCCAAAATGAGGAATTTCATGAAGGGACTACGACCGGAACTCTTTGATCGGGTTATTTCCAACAAACCCACTTCTTTTGATGATGCCCTCACCAGAGCGGAGCTAGCAGAGATCGGGGTCGGCGCCTATCCGGACGTTACACCCCCACAAGTCCCACCGCCGCGGCCAATGTCTAATAATCTGAGGCCACGAGGAGAATCATTTAAATTTCGTGGGGCTTCTTCTTCATCTTCTCGGTTTGGTGGGAGAAGAATGGATAACAGGAGGGGCGGTGCGCCTAACAACAGAGGGCAGACTCAAGTGAATAGGAGTGGAGTGGTGAAGTGCCATTTTTGTGGAGGACCGCATCACATGCGAGACTGTACTGCTTGTTATAAATGTGGCCAGATGGGCCACATATCCCGGTTTTGTCAGAATGGTGATGGTCAGGTAGATCTGAGAGGAGGCAGAGGAAGGTTTTCTACCGGGACAGTACAGCAGAGGCCACCGATGGTACCTCGTCAGGGGGGAGGACAGGTGATGGGGCCACCCCAGGGACAGGTCTATGCATTGACCAGGGAGTAGGCCGATGCAGCTCCAGAGGAGGTTATAGCTGGTACGTGCCTATTATTTACATATTCCGCCTTTATTTTGATAGACACAGGTGCTTCTCATTCCTTTGTGTCTGCGGACTTTGTGGCGAGACATCATATGTGCACGTCTCCGTTACCCACGTCTCTCTTGGTCTCGACACCCACCGGAAAGAAAGTTGTTGCGGATCAGTTTCTAATGGACTGCCTCATTTATTTTGAGGGCAATGAGGTGAAGGCAGATTTGATTGTTCTGAGCATGTCAGATTTTGATTGCATCGTGGGCATCGACATTCTGAACAGATATCAGGCAGTAGTGGATTGCCGACAGAGGACAGTACGGTTCAGATCTCATTTGGGAGTTCAATGGATTTTCTATGGCAACGGTTCTCGTGCGAAGATTCCGTTGATCTCGACAATCAAAATGTCCCAACTGTTGGAACGTGGACATATGGGCTATCTCATTTATACCGTGGATCTGTTAGGAAAAAGCAAGGAGTTAAAAGTTGAAGACATACCAGTAGTAGCGGAATTTGCTGATGTGTTCCCGGAGGAGATTCCAGGATTCCCACCGACTAGGGAAGTCGAGTTTGGGATTGAGTTATTACCAGGGACATCCGCTATTTCTCGTGCCCCTTACCGAATGGCACCGGCAGAATTAAGAGAACTGAAGGAGCAGTTGCAGGAACTCCTTGATAAAGGATATATACGCCCTAGCGTATCGCCTTGGGGCGCACCAGTTCTGTTTGTAAAGAAGAAGGATGGCTCGATGCGGTTGTGCATCGATTACCGGCAACTGAATAAGGCTACGGTAAAGAACAAGTATCCTCTTCCAATGATTGATGATCTGTTTGACCAGTTGCAAGGTACCAGACTTTATAGCAAGATTGATCTGAGATCCGGGTACCACCAGATACGGGTCAGGGAAGAAGATGTACAGAAGACAGCATTTCGGACTCGGTATGGACATTACGAGTTCTTAGTAATGCCGTTTGGTGTGACGAACGCCCCGGCTGTCTTTATGAGCTTGATGAATTGGGTGTTCCAACCCTATCTGGATCAGTTCGTCATCGTATTTATTGACGATATACTCATCTACTCCAGGAGCGAGGAAGAGCACGTGAAACACTTGAGGACGGTGCTTCAGATCCTCAGAGATCACCAATTATATGCCAAGCTCAGCAAGTGTGAGTTTTGGTTGAGTAGAGTAGTATTTCTGGGGCATGTCATATCCAGCAGTGGGATTTCTGTGGACCCCAGGAAGATTGAGGCTGTGATGGAGTGGGCTGCACCCACTTCTGTACCCGAGATTCGGAGTTTCCTTGGTTTGGCTGGCTATTATCGACGCTTCGTCGAAGGATTTTCTAAGATTGCTAAGCCACTGACTCAGTTGACTCAGAAAGGGGTACCGTTTCATTGGTCTGAGGTTTGCGAGCAGAGCCTCCAGGAACTGAAACACCGGTTGACCACGGCACCTGTTTTGGTAATTCCCTCAGAGAATAAGAGGTTTGTTCTGTATACTGACGCGTCACTTCAGGGCTTGGGATGTGTATTGATGCAAGATAAGCACGTAGTAGCTTATGCATCAAGGCAGTTGAAACCGCATGAGGCTAGGTACCCGGTCCACGATTTGGAGTTGGCGGCTATTATATTTGCCCTGAAGATTTGGAGGCATTATCTGTATGGTACCTCCTTCACCATTTATACAGATCATAAGAGCCTGAAATTCTTGTTTACTCAGGCGGAATTGAATATGCGTCAGAGGAGATGGATGGACCTACTTAAAGATTATGACTGTGAAATAGAGTACCATCCGGGGAAGGCCAATTTGACAGCAGACGCCTTGAGTCGGAAGGTGAGGAATACTGCTGAGGATGTCATGCATTTGTCGGCTATGATGACTTCTTGTTGCCATATGGGCTATGACTTCGATGTGGACGCATCACCGGTTTGGGTATCGACCTTATTAGCTGAGCCAGATATCTATGAGAATATCAGGAGAGCTCAGAGGACAGATGATGAGATTCAGAGATAGTCGTCATTAGCACTACAGGAGCAGCCATCAAAGTTCAGAGTGGCTGAGGATGGTTCCTTGAGACTCGGTAACCGATGGGTAGTTCCATATACGCCGGAGTTGCGTAGAGGAATCTTGGAACGGGCTCATAGTAGCCGATTTAGCATCCACCCAGGAGGAAGGAAAATGTATAAGGACTTATGTGATCAGTTCTGGTGGAAGCGGATGAAGCGTGATGTGATCGCTTTTGTCAAGAGATGTTTGATCTGCCAGCAAGTTAAGGCAGAGAGGCAGAGACCCGGTGGCGAGCTAAGGAGCTTAGAGATACCGGAGTGGAAGTGGGAACACATATCTATGGACTTTGTGACCCACCTGCCGAGGACTACTTCGGGCTGTGATGCCATTTGGGTGATCATTGACAGACTGACGAAGGTAGCTCACTTCATTCCATACTGTATGACGTACACATATTTGAGGATGGCTCAGTTGTATGTCCGGGACATAGTGAGACTACATGGGATTCCAGTATCTATTGTGTCAGACAGGGACCCACGGTTCACATCTCATTTCTGGGGAGGTCTTCAGTCAGCATTGGGTACTGAGGTGAGATTGAGTACGGCATATCATCCCCAGACGGATGGGCAGACTGAGCGTACTATTCAGACGCTTGAGGACATGCTGCGAGCTTGTGTATTGGAGTTTGATGCTTCATGGCAAGATTCCTTGCCCTTGGTAGAATTTTCATACAACAACAGCTATCAGGCGAGTATTCAGATGGCACCGTTTGAGGCTTTGTATGGTAGGCGTTGTAGGTCGCCATTATACTGGGATGACTTGACCAGTAAAGCTGTGGGAGGACCCGAATTGATTCGGGAGATGGAGGATAAGGTAAAGGTTATCCGACAGAAAATGAAGGCAGCCCAGGACAGGCAGGCAGCCTATGCGAATAAACGACGGAGACCGTTAGAGTTTCAGACGGGAGACAGGGTCTTTTTGAAGATTTCACCTTTTAGAGGTGTGGTTCGGTTTGGCATGCGTGGTAAACTGTCTCCGAGGTATGTGGGACCGTATGAGATTTTACAACGCATTGGTACCTTAGCTTACCATTTGGCACTACCACCGTCGTTGTCTGGTATTCACGACGTGTTTCATGTATCTATGCTACGGAAATATGAGCCGGATCCGTCGCATGTATTGCAGCCTTCCCAAATGCACTTAGATTCTGATGTGTCCTATGAAGAACGGCCAGTCAGGATTCTAGATAGGGCTGATCGCAGGCTCAGGAACAAAGTGATACCTATGGTAAAGGTACAGTGGGATCGCAGGGGTGTCGAAGAGGCCACGTGGGAGACGGAGCAGCATATGGTGCAGCACTACCCGGAATTATTCTCTGGTATGTGATTTATGTTTAGTTTTGATTTGGGTAAGTGCATACGATTTCGAGGGCGAAATCTTGTAAGTAGGGGAGTATTGTGATATCCCCGAAATAATTATATGCGATTTGGGCATGTTTATGTGATTTATGGTGATAAATGAATTATGTGTCGGCATTGTTTATCATATGAAATGCTTAGTCATGATAGGAATGATCCGGTAAAGCATTTCGGAGTGCATGTTATTCATGTGGGGAATTTGAGTGTTATGATAGTTTATTTGGTATGGGTTGTGTTTATTTGGGAAAGCATGATTTTAATGGAGACTTTGAATCCATTGTGGTAATATGCTTTTAAAATATCATGTAGAGGTATTTCATACATCATGCTTGTAATTTATCATACATTAAAAGTTTTGAAATTAACTAGCATGACAAAGAAGGCCACTTGCATTGCTTTACATCCCATCACCCCATCCCTCTCAGATTTTGTCTCTAAACCTCATCCATTCACTCCATTAGCTGCCATTTTCGTTTTTGAAACTGGAGTGGAAGAGAAGACTAGAAAAAGGAAGAGTTTTTGTGTTTTCTTGCCAAAAACTTGGAGCTCAAAGGGTAAGCTACCACCTTGGTTAAGTTTTGTTGAGTTTTGATTGGGTTTATAGCTTATTTATGGGGATTTAAGGGTGGATCTTGGTCCAACATCTTGTTATGTTTGGAAGTTGCATTTTTAAGGTTGTTTTATAGCTTTAAGTTGAGCATGGTGGTTGTTCTTGGTTGTGCTTGTGTATAGGTGAGGTTGGAAGCTCATTTAAGGAAATTTCTCGCGTGAACAGGGCATCTCGATCGATCGGAAAATGAGTCCGATCGATCGAGCAAGGCAGTGTCTGCCCAAGGCGAGGAATGAGCTTACCGATCGATCGAGATTTTGTCCCGATCGATTGGTGTGTGTAACCTCGATCGATCGAGATAAACTCTCGATCGATCGGCGGAGGCAGTACTTGGATGCCTGTTTTCCTTCACTTGGCGATCGATCGGGACTTGGGGCCGATCGATCGGAAGGCTTATAATTGTGAATTTTGGATTTTGGTTCTAAATGTTGATGTTTTGGTAATGGTTCATTAATTGGCTTCTAATATGGATTCATGTGATTGTGTAGAACCATCCCAGGTAGCCACACAACAAAGGAGATAAAGTTCCACAATATCTCCACTTTTGGAACCAAGGTACGTAGTGAGACGTACGAGCATCGGACGGTAAAATGTATTTATTACGCTTTGTATTGATTATGCACTATGGTTGTGCACATGGAATTGATTATACATTGTGGTTGCATATGGGGTAATGTTTATACATCATGGATTGTATACATGATTGGTCATGCATTTTGGTTGCATGTGTATATTGGATGCATTGTTGCATGTGATTGTGAGTCAGGAATTATATTCCAGTAATGAAGAATACTTACCGCTAGTGGCGTAGCGATGTGAATACTTGCCGCTGTCATACCGTAGCGATGAGAGAATATTTGCCGCTAATATGAAGCGAAGAACACGACCGCTGTCATATTTATAGCGAGGGATATTAGTGCCGCTGGTATTGTCTTAAGCGAGGGGTATTTCCGCTGTCATGATAACGCGATGGGTATTATGCCACTGATATAATAAGACTCGGGATTGAACACGGCATATATATGGGAATCGGTGCATGTCATGACATACATTGTTGGTAATATAATCTACTGATTATCATTTGGTACAGGGATAACCCAAGGGAGCATTTTAAATGTGTTACATACAGGAAGTGAATCACATTTATAATTATGCATTTGAATTGCTGTCATATCGTTGTGTATAGGATTTTATACATGCTCATGGTTTTGGGGTTGTTCCTGTAGGTACTTTTGGGCGGAAGGGCTAAGGCGAGTTGGTGCAGTGAGCTAGTGCGGAGTGCTCTTGTAGCAGGCACATTCTTTTGTATAGTATCTACTCTAGGAGTAGTGTAAAACTATAGGATTAACATTCATAGTTAAGAATGTAATTAATCCATTTTGGATCTTTATTTTGGCACTGTAATTTATTAGCTCAGAGCATCGACACAACCTTTATACTCTGTTTATGCATGGAAATTTTTAATTACGCCTTTAGTCCGCACTTAAGGAACTAGGGTCCTTACAACATATGTTATGGATTCTGTGAAATGTATTCCTCGATCGCCTAGAGACTGTGATGCTATTTTGAACATTATTGATATTCTTCCTAAGTCTGCAATTTTCTTTCATTTCAAGCGAACTTATCCTTATACAAATATGATTTTGTTGTTGTTTATCGATGATATGTTACGTACTGTGGCGAATGATTTTTAACTTTGGAAAGCTTTGCCGTTAATCAAAGTTCCTATATTGATAACTACCAAACGAGCTTAAGTTCGACATCTTTTGAAACCTTTTAGGAGAGACGTTGAAGATTGCCTCTAGCCTGGAAAGAAATAGGTGAAAAACCAGTTGACTGAACTTGATATACTACGAGAAATGAATGAAAAGATTCAGTTGTTGAGTTAGTGGATGATGGCTGCCCAGGATCGTCAAGCAAGTTATGCTTTTAAACGAAGACAACCAATAGAATTTCACTTAGGAGATCGTGAGGTTCTGTAAAAAATTCTCTGTTACAGACACTAAATCATTTGGCATGCGAGGCAAATTATCACCTTGTTGTGTTGACTGTATAAGATCCGAGATTGAATTGGAATCTTGCTTATAGATTCTCATTATCACCAGCTGTATCGATCACTCACGATGTATCCTCCTTCATGTTGCTCGTTGTGAATATATATTGAATCTATTACGCAATTCAACTTATGAGATTGGAATTGCTCATTCTTGTAGAACATATTATTTGCATTTTGGATCTTAAGGATATATATTTATTCCATTGTGTTAATATCTTGTTGTATATTCTGATCCATATGTTGTTTTCAGCACTGAGTTGGATTTATGTTGTGATTTCGAGGATGAAATATGTTTAAGTGGGGGAGAAGTGTAAGGCCCCGATATTTGATTAATATTAATTAAATATAATTTGGGAATTTATTAATAATTAATTTGAACTTAATTAATTAGATGTGAAATTTACAATATGAATGTCAACTGACAATTAATCGGAACATGCCATATTTTTGAAATGGTAAAATAAACTCCGATAATATTTTTAAAAGTAAATTATTAAAATGAAGAATTTAATTATGTGTTATAGTAGTGGATATAAATCCCAAGTATCAACTGCAAAATTTTATATCAATACATCGACGACACTTTGATGTATATAACTGAACTGGAATAAAATTATTGGTGTGTTGTATTTATACTTAACGCTACACACACTAAAACACATAAACTAACACACACACATCGGGCTTCAGACAAAAACCGTAGCTTTCTTTTCTCCCTGCTCCCATGCTCGCGTCTGACCCCTCAGCAGAAAAGTTCCACACCCGTCGTCATCTGACCACCTCACGGCGAGCACTACCAACCCTCACCTTATTCACTCACCGGCGCACGTCTCCATACCAAGTATTTGTCGTTCACGTTGCAGGAATTGATCAGATTTTGCCAAGAAGCGATGAGGCGCGAACAACTAGGGTTCTTGCATTTAAGGGGTGATTCCTTAAAGATTGGTTTAGGTAATCTTCCATTAGCCCTTAATCACTCTTTCCCTTCAATTTTTTGTGGCTTTTGGTTCGACATTAGCGTTGCATGTAAGGGGTTACCGATCGATTTTCAGAGTTAACCCATTTAAATCATGTTTAAGAGGATTGCATGTAATTTTCATAGTATGTTTGTTCAAAAGTGCTTCTTGTGTGATTGAGAATATTTCACAGCAATGAAATGAGAGTCGTTTGTTGGTGATATAACTCGTAAACTTGGAAATTGGGTATTTGTTAATGTTCAGTTTGTATATTATGTAGTCAATAAAGCTTTTGGATAAAAGAAATTTTGTAAACAATAAACCTGAACGTAAATTTAATTGAAATGCTAAACTAATACTCACATTATTTTACAGATTTAGTTAAGATGAGAATAAATGCATTTAAGATGTTCTGTTTAGGATTAAGTTAATAGAGTATAATGCATCTTGTTTGTCACTAAATTGCACATGAAAGCCTCACTACCTATTGTTAAATTAAACCATGTCATATTGAGATGAAATAATTTATTTATACTAGCTTTGTATGCTGAGAACATTATTGCATTACAAGAGTTGTTCTCAAGCTTGTTAATGTGAAGTCATATGTTCTTGAAGTAGGTTTCTAACTACAGGAAGTAAGAAATATAATTTAATGATTAACATCTAACATGGAATGTGTGTAGGATTTCCCATAAAGATTTGAAAATTAGTCAGATGGATTTTGATAGTGTTCATAGAACTGTAGTGGTGCAAAGTCTATAAATTTGATTAAAATATCTAGTATATTTTATAATCGCATCTGTGGGAGTAATATGATATGACATGATATGATTAATTAATGAAAGCTAAATTAGTCCAATTGAATTTAATTGCAGCACATAATTTTGTTGATTTTATTGAAAGACTTCGAGGGCAGAAGACCGAGAAATAAGGTATGTTGTGATCGATAACATACGACAGGTATATGTAATATTTGATATATGAATTGGAATTAACGTGAATTTCATGAAACTATTTGGCTATGAGATTTAAATTGAATTATGAGCATTCATAGAATCTTAATTTGCACATCGATGTATGAAAATAAATGTTTTGTTAACACACATCATTTTGATAAATATACATCGATATAAGATTCATGGGCATATCATATTGATCTATCAACTTCTTTGATATCCTTGATGATGACTGAGTTGATTACTCTGAGTGTTGGGGATGACGGGCACGGCGATGACAGGCAGTTTAGGTAGCAACTGTAGTCACGCGCAACACAGGATCATTCTCCTAGCGCAAAGTGTGTGCAATATCACCCTCTGCTCGAGCTTGATATTGATTGATGATACCTTTCTTTGGACTCCGATATTTTGGTATCTTGAGATTTCGATTCATTTTACATTACATGCATTGCATTACATTGCACTGCATTACATCATATACCACATTTTATAGATGCATGTTGTATTTACTTGATAGTTTAATATTGGGCTTTGGCTCACCCCCAAGGGGGGTGTTGTTATCTTTGTGTGTGGACAATGACAGATATTACAGGTAACCAGGATCCCAAAGAGGGAATACTCGTTGAAGTCTTACCTGAGGTTGTATCTTTGTCTTTTCCCAGTAGGATAGTTAGGTATACCAGGGTGTGTCCTCGATAGTTTAACTATGTAAATTAAGTTTAATTCAGTCCAGTCTTGAATATATTCAGCGTTTATTTACTAATGATTGTATTATGTAAATATTTTGAGTATGAAATGTGTGCTGGAGACTTATTGTGCATGCTATGGTATGATGTAAATATTTTTAGTACGGATTATGTGTTGGATGCCTATGATGCATGCTAGGTATTATGTATTTATTTGTTGCACTGGGATATTATTATTGCGCTTTTCATTTTTTTTGGCATGTCCCTCGTGTGGAAGGTCATGGCAAAATTTTAGAGCCACTTGTTGGCAGAATTTTTAAATAATCTTCCGCTATTTACAAATAATCATAATCGTTGTGTGATAATTAAACACGTGATTATGAACGAGTTCTCACAAGGACTCTTTATAATTCATTTAATTTATCAAATAAATTTTATCTACCTTTATCGATTTAATCTTTTATGCGACCTGTTAGGATCTTGTAATGTTGGCAAGACATAAAATCATATTTCATGTCACAAGCAATGAGTGATATCTAGCAACACATCATACCTACCCAAGTTACATGAATGTCAATGACTCGACATCTCCTATGACATGTGATAATATTTACCATGCAATTTAATCTCTTTTGTCCTAGATGTTTAGATCGAACATGAGGCATGGAATGCGTCACACTCGTATAGTTCAATCTTTTATTTCTTGATTCCTGAGTATACTAGATTTAACAAATGAGCCCGATATCACATATCGACTCACTCGAACATGGCCATGCATATTTTTTCTCACACGATCAATGACCCAAAGCATCACTCTCGTTATATGGAAGAGACAAATCGTATATTGATCACTCAGTGGTAGCGTTTATCGCGTACGCCCAATTTAAACCTCTCAAGTTAATAGCAGTAAATATGTAGTAGCGTGAGTAGGATCTATCCCACAGGGAAGTGAATACTTTTATGCTAACAAGTATCAGAATAGGGGATTTTCGAATTTCTTTAACTATAACTAAATTAAACAAAAGCAAACAATTAACTAGTTTATCAAGATTAAAAGCAATTCTTGGTTTTCGGTGAAATTTACCTTTGGAAAATATTCACTTGATCATCAAATTACTAAACATATGAATTCATTCAATTATTCATCAATTGAAAACTTAATTCTTTACTTACCTTAATCGTGGTCAAAAAGAAAACAGCATTCAATTCGACTCTTATCAAATCTTTAACCAAAACTACAGTCGTTAAGATTAAATCAATGATAGTTTCAAACCGAGTAGTTTGATGAATCTAATCAATAAAAACTACAGCCGTTAGAATTAATCACCCAATCGTTTTTCCTAAGAATTTAATAACACCAACAGTAGGTAATTATCAATCTTAGTTGCTTCTTAATTAGCATTAAAAATTGTATGTGATTACTAGGTGATCAATCTATCAATCAAACACAATACTCATAAGAACCATAATCTGAAAAACAAATTGAAATTGAATTGAAAATTCAACCATCAAATCAAAATTTTCACAAGTTTTTCTATTCCAAAGGCAAGTATCCCTCAACCAAGAATCATAGTGTTTAGCCTTGCATAAATAAATCTAAAACTAACAAAAATTGTATTAAAAACATCAAACAATCAATAGAAAAGAAAGTTACTAAAGAGAAGCACGATTCCGGCTTGTTGATTCCGTCTTCGTTCTTCGAGCGTCTTTACAAAATTTGAAAGAAAATTATTCTAAAAATTAAAAATTATGTTCTAAGGTCTGAAATTTTTTCCCGAAAGGACTAATTTCGAGTTATAATGAGGTAGGGAGGCTGATGGAGAAGGGTAGAGTCCATGTGGAAAAGAAATTAAGTCTCCACACTTTTCAAAACTCAGCTGGCGATCGATCTCCATAAGGTAGCGATCGATAGCTAGCTTATTTTTTTCGGCGAAATTCCTTAGGCGATCGATCGCCACTTTTCTCGCGATCGATCGCTTGGCTCCAGTGGGTTTTGGCGATCGATCGCCTCATCCTTGCGATCGATCGCTGCAACGTGAATTTTGTTGCTCAACTTTCTGTCCATAGGCGATCGATTGCCTCCTTCATGCGGTCGATCACTTCAAATAAAATTACATTTTAGCCTTTTTCTTGATCTACATTGAGTCCTTATTAACTCCAAAGCTTTTCTTGACCTTTATTCGCCTTAGTTAGCTAGATTTCTTCGATTGCACCTACAGTTACACAAATATACGATTAGGTAGCATATGTATCAAATTATCAATCAAAACATACCAAATCGTAAACAATTAAACGCAATAGATGTGTCTATTTCTAGTCACATCACTCAGCATCCCTCTACAAAATTCGTAGTATATCCAATGATTTTCTTTATAGTTCATTCTATTATAAATAACGTTTGACAATATAAAGATATATAACTCCTTATGAGATTGGAATTGCTCATTCTTGTAGAACATCTTGTTTGCATTTTGGATCGTAACGATATATACTTATTCCATTGTGTTCAATATATCATGTTGTGTATTCCGATCCATATGTTATATTCAACACTGAGTTGGATTTATGTTATGATTTCGAGGACGAAATCTGTTTAAGTGGGGGAGAAGTGTAAGGCCCCGATATTTGATTAATATTAATTAAATATAATTTGGGAATTTATTAATAATTAATTTGAAATTAATTAATTAGATGTGAAATTTACAATATGAATGTCAACTGACTATTTAATCGGAACATGCCATATTTTTGAAATGGTAAAATAAACTCCGATAATTTTTTTAAAATAAATTATTAAAATGAAGAATTTAATTGTGTGTTATAGTAGTGGATATAAATCCCAAGTATCAACTGCAAAATTTTATATCAATACATCGACGACACTCTGTGTACATAACTGGACTGGAATAAAATTATTGGTGTGTTGTATTTATACTTAATGCTACACACACTAAACACATAAACTCACACACACACATCGGGCTTCAGACAAAAGCCGTAGCTTTCTTTCTCCCTGCTCCCACCCTCCCGTCTGACCCCTCACCAGAAAAGCTCCGCACCCGTCGTCATCCGACCACCTCATGGCGAGCTCTACCAACCCTCACCTTCTTCACTCGCAGGGGCACGTATCCATACCAAGTATTTGTCGTTCACGTTGCAGAAATCGATAGGATTTTACCAAGAAGCGATGAGGCGCGAACAACTAGGGTTCTTGCATACGATTGGTTTAAGTAATCTTCCATAAAAGAACTTTTGCAAACAATAAACATGAACGTAAATTTAATTGAAAGGCTAAACTAATACTCACATTATTTTACAGATTAAGTTAAGATGAGAATAAATGCATTTAAGATGTTCTATTGATTATGTAGGATTATGTTAATAGAGTATAATGCAGCTTGTTTGTCACTAAATTGCACATGGAAGCCTTACTACCTATTGTTCAATTAAACCATGTCATATTGAGATGAAATAATTTCTTTATACTAGCTTTGTATGGTGAGAACAATATTTCATTACAAGAGTTGTTCTCAAGCTTGTTAATGTTAAGTCATATGTTCTTGAAGTAGGTTTCTAACTACAGGAAGTAAGAAATGTAAGTAATCCAACAAGCTTGGAACGCAGCGGAATAATAAAATTTTGGATTACTATAACCGCGGATCTATACATAGGTTATCATATCGGATAAAGGATTACAAAAGTCTCACCCTTGTAGCGTGTTTGAGCAGATTCCACGAAGCAGCACCACGTCCAACGCCTCCTTCGAGTCACTAGCAAAACTTATCAAGTTTTGCCTCAACGGTATCCACACGATCAAATCGGGTGAAGGGATAGTCTAAGAACAAGTTGCTAGACTTGTTCTTAAACCGGAACAAGAAGCTCACTCGATTCACAATCGAATAATCGCCGGAATTCACTAAATCTCTCTTCGGCTATCAAGCAAAACCGAGAGCAACTTAGGAAGAGGCGGCCGTGAGCTTACAAAGTGTAGGTTGGAATGATATGGATTGTCTCATACAATTAATTATACCATGTAATTAAAAGGGCTTAATTAAGTTCAAGACTTTCTTAAAGTCTTATGGGCCCAAACCCATGATTTAATTAAAACATTTTAATCACTTACTTAAGACTCTTTTTAATTAATTAATTCATCCAATGAATTTAATTTCCCTTCTCGATTTAATCTTTTGTGCGACCTGATAGGTTCTTGTAATATTGGCAGTGACATAAATCTCATTTTACGTTACAAGCAAAGAGCGGTGTCTAGCAACACATCAAGGCTACCCAAATTACAAGAATGTCAATGACTCGACATAACCTAGGAACTTGTGATAATATTTACCATGTAACTTAATCCCTTTGTCCTTTGTGTTTAGATTGAACACGAGTCATGGAATAGTCATACTCGTATATTCAATCTTTATTTCTTGATCCCCAAGTAGAACTAGAATAAACAAATAAGCTCGATATCTCATATCGTAGTGTATCCAATAGTCGCCTTTACAGTTTACCCTGTTACGGGTAACGTTTGACAATATCAAGATACATAACTCCTTATGTTGGGATCTCTGATGATCACAAGTCGTAAGGATTACATACATTATTATCACTATGAGAATTACTTATGACACTCATATAACTATCCATGTAGCATTCTCATGGTGGGTCTGTCCAGTACATCGTTCTCTAACATGTACCCATGTGTTGATTTGATATCTCATATCAATGAACAATTCATCAATCAACACATACTAGTCTCTACGTATTATCATTATCCCTATTCATGATAATACTTGACTAGGGACATCTTTAAGAATAATACAATATTATTCTAAGGACATTAACATATATATTAATTCACATTGCATAGTTAAACGAATAATATATAATAATGAATTGCCATTCATAAAATCATAAACATTGTATGTCAAAACAATCATCTAATGACTTGTCTTAGGGCATATCCCAACAAATCTCCCACTTGCACTAAGACCACTCAGACATAAACCTAATGCCTAGAGATCTAGGATGACGATCACGCTTCTGCTGTGACAGTGGCTTCGTCAATGGGTCAGATACGTCATCATATGTTGGTACTTTGCATATCCATTTAGGCAAAACATATATCCTGATTGAGATCGAAAATCATCTTGGTTGGTTTGGAAGCTTGCATCAGTGTAACCCATTACATTGAGCTCTTCCTCACCTCCATAAATCAAGAATGTATCCTTAGTTCTTCTCAAGTACTTCAGGATATTCTTGACAGCAATCCAGTGACCTTCACCTGGATCAACTTGATATCTGCTCGTCATGCTCAAAGCATACTATACATCGGGACGAGTACATATCATGGCATACATGATAGATCCAATAGCTGACGCATATGGAATCTTCCTCATGCGTTGTCTCTCATCTAGTGTTGAAGGACACTGTTCTTTCGAGAGATATATACCATGTGTCATAGGCACGAATCCTTTCTTTGATTCTTGCATGCTAAACCTTTTAAGCACTTTGTCTATGTATGTACTTTGACTTAGGCCAAGAAGCCTTCTCGATCTATCTCTATAGATCTTGATTCCTAATACATAGGTGGCTTCTCCCAAGTCTTTCATCGAAAAGCAGTTCCCTAGCCAAATCTTTACAGATTGTGAGGCAGGGATATCATTCCCAATGAGAAGTATGTCATCTACATACAACACTAGGAGAATGATTATGCTCCCACTGACCTTCTTGTAGACACAAGGTTCATCTACGTTTTTGATAAAACCAAACTCTTTGATTGCATCATCAAAACGAAGATTCCAACTCCGAGAAGCTTGCTTCAATCCATAAATGAATCGTTGTAGCTTGCATATCTTTCCAGCATCCTTTGGATCGACAAAACCCTCGGGCTGTGTCATGTACACATCCTCGAGCAGATTTCCATTAAGGAAAGCTGTTTTGACATCCATCTGCCAGGTTTCATAATCATGAAATGCAGCTATTGCAAGTAAGATCCTTATGGATTTAACCATGGCCACTGGTGAAAAGGTTTCATCATAGTCAATACCATGAATTTGTTTGAATCCTTTTGCAACCAGCCGACCTTTATAGGTTTGTAATTACCATCCATATCGGTCTTTTTCTTGAAAATCCATTTGCACCCTATGGGTCGTACCCCTTCAGGTGGATCAACCAAAGTCCATACTTGGTTTGCATACATGGATTCCATCTCAGATTTCATGGCCTCTTGCCATTTCTCAGAATCAGTGCCCATTATAGCTTGTTGATAAGATGACGGCTCATCCTCATCAATAAGTAGTAAGTCACCTTGTTGAGTCACAAGAAATCCATATCTCTGTGGCTCCCGGTGTTTTCTTACAGACCTACGCTGGGCTTGTGTCTCTTGAGCAGGTACTTCTTCCACAACAGCTTGCGGTGCCTGCTCTGTTTCCATCTCAATCTCAGGTTCAGTGTTTTCTTGTGGTTGAACTTCACTAAGTTCTATTTTTCTCCCACTGGTTTTTCTAGAAATAAATTCTCTTTCAAGAAATACACCAGTCCGAGCAACAACTACTTTGTTCTCGGTGGGATAATAGAAATAGTATCCTTTCGTTTCCTTAGGATACCCCACAAATAAACACTTATCAGATTTGGGTCCAAGTTTGTTAGTGGCGTGACGTCTAACGAAAGCCTCACAACCCAAAATCTTCATAAAAGACATACTAGGACGCTTCCCAGTCCATATCACATATGGTGTCTTTTCCACTGATTTAAATGGAACACGGTTAAGTAAGAAAATCGCTGTTTCTAGAGCGTGTCCCCAAAACGATATCGGAAGATCTGCATGACTCATCATTGATCTAACCATGTCTAACAAGGTTCGATTTCTCCTTTCGGATACACCATTCCATTGTGGAGTATACGGAGGAGTGAGTTGTGGGACTATCCCACACTCCTTTAGATAGTCATGAAACTCTTGGCTTAAGTATTCACCTCCTCGATCTGATCGAAGGATTTTGATACTTTTGCCAAGTTGGTTTTGTACTTCATTCTTGAAATCTTTGAACTTTTCAAAGGTCTCATGCTTATGTCTCATTAGGTACACATACCCATATCTGCTGAGGTCATCAGTAAATGTAACGAAGTATTGAAAACCACCTCTAGCTTGTGTACTTATTGGTCCACATACATCACTATGTATTAGTCCCAATAAAACATTTGCCATTTCAACATGTCCCTTGAAAGGGGCTTTAGTCATCTTGCCCATTAAACAAGATTCGCATGTTTCATATGATTCAAAATCAAATGAATCTAATACTCCATCCTTATGAAGTTTAGATATGCGGTTCTCGTTTATGTGGCCCAAGCGACAATGCCAGAGATAAGTCGGATTACAATCATTATTTTTATTCCTTTTAGTATTTATGTTATAGATAGGCATATCAAGATTTAATAAATAAAGACCATTCACCATTTGTGCACTAGCATAAAACATATCATTTAAATAAATAGAACAACAGTTGTCCTTTATCATAAAATAAAACCCACACTTGTCTAAACAAGAAATAGAAATTATGTTTTTGGTAATGGATGACACAAAACAACAGTCTTTTAAAATCAACGATAAACCAGAAGGCAAAGATAAATAATAATCTCCTATAGCTAATGCAGCAACTCTTGCTCCATTTCCAACTCGGAGATCAACTTCGCCTTTCGCCAACAATCTACTCTTTTTGAGGTCCTGCACATTTACACAAATGTGAGATCCACATCCAGTATCTAATACCCATGATGAAGAAGTAGATAAATTGACTTCTATAACAAAAATACCTGAAGTGGAAGTCACACTTCCTTTCTTTAGATCCTCCAGATATACTTTGCAGTTTCTTTTCCAATGGCCGGTCTCACCGCAATGGAAACAGTTCCCTTCCTTCGCTATCCCTCCCTTTGGTTTCAGTGCAGATGACTTTGGCTTAGATTTAACAAAGACCTTCTTGTTCTTCTTGAAGCTCTTAGCTTTAGTCTTTCATTTGCTCTTATTCACAATAAGAACATTTGTAGGTTTAGACTTCTTGCTATTTGCTTCAAAAGTTCTAAGCATGCCAAGTAACTGTGGTAGTGTCTTCTCAATTTCAATCATATTGTAATTTAAGACAAATTGACTGAAGCTTTCAGGCAACGATTGCAAGATCATGTTAGTGGCCAACTCTTGGTCCAAAGGAAAACCCAGCTTCTCCAGATTCTCAATATACCCAATCATCTTGAGTACATGAGTACCAACCAGACTTCCTTCCACCATTCTACACTGGAATAACGCCTTAGAGACGTCATACCTCTCTTGTCTTGCTTGTTGTTGGTACAGTTGCTTAAGGTGCTCGATCATATCAAACGCCTTCATTTCCTCATGTTGCTTCTGAAGCTCGGAGTTCATGGTGGCAAGCATAAGGCACCCAACATCAAGTGCGTCACTTTGATGCTTCTTGTAAGCATCTTTATAGGCTCTTGTAGCCGTTAGGGGAGGTTCCTCAGCAGGTAAGGGTTCCTCTAGGACATATTGTTTCTTTTCTTGTTTGAGGACTATCCTCAAGTTCCTATGCCAGTCTAGGAATTTGTCCCATTTAATTTGTCCTTCTCAAGGACCGATCGCAGTGATAAAGTGCTTGTTACGTTGTTAGTTGCCATGGATATCTACAATATAAATATGCAAAATAAGTTTATGATTTAATCATTTAACATGGTCTTATATTAAATGATACTCCCACTATTTTGTTTAAAAAATATCAACCCTCGAAACCTTTAGTGGGCCAAGATCCATATTTCGCCTAATCTTGAGTTAGCTTTGGCTAATCGCCCAAGACTCGGTTATTTAGGTAGACAACACTTTGTCAATTACATCACATATAATTCTTGGATAGTTGGACGAACAACACTTTGTTCAATTCATCAAATGAATTATTATCCAACCCATGCCTCTAGGTTCCCAATCCTATTGAGATAACCTAGTTAAGTCGTACCCAATTTAAAGTATAACGGATATCACTTTTATCCTTTTGCGCCTTACTAAGATTGCCACGTTGCTTTTCTTTGGCAAACCCACACATGTACAATCGAAGTTTTTGACGAGTACTTTTAATTTTGAAAGGCATCTAAAACTTAATATTTTAGAGGGATTTATTGATCTCATGATTAGTTTGATAATTTAAAATATGTCCACTACATATAGTTGTATACATATCTACATATATGTGTAATACAATTATCAATCTAAAACATAAGATAAATCATGCATCAACATACATAATTAAACGTGACATGGTTATAGCCCTGTGATGTCCAGATTATTATTAATCATTTGTTGGACTAAATATGATTTGAATTTTATTGATAATTAATTTTAGAATTAATTAGAAGTGGAATTGACCAAGTGAAGGTCAACTGTCAAATTAATCGGATCCTAAAATATTTTGAGATTGTAAAATATACTCCGATAATATTTTAGAGGTAAGTTAATTAAAATGAAGAATTTAAGTTTTGGGTTTTTGGGGTGTGTATAAATCCCAATCGTTGTCTGAAAATAAATTATCAGTGCACCGGTGACACTTCGATGTACAAAACCGGGCAAGGATACAAAAAAATAAATATGTTTGTTGGGCATTTTCGGACACACATTAAAAGGTGTGAAATCACGCACTGAAAAATCCGAACCCCCTCTTTTCTTCTCTGCAATCGCGCTCGTCCGACCCCTCGCCACTAAACCGCCGCGCACGCCGCCGTCCGAGCTCCTTCCGGCGCGTCCGACCCGCCGCCGTCTTCGTCTCTCCCAGGCGCTTCTTTCCATACCAAGATCGTGAAGTTTCGTCGCCGATCACGTCCGGATCTTGCAAGGAAGCGCGCGGACAAAAATCGTGAATTCGTCCGATTTGGAGCGATTTTCTTCCGATTGTTTTGTGGGTAATCCTCGTCGTCCCTTAGTCGTTATTCCCCTGAAATCCCATGAATTTTTGATGAGCTTTGGTTCGATTTTGCTGGCATTTTTGGAAGAGTTGTTCGAGTGTGTGCTAGTGTATGCGGCAGTGTGTGTGCGTGTGTGTGTTTCTGCGTGTGGGTGTGTGTCCAGCATGTGTTTGTGTGTGTAAATGGTATGTATGTATGTATTCCTTCATGTGTTGAAGTATTGTGATTGGGAATGGGATAGCATGGGGAATGTTTTGATTGTTGGAAGTTGGTGGGGGCTCACTTTATTGAATGGTTAATCGTTGAAAATAAATTGCGGAATAAGTCTTGACTTAGTATTATTATTGGTTAAAAGATGAAGATTAAAATCATGCCTGTAATGTGTTTGTTAATAGGCTTAAATGAGATTCAAGTATGGGTCTAAGTCTTGTTAGTGGGTGAAAATGACTAACTTTTATGGCTTGTAGCCATTGTGATATTTGGTAGATGTTGGGCTATGGTATGGGATGTGTTCAATTGGAAGCATGTGTAGTGTGAAAATAAGTGGGTTAGATGCATGCTAGTATGTATTATAACATGGAATAGTGCTATAGTGATATTTATGCTCAATTGGATAGCATAGCATGTGTTATTGATTTATGTCACCTTGTTGAGTCACTAATTTTATAGTGAGTTCTAAATCAAGAATTTGGAATCCAATGCATCTTTAATTTGTTAAAGTTGAATTTCTTCAAATAAATGACTTTATGTTGGGATTAAAGGAATTGGATTAAAGGGGTAGAATCTCTTATCTACATGGATCCCTTCTTTCGCGTCTTGGTTTGAATCACCTCGGTGTGTGTTTGATTAATTGTGGAACATGTTAATTGTCTTACTTGGATTGTTTTAGTTAGACACTAGTTGGATATTATTATGCATACACCCTTGCACTTTCTTCCCTCTGTTGAACTTGCGTGTCTAGTGAACTACTATGTGAGTTTGGCGTGATCTTGCACGTATGGGTGTATGTATCCTGCATCATGTGTGTGATGTAGCGGATGATGGGAGAAAATGGGGTGTTGCATTACCAATGTAATATCATGATTCATGTGAGGATGAGTGCATCCAAAGTATTGATTATGATTTGATTCATAATATTGAGTTATTGATTTGTGATATAGAAATGAAAGTAAGATCTATTTGATGGATGTTCATTGCTCGGATTATGAGCTAATATTGAATTGATATTCGATATAGACTCTACAGGAGACTTCGGACGTTGCTGAGAGCTTGTTCATGTTGTCTACTATAAGGTACGTGGTGACGTACGAGCAGGTATATCTAGTATCTATACATTCATGTATACATGCAATTTTGAATATGATGATTCAGGTAAGTGTTTGACTTTAATAATTGAGCTCCATATACGAGTCATGGGGGACACGTAGTGGTACGTGATCCAATGTTACTTGTTGAGTAGTGATGCCGTGGTCATGAGCGATATGAGAAAGTATCGAGAATGAGATGGTGGGATAACCAGGGTTACATTGGGATAACCAGGTTCACATTGATGTTGAACTATTTATGTTTGAGCATAAATAGTATATTGTCATTGTATTGAATTCATAAGTGTTGTTGAGTATTACATTTTCAGTGACAATACTAAATTTGACATTATGAAGTGCGTGAGTTTGAAACAGGAACAGTGTGTGGAAGCCATACAAATTCGGAATTGTACAGGGAGTATACTTTATAAGTTTTGCATAATTTAAATTATTGCATTATGATTTTGTATGTTGATTTGTGATTGAATATTGAGTGGGAGTGTGCTCACCCTGTGTGGGGGCTGTTTCTGTTGAAACAGGTACAACAGGTACGATGCTGTTTTGGAGTACTAGGCTCGAACCTTGTTGGATGATGCTTTCAGAAGAATAGTATGTGATTGAGCCGATATACAAGGTTGAACGGTTGGTATTTATACTAATTATGCATCCGGATGTGTATCCGTTATTCGTTGCTCTTCTGTGAGTACTTGTATGTGTATATGGACTGTATAAGGGTGTTGAAACCCACTTTTGTTGTCTTATTAGTGTGGTGTCTTCCCTGGCCGGGAATTTACTTGTGTTTCTATATTCTGTTTAATATTGCGTTGTCCCTGGTCGGGAATTATATTATGTGATGAGTTTTTATTTCCGGATAGCTCAGTTTGTGGGGAGACTCTGCCCAAATTTTTATAAAAACCCACAATGCAAAAGTGGTATAATGGGGATGGTATTGGGTGAAACCCCTGAGTCTATTTGTTGGTAGAGATGAACATATAATGTTGAGCATTTGTTTGTGTCTTGGAATTATGGGAAACAAGTAATGATTCGTTTTAAAGAATGAAAAGAAAATGAAAAATTTATACACATACGACGTCATAAATGAACTAATGACGAGTTTAAGTGTTGGGGCCTTACAAGCCCCTACTAACGATTTTCTCAAGCCAATGAGAAAATCCTAAGAGTCAACCTAAGGTAACTTCACAAGCACCTTCCTTTGGCTCCAATTTGTGAATGGCCTCCTCATCCCGGCACGATGCTCCATCTTCATTGATCACCATCAACAAAATAAACTACACTATTTACAAGATATAGAATTCCTCGATTCACATTCGAGGGGAACATAGGGAGGGATTACATTTAGAATAAAACAGAGAAGGCACGACTCGCAGGTCGTATTCTAAATTACAAACATCCACAAATCGTATCTAATAGGTCAAAAGGGCTATAACCATGCACCATGCTCATACAACACATAAAACATGCTTTAACTTTTAATTAATTAAATTCTAAACATTTTAAAATTTAATTCTAATTAAAACTTTAAAATAATTTTTGAAAAATTATCGTACGCTCGGGACATCACATGTCACAAACTTAATGCGACTTAGCTACGAACCACCATGGTTCGAACCAACCACACACCATGGCTGGACCAATTATGGGCCTAGGGTTCGAAACCCTAGCCCACGACATGGTCCGAGCCGATGGCTTGGGTGCGGCGCCGCTAGGGTTCCAAACCCTAGCCGCCTTGCACCATGTTGATTTCTATCGAGCCAACTTGTTCGAAACGCCGGAATTCATGAGCCACGAGCCACGGTCCAACCATGCACAGTTCATGACGGTGGCGGCTTAACCATCTCGAGCCAAGGGTTCGAAAAACCCTAGCCCTCATGTGGTGTAGCCGTCGACCCTCATAATTCTGTGGACCATGATCGAACCAACTTGCACCTTCTCAATACTTTATCGAGCTAATAGAGTTCAAAACCCTAGATAGTGCGACGGCTCGGCCCATGCTCGAGCCATGGGTTTGAAACCTAGCTCCTAAGCGGCGGCCGAGAGTTGTGGTGACTAGGGTTCGAAACCCTAGCCCTTTGGCGGCGGCGCGGCCCCATGCATGAGCCAAGGGTCCGAACCCTAGCTCACTAGCGGTGGCCGAGGGTCAAGTCATGAAGTGGTCGAACCACCTTGAGCCAACACCTCGATTTTACGCTTTCATGTATCGTATACAATTATTCGCCAATTATATCAAATACAATTTTACGATGATTTTCACAAACTCGATATTAACATATCATATATGTTCATACAGTTTTAAATAGCATGCAATATTAGTTCTAATATGATTAACACAATTTAATCACATAAATCCGATATGAGCCTTGTACACGGCTCTGATACCACTGTAAGTAATCCAACAAGCATGGAACGCAGCGGAATAATAAAATTTTGGATTACTATAACCGCGGATCTATACATAGGTTATCATATCGGATAAAGGATTACAAAAGTCTCACCATTGTAGCGTGTTTGAGCAGAATCCACGAAGCAGCACCACGTCCAACGCCTCCTTCGAGTCACTAGCAAAACTTATCAAGTTTTGCCTCAACGGTATCCACACGATCAAATCGGGTGAAGGGATAGTCTAAGGACAAGTTGCTAGACTTGTTCTTAAACTGGAACAAGAAGCTCACTCGATTCACAATCGAATAATCGCCGGAATTCACTGAAGCTCTCTTCGGCTATCAAGCAAAACCGAGAGCAACTTAGGAAGAGGCGGCCGTGAGCTTACAAAGTGTAGGTTGGAATGATATGAATTGTCTCATGCAATTAATTATACCATGTAATTAAAAGGGCTTAATTAAGTTCAAGACTTTCTTAAAGTCTTATGGGCCCAAACCCATGATTTAATTAAAACCTTTTAATCACTTAATTAAGACTTCTTAATTAATTAATTCATCCACTGAATTTAATTTCCTTTCTCGATTTAATCTTTTGTGCGACCTGATAGGTTCTTGTAATGTTGGCAGTGACATAAAATCTCATTTTACGTTACAAGCAAAGAGCGGTGTCTAGCAACACATCAAGGCAACCCAAATTACAAGAATGTCAATGACTCGACATAACCTAGGAACTTGTGATAATATTTACCATGTAACTTAATCCCTTTGTCCTTTGTGTTTAGATTGAACACGAGTCATGGAATAGTCATACTCGTATATTCAATCTTTATTTCTTGATCCCCAAGTAGAACTAGAATAAACGAATAAGCTCGATATCTCATATCGACTCATTCGAGCATGGCCATGCATTTTAGTTCTCACTTGATCAAGGGCCAAACACATCTCCTTTTATATAGGAGGGACAAATCCTATCTCGATCAGTCAACATCCCTCTACATAATTCGTAGTGTATCCAATAGCCGCCTTTATAGTTTACCCTGTTACGGGTAACGTTTGACAATATCAAGATACATAACTCCTTATGTTGGGATCTCTGATGATCACAAGTAGGATTACATACATTATTATCACTATGAGAATTGCTTATGACACTCATATAACTATCCATGTAGCATTCTCATGGTGGGTCTGTCCAGTACATCGTTCTCTAACATGTACCCATGTGTTGATTTGATATCTCATATCAATGAACAATTCATCAATCAACACATACTAGTCTCTACGTATTATCATTATCCCTATTCATGATAATACTTGACTAGGGACATCTTTAAGAATAATACAATATTATTCTAAGGACATTAACATATATATTAATTCACATTGCACAGTTAAACGAATAATATATAATAATGAATCGCCATTCATAAAATCATAAACATTGTATGTCAAAACAATCATCTAATGACTTGTCTTAGGGCATATCCCAACAAGAAATATAATTTAACGAGTAACATCTAACATGGAATGTGTGTGTAGGATTTCACTTAAAGATTTAAAAATTAGTCAGGTTGGTTTTGATAGTGTTCATAGAATTGTAGTGGTGCAAGTTCTATAAATTTTGATTAGAATATCAAGTATATTTTATAATCGCATCAGTTGAGGTAATATGATATGAGATAAAATGGATTAATTATTGAAAGCTAAATTAGGCCAATTGAATTTAATTGCAGCACATAATTTTGTTGATTTTATTGAAAGACTTCGAGGGCAGAAGACCGAGAAATAAGGTATGTTGCGATCGGTAACATTCGACAGGTATCTGTATTATTTGATATATGAATTGCTGAACTTACGTGAATTTTGTGAAACTACATGGCTATGTGATTTTAATTGAATTATGAGCATTCATAGCATCTTAATTGGCACATCGATGTATGAAAATAAATGTTTTGTTAACACACATCATTTTGATAAATATACATCGATATATGATTCATGGGCATATCATATTGATCTATCAACTTCTTTGATATCCTTGATGATGACTGGGTTGATTACTCTGAGTGTCGGGGATGACGGGTAAGGCGATGACAGGCAGTTTAGGTAGCAACTGTAGTCACGCACGTTGCTACCGTACCTAGACACGAGGGATGACGAGCACAACACAGGGTGATTCTCCTAGCGCAAAGTGTGTGTGCTGTCACCCTCTGCTCGAGCTTGATATTGATTGATGATACATTTCTTTGGACTCCGATGTTTTGGTATCTTGAGATTTCGATTCATTGTACATAATATGCATTGCATTACATTGCACTGTATTACATCATATACCACATTTTATAGATGCATGATGTATTTACTTTATAATTTCAGATTGGGCTTTGGCTCACCCCCAAGGGGGCTGTTGTTGTCTTTGTGGGTGGACAATGACAGATATTACAGGTAACCATAATCCCAAAGAGGAAATACTCGTTGAAGTCTTACATGAGATTGTATCTTTGGCTTTTTCCCAATCGTAGGATAGTTAGGTATACCAGGGTGTGTCCTCGATAGTTTAACTATGTAAATTAAGTATAATTCAGTTCAGTCTTGAATATTTATTAATATTCAGTGTTTACTTACGGATGGTAGTATTATGTAAATATTTTGAGTATGAAATGTGTGCTGGAGACTTATTGTGCAAGCTATGGTATTATGTAAATATTTTTAGTACAGATTATGTGTTGGATGCCTATGATGCATGCTATGGTATTTTGTATTTACTTGCTGCACTGTGATTTTATAGTGCTGGAATTGAAGGAGTATGCTGATATGCCATTGATCCTAGAAACGCCATTCCTAGCAACGGGAAGAGCGCTGATTGATGTTCAAGAGGGGAAGTTGATGTTCCGTATAGGGTGGATCAAATCACTTTCAACATGTTTCAAACTTTGACACAATCATACAACAAGCACATGTGTTCTAAAGTTAATGTGATCGATACTCTTCCTTTCATATGATGCTAGGTGATTGCAAGGAGAAGTTGGAAGAAAAACTTGGGAACAAAGTGGATGAGACCAATGACAAGAAGAAGGAGAAGAAAGTGATGATTACATCACAATCAAATGCCCATCAAAGAGGAGGTAAATTATTTGAGGGAGACTTGGTTTTAATGAACAAAGAAAAGATGCGACTATTTCCATGGAAGTCGGACTCACCATGGGCTGGACCTTTCAAAGTGGTTGAGGTTCTACCATGCGACACTATCAATTTTAGAGATGACAACGGGGCACTGTTCATGGTAAAAGAGAAGTGGTTACGAAACTACCATGTGGATGAGGGAAAATCGTCCCCCACTGCCCCTGCGGCACTTGAGCTTAAATGGTAAAAGTTCAGCTCGAGACTATAAATCAAGAACTCTTTCTTATTCCTTATCTGTTTTTGAATTATGTTTTGGTTTGCTTTTTTGCTTTTGATTTTGATTTTGGTAAGCAACTCCATGTGTGCTGTCATGTTTTCCCACAATATGCCCCACTAGCTGACGAGGATTTGGATGATGATCGCTCACGGTCATCGTCACATGTAGTGCTTTGTCTTATTTTCCATGATTATTACATTGAGGACAATGCAGGAACTAAGTTTGTGGGTGCATTATTATGTCATGCTTTTTCTTTGGAATTGTATCGTTCTTTGAGCACCAACAAAATTTTTTCTTGAAAATGAGTTCAATTAGTGAGAAAAGAATGAATCATAGTCTTGTCTCTATTCCATGATGATATTAATCTCACTATGCATGTCAATTTGAGTTTTGATGATTGTAAGACTTGTTTGTGAATATCTTGACTTGAGTTAGCATGTCAAAGATGATGAATATTTTGAGCACCTTTGAGTCATAATCTTGTGAATTGCATTTGGAGTAGTAAAAATCTTTGTGAACTTGATGAATTATTTTTGAGCATCTTAGAGTACCTTAGAACCTATTTTATGATGACACTTCAAGGCGAAATTTTATAGTCATGAACTTGATTTGGAGATGATCTAGACGATCTTTGGATGTTTGAGTCTTTCAAGCTTACCATGTATACATCAATCCCTAGTGTCCACTTTTGACCTTAATTGAAAAAGAATGGTGTATGTTTAATATACTATTAGCCCCCATTCAACATTTCCTTTGGCAAACTCATTATACCCACCTTTATGAACCAAAACTGAAAATATTTATCCTTACCTAAAGGGATTATAATGAATCTCATTAGATGCACATGAATTGCTATATTTGATGAGCTTATTGTTGAACAAAAATTATGAATGAGAAAAGAAAAGAATATACAGAACCTTGAGAAAAAAAGTATCTAAATAAGACTCAAAGTGGCCAAGGCTATAAAAGAAAAAGAAGAGAAGCTCAAATTTGTGCTAAATTATTAACATTACATGATTATACTCTATTCTTTATGCTATCCTATCTTTTCTTTGAATCAAAGACCTAGGCCTAACATTACAAGCTTAAAAGACCTTTTGATCCAAGTCTAGGGAGTGACTATATTAGTGGAGAAGTCGTTTGAAATAGAACTATGGGGTGCTCAACGATAATCTTAACTTTCAGTGACTAGCATGATTTGGTCTATGAAAATTACCTGAAATTTAAAAGTGACAATAGCACACGAACGTTCTGATTTGGAGACATGTTGCTTGATCTAGGAGAAAACACTATTTGTTAAATTTTCTGATTGACTCTTGTTTGTCTGTAAGTGAGATGTCTGAGCTACATGATTGACTGCAAATTGGTTCATTTGAATCTTCAATATTGAACTCTACTTTTTGATCTTATTTCTTGCTCGAGATTATCAAGTTTAAGTTTGGGGGAGTTGATATGTGTGATTTTTACACTTATTTTACTATGATTTTATTGTGGTTTTTGTAGTGATTCCTGGATGATATTACGCTTTTTTAGTATATATTTGTATTTTCAAAAGTTGAATTTTGAAAAGGACCAAATCGAGCGAACACGTCGAAGAAAGGATGAAAATCTCAAAAGTTGAATTTTAAGAGTGGCGATCGATCGGCATTTTTCCACGACCGATCGCGTCCGTCCAGAAACTTTTGGCGATCGATCGCCAATATGTCCCGATTGATCGCGGAGTTGAAGACTTTGAAAAAAAAATGGCAGAATGTTCTGGCGATCGATCGGCAGGATGTCGCGATCGATCGCCAGACGCGAAAAAATCGAGATTTTGTTTCCTTGTTAGATATTTTGTGTC
Source organism: Haberlea rhodopensis (assembly GCA_907163345.1). Classification (NCBI taxonomy): domain Eukaryota; kingdom Viridiplantae; phylum Streptophyta; class Magnoliopsida; order Lamiales; family Gesneriaceae; genus Haberlea; species Haberlea rhodopensis. Next base: position 494,010 of record CAJQUN010000320.1, read on the forward strand.
CAAAAGTTGGCAAACTCTCCACCACTATATAAGGACATGTCTTGGACGTTTTTGGGGGACTTTGGTTCAGAATTTACCCTACAACATCAGCCTCCACCATACTTCATCCCCAACCTCCATCCCATACCATCATCAACCATTGAAGGGCAAGACAATCCGGGAGAGACGGGATGACGCATCAGCGCAAGGAGTCATCTTCGAGCGTTCTTTAGTATTTCTAAACTTAGTTCTTCTTTTATTTTTGGATTCTTAATGTTTAATTTGTTGCAAAACATAATTTTACATTGTTATTTTATTATGATTGTTGGCTAGTTTGTTGTCAAGACTTAGGGGATCCCATGTTTTGAACCCATAATTCAAATTACGGTTTTTTATTTGTTCTTATAATTCTTTGTGCATAATTTGTTGTTGTTCATGCTTTCAAGGGATCGATCACCCTTGAATGATTATTTATTGCGATTGAATTGACCATTGGATATTGCAATACGATATAATAAATTAAGCCGTGGGTTTAGATTGAGACTGACCAAGTAAAATCTAACACACCTGTGATAGCAATAGATTTACCAAAATCGAAGGCTAGAAGTTTTCATAAATTGACATACAATATTGAGTGTTAAATAAGTGCATGATCATTGCCTTGTTGCATCTTAGTATTAGACTTGTTATAACTGTACCAAAGTATAACAAGTGCATTAGGAAAATTCGTCACCTTAGAATGTTCGGATTTAAATCTTAACTAATAGGCGAATTATGGGGACTACATGGGTGAAGCAAAGTCTTGATAATTGTCTCTACTGATTTATAATCTCTTTACAAATCGTTGGGTTGAATTTCGTGTAATTAGTATAATTTCATCACTAACTATCGTAGGCTAAATATAGTTAAACTAGTTGAGTTTGGTACTTATTTTCTATTCCTTGTGGGTACGACAACCTTTTCTTAAAATCTACTATACTAAATTTGACACTGTGTACTTGCGGTATAATTGCTACATTGGAATTTTTTGTTTAAATAAATAGCGATCAGTACCCACAAGGACTTCAAGTAAGTACAAATTCAAGTAGTTTAACCATATTTAACCAATGATTAATAAGTGATTATTATACTAAATTAACCAAGAAAATATTATCAAAACCAAACAAAGAACACAATATCAAAGCCAATCAAGCGATAAAGAGTGAATAAAATCAGTGGAGGCAATTATCAAGATTCGGTTCACCCATGTAATCCCCGTAATTCTCCTATTAGTTAATAATAAAATCATATGTTCTAAGATGACGAGTTTTTCTAATGCATTCATTATACTATGGTCAAGCTATAACAAGTTTAATATAAACGTTGCAATAAGCCACTCTCATATCTTTATTGAACAATTAATATCGCATTATGATTTGTGAAAACTACTAGCCTTCGATTGGATAATCTATTACTATCACACGTGTACTTGATTTTACTTGGTCAGTTTCAATCTAAACTCCACGGCCTAATTTATTATGTCGTATCGTAATATCATATGGTCAACATCAATCACAATGTATATAATTATTCAAAAGGTGATAAATCTTTCAAAAACATGGAGAACATTGAATTATGCACATAGAATTGTAAGAATTCAATCAAAAACCGTTATTTAAATCATGGGTTCAAACATGGGATCCACTAGTCTTGATAAACAAACTTAACCAACAATAATGGTCAAATAACAATTTTAAAAAAATGTTTGCAACAAATTAAATGTTAGGATCGGGGTATTGTTTAGAAGGGGGGTTGAATAAACACTAGACTCAATTTTTCAATTTTTCTAAATATTGCAGACTATTAAGTACTACAGTAAGATCTCAATCGATTGCAAGTCAGTAGACAACTAAGAATAGTGCGGAAACTATCTACTATACTTGTGAGTTTAGAACTGATCGGTAGATACTAAGAAACAGAAGGATAAAGTACTGAAAGTAAATGACACATGAGATGTTTCTGGAAGTTCGAAGCACAGACGCTTCTACGTCTCTCATTCTTCCTTTGTAGGAAGGTTAAAATAGAAGACTTTGGTTTACACTTTTCAGTATACCACCTACTTAGGCACCTACACAGATTTGCCTAAACTCCTAGCAATACAACAATCACAATTGTTACAACTTGATTTTACAACACGCACACAAAAGATAAAACTTTGATCTTCAAGTGTTCTTGAGCAGTAGACTGAGTAGACTTTGATCTTCAAGATCTCAATAGCGCTTGGATACTGATCTGCAAAAGTTCAGAATATTTCAATAAGTGGTTTGAATGTTTTTCTTGTTTTCGAATGAAGTTGATTCGGGATTTCTGAATGTCGATAGATTTCTTCATTCTTCTCTTCGGCGTATTTATAGACTTGATTGTCGTTACTGATCTGCAAAAGTTCAGAATATTTCAATAAGTGGTTTGAATGTTTTTCTTGTTTTCGAATGAAGTTGATTCGGGATTTCTGAATGTCGATAGATTTCTTCATTCTTCTCTTCGGCGTATTTATAGACTTGAAAGTCTAACGACAACTATTGATGTGATAGAAATAGACACATCTATTGCGCTTAATTGTCTACGATTTGGTATATTTTGATGGATAAATTGATACATATGCTACCTAATCGTATATTTGTGTAAATGTAGGAAAATGTGAAGAAATCAAGCTAAAATGATGAAAGAAGGAGTAAAGTTGAAGAAATGAGGAAAAAAACCGAAATCCAAGACATATGTTGCTACTTTCTCCTCAAATTTCTATATGTTCGAGCCAAGTTTTGGAAATGTGGTCCATAGAAAATGTAATACCCCAAAATGTTTATATGTTTATGTGTTAACATACATGGTTATGATATGTTTAAGGGTTGTGGTGCATTTAAATTGGGGGTTGTATTTATGTTATGATAATATGATTTAGGGGGCATGTTAGGTGTTTTAAGGGATGTATTAATTAAGTAATATTATGAAATATCGAGTGAGGATATTTTAATACATCGTGCTAAATACCGGAGCACAATTTAACACCACATGGCAACCCCAATCACACCACCCCACCCCCATCACTCGGCCACCTACCCCACTTGACCATCCCATACTTCAATCACTCTCAACCCATCCCTCCACCTCTCATGCTCTTTCCTCTTTCCTTTCCTCCCTCTCATTCTCGTCCCTGTAAGCTGCAGAAAGGAGAAGAGTTATCTTGTGATTTTGTGTGCAAAAGCTTACCAAAGGAGGAGCGAAAAGAGGGGTAAGGATGGGTACTCTGTTTTCAGGGGTTTTGATTGGGTATTGGTTTTGGTGGTGATAATTTTATGCATGCTAGTATAGGTTTGGTCGTAACCTTGGTATGAGTACTTGCATTGAAGTATTTTGTAGCCCCTAGCATGTTTGTTCGAGCATGTTACATGTTTTATATGTTAGATTTCTTGTTATGAAAAGATGTGCTCGAAAATCTGGGCAAGACTTGCATGCCCTGTTTTTCTGTAAATTTGGATGAGATTGAAGTTTAGGTGGATGTTATGATGCATGCTAGCTTAGGTTTTGTTAAACCTTTGATATAAGTGCTTACATAGAAGTTTCATGAAGTTCCTAGCATGTTTGTTTGGGCAAGTTTTACGTTTAATGAAGTAGATTTGATGCTATGAAATGAGGTGCTCGAAAATCTGGGGAAGTCCCGATTTTTCAGAGTGCTCGATCGATCAAAAGATTTAAAGCATGGTTTGAAATTCAGGGGCCGATCGATCGAAGGAATTTCCGATCGATCGGTGAAGCTCCTCGATCGATCGGTAGAAACATTTCGATCGATCGATCGATCGAGGCAGAAAGTTGGGCACTGTTTATCATGCTTTCTCGATCGATCGAGACTTGGGTGCCGATCGATCGAGACAGGCAGAATCTTGGCAAATATTTTTAATTGATTTATTTTGAAGAATTTTGACAATGATTCTTGAAATGGTATCTAATATTGTATTATGTGGTTATGTAGAACCATCCCAGGTACCAGCACAATCAAGGAGATAAAGTCTATTGACTCCTCCACCTTTTGAAAAGGTACGTAAGAGACGTACGGGCATCGGACGGTAAAACACACTTCTATACTATGACTATGCAATGATTGCATAAGTATTTATGATAAGATGATGTTTATAAGATGATGATGTTTATAACGTGATGATGTTTATAAGATAATGATGTTTATAACATGATGATGTTTATAAGACGATGATGTTTATAAGATGAGGATGTTTATGATGATGATGATTTATGTTAAACTATGTTATTGGGAATGGTAGAGTGTTCTGGTGTTTGTTATGGGAAAGCGAGGAAGGTACTTACCGCTGACATAGCTAGCGAGGAGATACATCCGCTATCAAGATGTAGCGAGGGGTATCACAGTACCGCTATATGTCGAAGCGAGGGGGCCAATTGTTCCGCGGACATAACAAGGCCAGAAACATCCCTATTTCTAATTAACATTGTTGATTATGGGCATATAAGTGAAGTATAATGCTAATCATTCATGTCAAGTACTAATGATTAAATGCATGAATGTGAATCAGGGACAACAGAAAGGGGTTAACGATTAACCAGGAAGTACATGCTATCGGTTATTTCATGCATTTATTCATATGCCATTTTCTTAATGTTAAGTAATGATGTACATGCTCATGATGGGTTGTCCCTGTAGGTACACTTTTGGACTGAAGGACTAAGGGTCGGGTTGAGGCAGTGAGCAGCACAAAAAGGAATAGGATTCAGGATTTCGATTAGTATCTACTCTAGGAGTAGTATAAATCTAAAATGTTAGCATTCATTTTAGGGAATGTAACTAATAAGTTTTGAAGATTTATTTTTGGCCTATAATCCTGTTAGCTCACGTGACAACCGGAACCCTAAGATATTATTTAATGCATGTTTAGTTCTTATGTTGTCATTATGACACTGTTAAGGTAGGAAGACCCTACAGAAAAGTTGTAGAACTTTGAGTTATCTTCGCGTGGACAGCTGATTCATCGAATTCGGGGTTCGTACGAGAAAGTTACGACCAAAATATGAAACTCGCCAGAAAACTTGATGACAGGCGTAATTACGCCATTATTAGGCGTAATTACGCCAATGCTACGGCATGTGTAGGCGTAGCTATGCCATTCTACGCGTATTTACGCCAAAAGAGTTTTGGAAAGTGTAAAAACTTGATTTCTTTCCTTCCCACATGGATTCTAACCTACTCCATCAGCCTCCCTATACATATGGACGAAAAATCAGACTAAAGAACATCGAGATAGTTAGGGTAGAGTAGTTTAGGATAGTTTTACAATTTTTCTTTCAATTTTGTTGAAGACGGCTACGAAGATCGAAGCGAAGACGGGATTGACACCTCGATTAGCGGAGATCGGATTAGTTTTCTTTCCCTTGCTTTTATTTATAGTTTTGTTTTAGATTATGTCTAGCTAGTTTTAATTCTTGGTTGAGGAAGACTAATACCTTGGATTTATTTATCTTGGGGAGATTCTTACGCTTTAATTATCAATTTTATTGAGTATCAAGAGTTTTTCTGATTTTTATTGCCATGATTGTTGTTTTTGTTTATTGGATTGACAACCTAGTAATCACGTACACAATCTAATGCTAATTAAGAAGCAACTATGATTGATAATTACCTGTTGTTGGTGTTATTAAATTCTTAGGAAAACGATTGGATGTTTAGTTCTAACGGCTGTAGTTTTTATTTATTAGATTCATCAAACTTACTAGTTTTGAAACTATCATTGATTTAATCTTAAGGGCTATAGTTTTGGTTAAAGATTTGATGAGAGTTGAATTGAATGTTGTTTTCTATTTGACTACAATTAAGGTAAGGGAGGAATTAGATTTCCAATTGATGAATATTCATGAAAAATTGAGTCTTTTGTGAATCGATGAAATAGATGATAATTCCAAGGAAGAGTCGAGACATACCAAGAATCGCTTTCATTAGTTAATCTTTGTTTTTAATTTTAATTAGTATAATTCAACTTCACAACCCCATCTTTTATTGTTTTGATTTTGATTTTCATTAACACAAAGATTCACACCTCCTCGTGGGATCGATCCCTACTCACGCTACTACATTATTGTTATCAATTTTGAGGATTGAGTGGGGTTAATTTGGGCGTACACGACAAACGCTACCAAATGTTGGCGCCGTTGCCGGGGAGGCGTGTTATATTTTTGTGTTAATATTTTCTATTTTTTGTTTCTCTCTGTTTCATTTTATTTCTTTATTTCCCCCCACCGCTACTCTTGTTTGTTCTTGCTTACAAGTTGATTTCTGAAAAATCGGATCTTTCATGGAGGACTATAGGCGGCTAGACGAGTTGGAGTATCTTGTGCAACAACTTGGCGTAGGGATCGGACAAAGTGCATACAACTCAAGTTGGAGTGATCATCCCAATCTCAACTATGACAATCAATGGATGAGCCCACCTCCACCCTACATGCAAAGCACTCTACCGCCATACATACCGCAATATTCACCATGGCCGCAACAACCTCAATACCATACCCCTGGTGAGTGTTTAGAAGATCTTGTTTCAACACTTAACGATAGTACTTTGCAATTTCAACAGGAATTCAGGGCTAGCACTCAGAATTTGGGTAGCCAAATGGAGCAACTAATAAGATCGGCCGATCGGATAGCAGCACAAAAGGAGACCATGATTGCATTCGAATCATGGAGTGATGAAGAAGAGGAGACTAGGGAGAAGGTGGTACTGATGCCACCCGAGCTAGAAGAGGAGACACATGTGCCAATAGAAGAAAAGGAGCTTGTACATCCTACAACTCCGAATGGTATGTTTCCAACTGAGAACTATGTTGATTACTTAGATGAATCATGTGCTGTGGAAGAGGAGTCGGCGAAAGAATACTGTGATGAAATGGATCATTGGGACTATTTTTTCGAAGACAACATCACCTTGGACAGTGGCAAAGAGGTAGAAACTCCAGCAACGATGGTACTGAGGCCATCAATACTTGAACAACAAACAGAGATCGAGGTGGATAACAAGGAATCTCACCAGAATGAGATTCCCAAAGGCGAGCATAGGGGACAACAAGTTATAGGATGCATAGTTCTCATGTGACATCCCCGAAATGGTTAATTGCTATTTGGCTTTAATTGTGTTTACATGATTAATTATGTGGTAATTGATTATGTTTTGGGATTTATTTACCTTATGGAAATGCATGGTCATGTGGATAGGGGTGACCCGGGATTGCATTTTAAGGGTGCATGTGGTGCATGTTGGGTAAATATTATTGGGAGCATGATTTATTTGCCTTTGGTAGCAATTGATTAGAAATCATGTGTTAATTGATATTATGGTGCATTTTGAGAAAATGCTTTGAAAAATATCATGTTGGGGTGTTTTATACACCATGGAATTGTTGGTATGCTTTTTAATTTAACCCAACCCTTTTATCCCCAACCCCACTTTACCAAATCACTATCACTTTACCAAATCACAAACCCTTTCCCTTCTTCCATATTCGAGCTCAAGCCTAGGGTTGAGGAGAAACCTTTCAAAAATCTTGATTTGTGGAGCATATTGGGTGATTTGAGGTCCCCAAGAGGTATGGGTACCTCATGCTTTAATTTTGTAAGTTTTGTTTGAGTTTGGTTTGATTTTTAATGATTTTGAAATGGGTTTGTGTTGGGTTGTTGTGGGTTTGTTTAAAGGTTGGATTTATACTTGTTTTGAAGTATGTTTTGGTGGTTCATGTTGATATTTATGTTGTTGGTTGGTTGGTTTGAGTATTGGGATGGATTGGAAGGTTTTGGTATGCAAAAATGGTGAAAAATCGCGAGTCTGTGCGAGGCGATCGACCGCCTGAAATGGGGCGATCGATCGCCGCAAGGCAGTACCAAAATTACGGGTTAGGCGATCGATCGCCTGTTATGAGGCGACCGATCGCCGAGAGGCAGTAGGTTTTTGAAAGGAATGGCGATCGATCGCCATGTTTGGGGCGACCGATCGCCGCTGTGTAAATTTTGAGGCGATCGATCGCCTATGGGAAGCGATCGATCGCCGCCTGGGGAATTTTGGAAAATGGTTTATTTTGTCAAATTTTTGGTATTTGGCTATTATTTGGCTTCTAATATGGGGTTGTGTGATTGTGTAGAACCATCCCAGGTAGCAACACAACCGAGGAATTGAAGCCGGACCAATTCCACTTTTGGAAAGGTACGTAGTGGACGTACGGGCACCCAACGGTAACATGTATTTTATATACTCATTGTTTATGCATTGTGGATGCGGGTATATATGTGGTATTGCATTGTGGATGCATATACATGTTGATTTATGCCATATGTGGTATTGCATTGTGGATGCATATACATGGTAATTTATGCATATTGATGACAGATGCATATGATGATTATTGGATGCACATCCCATGAGTCGTGGTCATCCTTTGATGATTTTAATGCTTGCCGCTTTTTGTATTGGTTCCGCTAAATGTGAAGCGAGGGGTGGGAGCGCCGCATGTCACATTTGAGCGTGGTTGTCATATGGGGCGAGGAAAGGGTATTTGCCGCTCTCTGTGAAGCGAGGGGTGGGAGCGCCGCATGTCCATTGAAGCGAGGTTATCCTATGCCGCCCATATGAAAATAAGCGAGGGGCATTAAAATACACTGTGATGGACAGACTAGGGAATGGTGACCAATATTTGGTACTGTTGAGATGGTATATGATGTCATGACATGTTTTGGCCATTAAAAATAATCTGTTGATTATACTCATGAGTTATGGTACAGGGACAACCAAATGGGAAGCGTTTGTAATGCATGGGAAAACAGGAAGTGTTTTATATTGATTATGCATTTACGCTTTATCTTCATATTGTGTTGAATATGAATGATTATTATTGCTCATGTTTGGGGGTTGTCCTTGTAGGTACCTTTTTGGCATGATAGCAAGCTTTGAACGGGTTGAGGTGGTGAGCTTGTGAAGCATTCTTTTGAGGATTAAAGGACAGGATTATTTTGTCTAGTGTCTACTCTAGGAGTAGTGTAAAACTAGTTGATAGCATTCATTGATGAGGAATGTAATTAATCCATTCTTTTTGGAAGTCCTTATTATTATGGCATGTAATGCTTAAGCTCATAGACTCAACATGTTCTTTTAGACTCTGATTGTTTATATTAGCTCTATTATGCCTTATTTCCGCACTTAAGGATTAGGGTCCTTACATCTCAGGTAGATCTTGATCGACCTCAACTGACTTCTTTGGAGGAAGGCGACATAGTGAAAAGACAAAAACCCTCCAAGAGGTGCAAGGCGAATAGGCATCGCCTTAAGCGAGAGAACTGGCGTCCGGCCACCGACGTTAAACAGAGGCGCTGCGTGGGATGCAACCCAAGGGGAGTTAGTTTCCTTTCTCCCTTTTATTTATTTTTTTTGCTTTAGTAGTTAAATTCTCTTTTCTTGTATTTTTTCCTTACATTGGGGACAATGTAAGATTTAAGTATGGGGGAGGGATTAGTGGTGTGTTATTGTTTTTATTATTATAAAAATACAAAAAAATCGAAACACATTTGAAAATTTTGAGCTCATAGTCAATACTGAATGCATGCTTAGAATCACTAGCCCATGATGAAACCTAATTGATGGCATGCATGCTTTTGAACATAGGTGAATTGTTAACCTTGGAACACTTTGAACTCTAATGCAAAGTGTGCTTTGACATAGTAGTTGAATATTTTGAGCACATTATTTTCATGACTTGCGAAGTGTGCATAGCTTAGTGAAGATTGTGTGAACTTTGTGATAGTCTTAAGAAGTCTCTAATACATGCTAGAACTTAACTACATGCTCTTTGAGGCGTATGTCTAGACTACTTGCAAACATGAAAGTGATATAGGCAATATTTGATGCGTTTGAGCCTTTCAAGCCTACCATGTAAAGAAAATCAATCACTAGTACCTTTTTTTAGCTTTAAAGCAAAAGAATGGTTGTATGCTAAGCATACAAACAACCCCATTCGACATTCTTTGATTAGCTTATCATCCTTCTCTAATAAACCTAAATATGAATTCTATCAATACCTTTGAAGGGAGTATGATGTGTTTCATTCACATGCACTTATGTATTCAATGATTCAAATGTTTGTGAGCTTCATTATCAAAAGAATGAAATGCATGAAAGAAAAGGGATGCCTTGAAAAGAATTAATACAAATATGACTCCAAGGGGAGCCAAGGCACAAAAGAAAAAAAAATGATTAAAGTTTACATTGCAAAAATCATGCAAGAAGAGGAGCTAATTATTGTGCATATCACCATACTCTCTTGTTTGATGCATCTTTTCCCTTTCGTTCATAACCCAATACCTAGGCCAAGCTACAAGCTAATAAAGACCTACTTGATTTGTGTTTGCAAGTGGCTAAGATAGTGGAGAAGAGTGTGCAAGTGAGCTTATACTTGTGTTGGTGTACAACTTGAACTATTATGGGTTTATCATTTGTTGGATCTATAATTTGCATATGACACTTGTTTATGACAACACACGCATGTTCACTACTTGAGCAGAGGCTGAAGAGTGGTTAGAAAGACTTGAGCAGATCTTCGTATCGGCTCCTTGTGCTGTGACGGCTTGGCTGAGGCTAGCGGAGTTTCAATTAGCCAAGAAACCTCTGATGTGGTGGAGGAGCACAGTAATGGAGATGAGAGCACTGGGTGCTGTGATTGACTGGACACTCTTCAGGACTAGGTTTTTGAACCGGTACTTCTCCGCAGCAGCAAGACAGACAAAGGAGGACGAGTTTACAAGTCTGAGGCAGGGGAACATGACAGTGGCAGACTATGCCACACGGTACTCTTCATTGCTGAGGTACGTCCCCCACATTGCCACCTGTGATATCCCCGAAATGATTATGTGATTTTAATCATTTAAGTTATATTGTGATGTTAAGGTGTTAATTCATGGGATTGGATAAATTTTATTGGGGAGATTTACTTCAGGGTGCATGTAACATGTATTGGGTTTTTGGGGTGTGTATTGTTTGTTTTGGTAAAGCATGCAAAAGGGTATTTGAAGTATTTTGTTGAAAAAATACTATAAATATCATGTGGGGATATTTTAAATACATCGTGCTAATTCGGGACCAAAACATAACACATCAAACCACCCAACACTTAACCACCCCCCCCAACCCATACTTTGACTCAGCATGAGCTGGCCATGCTTCCACTTGACTCAATAATTTAACACCTTTCCAGCACTCCAAATTTCGAACCTCATCTTCCAAAATACCATCCAGCAGCTGCTAAGCAATTTTAGGAGGAGCCCTTCCATTTCCATCGCCTGGAAATCCTTCAAAAATCGGGGCAAAGTAGGGTGAGAAACCTACCCTGTTTCTTTCTGGAAAACTGGTTTGGTTCTACTTTTGAGCATGGTGAAAAACGGCATGTTAGCATATGTTTCTTGAAACCTGTGATTTAAATGCTTACATGGTGTTTTTATGAGTCTCTCTGTAATTTTCCTTAAGCATGATGCATGTTTTATGTGGAAGATTTAAGCTTGTGAAACGTAGTGCTCAAAAATCTGGGTAGAGATTTCCTCTGTTTTTCTGGAAAACGTGGGTTGGGAGTGTTTTTGAGGAGGTGTTATCATGCATGATAAGCTTATATTTTGGAGAACCTCTGATGTAAAAATATGCATGGTAGTTTTTTGGAAGCCCTTGGAATGTTTAGTTGAGCACGATTTATGTTATATGTGTTAGTTTTAATAGTTTGAAAAGTGGTGCTCACGAATTCTGGAAATGAAAATGTGCCCTGTTTCCAGAAAAAGTTGATCCGGTGCTTGAATAAGTGGTCGACGTTTAAGCATGAGGGCTTATGTTTGGGGTGTAATTTTGGTATGAATACACTCAGGGGAGTGCTTTGTAACTGCTAGCATGTTGGTTTTGGCATGTTGTATGTTTTACATGTTAGATTTAAGGATGTGATTTCAGGTGTTCGAGAATTCTGGACTGGTATTTCTCGAACAGAGCGTCTCGATCGATCGACATTTCATCCCGATCGATCGAGCGAGGCAGAATCTTGGTTTTGATTTAGGCGTCTTCTCGATCGATCGGGAAGAGGGGCCGATCGATCGAGAGACCCAGAATGTTGAAAAATGTAATTTGTTATATTTTGTTAAAGTTTTGATATTGGATTGTAATGAGACATCTAATATTGTGTTATACACTGGTGTAGAGCCTTCACAGGTAGCTACACAACGCAGGGGATAGAGTCCTGCAACACACCACTTTTTTGAAAGGTACGTAAGCGACGTACGGGCATCCCAACGGTAACATGTACTTTATGTTTGTCTTTATGACACATGATGAATGCAACGTGGTGCATTATGGTTATGATACATGTTTTTATGCATTGTTTTTGCATATGTATGTTGTGAAATATAAGAGGTGTATTTCACGAGTCAAAGTTATCTTAGTAAGGATTTTAATGGCTTACGCTAAAGTCCATTGGAAGCGATGAAGAATTCCGCTTACATGGAGTAGCAACGCTAAAGTCCATTGGAAGCGATGAAGAATTCCGCTTACATGGAGTAGCAAGAAGCATTAAAATGTACTAACGATAAGGGCTCAGGATGAAATAAGGATTTAAGGGAAAAGGAATGTCATGACATTGCATACCCATACATTCATATAATGTGTTTCTATTATGAATTATGGTACAGGGACAACCAATGGGCGATATAAATGCTGAAAATACAGGAAGGGCTTGTGTTTAAGATTTGCATTTATGCCTTACTTTCATATTATGTTAAATATGAATTGTGTTATGCTCATGTGTTGGGGGTTGTCTTTGTAGGTGCTTTTATTGACGAGAACCAGGGCCGGGGTTGATATGCTGAGCTGTAAGGAGTGCTACAGGATTAGCACGTTAGAGTTTTTGTATAGCTTCTTCTGAGTAGAGTAAGACTATGAAGTAGTACCTCTGTAGGAAGTATGTCTTTCCTTTTGGAACATTTTGGTACTGTAATCTCTAAAGCTCAGGTTAATCAACACGGCACATTACTCTGATATAATCACATGTATGATTAGTTCTTTATATTGCACCTTTATATCTTGATGTGATAACGGGGTCTCACATTTAGTGGTATCAGAGCAGTGGTTAGATAACCAGGGAAGAGTGAAGGGTAGCCTTTAGAGACAAGTTGGCTAGGTATTCATTGAGGCATGCTTATGCATGTGATGCATATGGTTGTATACGTGATATACTAACATGCTTTGAATATTTTACTCTTGTTATCTAACGGCTTATATTATGAACTGCTTTTGGTATTGTTGTTAACTATTGTGTTGCAGCATGGCGAACCTCAATGAAGAGGTAGGAGATGTGGACAGTAGAAATGCAAGTATTGCTCAGCCGAACCCTTTACCACCACCTGCTGTGGGCGTGGAGCCCAGTGTACAGATATTACTGCCAGGGGAGCTCAGTTTGAAGCAGTTTCTGAGTTTCCATCCGCCCATGTTTGAGGGGACTGAGTCTGGTGAAGTAGCTGAGGAGTGGTTGGAACGTATAGAGCAGATACTTGTGACTGCACCTTGTGCACTCACGGCATGGCTGAGGTTAGCAGAGTTTCAGCTGGCTAAGAAGCCTGCTATGTGGTGGAAGACCACCGTGATGGAGCTGAGAGCTCTAGGTATGGCAGTTGACTGGACTGTATTCCGGACCCGGTTCCTTAACCGGTATTTCTCTGCAGCTGCCAGACAATTGAAGGAGGATGAGTTCAACAGTTTGAAGCAGGGTAGCATGTCCGTAGCAGACTACGCTATGCAGTATTCCTCACTGCTGAGGTATGTACCTCATATTGCTGTCAACAGCCATGCCAAGATGAGGAACTTTCTGAAAGGTCTGAGGCCGGAGCTATTCGATAGGGTTATCTCTAACTACCCCAGCTCGTTTGACGACGCCCTGACACGGGCAGAGTTAGCAGAGATTGCCGTAGGCGCATACAAGGATGTTGTACCCCCTTTTGTACCATCACAGAGGCCTACTACTGATAGTCTGAGGCCACGAGGGGATCAGTTTAAGGCTCGTGGGGCCTCATCATCTTCCAGGTTTAGTGGGAAGAAGTCTCATGGACAGAAGCAGAACACCCGGGGGCACACACAGGGAAGCAGGACAGAGGTAACCAGGTGTACCAACTGTGGAGGATGGCATTTGTTACGTGACTGTCGGGGTTGCTATATTTGTGGCAAGATGGGCCACATAGCTCGGGGTTGCCCCAATCGGGCAGTTCAGACAGATTCAGGGCCGAATAGGCCAAGGCTTGATGCTGGGAGGGCACCACAGAGGCAGCAGTTTGCACCACGACCACTGGGAGGTCAGACGGCAGGACCGCCGCAGGGACAGGTGTATGCACTGACCAGGGAGCAGGCCGAGGCAGCCCCAGAGGAGGTCATTGCTGTACGTGCCATTTACTTACGTACCCTGCACTTATATTGATAGATACAGGTGCTTCCCATTCCTTTGTATCTACTGCCTTTGTGGAAGGACACCATTTGAGCTCGTCTCTGTTACCCACGCCTCTCATGGTCTCGACACCCACGGGGAAGCATGTGATTGCGGATCGACAGTTATCTGATTGCCTCATTTATTTTGAGGGCAATGATCTGAGGACCGATTTGATTCAGTTAGAGATGGCAGACTTTGACTGCATTATCGGCATTGACGTGTTGAGCAGATACCGAGCTATGGTAGATTGCCAAAGGAGGATGGTTCGTTTTCTGTCTGATCAGGGGTTCCAGTGGACTTTTTATGGGGACGACTCTCGTCCAAGGATACCAGTAATCTCGGCGATTAAGATGTCGCGGTTATTGGAACGTGGCCACACTGGGTACCTTATTTATGCCATGGATACTTCAGAGGAGAAGGAAGTGAGAGCCGAGGACATTCCAGTTGTGGCGGAGTTCAGTGATGTGTTTCCAGATGAGATTCCGGGATTTCCGCCTGTCAGGGATGTTGAGTTTGCTATTGAGCTGCTGCCAGGGACATCAGCCATTTCTCGTGCCCCATACAGGATGGCACCGGCAGAGCTAAGGGAACTGAAGGTACAGTTACAGGAGCTCCTCGACAAGGGATACATCCGTCCTAGTGTATCGCCTTGGGGTGCGCCAGTCTTGTTCGTGAAAAAGAAGGATGGATCAATGCGTCTGTGCATTGACTACAGGCAACTGAACAAGGCTACAGTGAAGAACAGATATCCGCTTCCGAGGATTGATGATCTGTTCGACCAGCTTCAGGGTACAGAGGTGTACTCCAAGATAGACTTGAGGTCAGGCTATCATCAAGTGCGGGTTAGAGCTGGTGATGTCCAAAAGACGGCTTTTAGAACTCGGTATGGGCACTATGAGTTCTTGGTGATGCCGTTCGGTGTGACAAATGCACCTGCAGTCTTTATGAGCCTGATGAATAGAGTATTTCAAGAGTACCTCGATCAGTTTGTAATCGTGTTCATTGATGACATCCTGGTCTATTCAAGGAATGAGGAAGATCATGCCGATCATCTGAGGATAGTACTCCAGATCCTCAGAGATCATCAGTTGTATGCCAAACTCAGTAAGTGTGAGTTTTGGCTAAACAGTGTAGCATTCTTGGGCCATATCATATCACGAGAGGGGATATCAGTAGACCCGAGGAAGATAGAGGCAGTTATGGATTGGTCTACCCCTACTTCAGTCAGTGAGATTCGAAGTTTTCTTGGTCTGGCTGGCTATTATCGACGTTTCGTCGAGGGTTTCTCAAAGATCGCCAAGCCACTTACACAGCTGACTCAAAAGGGAGTCTCATTTTGTTGGTCAGAGGCTTGTGAGCAGAGTTTCAGGGAATTGAAGCACAGACTGACTACTGCACCGGTCCTAGTGATTCCCAAGGAGAACAAAGGATTTGTTCTTTATACAGACGCATCACTACAGGGCTTAGGGTGCGTACTGATGCAGGACAGACATGTAGTGGCTTACGCTTCGAGACAGTTGAAGCCACATGAGACGAGGTATCCAGTCCATGATCTGGAGTTGGCAGCTATAGTGTTCGCCTTGAAGATATGGCGACACTACTTATACGGTACCTCATTCACCATCTTCACTGATCACAAGAGCCTGAAGTTCTTGTTTACACAGGCTGAGCTGAACATGAGGCAGAGGAGATGGATGGACCTGCTGAAGGACTACGATTGTGAAATCGAATACCACCCGGGAAAAGCAAATTTGACAGCCGACGCTTTGAGTCGGAAGGTGAGGAGCACAGCAGAGGATACTATGTCTCTATCAGCTATGTTTGGCTCCTACTGCCATTTGGGATTCGATTATGATGTATCTTCTTCACCAGTACAGGTTTTGACCTTGCTAGCTGAGCCTGTCATATTTGATCACATTAGGAAGGCTCAGGGGACCGATGCAGAGGTTCAAAGATGGATGTTAGTGGTTCATTCAAGTCAGCCATCGAGATTCAGAGTGGCTGAGGACGGCTCTCTGAGGCTCGGCGACAGATGGGTGGTTCCAGATACACCCGAGTTGCGCCAAGGTATATTACAGCGAGCTCATTGCAGCAGGATGAGTATCCATCCAGGTGGGAAGAAGATGTATAAGGATCTACGCAGCCAGTTCTGGTGGAGGCGTATGAAACAGGATGTCACCTCTTTTGTCAAGCGTTGTTTGATTTGTCAGCAAGTGAAAGCTGAGAGACAAAGGCCTGGGGGTGAACTAAGAAGTTTAGAGGTACCCGAGTGGAAGTGGCAGCACGTATCTATGGATTTCGTGACCCACTTGCCGAAGACTGTTTCGGGTTTTGATGCCATCTGGGTAGTCGTGGACAGATTGACTAAGAGTGCTCATTTCATTCCCTAATGTATGACCTTCACGCACTTAAGAATGGCGCAGTTATATGTCAGAGATGTGGTGAGACTGCACGGGATCCCTGTTTCGATTGTGTCAGATCGAGATCCGCGGTTTACATCTCACTTTTGGGAGGGTCTGCAGACAGCTCTAGGTACAGAGTTGAGGTTGAGCACAGCCTATCATCCCCAGACGGACGGACAGACCGAGCGTACGATACAGACGCTCGAAGATATGTTGAGGGCTTGTGTGCTGGAGTTCGACACTTCATGGCGGGACTCGATAGCCTTGGTGGAATTTTCTTACAACAACAGCTACCAGGCAAGTATTCAGATGGCTCCTTTCGAGGCCCTCTATGGTAGGCGTTGTAGGTCACCCTTGTGTTGGGATGACATGGACCGTAAGTCGGTTGGAGGACCTGAGTTGGTTCAGGAAATGGAAGAGAAAGTTAAGGTTATCAGAACAAAGATGAAGGCAGCTCAGGATAGACAGGCAGCATATGCCAATCAGCGGCGTAGACCGTTGGAGTTTCAGTTAGGCGACAGAGTGTTTCTAAATATCTCACCCTTCAGAGGTGTAGTACGGTTTGGGATGCGAGGGACGTTATCCCCGAGGTATGTAGGGCCGTATGAGATCTTACAGCGTATTGGTACTCTGGCATACCGGTTGGCTTTACCGCCCTCTCTGTCTGGCATACACGACGTTTTTCATGTGTCTATGCTAAGGAAGTATGAGCCAGATCCTTCACATGTGTTGCAGCCTTCTGAGGTGCAGATTGAGTCCGATGTTTCTTATGTGGAGCGGCCTATCAGGATTTTGGATAGAGCAGACCGCAGACTTCGTAACAAGGTTATTCCTATGATCAAGGTACAGTGGGATCGTAGGGGTGTCGAGGAGGCCACGTGGGAGACAGAGCGACACATAGTGCAGCACTATCCAGAGTTATTTTCTGGTATGCGTTTATATACTGTTTTATTTCTGGTTAGCAGCATGTTTGATTTCGGGACGAAATCCTATAAGTAGGGGAGTATTGTGATATCCCCGAAATGATTATGTGATTTTAATCATTTAAGTTATATTGTGATGTTAAGGTGTTAATTCATGGGATTGGATAAATTTTATTGGGGAGATTTACTTCAGGGTGCATGTAACATGTATTGGGTTTTTGGGGTGTGTATTGTTTGTTTTGGTAAAGCATGCAAAAGGGTAATTGAAGTATTTTGTTGAAAAAATACTATAAATATCATGTGGGGATATTTTAAATACATCGTGCTAATTCGGGACCAAAACATAACACATCAAACCACCCAACACTTAACCACCCCCCCCAACCCATACTTTGACTCAGCATGAGCTGGCCATGCTTCCACTTGGCTCAATAATTTAACACCTTTCCAGCACTCCAAATTTCGAACCTCATCTTCCAAAATACCATCCAGCAGCTGCTAAGCAATTTTAGGAGGAGCCCTTCCATTTCCATCGCCTGGAAATCCTTCAAAAATCGGGGCAAAGTAGGGTGAGAAACCTACCCTGTTTCTTTCTGGAAAACTGGTTTGGTTCTACTTTTGAGCATGGTGAAAAACGGCATGTTAGCATATGTTTCTTGAAACCTGTGATTTAAATGCTTACATGGTGTTTTTATGAGTCTCTCTGTAATTTTCCTTAAGCATGATGCATGTTTTATGTGGAAGATTTAAGCTTGTGAAACGTAGTGCTCAAAAATCTGGGTAGAGATTTCCTCTGTTTTTCTGGAAAACGTGGGTTGGGAGTGTTTTTGAGGAGGTGTTATCATGCATGATAAGCTTATATTTTGGAGAACCTCTGATGTAAAAATATGCATGGTAGTTTTTTGGAAGCCCTTGGAATGTTTAGTTGAGCACGATTTATGTTATATGTGTTAGTTTTAATAGTTTGAAAAGTGGTGCTCACGAATTCTGGAAATGAAAATGTGCCCTGTTTCCAGAAAAAGTTGATCCGGTGCTTGAATAAGTGGTCGACGTTTAAGCATGAGGGCTTATGTTTGGGGTGTAATTTTGGTATGAATACACTCAGGGGAGTGCTTTGTAACTGCTAGCATGTTGGTTTTGGCATGTTGTATGTTTTACATGTTAGATTTAAGGATGTGATTTCAGGTGTTCGAGAATTCTGGACTGGTATTTCTCGAACAGAGCGTCTCGATCGATCGACATTTCATCCCGATCGATCGAGCGAGGCAGAATCTTGGTTTTGATTTAGGCGTCTTCTCGATCGATCGGGAAGAGGGGCCGATCGATCGAGAGACCCAGAATGTTGAAAAATGTAATTTGTTATATTTTGTTAAAGTTTTGATATTGGATTGTAATGAGACATCTAATATTGTGTTATACACTGGTGTAGAGCCTTCACAGGTAGCTACACAACGCAGGGGATAGAGTCCTGCAACACACCACTTTTTTGAAAGGTACGTAAGCGACGTACGGGCATCCCAACGGTAACATGTACTTTATGTTTGTCTTTATGACACATGATGAATGCAACGTGGTGCATTATGGTTATGATACATGTTTTTATGCATTGTTTTTGCATATGTATGTTGTGAAATATAAGAGGTGTATTTCACGAGTCAAAGTTATCTTAGTAAGGATTTTAATGGCTTACGCTAAAGTCCATTGGAAGCGATGAAGAATTCCGCTTACATGGAGTAGCAACGCTAAAGTCCATTGGAAGCGATGAAGAATTCCGCTTACATGGAGTAGCAAGAAGCATTAAAATGTACTAATGATAAGGGCTCAGGATAAAATAAGGATTTAAGGGAAAAGGAATGTCATGACATTGCATACCCATACATTCATATAATGTGTTTCTATTATGAATTATGGTACAGGGACAACCAATGGGCGATATAAATGCTGAAAATACAGGAAGGGCTTGTGTTTAAGATTTGCATTTATGCCTTACTTTCATATTATGTTAAATATGAATTGTGTTATGCTCATGTGTTGGGGGTTGTCTTTGTAGGTGCTTTTATTGACGAGAACCAGGGCCGGGGTTGATATGCTGAGCTGTAAGGAGTGCTACAGGATTAGCACGTTAGAGTTTTTGTATAGCTTCTTCTGAGTAGAGTAAGACTATGAAGTAGTACCTCTGTAGGAAGTATGTCTTTCCTTTTGGAACATTTTGGTACTGTAATCTCTAAAGCTCAGGTTAATCAACACGGCACATTACTCTGATATAATCACATGTATGATTAGTTCTTTATATTGCACCTTTATATCTTGATGTGATAACGGGGTCTCACATTTAGTGGTATCAGAGCAGTGGTTAGATAACCAGGGAAGAGTGAAGGGTAGCCTTTAGAGACAAGTTGGCTAGGTATTCATTGAGGCATGCTTATGCATGTGATGCATATGGTTGTATACGTGATATACTAACATGCTTTGAATATTTTACTCTTGTTATCTAACGGCTTATATTATGAACTGCTTTTGGTATTGTTGTTAACTATTGTGTTGCAGCATGGCGAACCTCAATGAAGAGGTAGGAGATGTGGACAGTAGAAATGCAAGTATTGCTCAGCCGAACCCTTTACCACCACCTGCTGTGGGCGTGGAGCCCAGTGTACAGATATTACTGCCAGGGGAGCTCAGTTTGAAGCAGTTTCTGAGTTTCCATCCGCCCATGTTTGAGGGGACTGAGTCTGGTGAAGTAGCTGAGGAGTGGTTGGAACGTATAGAGCAGATACTTGTGACTGCACCTTGTGCACTCACGGCATGGCTGAGGTTAGCAGAGTTTCAGCTGGCTAAGAAGCCTGCTATGTGGTGGAAGACCACCGTGATGGAGCTGAGAGCTCTAGGTATGGCAGTTGACTGGACTGTATTCCGGACCCGGTTCCTTAACCGGTATTTCTCTGCAGCTACCAGACAATTGAAGGAGGATGAGTTCAACAGTTTGAAGCAGGGTAGCATGTCCGTAGCAGACTACGCTATGCAGTATTCCTCACTGCTGAGGTATGTACCTCATATTGCTGTCAACAGCCATGCCAAGATGAGGAACTTTCTGAAAGGTCTGAGGCCGGAGCTATTCGATAGGGTTATCTCTAACAACCCCAGCTCGTTTGACGACGCCCTGACACGGGCAGAGTTAGCAGAGATTGCCGTAGGCGCATACAAGGATGTTGTACCCCCTTTTGTACCATCACAGAGGCCTACTACTGATAGTCTGAGGCCACGAGGGGATCAGTTTAAGGCTCGTGGGGCCTCATCATCTTCCAGGTTTAGTGGGAAGAAGTCTCATGGACAGAAGCAGAACACCCGGGGGCACACACAGGGAAGCAGGACAGAGGTAACCAGGTGTACCAACTGTGGAGGATGGCATTTGTTACGTGACTGTCGGGGTTGCTATATTTGTGGCAAGATGGGCCACATAGCTCGGGGTTGCCCCAATCGGGCAGTTCAGACAGATTCAGGGCTGAATAGGCCAAGGCTTGATGCTGGGAGGGCACCACAGAGGCAGCAGTTTGCACCACGACCACTGGGAGGTCAGACGGCAGGACCGCTGCAGGGACAGGTGTATGCACTGACCAGGGAGCAGGCCGAGGCAGCCCCAGAGGAGGTCATTGCTGGTACGTGCCATTTACTTACGTACCCTGCACTTATATTGATAGATACAGGTGCTTCCCATTCCTTTGTATCTACTGCCTTTGTGGAAGGACACCATTTGTGCTAGTCTCTGTTACCCACGCCTCTCATGGTCTCGACACCCATGGGGAAGCATGTGATTGCGGATCGACAGTTATCTGATTGCCTCATTTATTTTGAGGGCAATGATCTGAGGACCGATTTGATTCAGTTAGAGATGGCAGACTTTGACTGCATTATCGGCATTGACGTGTTGAGCAGATACCGAGCTATGGTAGATTGCCAAAGGAGGATGGTTCGTTTTCTGTCTGATCAGGGGTTCCAGTGGACTTTTTATGGGGACGGCTCTCGTCCAAGGATACCAGTAATCTCGGCGATTAAGATGTCGCGGTTATTGGAACGTGGCCACACTGGGTACCTTATTTATCACCATACTCTCTTGTTTGATGCATCTTTTCCCTTTCGTTCATAACCCAATACCTAGGCCAAGCTACTAGCTAATAAAGACCTACTTGATTTGTGTTTGCAAGTGGCTAAGATAGTGGAGAAGAGTGTGCAAGTGAGCTTATACTTGTGTTGGTGTACAACTTGAACTATTATGGGTTTATCATTTGTTGGATCTATAATTTGCATATGACACTTGTTTATGACAACACACGCATGTTCACTACTTGAGCAGAGGCTGAAGAGTGGTTAGAAAGACTTGAGCAGATCTTCGTATCGGCTCCTTGTGCTGTGACGGCTTGGCTGAGGCTAGCGGAGTTTCAATTAGCCAAGAAACCTCTGATGTGGTGGAGGAGCACAGTAATGGAGATGAGAGCACTGGGTGTTGTGATTGACTGGACACTCTTCAGGACTAGGTTTTTGAACCGGTACTTCTCCGCAGCAGCAAGACAGACAAAGGAGGACGAGTTTACAAGTCTGAGGCAGGGGAACATGACAGTGGCAGACTATGCCACACGGTACTCTTCATTGCTGAGGTACGTCCCCCACATTGCCACCAGTGGACACGCTAAGATGAGAAACTTCATGAAAGGGTTGCGACCGGAGCTCTATGACCGGGTTATCACTAATAACCCAACTTCTTTTGATGATGCTCTCACAAGAGCGGTGCTTGCTGAGCTAGGAGTGGGAGCTTACGCTATGCCACCACCGGTACCGCAACAGAGGCAGACTAGTGACAGTTTGAGGCCTCGGGGTGAGCCATTTAAGCCCCGTGGTGCCTCTTCATCTTCAAGGTATGGTGGAAAGAAACACTTTGGTCAGAAACAGGATAGCAAGAAGGGCAATTGGTCGGCCAATCGAGGATCTTCACAAGGGGATAGGCCGGGAGAGCCGAGGTGCAACAATTGTGGAGGACCACATTCTTCAAACAAGTGTCCTGCATGTTATGTTTGTGGCAAGATGGGCCACATTGCTCGGTATTGTCCCACCAGGGGAGGCCAGTCAGAGTATCAGGGCAGCATGCCAAGGTTTGAGGACAGGACAGTGCAGCAGAGGCAGCAGTTTGGGCCTCGTCCGTCGGGAGGTCAGACAGTGGGACCGCCCCAGGGACAGGTATATGCACTGACCAGAGAGCAGGCTCAGGCAGCCCCGGAGGAGGTGATTGCCGGTACGTGCCATTTATTTACGTACCCTGCTTTTGTTTTGATAGATACAGGTGCCTCCCATTCTTTTGTGTCTGTGGGATTCGTGGAGAGACACCATATGCGCACGTCTTCTTTACCCACGCCTCTCCTTGTCTCAACACCCACTGGAAGAAATGTTGTTGCTGATCAGTTTATGGCAGACTGCCTCATTTATTTTGAGGGCAACGAATTGAGATCAGACTTGATTGTGCTGGGTATGTTAGACTTCGACTGCATCTTGGGTATTGATGTTCTGAACAAATATCAGGCAGTGGTAGATTGCCGGCAGAGAACAGTGAAGTTCAGACCTGAGTTGGGCAGTCAGTGGACTTTCTTTGGCAACGGGTCTCGTGCGAAGATTCCGTTGATTTCAGCGATCAAGATGACTCAGTTGTTGGAACGTGGTCACACGGGCTATCTCATTTATGCCGTGGACACGTCTGGGAAGAGTAAAGAACTCAGAGTTGAGGATGTACCAGTAGTGGCAGAGTTCGCCGATGTATTTCCAGAAGAGATCCCAGGATTCCCACCGGCTAGGGAAGTTGAGTTTGGGATCGAGCTGTTGCCAGGGACATCCGCTATCTCTCGTGCACCTTATAGGATGGCACCGGCTGAGCTGAGAGAGTTGAAAGAACAGTTGCAGGATCTCTTGGACAAGGGATATATACGCCCGAGCGTGTCGCCATGGGGCGCACCAGTTCTCTTTGTGAAGAAGAAGGACGGTTCGATGCGGCTGTGCATCGATTACCGGCAGCTGAATAAGGCTACAGTGAAGAACAAGTATCCTCTCCCAAGGATTGATGACTTGTTTGATCAGTTGCAAGGTACCAGGGTGTATAGCAAGATTGACTTGAGATCCGGGTATCATCAGATTCGGGTCAGAGAGGATGATGTGCAGAAGACAGCATTCCGGACACGATACGGACATTATGAGTTCTTAGTGATGCCGTTCGGCGTGACGAATGCTCCAGCAGTCTTCATGAGTCTGATGAACAGAGTGTTTCAGCAGTATCTTGATCAGTTCGTCATTGTGTTTATTGACGATATTCTTATCTACTCCCGGAGCGAGGAAGATCATGTGAAACACGTGAGGACAGTGCTTCAGATTCTCAGAGAGCATCAGTTGTATGCTAAGCTCAGTAAGTGCGAGTTCTGGCTGAGCAGTGTGGTGTTTCTGGGGCATGTCATTTCGAGCAGCGGGATATCAGTGGACCCCAAGAAGATTGAGGCTGTGATGGAGTGGGCTGCCCCCACTTCTGTGCCTGAGATCCGGAGTTTTCTTGGTTTGGCCGGGTATTATCGGCGCTTTGTTGAGGGCTTTTCGAAGATTGCCAAGCCGCTGACTCAGTTGACTCAGAAGGGTGTACCTTTCTTTTGGTCAGAAGCTTGTGAGGAGAGCTTCCAGGAGTTGAAGCACCGGTTGACGACGGCGCCAGTGTTAGTGATCCCGACGGAGAACTCCAGATTTGTTCTGTATACTGATGCATCACTGCAGGGCCTTGGGTGTGTTCTGATGCAAGATAAGCATGTGGTAGCTTATGCATCGAGGCAGTTGAAGCCGCATGAGACCAGATATCCAGTTCATGACTTGGAATTGGCGGCATCATCTATCTTCGCCCTGAAGATCTGGAGGCATTACTTATATGGTACGTCGTTTACCATTTACACGGACCACAAGAGCCTCAAATTTCTATTCACTCAGGCGGAGCTGAACATGAGACAGAGGAGATGGATGGACCTACTCAAGGACTATGACTGTGAGATAGAGTACCATCCTGGGAAAGCCAATTTGACAGCGGACGCCTTGAGCCGGAAAGTGAGGAGTTCTGCTGAGGACGTCATCCATTTGTCGGCTATGATAACCTCCTATTGCCATCTCGGCTATGATTTTGATATAGATGCATCACCAGTGCATGTCTCTACCTTATTAGCTGAGCCAGATATTTATGAGAACATCAGGAGAGCTTAGAGATCAGATGCTGAGGTTCAGAGATGGTTGTCTATAGTGCATCTTGGTCAGCCGACGAAGTTCAGAGTGGCCGACGACGGATCTTTGAGATTGGGTAACCGCTGGGTAGTTCCGAGTACGCCGGAGTTGCGTAAGGGAATTTTGGAGCGAGCTCACAGTAGCAGACTTAGCATCCACCCGGGCGGGAAGAAGATGTACAGAGATCTGCGTGGTCAGTTTTGGTGGAAGAGAATGAAATCAGATGTGTCGCTTTTGTGAAGAGGTGTCTGATCTGCCAGCAGGTTAAGGCAGAGAGGCAGAGACCTGGCGGCGAACTGAGGAGCTTGGAGATACCGAAGTGGAAGTGGGAGCACATTTCCATGGACTTCGTGACTCATTTGCCGAGGAGTGCTTCAGGCTTCGATGCTTTATGGGTGATTGTGGACAGATTGACTAAGGTAGCCCACTTTATTCCCTATAGCATGACTTTTACATTTGTGAGGATGGCGCAGTTGTATATTAGAGATGTGGTGAGATTGCATGGGATCCCCGTTTCCATAGTGTCAGATCAAGATCCGCGATTCACATCTCATTTCTGGGAAGGCCTTCAGTCAGCTTTGGGAACTGAGGTCAGATTGAGCACTGCTTATCATCCTCAGACGGATGGCCAGACCGAGCGCACTATTCAGACGCTCGAGGACATGCTGAGAGCTTGTGTTTTGGAGTTCGATACTTCTTGGCAAGATTCAGTGCCTTTGGTAGAGTTTTCTTATAACAATAGCTACCAGGCGAGTATTCAGATGGCTCCGTTTGAAGCTCTTTATGGCAGACGGTGTAGATCACCCTTATGTTGGGATGATTTGGACCGCAAATCGGTCGGAGGACCAGAGCTGATTCGGGAGATGGAAGAAAAGATAAAGACAATAAGGCAGAAAATGAAAGCGGCCCAGGACAGACAGGCAGCTTATGCAAATAAACGGCGGAGACCGTTGGAATTCAGTTGGGAGTAAGGTCTTTTTGAAGATCTCGCCTTTCAGAGGCGTTGTGCGATTTGGGATGCGCGGGAAACTGTCTCCGAGGTATGTTGGACCGTACGAGATCTTGCAGCGCATTGGCACATTGGCTTACCGACTGGCTTTGCCGCCTTCTTTATCTGGGATACATGATGTGTTTCATGTATCGATGCTGCGAAAGTATGAGCCGGATCCGTCTCACGTGTTACAGCCTTCCGAAGTTCAGTTAGAGTCAGATGTATCTTATGTAGAACGGCCTGTTAGAATTCTGGACAGAGCAGACCGTATACTTCGGAACAAAGTGATACCGATGATCAAAGTTCAGTGGGATCGCAGGGGTGTCGAGGAGGCTACGTGGGAGACGGAACAGCATATGGTGCAGCACTACCCGGAACTATTCTCTGGTATGGGTTTATGTTTAGTTTCTGTTGGGGTAAGTGCATGTGATTTCGAGGACGAAATCTTATAAGTAGGGGAGTATTGTGACATCCCCGAAATGGTTAATTGCTATTTGGCTTTAATTGTGTTTACATGATTAATTATGTGGTAATTGATTATGTTTTGGGATTTATTTACCTTATGGAAATGCATGGTCATGTGGATAGGGGTGACCCGGGATTGCATTTTAAGGGTGCATGTGGTGCATGTTGGGTAAATATTATTGGGAGCATGATTTATTTGCCTATGGTAGCAATTGATTAGAAATCATGTGTTAATTGATATTATGGTGCATTTTGAGAAAATGCTTTGAAAAATATCATGTTGGGGTGTTTTATACACCATGGAATTGTTGGTATGCCTTTTAATTTAACCCAACCCTTTTATCCCCAACCCCACTTTACCAAATCACTATCACTTTACCAAATCAAAACCCACAAACCCTTTCCCTTCTTCCATTTTCGAGCTCAAGCCTAGGGTTGAGGAGAAACCTTTCAAAAATCTTGATTTGTGGAGCATATTGGGTGATTTGAGGTCCCCAAGAGGTATGGGTACCTCATGCTTTAATTTTGTAAGGTTTTGTTTGAGTTTGGTTTGATTTTTAATGATTTTGAAATGGGTTTGTGTTGGGTTGTTGTGGGTTTGTTTAAAGGTTGGATTTATACTTGTTTTGAAGTATGTTTTGGTGGTTCATGTTGATATTTATGTTGTTGGTTGGTTGGTTTGAGTATTGGGATGGATTGGAAGGTTTTGGTATGCAAAAATGGTGAAAAAATCGCGAGTCTGTGCGAGGCGATCGACCGCCTGAAATGGGGCGATCGATCGCCGCAAGGCAGTACCAATATTACGGGTTAGGTGATCGATCGCCGAGAGGCAGTAGGTTTTTCAAAGGAATGGCGATCGATCGCCATGTTTGGGGCGACCGATCGCCGCTGTGTAAATTTTGAGGCGATCGATCGCCTATGGGAAGCGATCGATCGCCGCCTGGGGAATTTTGGAAAATGGTTTATTTTGTCAAATTTTTGGTATTTGGCTATTATTTGGCTTCTAATATGGGGTTGTGTGATTGTGTAGAACCATCCCAGGTAGCAACACAACCGAGGAATTGAAGCCGGACCAATTCCACTTTTGGAAAGGTACGTAGTGGACGTACGGGCACCCAACGGTAACATGTATTTTATATACTCATTGTTTATGCATTGTGGATGCGGGTATATATGTGGTATTGCATTGTGGATGCATATACATGTTGATTTATGCCATATGTGGTATTGCATTGTGGATGCATATACATGGTAATTTATGCATATTGATGATAGATGCATATGATGATTATTGGATGCACATCCCATGAGTCGTGGTCATCCTTTGATAATTTTAATGCTTGCCGTTTTTGTATTGGTTCCGCTAAATGTGAAGCGAGGGGTGGGAGCGCCGCATGTCACATTTGAGCGTGGTTGTCATATGGGGCGAGGAAAGGGTATTTGCCGCTCTCTGTGAAGCGAGGGGTGGGAGCGCCGCATGTCCATTGAAGCGAGGTTATCCTATGCCGCCCATATGAAAATAAGCGAGGGGCATTAAAATACACTGTGATGGACAGACTAGGGAATGGTGACCAATATTTGGTACTGTTGAGATGGTATATGATGTCATTACATGTTTTGGCCATTAAAAATAATCTGTTGATTATACTCATGAGTTATGGTACAGGGACAACCAAATGGGAAGCGTTTGTAATGCATGGGAAAACAGGAAGTGTTTTATATTGATTATGCATTTACGCTTTATCTTCATATTGTGTTGAATATGAATGATTATTATTGCTCATGTTTGGGGGTTGTCCTTGTAGGTACCTTTTTGGCATGATAGCAAGCTTTGAACGGGTTGAGGTGGTGAGCTTGTGAAGCATTCTTTTGAGGATTAAAGGACAGGATTATTTTGTCTAGTGTCTACTCTAGGAGTAGTGTAAAACTAGTTGATAGCATTCATTGATGAGGAATGTAATTAATCCATTCTTTTTGGAAGTCCTTATTATTATGGCATGTAATGCTTAAGCTCATAGACTCAACATGTTCTTTTAGACTCTGATTGTTTATATTAGCTCTATTATGCCTTATTTCCGCACTTAAGGATTAGGGTCCTTACATCTCAGGTAGATCTTGATCGACCTCAACTGACTTCTTTGGAGGAAGGCGACATAGTGAAAAGACAAAAACCCTCCAAGAGGTGCAAGGCGAATAGGCATCGCCTTAAGCGAGAGAACTGGCGTCCGGCCACCGACGTTAAACAGAGGCGCTGCGTGGGATGCAACCCAAGGGGAGTTAGTTTCCTTTCTCCCTTTTATTTATTTTTTTTGCTTTAGTAGTTAAATTCTCTTTTCTTGTATTTTTTCCTTACATTGGGGACAATGTAAGATTTAAGTATGGGGGAGGGATTAGTGGTGTGTTATTGTTTTTATTATTATAAAAATACAAAAAAATCGAAACACATTTGAAAATTTTGAGCTCATAGTCAATACTGAATGCATGCTTAGAATCACTAGCCCATGATGAACCTAATTGATGGCATGCATGCTTTTGAACTTAGGTGAATTGTTAACCTTGGAACACTTTGAACTCTAATGCAAAGTGTGCTTTGACATAGTAGTTGAATATTTTGAGCACATTATTTTCATGACTTGCGAAGTGTGCATAGCTTAGTGAAGATTGTGTGAACTTTGTGATAGTCTTAAGAAGTCTCTAATACATGCTAGAACTTAACTACATGCTCTTTGAGGCGTATGTCTAGACTACTTGCAAACATGAAAGTGATATAGGCAATATTTGATGCGTTTGAGCCTTTCAAGCCTACCATGTAAAGAAAATCAATCACTAGTACCTTTTTTTAGCTTTAAAGCAAAAGAATGGTTGTATGCTAAGCATACAAACAACCCCCATTCGACATTCTTTGATTAGCTTATCATCCTTCTCTAATAAACCTAAATATGAATTCTATCAATACCTTTGAAGGGAGTATGATGTGTTTCATTCACATGCACTTATGTATTCAATGATTCAAATGTTTGTGAGCTTCATTATCAAAAGAATGAAATGCATGAAAGAAAAGGGATGCCTTGAAAAGAATTAATACAAATATGACTCCAAGGGGAGCCAAGGCACAAAAGAAAAAAAAATGATTAAAGTTTACATTGCAAAAATCATGCAAGAAGAGGAGCTAATTATTGTGCATATCACCATACTCTCTTGTTTGATGCATCTTTTCCCTTTCGTTCATAACCCAATACCTAGGCCAAGCTACAAGGTAATAAAGACCTACTTGATTTGTGTTTGCAAGTGGCTAAGATAGTGGAGAAGAGTGTGCAAGTGAGCTTATACTTGTGTTGGTGTACAACTTGAACTATTATGGGTTTATCATTTGTTGGATCTATAATTTGCATATGACACTTGTTTATGACAACACACGCATGTTCACTACTTTGTTAAGTATGAGATGTCTAGGGATTGAAATTGTTCCAATGTTAACTTTTCACCGGCTTTCAATACTATGCATGTTTAAAATTATTGAAGCATTAAAGTGGGATCAAGTTATTTTGTTATGATGCTATGAGCCAAACAAAAAGATTGTAGTTTTGTCTGATTTACTCGAGGTCGAGTAAAGTTTAAGTATGTGGGTATTTGGTGTGACTAGAAATAGACACATCTATTGCGCTTAATTGTCTACGATTTGGTATATTTTGATGGATAAATTGATACATATGCTACCTAATCGTATATTTGTGTAAATGTAGGAAAAGGTGAAGAAATCAAGCTAAAATGATGAAAGAAGGAGTAAAGTTGAAGAAAAGAGGAAAAAACCGAAATCCAAGACATATATTGCTACTTTCTCCTCAAATTTCTATATGTTCGAGCAAAGTTTTGGAAATGTGGTCCAAAGAAAAGTTGTAGAGCTTTGGGTTATCTTCGCGCGGAGAGCTGATTCATTGAATTCAGAGTTCGTACGAGAAAGTTACGGCCAATATTCGAAACTCGCCAGAAACATTGATGACAGGCGCAATTACGTCAATGCTACGGCATGTGTAGGCGTAGCTACGTCATTCTACGCGTATTTACGCCAGAAGAGTTTTAGAAAGTGTAAAAACTTGATTTCTTTCCTTCCCACATGGATTCTAACCTACTCCATCAGCCTCCCTATACATATATGGACGAAAAATCAGACTAAAGAACATCTAGATAGTTAGGGTAGAGTAGTTTAGGATAGTTTTACAATTTTTCTTTCAATTTTGTTGAAGACGACTACGAAGATCGAAGCGAAGACGGGATTGACACCTCGATTAGCAGAGATCGGATTAGTTTTCTTTCCCTTGTTTTTATTTATAGTTTTTTTTTAGATTATGTGTAGCTAGTTTTAATTCTTGGTTGAGAAAGACTAATACCTTGGATTTATTTATCTTGGGGAGATTCTTACGCTTTAATTATCAATTTTATTGAGTATCAAGAGTTTTTCTGATTTTTATTGCCATGATTGTTGTGTTTGTTTATTGGATTGACAACCTAGTAATCACGTACACAATCTAATGCTAATTAAGAAGCAACTATGATTGATAATTACCTGCTGTTGGTGTTATTAAATTCTTAGGAAAAACGATTGGATGATTAATTCTAACGGCTGTAGTTTTTATTGACTAGATTCATCAAACTTACTTGTTTTGAAACTATCATTGATTTAATCTTAACGGCTGTAGTTTTGTTTAAAGATTTGATGAGAGTTGAATTGAATGTTGTTTTCTATTTGACTACAATTAAGGTAAGAGAGGAATTAGATTTCCAATTGATGAATATTCAAGAAAAATTGAGTCTTTTGTGAATCGATGAAATAGATGATAATTCCAAGGAAGAGTCGATCGATACCAAGAATCGCTTTCATTAGTTAATCTTTGTTTTTAATTTTAATTAGTATATTTCAACTTCACAACCCCATCTTTTATTGTTTTGATTTTGATTTTCATTAACACAAAGATTCACACCTCCTCGTGGGATCAATCCCTACTCACGCTACTACATTATTGTTATCAATTTTGAGGATTGAGTGGGGTTAATTTGGGCGTACATGACAAACGCTACCAACTATTCTTGGAAAGAACCGCGCAAAATCATCTTTCTGACTTTCATCCAAATTTCTTTTGCTTTTTTCCATTTTTATTAATCAACGTCTAGTTCATTCTGACGAGATTGGTGGCGCTGATATGGTAATGAGGCGCTCTGTTGTACTATTGTCAGAGTGAATCTGTTCGAGTTTTCTCCTTTTACCTTATACGTGTACTGACTTCTCCTTGGAGGTTTTAGTTTGCTGGACTAATATCATCATTTGTTTGCTGGTATCTCAAGGATTTATACAGTGGACTTAGATACTCTGTTCAAGTAAACTTGTATTCTCTGCATCTGGTAGATGATGACTTCTACTCATTGTTTCCGCTAGATGATATCTTTTAGTCTTTGTACACGGTAGACGATGTTTTTCAGTCTTTGTACCCGGTAGACGATATCTCTCAGTCTTTGTGTAAGGACCCTAATCCTTAAGTGCGGAAATAAGGCATAATAGAGCTAATATAATGATCATAGTGAGAAAAGAACATGTTGAGTCTATGAGCTTAAGCATTACATGCCATAATAATAAGGACTTCCGAAAAGAATGGATTAATTACATTCCTCATCAATGAATGCTATCAACTAGTTTTACACTACTCCTAGAGTAGACACTAGACAAAATAATCCTGTCCTTTAATCCTCAAAAGAATGCTTCACAAGCTCACCACCTCAACCCGTTCGAAGCTTGCTATCATGCCAAAAAGGTACCTACAAGGACAACCCCCAAACATGAGCAATAATAATCATTCATATCCAACACAATATGAAGATAAAGCGTAAATGCATAATCATATTAAAACACTTCCTGTTTTCCCCATGCATTTCAAACGCTTCCCGTTTGGTTGTCCCTGTACCATAACTCATGAGTATAATCAACAGATTATTTTTAATGGCCAAAACATGTCATGACATCATATACCATCTCAACAGTACCAAATATTGGTCACCATTCCCTAGTCTGTCCATCACAGTGTATTTTAATGCCCCTCGCTTATTTTCATATGGGCGGCATAGGATAACCTCGCTACAATGGACATGCGGCGCTCCCACCCCTCGCTTCACAGAGAGCGGCAAATACCCTTTCCTCGCCCCATATGACAACCACGCTCAAATGTGACATGCGGCGCTCCCACCCCTCGCTTCACATTTAGCGGGACCAATACAAAAAGCGGCAAGCATTAAAATCATCAAAGGGTGACCACGACTCACGGGATGTGTATCCAATAATCATCATATGCATCTATCATCAATATGCATAAATTACCATGTATATGCATCCACAATGCAATACCACATATGGCATAAATCAACATGTATATGCATCCACAATGCAATACCACATATATACCCGCATCCACAATGCATAATCAATGAGTATATAAAATACATGTTACCGTTGGGTGCCCGTACGTCCACTACGTACCTTTCCAAAAAGTGGAATGTGGTTGGACCTCAATTCCTTGGCTGCGTTGCCACCTGGGTTGGTTCTACATATTCACAAATACCAATATTAGAACCCAATAATAGTCCAATACCAAAAATCCCACAAAAACACCCAAAAACACCATTTTTGGTGTCTCGCGATCGATCGCCAACAAGCCCCGATCGATCGCGAGACCACACTGCCTCGCCCAACAATATCCAACAATCCGCGATCGATCGCGGAGCTAGCGCCGATCGATCGCGGCCTCGCCGATCGATCGCGCTCATCTCGCGATCGATCGCTGAAGTGCACTGCCTCAGCGCTGTTGCTCGCGATCGATCGCGAGCGGACGCCGATCGATCGCCGAGCTGCGGGCAAGCGAGATTCGGGCACTATTCACCCATCTCCTTCCCAAACACAAACAAACCCACCAATACCAACATTAATCAAACCCAACAACTCAAAACCACCCATAAACATCATTACAAACTCATATAAACAACATCCAACTAAAACACTACCAAAATCACAACACCCAGCACAAACCCATTTAAAACCCTTCAAAACCCAACTAAACTCAAACAAAACCTTACAAAAATAAACCATGAGGTATCCATACCTCTTGGGGACCTCAAATCACCCAACAATCTTCCACAAATCAAAGTTTGTAAGGACTCCTCTTCACCTCAAAGGTGGAACTCGAAAATAAGGGAAAGGGAAGGGTTTGGGTGTGATATTTGGTAAAGTAAGAGTGAGGTTGAAAGAGTGGGGTTGGGTATTAAAATGTGAGTTTATTAAAATGATACGAAAAGAATTCCATGGTGTATAAAACACCCCAACATGATATTTTTCAAAGCATTTACTCAAAATGCACCATAATATCAATTAACACATGATTTCTCATAAATTGCTAACCAAGGCAAATAAATCATGCTTCCCATAATATTTACCCAACATGCACCACATGCACCCTAAAATGCAATCCCGGGTCACCCTATCCACATGCCCATGCATTTCCACATAAGGTAAATAAATCCCAACACATAATCAATTACCACATAATTAATCATGTAAACACAATTAATGCACCAAAAAGCAATTAACCATTTCGGGGATGTCACAATACTCCCCTACTTATAAGATTTCGTCCTCGAAATCACATGCACTTACCCCAACAGAAACTAAACATAAACTCATACCAGAGAATAGTTCCGGGTAGTGCTGCACCATATGCTGCTCCGTCTCCCACGTAGCCTCCTCGACACCCCTGCGATCCCACTGAACCTTGATCATAGGTATCACTTTGTTCCGAAGTCTGCGGTCTGCTCGATCCAGAATTCTGACAGGCCGTTCCACATAAGATATATCGGACTCTAGCTGAACTTCGGAAGGCTGTAATACATGAGACGGATCCGGCTCATACTTCCGCAACATAGACACATGAAACACGTCATGTATCCTAGATAAAGAAGGCGGCAAAGCCAGTCGGTAAGCTAAGGTGCCAATGCGCTGCAAAATCTCGTACGGTCCAACATACCTCGGAGACAATTTCCCACGCATCCCAAATCGCACAACGCCTCTGAAAGGCGAGATCTTCAAAAAGACCTTATCTCCCAACTGAAATTCCAACGGTCTCCGCCGTTTATTTGCATAAGCTGCCTGTCTGTCCTGGGCTGCTTTCATTTTCTGCCTTATTGTCTTTATCTTTTCTTCCATCTCCCGAATCAACTCCGGTCCTCCGACCGATCTACGGTCCAAATCATCCCAACACAAGGGTGATCTACACCGTCTGCCATAAAGAGCTTCAAACGGAGCCATCTGAATACTCGCCTGGTAGCTATTGTTATACGAAAACTCTACCAAAGGCACTGAATCCTGCCAAGAGGCATCGAACTCCAAAACACAAGCTCTCAACATGTCCTCGAGCGTCTGAATAGTGCGCTCGGTCTGACCATCCGTCTGAGGATGATAAGCAGTGCTCAATCTGACCTCAGTTCCCAAGGCTGACTGAAGGCCTTCCCAGAAATGAGATGTGAATCGCGGATCTCGATCTGACACAATAGAAACGGGGATCCCATGCAATCTCACCACATCTCTAATATACAACTGCGCCATCCTCAAAAATGTGAAAGTCATGCTATAGGGAATAAAGTGGGCTACCTTAGTCAATCTGTCCACAATCACCCAAATAGCATCGAAGCCTGAAGCACTCCTCGGCAAATGAGTCACGAAGTCCATGGAAATGTGCTCCCACTTCCACTTCGGTATCTCCAAGCTTCTCAACTCGCCGCCAGGTCTCTGTCTCTCTGCCTTAACCTGCTGGCAGATCAAACACCTCTTCACAAAAGCGACGACATCTGATTTCATCCTTTTCCACCAAAACTGACCACGCAGATCTCTGTACATCTTCTTCCCGCCTGGGTGGATGCTAAGTCTGCTACTGTGAGCTCGCTCCAAGATCCCTTTACGCAACTCCGGCGTACTCGGAACCACCCAACGGTCACCCAATCTCAAAGACCCGTCATCGGCCACTCTGAACTTCGTTGGCTGACCAAGATGTACTAAAGATAACCACCTCTGAACCTCATCGTCTGACCTCTGAGCTCTCCTGATATCCTCATAGATGTCTGGCTCAGCTAACAAGGTCGATACATACACAGGCGATGCATCAATGTCGAAGTCATAGCCAAGATGGCAATAAGAGGTCATCATAGCTGACAAATGAATGACGTCCTCAGCAGAACTCCTCACTTTCCGGCTCAAAGCGTCTGCTGTCAAATTGGCTTTCCCCGGATGGTACTCTATCTCGCAATCATAGTCCTTGAGTAGGTCCATCCACCTCCTCTGCCTCATGTTCAGCTCTGCCTGAGTGAATAAAAATTTGAGGCTCTTGTGATCCGTGTATATGGTGAACGAAGTCCCATATAAATAATGCCTCCAGATCTTCAGGGCGAAGATGATAGCCGCCAATTCCAAGTCATGAACTGGATATCTGGTCTCATGCGGCTTCAACTGCCTCGATGCATAAGCTACCACATGCTTATCTTGCATCAGAACACACCCAAGGCCCTGAAGCGATGCGTCAGTATACAGAACAAATCTGGAGTTCTCCGTAGGGATCACTAACACTGGCGCCGTCGTCAACCGGTGCTTCAACTCCTGGAAGCTCTCCTCACAAGCTTCTGACCAAAAGAAAGGCACTCCCTTCTGGGTCATCTGAGTCAGCGGCTTGGCAATCTTCGAAAAGCCCTCAACAAAGCGCCGATAATACCCGGCCAAACCAAGAAAACTCCGGATCTCAGGCACAGAAGTGGGGGCAGCCCACTCCATCACGGCCTCAATCTTCTTGGGATCCACAAATATCCCGCTGCTCGATATGACGTGCCCCAGAAACACTACACTGCTCAGCCAAAATTCACACTTACTGAGCTTAGCATATAACTGATGTTCTCTGAGAATCTGAAGCACTGTCCTCAAGTGTTTCACATGATCTTCCTCGCTCCGGGAGTAGATAAGAATATCGTCAATAAACACAATGACGAACTGATCAAGATACTGCTGAAACACTCTGTTCATCAGACTCATGAAGACTGCTGGAGCATTCGTCACACCGAACGGCATCACTAGGAACTCATAATGTCCATATCGGGTCCGGAACGCTGTCTTCTGCACATCTTCCTCTCTGACCCGAATCTGATGATACCCGGATCTCAAATCAATCTTGCTATACACCCTGGTACCTTGCAACTGATCAAACAAATCATCTATCCTTGGGAGAGGATACTTGTTCTTCACTGTAGCCTTATTCAGTTGCCGGTAATCGATACACAACCGCATCGAACCGTCCTTCTTCTTCACAAAGAGAACTGGTGCGCCCCATGGCGACACGCTCGGGCGTATATATCCCTTGTCCAAGAGATCCTGTAACTGTTCTTTCAACTCTCTCAACTCAGCCGGTGCCATCCTATAAGGTGCACGAGAGATAGCGGATGTCCCTGGCAACAGCTCGATCCCAAACTCAACTTCCCTAGCCGGTGGGAATCCTGGGATCTCTTCTGGAAATACATCAGCGAACTCTGCCACTACTGGTACATCCTCAACTCTGAGTTCTTTACTCTTCCCAGACGTGTCCACGGTATAAATGAGATAACCCGTGTGTCCACGTTCCAACAACTGAGTCATCTTGATCGCTGAAATCAACGGAATCTTCGCACGAGAACCGTTGCCATAGAAAGTCCACTGACTGCCCAACTCAGGTCTGAACTTCACTGTCCTCTGTCGGCAATCTACCACTGCCTGATATCTGTTCAGAACATCAATACCCAAGATGCAGTCGAAGTCTGACATACCCAGCACAATCAAGTCTGATCTCAATTCGTTGCCCTCAAAATAAATGAGGCAGTCTGCCATAAACTGATCCGCAACGACATTTCTTCCAGTGGGTGTCGAGACAAGGAGAGGCGTGGGTAAAGAAGACGTGCGCATATGGTGTCTTTCCACAAAACCTACCGATACAAAAGAATGGGAGGCACCTGTATCGATCAAAATAAAAGCAGGGTACGTAAATAAATGACACGTACCGGCAATCACCTCCTCTGGGGCTGCCTGGGCCTGCTCCCTGGTCAGTGCATATACCTGCCCCTGGGGTGGTCCTACTGTCTGACCTCCCGATGGTCGAGGCCCAAACTGCTGCCTCTGCTGCACTGTCCTATCCTCAAACCTCGGCCTGCTGCCCTGATACTCTGACTGTCCTCCCCGTGTGGGGCAATACCGAGCAATGTGGCCCATCTTGCCACAGACATAACATGCAGGACACTTGTTTGAAGAATGTGGCCCTCCACAATTATTGCACCTCGGCTCTCCCGGCCTATCCCCTTGTGAAGATCCTCTATTGGCCGACCAATTGCCCTTCTTGCCATCCTGCTTCTGACCAAAGTGTTTCTTTCCACCATACCGCGAAGATGAAGAGGCACCACGGGGCTTAAATGGCTCACCCCGAGGCCTCAAACTGTCACTAGTCTGCCTCTGTTGCGGTACCGGTGGTGGCATAGCGTAAGCTCCTACTCCAAGCTCAGCAAGCTCCGCTCTTGTAAGAGCGTCATCAAAAGAGGTTGGGTTATTAGTGATAACCCGGTCATAGAGCTCCGGTCGCAATCCCTTCATAAAATTCCTCATCTTAGCGTGCCCACTGGTGGCAATGTGGGGAACGTATCTCAGCAATGAAGAGTACCGTGTAGCATAGTCTGCCACTGTCATGTTCCCCTGCCTCAGACTTGTAAATTCATCCTCCTTTGTCTGTCTTGCTGCTGCGGAGAAGTACCGGTTCAAAAACCTAGTCCTGAAGAGTGTCCAATCAATCACAGCACCTAGTGCTCTCATCTCCATCACTGTGCTCCTCCACCACATCAATGGTTTCTTAGCCAACTGGAACTCCGCCAGCCTCAGCCAAGCTGTCACAGCACAAGGAGCCGACACAAAGATCTGCTCCAGTCTTTCCAACCACTCTTCAGCCTCCTCCCCAGACTCTGTCCCCTCAAACCGGGGCGGATGGTAAGATAGAAACTGTGTCAAGCTAATCTCACCCGGTAGCAGCAACTGAACCACTGGTTCCATTCCTACAGCCGGTGGAGGTAGATGGTTTGTCTGTCCAATACTAGCATTCATGCTCCCCATATCACCGACTTCCTCATTAGCAGCCATGCTGTAACACAAATGTTAACAACAATTCCAAAGCAATACATGATATACCGTTAGATAACAGGAGTGATATAAGCATGTTAGTATAACAGGATATACAAAATATGCACCACATGCATAAACATGCTTCAAATGTAAGCACCTAGCCAACCATGCTAAGGCTACCCTTCACTCGTTCCCGGGTTCTCTAACCACTGCTCTGATACCACTAATGTAAGGACCCTAATCCTTAAGTGCGGAAATAAGGCATAATAGAGCTAATATAATGATCAGAGTGAGAAAAGAACATGTTGAGTCTATGAGCTTAAGCATTACATGCCATAATAATAAGGACTTCCGAAAAGAATGGATTAATTACATTCCTCATCAATGAATGCTATCAACTAGTTTTACACTACTCCTAGAGTAGACACTAGACAAAATAATCCTGTCCTTTAATCCTCAAAAGAATGCTTCACAAGCTCACCACCTCAACCCGTTCATGCCAAAAAGGTACCTACAAGGACAACCCCCAAACATGAGCAATAATAATCATTCATATCCAACACAATATGAAGATAAAGCGTAAATGCATAATCATATTAAAACACTTCCTGTTTTCCCCATGCATTTCAAACGCTTCCCGTTTGGTTGTCCCTGTACCATAACTCATGAGTATAATCAACAGATTATTTTTAATGGCCAAAACATGTCATGACATCATATACCATCTCAACAGTACCAAATATTGGTCACCATTCCCTAGTCTGTCCATCACAGTGTATTTTAATGCCCCTCGCTTATTTTCATATGGGCGGCATAGGATAACCTCGCTACAATGGACATGCGGCGCTCCCACCCCTCGCTTCACAGAGAGCGGCAAATACCCTTTCCTCGCCCCATATGACAACCACGCTCAAATGTGACATGCGGCGCTCCCACCCCTCGCTTCACATTTAGCGGGACCAATACAAAAAGCGGCAAGCATTAAAATCATCAAAGGGTGACCACGACTCACGGGATGTGCATCCAATAATCATCATATGCATCTATCATCAATATGCATAAATTACCATGTATATGCATCCACAATGCAATACCACATATGGCATAAATCAACATGTATATGCATCCACAATGCAATACCACATATATACCCGCATCCACAATGCATAATCAATGAGTATATAAAATACATGTTACCGTTGGGTGCCCGTACGTCCACTACGTACCTTTCCAAAAAGTGGAATGTGGTTGGACCTCAATTCCTTGGCTGCGTTGCCACCTGGGTTGGTTCTACATATTCACAAATACCAATATTAGAACCCAATAATAGTCCAATACCAAAAATCCCACAAAAACACCCAAAAACACTATTTTTGGTGTCTCGCGATCGATCGCCAACAAGCCCCGATCGATCGCGAGACCACACTGCCTCGCCCAACAATATCCAACAATCCGCCATCGATCGTGGAGCTAGCGCCGATCGATCGCGGCCTCGCCGATCGATCGCGCTCATCTCGCGATCGATCGCTGAAGTGCACTGCCTCAGCGCTGTTGCTCGCGATCGATCGCGAGCGGACGCCGATCGATCGCCGAGCTGCGGGCAAGCGAGATTCGGGCACTATTCACCCATCTCCTTCCCAAACACAAACAAACCCACCAATACCAACATTAATCAAACCCAACAACTCAAAACCACCCATAAACATCATAACAAACTCATATAAACAACATCCAACTAAAACACTACCAAAATCACAACACCCAGCACAAACCCATTTTAAAACCCTTCAAAACCCAACTAAACTCAAACAAAACCTTACAAAAATAAACCGATCCATACCTCTTGGGGACCTCAAATCACCCAACAATCTTCCACAAATCAAAGTTTGTAAGGACTCCTCTTCACCTCAAAGGTGGAACTCGAAAATAAGGGAAAGGGAAGGGTTTGGGTGTGATATTTGGTAAAGTAAGAGTGAGGTTGAAAGAGTGGGGTTGGGTATTAAAATGTGAGTTTATTAAAATGATACGAAAAGAATTCCATGGTGTATAAAACACCCCAACATGATATTTTTCAAAGCATTTACTCAAAATGCACCATAATATCAATTAACACATGATTTCTCATAAATTGCTAACCAAGGCAAATAAATCATGCTTCCCATAATATTTACCCAACATGCACCACATGCACCCTAAAATGCAATCCCGGGTCACCCTATCCACATGCCCATGCATTTCCACATAAGGTAAATAAATCCCAACACATAATCAATTACCACATAATTAATCATGTAAACACAATTAATGCACCAAAAAGCAATTAACCATTTCGGGGATGTCACACTTTGTACCTGGTAGACGATATGTCTTAGTCTTTGTACCTGGTAGACTATTGTAGAGTCATTCGATGGTCTTTTCATCAGTAGGCTTTTTTGATGCAGTAGACACTCAAAGCAGTAGGCGTTTGTTTTCACCAAAACTTAGAAATGTTTTCCCAACAATTTCTCCCTTTTTGGTGATGACAAAACTTGGCAGTCGAGACTTTGGCTTGAACATCGATCAACAGATATCTGTTTAGACTTAAAATGATAGCAGTGGAGAGCAGCAATTTATCTGTTAGATAAATAAGCAGATTACGAGTAGTAATCAAACTGAACCATTAAAAGAAAATTATTTTTATATAAAATGATCTCTGCTTACAATCCTTACAGCAATCATCTGCTTACAATCCTTAATTGGAAAAGCCAACTTGAGAAACATAGCCAATAGAGAATAATCCGAAACTAGCTAGTTTCAGGGGTAATTACAAGGGGGGAGAAAAAGTACAATACAGAAAATTCTTATAAAGAGAACCTAAGTAAAAACCTAAGTTATCTTCAAAGTAATCCTCTGCTCAATATATCATGTCTTCCCCCTTTTTGACATTATACCCCGTTCATCTGCTTATGAGATTCCATGCTGGTGAGACACAGTACACCAAACCCTGAAATTCGTGAAAGAACTAGGCAGAGGGATGTTAGATAAGTAATCAACCCATGTTGGGTTGAATTAAGTAATAAACCCACGAAGGAGGATTGCATAAAGTTCCAATAATTGAAAATTAAATCGATATGGAGACATTTTTAGAGTGAGTAAGTGATAGGGTTGAATATTACGCGTTTTTATGCTTTGATATGCATATGTTTTCGTGTTGATTCTTGAGTTATTTTACGTTTTATGGTATATATTTCTATATTTCAGGAATCAATGTTGAAATTCATAAAAGGGGAAGAAATCAAGCTAAAATGATGAAAAAATGAATAAAGTTGAAGAAAAGAGGAAGAAACCAGAATCCAAGACACATGTTGCTCCTTTCTCCTCAAATTACTATATGTACGAGCCATGTTTTGGAAATGTGGTCCATATAAAAGTTGTAGAACATTCTCTTATCTTCGCGTGGACAGCTGATTCATCAAATTCGGAGTTTGTATGAGAAAGTTACGGCCAAAATACGAAACTCGCCAGAAGCTGAAAAAGGCGAAGAAACTTACTGTGATTTCCGATCGATCGAGCAGAATTTCCGATCGATCGAGACGGGCAGAAAAGCCACGAAAATCTTACTGGAAGGCTCGATCGATCGGCTCTTCTTTCGGATCGATCGGGACGAGCAATTTTCATTAAAATACCTTCCTTGTAGAGTTTGGATGCAAGAG
Organism: Haberlea rhodopensis; assembly: GCA_907163345.1. Classification (NCBI taxonomy): domain Eukaryota; kingdom Viridiplantae; phylum Streptophyta; class Magnoliopsida; order Lamiales; family Gesneriaceae; genus Haberlea; species Haberlea rhodopensis. Next base: position 536,483 of record CAJQUN010000320.1, read on the forward strand.
GGAAGTCCATAATTCTTTCCCCTATATATTATACACCATAATTTCAACCCAAATCATACTTTAACCTAGGAAATAGCCTCCATCTCAGCCCCCTTTTCCTTCACCATCTCATCTCACATCTCTTTCCTTCAATTCCACAATCACCACAGCCTCCACCTTCTTCTCCCCTCACGTCCATCTTTCTTCACACCTCATCCACCACAACCTCCATCCTTCTACCATTCAACCTTCATCCATCATCACTCATCAACCCTTCACCCTATGATTTGGAACGAGCCAACAAGATAATCGAAGAGCACGATCGAGAAAGAAGCGAGGAAGGATCAAGAATCAACGAACGGAGTCGACTTGGGAGTTTGCTTTTACTTTTCGATTATTTGTTTTGATTTATTATTGGATTTTATGTGTTTTGGATGATTGAGAAATATCTTAAACATTGTTTTCCTTTAATATTATTGATTCATTGATTTCATACATCTTCTATGAGCATGTGTTATTGTTTTTAATGCTTTTGAAGGATTGATCACCTTTGAATGATATTTTATTATAATTGAGATCGAGAGATGAAATTATAATACGATATAGTAATTCATGCCGTGTGTTAAAGATTGAGATCGAGAGATAAAATCACACACGAGTGATAGCTTTGGGTTGTTTAATCTAAAAGTTAGTGGTTTTCATAAAGCGCATTCAACATTAAATTGTTAATTACGTGAACGAGAGTTACTAGTTGCAATTTGATGTTAGACTTAATATAGCTCGAGAGAGTATATTGAATAAATTCGGAAAACCCGTCACCTTAGAGATGTATGAAGAAAAGAATTGTAAGAGTTGGGTTAGGTGAATAATTGTCTTGATACTTTCTTGTGGATTTTTCTCGTGATCGTTGACTATTTTGGTTGGATTATAGTAGCTTAATTTAGTTTAGTTTAATTATTAATTGATTATCGTAGGTTAAATATAGTTAAAAGAAATCTTATGTGGTACTTGCTTGTTAGTCCTTGTGGGTTCGACAATCCGTATCTTCCTAACTATACTAAAACTTGACACCGTGCACTTGCGGTCTAAAATCGCTAGATTGGAATTAATTGTTTAAAATAAAAGCGGTCAAGTTTTTGGCGCCGTTGCCGGGGACTAACTTTAGTAATATCATACGAGAAGCTTTGACTATAATTTAACCATTTTTTTCTTTTGTATATTAAAAAAAAAACTATATTTAATTGTTTTATTTGTTTTCCTTGCGAGGTACTTGTGATGCTTCATCAACAAGTCTTCACAAGATTTGCCCAACAATATTCAGAGCCGTTTTATGCAGCGTGGGGAAGATTCAATGAATTGGCCAACACATTCCGGTATCACAACTTTTCGAACTATACTCTCATGCAATATTTCTTCAAAGGGTTGGATGCACAGACACGAGAATGGGTATTCAGCGGAGCACTGGTGACTGGGAGTCCCCTGGTTGATAGAGATGTGGACAGTGTGTTGCACCTGTTCAATGATATGGCGGACTTCGATCTTCACTGGCATTGTGATCCTTCACTACAAGGTTGGAGTCACCAATACCCACCGGAGCCTCACTACCCTATTGATACACCACAACCATTTGAACATCACGAAGAGAGGAGATATAGTTCTGCAAATGTCACAACTCAGTTAGAGGATACCTTAGTGAGATTCATGGCATCAACTGAGAACAGTTTGGAGTGCCAAACCAACTCTAGGCGTCACCTGGAGCAGCAAATGGCGGTCCTCATGGAAACAATTTCAACTAGCTGCCAAGAGGAAGAGATGAGGGCTACAAATCAAGAGGCGACGAATCGAGTTTGGTTATATGATGACGATCACTCAACCAACCAAGTTTGGGGGAGTGATCCTCCTAGTGTGGAAGATTTAAAGGAACTTGAGCCTCTTCAAGATATTGAGCTTACGTCAGAGATGTTATCCGAGGAGTTCCTATATGAAGATGAGTCGAGTGTGATGTTGGAGAAGGAAGAGACTTTCGAAGATTCCGATCTGAGCCCATCGATGGAGACATGTTCTCTGCCATATGTGGATCCGTATTTTCCATCGATGCCAACTTCACCGCACTACATCCTCCAAGATTTGAAGCCAAGTCAAGAATCATTCTCCCATGTCTACCAATTCAAGAATGTTGTTGGAGCGACGATCTTACACTGTTACAATCTTGCCAATCTTGAGGGCATACTGAATGAAGACCCATTAGTGGTATCATACGATACTTACTATGGGCGGCAGCCTCTCTTTGATGGTTGCTTCTGATGGTCAAGCCGACGACTAAAAATCAGCGCTTCTTGGGAGGCAACCCAAGCGTATCCTTTTGCCATTTAGTTTTTTTATTTTTAGTTTTTGTATTTAGTTTGTTTATCTCTCGTGTCGACTATTTTATTTGCATTCTTCTCTTGCTAGGTACTTGGTTGGAGCGATGAACCCCTACAACAGTGGAGCTTTCAAAAGCAAATCTTCCTCAACCCTCATGCAAGCGTCTTGATCAGGGGAGTTCACTTTTTCCCTTTTGATTCTTTTAAACATTGAGGGCATTGTTTGATTTAAGTTTGGGGGAGTAGTAGCTTGCATGTTTTACTTGTTTTAACCACATGTTGTGTGCTTAAATGACACTTGAATCGTCCGATTATTATGAGCTAATTTTTTTTTTCAAACTTGAGAAAAGAATGAATTATAGTAGTGACTATTCAATGAGGATTTTGATCTCACTATGCATATGAACTTGATTTGTGATTGGACTTGTACATGAATATCCTAATTTGAGTTAGCATGTCAAGAATGAGGAATATATTGAGCACAATGAGTCATGATCTTGTGGATTGCATGTTGAATAGTGATAATTGTTGTGAACTTGACGATTTGTCTTGAGCATCTTAGAGTTATCCTAGAACTTATTTGATGATGACACTTTGAGGCGAAATTTTATAGTTACAAACTTGACTTGGAAATGATCTAGGCAATCTTTGACACGTTTGAGCCTTTCAAGCTTACCTAGTCTATATCAATCCCTAGTGTCCTATTTGAGCTTTATTGAAAAAAGAATGGTATATGCATTGCATATAATTAGACCCCATTCGACATTCTTGGCAAACTCATTATACTTACCCTTGAGCCTAAATGAAAAAAAGTTATCCTTACCCTAAGGGAGTATAATGAATATCATTCGATGCACTTGAATTGTTATATCTTGATGAGCTTATTGAAAAAAATGATGAATGAGAAAAGAAAAAGATAGATAAAAAGCCTTGAGAAAAAGATTGACTAAATAAGACCCAAAGTGGCCAAGGCTATAAAAGAAAAAGAAGAAAAGCTCGATGTGTGCGAAAAATTTGAACTGTAAATGATTATACTCTCTTCTTTGCGCTTATCCTATCTTTTCTTTGAAGCCAACACCAAAGGCCTTACATTACAAGCTTAAAAAGTCCTTTTGATCCAAGTCTAGGGAGTAACTATCATTAGTGGAGAAGTTGTTTGAAAATAGGCTTATAGGGTGCTTGATGATAATCTCGACTTTGAGTTGATTAGCATGATTTGATCTTGAATATGTGCATGAAACTTGAGATTGAAATTAGCACACACACACATTCTGATTTTGAGATATGTTGCTTGAATTAGGAGAAAACATGTCTTGTCAACTTTTGTATATGTGCATGAGATTTCTGAGAATAAGCAAGTCATGAAATAATCGTTTCAAATATCAAGAATGAACTCTACCTTGTGATTTTAATGCTTAATCGAGGACGATTAAGTGATAAGTTTGGGGGAGTTGATAGGGTTGAATATTACGCGTTTTTATGCTTTGATATGCATATGTTTTCGTGTTGATTCTTGAGTTATTTTACGTTTAATGGTATATATTTCTATTTTTCAGGAATCAATGTTGAAATTCATAAAAGGGGAAGAAATCAAGCTAAATGATGAAAAAATGAATAAAGTTGAAGAAAAGAGGAAGAAACCAGAATCCAAGACACATGTTGCTCCTTTCTCCTCAAATTACTATATGTTCTAGCCATGGTTTGGAAATGTGGTCCATAAAAAGTTGTAGAACTTTCTCTTATCTTCGCGTGGACAGCTGATTCATCAAATTCGGAGTTCGTATGAGAAAGTTACGGCCAAAATACGAAACTCGCCAGAAGCTGAAAAAGGCGAAGAAACTTACTGTGATTTCCGATCGATCGAGCAGAATTTCCGATCGATCGAGACGGGCAGAAAAAGCCACGAAAATCTTACTGGAAGGCTCGATCGATCGGCTCTTCTTTCGGATCGATCGGGACGAGCAATTTTCATTAAAATACCTTCCTTGTAGAGTTTGGATGCAAGAGGGAAGTCCATAATTCTTTCCCCTATATATTATACACCATAATTTCAACCCAAATCATACTTTAACCTAGGAAATAGCCTCCATCTCAGCCCCCTTTTCCTTCACCATCTCATCTCACATCTCTTTCCTTCAATTCCACAATCACCACAGCCTCCACCTTCTTCTCCCCTCACGTCCATCTTTCTTCACACCTCATCCACCACAACCTCCATCCTTCTACCATTCAACCTTCATCCATCATCACTCATCAACCCTTCACCCTATGATTTGGAACGAGCCAACAAGATAATCGAAGAGCACGATCGAGAAAGAAGCGAGGAAGGATCAAGAATCAACGAACGGAGTCGACTTGGGAGTTTGCTTTTACTTTTCGATTATTTGTTTTGATTTATTATTTTATGTGTTTTGGATGATTGAGAAATATCTTAAACATTGTTTTCCTTTAATATTATTGATTCATTGATTTCATACATCTTCTATGAGCATGTGTTATTGTTTTTAATGCTTTTGAAGGACTGATCACCTTTGAATGATATTTTATTATAATTGAGATCGAGAGATGAAATTATAATACGATATAGTAATTCATGCCGTGTGTTAAAGATTGAGATCGAGAGATAAAATCACACACGAGTGATAGCTTTGGGTTGTTTAATCTAAAAGTTAGTGGTTTTCATAAAGCGCATTCAACATTAAATTGTTAATTACGTGAACGAGAGTTACTAGTTGCAATTTGATGTTAGACTTAATATAGCTCGAGAGAGTATATCGAATAAATTCGGAAAACCCGTCACCTTAGAGATGTATGAAGAAAAGAATTGTAAGAGTTGGGTTAGGTGAATAATTGTCTTGATACTTTCTTGTGGATTTTTCTCGTGATCGTTGACTATTTTGGTTGGATTATAGTAGCTTAATTTAGTTTAGTTTAATTATTAATTGATTATCGTAGGTTAAATATAGTTAAAAGAAATCTTATGTGGTACTTGCTTGTTAGTCCTTGTGGGTTCGACAATCCGTATCTTCCTATCTATACTAAAACTTGACACCGTGCACTTGCGGTCTAAAATCGCTAGATTGGAATTAATTGTTTAAAATAAAAGCGATCAGTAAGACTGAAGCATTGTGAATTCTATTTATATCAAAAATCAATCTTAACTACTGTGGATTGTTAGATGCATTGACCCATGTCATTCAATCTTGAAGTAAAAACGCGGATGATAAAGATGGAACATAATATTTTATTGAAGGAAAGGTAAATAAACGACAAATCAATATAAAGATACTTCACTAGGTGTGCCAAAACCAAGGTCTGGTGCGGTCAAAGTCTTCTGGGGTGTCAGGAGGTGGTTGTCTTGAAGATGGTGTCCTCTGCTGGGTTAAGGGTTGTGGTGGAGGTTGAGATCTCAGTTGACTAGATGATTGGCTTTCTGGAGCTGGATCTCTGCGGATATGCTCGTGCTGTCTACTTGATGTCGGTGGCCCTGGTATTGAATGTCTGACATTGGGCATACTGCAACTCAAATCTTCTAATTGAGACGAGAAAGTTGCCTGCATATTGGTCAATTGTCAGAGAATTTCTGATGTATGTCTTCAATCTTTCCTCCAAGCTCCAGTGTTGTAGCAACATGCTTCATTTTGATGGCTGAGTTCTAGCCTGGTTTGGCCAGCTTGGAGAAGGAGTCTGGGAAGGTGTCTACTACAAATTGTTGAAATCTGGTAACCTTCTCAAAAAGATGTCGAACATCCCCTGTGATTTCCTGAAACCGAGAGTCAGCATGTCTCATTAAATTTCCAATAACATGACTGGTGTCTTGTTCTTCGTGCTTTAACTTTCGAACTTTGCCATCAAGATTAAAGATAAGTTTCGTCAGATGAGTCATCTGATTACTCATAAAGCGAGGAAAATCTTTGACTTCAAAATCAGGAAATTCAAATAATTCCTCAGGTTGATCACTGTCGAATGTCTGAATATAAGAAGAAGCAGCTCTTTCAGACTCAGCAGGAGCAGCAACTGGTACAATAGTAGTAGTAGTAGCAGATGCATCGGCATGTACATCAGCAGATACATTAGTAATTACAACAGCAGTTACAAGAGGCTCAACAGAAACAAAGTTAGTGATTAGAGCCTCAGCAGGGGTTTCTAGGCTGGTAATCAGTGGAACATAGAAAATGGGGGTAATAATAAGTTCAATAGTGTAATCCCAAGGTACCCTTGAGATCATGGAGAGTCTTCCCAGCCAGAGTAAGGCATGCTTCCAAGGAGTGGAGAACTGTTATATCATGAGTAGCCATGATGGAGACTGGATCAAACTCCTCATGCCTTGATTTCACTAGAGTGTCTAGTCCGCTAATGTAATGCATTAAGCGATAGACTTCGCGTTAACGTAGACCCTATTCAACACCCTGGGTCCGTAGGAATTCAAGAATCGGTTCTCATCTTTTCTTACTTGATTCAAGAAACTGTTGAAATCGTTTAGTCGGATATTCATTTGGGTCTTAACCCATTGATCAAATAGTGTCAGTTTCTCTTGAACCCGTGTTTCCACTTCGTCAAGAACCAAGGTAATTTCTGTTGTGACTAGAGTGGATACTGCTTCCATCAGATCTTTGCCTCTTCCTTCAGGAGTGTGAGGTGGGAGGCAGAAAGTGCAACCAATCTTTGGAGTTCTCAGACTTAAGGCAAAAGATCCTTGCCCTCTTCCAGAACTGAGTTGCATCTCGGCAAATGATGATATAGTAGATACTGGTGCAACATTTATAATATCCCTTTGTGCTGGAGGTGCAGTAGGGGATAGCAAAGATGGAACTCAAAGGACCGGTAGGCTCTTCCCCAGCTTTGTTTGGAGTAGCAATCTCAACCACTTTTGTAGTGGGAAGAATTTTTGTGCACGAAATGGGAGCAGCAGATGCCACCTCTGCTGTGAGTGCAGCCTCAGGAACTGTAGTTGTTTCCTTTGAGGCAGCATGGTTCCTCTTCTTTGTTCTGGGTTTCTTCGGCGGAGGAGGAGGAGAGGACTCAGCAGACTATGAGATGGTTTGTTCAGAGTCACTCACCACTTGAGGCTTCTTCCTCTAGGTGGGAGCTGTCTTAGATGGACCTCCTTCTCCACTGGTTGGTTTCCTGTGATGTCCGGAGTAATTAATAATCGTTTAATCATGTGGTTTATATGATATGTCGGGATTTAAATCGTGGGTATCGAACATTGAACCAGAGTTGAGATAAATGATTTCGGGATTGAATTTATAATGTTAATTAAATTCAAAGAGATTCTTAAATTCTTGGGAATGTCATTTTTGGTCTGGGATTTGAATAAATAATTTCGGGTTGAACTTGTAGCGTAAATAAAATTTAAAGGGACTCTTGTATTATTAAATTTGTGGAATGGTGATTGAGGGATGTAGATTAATTCTATGTATGAAATAATAAATGGATGATGTAGATTAAGTCTAGGGCTAGACTTATAAAGACTAACTTCTCTCCATTTCACACACCATAAAATCGCCCCTCTCTTTCCTTCTCTTTGCTTCGTGCGTCTCCCTCTCTCAGTCGTAGGAGATGAATTCTTCGCCCATTTCAGACCCAAATCGAACGGGTAAGTACTTGTAATTTCATGTTGCTATTCTTAGTTCGAAAATCATGATCTAGGGTCGAAAAATTTGTTCTGATCGGGACAAAATCTGATGCTATTGTGTTTGGTTCACATGTTGATGATTGGTTCGAAATTTCTGCTGCAATATTTGGGGGAATTTTGATGGTCGATTTGTAGACTTTTGATGTGATATTCCTATTGTTTTGGGTAGAGATTCCTACTGCCTTTGGATAAAAAATGAGTTGGCTTGTGGTACAAAAAATTGCTGTCTTAGGGCTAAAAAATAAGCTGTTTTTCAAGTTCAAAAATCTAGCTGTTTTGGTTGAAGAGTTTATGGCTTTGGGTTCAAGAATCTTGCTGCATTTTGGGTCTAAAACATGTATCTAGTTTGATTTTTTTCCTATAAATTGATTCGAAAATCTTGCAAGTTGGTTCGAAAATTTGTTGATTAAGATTCCAAATTCTTATGTTGTTATGGTACTAATATCTTGCTTGTTGGGTTCGATTTTGTGTTCAAGTTCTTGTTGTTTGAAGCGATTAGCGTACATGATTTTAGGGGTGAAATTCCTGCTATTATAGCTCGAGTATTTATGTTGCTAGGGCTCAAAAATCATGCTGTTATAGTTCAAAATATTAGACTGATGTTGCGTCGAAATTTATGCTATTGTTTGGTCGATATTATGATCTTGCTTTTGTTCGAAAAGCATGGTGCTTTTAGGCTCGAAAATCTGCCCTTTTTATGATTTGAAATCTTGTTGCTTGACTTAAATTTCTTACCGCTATGTATTAAAAAAACTCTTGCTAGATTTGATGGAATTATGCTATTGTTATTGATCTGAAACCATGATGATTCTCGGTCAAAAATTGTGCCACTAGTTTTGATTAAATTGCACTATTGTACAATCGAATTATGTGCTGATATTATATTGAGTGTATGTGATTATTATATTAGGAAGCATGATGAATCTATATGGTAGATGATATGTTGTTGAATATGCAAGAACACTTTATTGAAGGAACTTTATTGAATTAAAGTTTAAAAGTATATAAATGATATCAATTGTATTGACGATGAGTTAATATTGAATTGATATTCCATATAGACATTGCACGAGTCTTCGGACGTCGATGGTAGCTTGATCATGTGGTCGACTTTAAGGTACGTAGTAACGTACGAGCAGGTATACTATGAAGTATTTCATATTCATGTATTCAGGTATTGTCGAATGTGATGATTGAATATATGGAAATGAATATGCGTTCAAGTTTGATATACATGGAATGGTAGACACGTAAATGTACGTGGTCCGGATATGGGGTTGGGTATTGATGCCTTTGGCATGACCGATAATACAAATGGTTGGGAATTAGATTAACTAATGGACATGAGTGCCTTTAATTTGTTTTGGTTATGATTGTGAAATAAGTGATGTAGAATCAAGGAAACGATTTATCTTGTTATTGAGTATCATCGTTTTAATAAAGTTATCGGCCTTGACGATTGTGGATTTGTGATATGACATATTGAAACAGGAACAATATAAGAAAGCCTTCATTAGCTAGGATTATGCAGGGAGTATATTTTATAGCTTTTAATAATCTTATTTAGTTGCAATTTCAATTTTGTATATTGATATGAGTATGATTGTTGAGTTGGAGCGTGCTCACCCTGTGTGGGGGTTGTTTCTGTTGAAACAGGTATGACATTGGTTCTGAAGTGAGTTCGAGTTATTGGTGTGGAATACTACCTAGGGCATGGTATCAGTATTGGTAAATGAGAGAATGTGATATATGCGAGTAAATTTATACTCATTTATTCATCGCTCATCTGTGAGCATTTTAATGCATGTATATGGTCTGTATAAGAGTGTTGAATGTTGCAGAGCTCCACCTTTACTTAGTTGCTATATTTCGGTGGATGTTAGTACTGGATATTTGTGATGCTGTTGAGGATGTTTATTATGGTGTGTTCTTATTTTTGGGAGTCCAGTTTACGGGGAGCCTCTGCCCAAATTTTTATAAAAGTCATAGGGTATATATGAAGCATGTAATCATTCTTTTAAAGAATGAAAAGAAATTTTTACATACACATATGACGTCATAATTGCATTATTGGCTTATTGGGAAGTTGGGGAACTTACATTAGTGGTATCAGAGCAGTGGTTGCTCTTTTGGGCTGTTGAAGACCTAGGGATGTGGTGATAGGAATGTATAAGCACATAGTTTACGCATGGCTACGTTTTGTATCAGTATGGCATGATATACATACTCATATGTGCATGATATAATACGAGGTAATTGGAATTTGTATTATGGCTAATCATTGTGGTTACATGATCGTATGAAATACGAAGAACATGAAACTGAGAAATTACAGATGATGGCAATGAACATACGCACTAAGGGTTGTATGGTTGAAAAATGCTATAGGTCGGTACTGATTTAAATTGCATATCATTGATTTAACTATTGTGATAGTAGTGATGTGACGCTGGTGAGTGACAAATGATATGCTATATTGATAGATGGTATTACTTTAATATTGTGATTGAAGAAAGAATAAATGAATGTTAATTGAAATTGTATGCACGTTGTATATGTATACAGTGCTAAGAAATCTGATTATTGTAGAAAAAATCAGAAGATGAGAAATGAGATAGGCTGTCTGAGGGCAGGAAATGATGGTGTAAGGACCCGTGCCCTTAACCCATTATTAGTGTATTAACCCATGCAATTAGTGCATACAATTATGTTATCAGGCGGAAAAGACTACATGCAACCATGATATAAAACCATCTATAAAATTTCTTGCATGCTTTCATTAATATCCAGCTTTTCCCAACCAAGTCCATTTAACATATCATGCACCCTTGTAATACACTAACACGTTCTCAATTCATTTTGCAATTTCTAATTAATTGCATGTAACACATAATGAAAAGAGAAAGGCCCTTGCCTTTTTATACAAACCATATACACATAATAGTGCTCACATGCGAGCATAAAATACGTATATGTGTATCTAATGTATAAATATCATACTCAACACCAGCTCTGGTACTTCGATCCTGGAAGTACCTCCAATCAACAGCTCGAGCTCAACTCCAAAGCCATCGATGTACCTATTCACCTGTCCCAACAAAGACAGCCCCCACACGGGGTGAGCATACCAATACCACCTGTAGGGTCTTCCTACCTTAATGTCAATTAGTACACATAAATTGGACAGAACATGCATTTATAACCTCTTAAGGGTTCCGGTTGTAGCTTGAGCTAAGGAGATTACAGGCCAAAATAAAATTTCCAAAGGCTATTTAATTACATTCCCATTAATGAATGTTATAGCTATAGTTTTACACTACTCCTAGAGTAGAGACTATCAAAATCGTGCATCCTACATTCATCATGCTCCCTTTAGCTCACTTCCTCAACCCGACCGTAGGCCCTTGGTCCAAAAGTGTACCTACAGGGATAACACATCGTGAGCATACACATATTTACTTAACCTTATATTAAATCATACAATAATGCATAACATCTTAGTTAAGTAAAGGTTATTGATCGTCCTTCGACTTCCTTGTTATCCCTTACTCTTATTCATATATTAGGGTGTCTTACCCCATTGTATGGCATCTTACCATATCATCATCATCGTGTGGCATCTTACCACGTGGGCATCTTACCCAATCATATGGCGTCTTACCATATCATAAACATTGCGTGGCATCTTACCCAATCATATGGCGTCTTACCATATCATAAACATTGCGTGGCATCTTACCACGGGGCATCTTACCACGGGGGCATCTTACCCACTCGCATACTTTGGGTGGCATCTTACCACATGGGCGTCTTACCCAATCATACACGTCGTATGACCTTATCATAAACTTCGTCATTATAGACGTCCTCATAAACATCATTATCATAAACATCATCATAAGCATCATCATCGTAACATCATCATAAGCATCATCATCGTAACATCATCGTAAGCATCATCATCGTAACATCATCATAAACATCATCATCGTAACATCATCATAAGCATCATCATCATAAATATCATCATAGACATCATCATCATAAATATCATCATAGACATCATCATCATAACATCATCTTAAACATCATCATAATATGTAAGGGTATGGTTTACCGTCCGATGCTCGTACGTCTCTTACGTACCTTAATTCCAAAAGAAGGAGAAATCGTAGACTTTATCTCCTTGAAGTCGTGGGTACCTGGGACGGTTCTACATAACCATACAAATTGATATTAGAAGTTAAATATAGTCCAATATCCAAAAATCCCACATAAATATCAAAAATCCATTTTTTTACAGCTCGCGATCGATCGCTGCCCAGGCGCGATCGATCGCGAGATCGCACTGGACGAGGGGCAAAACTTCTTTTCTTGGCGATCGATCGCCACTTTTGGCGCGATCGATCGCCAGCCTCGCCGATCGATCGCCCAAGAGTGGCGATCGATCGCCAAATGCTACTGGCGGGCACTGGAGGCTCGCGATCGATCGCCAAGAACGGGCGATCGATCGCCGAGTGCTGTGCTTCGAAATTTCGCCATTAATGCTCATTTTTCAATCTCTTCCTCATGCCACCCAAAACCAAACTTCTTAACAACTTCAATAACATCATAACCCACTAAAACCAACATAAAACACTTCAAAAATCATACCCCAACCATAAACAACACATACCCAAACAAACCCACATAAAACATCAAAACTTAACCCATTTCAACACCAAACATCATAAAACTTATAGGAATGGTTCCATACCTCTTGTAGGCTCCAAATCCTAGCAAAAATCACACAAACAAAGTTTTTGTGGAACTTTTCTTCTCCTCTTTTGGTGGAACTCGAAAATGGGTAGGGTTTGGGGTTTGGGAAGTGATTTGGGGATTTTTAATAAAGTGAAAGGTAAAGGGGTTAAAGTGATGGGTAGAGGATTTAAAAAGGGGTTACTTTAACTTAAATTAAAAATTGTACCCCAAACTTAACATGATGTATAAAATGTTCCAACATAGTATTTTAAAGGCATCTTACAAGAATGCTCCAAACTTCATCTAAAATCACATCCTCCTCATATTTAATAATTAACACAATTAAATCATGTTAACATTTTAATACCCAACACATAAATCCATCAACACATGATACATCATATAAACATAATTAATGCCTTACTTGCAATTAATTAATTTCGGGGCATCACATTACTCCCCTACTTACAAGATTTCGTCCTCGAAATCGCATGCACTTACCCAAAAGAAACTAAACATAAATCATACCAGAAAATAGTTCGGGGTAATGCTGCATCATATGCCGCTCCGTCTCCCACGTAGCCTCCTCGACACCCCGACGATCCCACTGAACTTTGACCATCGGTATAACTTTACTTCGTAGTCTGCGATCCTCACGATCCAGAATTTTGACCGGTCGTTCAACGTAGGATACATCTGAGTCTAACTGCACTTCAGTAGGCTGTAAAACATGAGACGGGTCTGGCTCATACTTCCGTAGCATAGAAACATGGAAAACATCATGAATCCCAGATAAAGACGGCGGTAGAGCCAATCGGTAAGCCAAAGTGCCGATACGCTGTAATACCTCATACGGTCCAACATACCTCGGGGATAACTTCCCCCGCATACCAAAACGAACAACACCCCTGAAGGGTGAAATTTTCAAGAAGACCTTGTCTCCCACTTGAAATTCTAGCGGCCGTCGCCGCTTATTTGCATAGGCTGCTTGCCTATCTTGGGCCGCTTTCATCTTTAAGCGTATCATCTTAATCTTTTCCTCCATGTCCTTAATCATATCCGGTCCTCCGACCGCTTTACTCGTCAAGTCCTCCCAATACAGCGGTGACCTACATCGTCGTCCGTAAAGAGCTTCAAAAGGGGCCATTTGAATGCTCGCCTGATAGCTGTTATTGTATGAGAACTCTACCAGTGGTATAGATTCTTGCCACGGAGTATCAAACTCCAAAACACATGCCCTAAGCATATCTTCGAGCGTCTGTATAGTACGCTCCGTTTGGCCATCAGTCTGAGGGTGATAAGCTGTACTCAGTCTCACCTCGGTGCCCAAAGCTGTCTGGAGACCCTCCCAGAAATGAGAAGTAAACCTTGGGTCTCTGTCAGACACGATCGAGACTGGAATCCCATGCAACCTCACTACATCCCGTACATTTAATTGGGCCATCTTAAGATACGTGAAAGTCATACTGTAAGGGATGAAATGAGCCACCTTCGTCAGCCTATCCACGATCACCCAGATCGCATCAAATCCAGAGGCCGACCTTGGCAAGTGGGTCACGAAATCCATAGATATATGTTCCCACTTCCACTTAGGTACCTCTAAGCTCTTCAGCTCGCCACCAGGCCTCTGTCTTTCTGCCTTTACTTGTTGGCAAATTAAACATCTCTTAACAAAACTGATCACATCACGCTTCATGCGTCTCCACCAGAATTGACCACTCAGGTCCTTATACATCTTTCTTCCTCCGGGGTGAATACTGAACCGACTACTGTGAGCCCGTTCTAAAATTCCTTTACGTAACTCTGGTGTATCTGGGACTACCCATCGGTTGCCCAGTCTTAATGAATCATCTTCAGCCACTCTAAACTTCGTTGGCTGACCTCGAAGTGCTATCGATGACCATCTCTGCACTTCATCATCCGACCTCTGGGCTTTCCTGATAGCCTCAAATACATCTGGCTCGGCCAATAAGGTCGACACTCGCACCGGCGACGTGTCTACATCGAAGTCATAGCCCAGATGGCAATATGAAGTCATCAAAGCTGATAAACACATAACATCCTCAGCAGTGCTCTTCACCTTCCGACTTAAGGCGTCTGCTATTAAATTTGCTTTACCAGGATGGTACTCAATTTCACAGTCATAATCCTTGAGCAAATCCATCCATCTTCTTTGGCGCATATTTAGTTCAGCCTGAGTGAATAGAAACTTTAGGCTCTTATGGTCCGTAAAGATGGTAAACGTAGTACCATAAAGATAATGACGCCAAATCTTCAAGGCGAAAATGATAGCCGCCAGTTCCAGATCATGGACTGGGTACCTGGTCTCATGAGGCTTCAACTGTCTCGAAGCATAGGCTACCACTTGTCTGTCTTGCATCAATACACAGCCCAAACCCTGCAATGATGCATCCGTGTACAATGAAAACCTCTTATCCTCCGACGGAATCACCAACACTGGCGCTGTCGTCAAACGACGCTTCAATTCTTGGAAGCTTTCCTCACAAGCTTCTGACCAAAAGAATGGGACTCCTTTCTGAGTCAGCTGTGTCAATGGCTTAGCGATCTTAGAAAATCCCTCGACAAAACGTCGGTAATAACCTGCTAAGCCAAGAAAACTCCGTATCTCGGGTACAGAAGTGGGTGCTGCCCACTCCATCACAGCTTCAATCTTCCTGGGATCCACAGATATCCCTTGGCTAGATATGACATGGCCTAGGAATACCACGCTGTCCAACCAAAACTCGCACTTGCTAAGCTTTGCATATAACTGATGATCCCTGAGGATCTAAAGTACTGTCCTCAAGTGCCGTACATGATCTTCTTCGGTCCGAGAGTAGATGAGTATATCGTCAATAAAAACTATAACGAATTGATCCAAAAATGGCTGGAACACCTTGTTCATCAAACTCATGAAAACAGCCGGGGCATTTGTCACCCCAAAAGGCATGACTAGAAATTCATAGTGCCCATACCTCGTCCTGAAGGCTGTCTTCTGAACATCCTCTTCTCTTACTCGAATCTGATGGTACCCCGACCTCAGATCGATCTTACTGTAGAGCCTCGTACCCTGCAACTGATCAAAGAAATCATCGATCCTCGGAAGTGGGTACTTATTCTTCACTGTAGCTTTGTTCAGTTGTCTGTAATCGATGCACAAACGCATCGAACCATCTTTCTTCTTCACAAATAAAACTGGTGCTCCCCAGGGCGATACGCTAGGGCGTATATAGCCCTTATCAAGGAGCTCTTGCAACTGAATCTTTAATTCCCTTAGCTCCGCTGGTGCCATCCTATAAGGGGCACGAGAAATGGCCGACGTCCCCGGTAGTAACTCAATCCCAAACTCGACCTCTCTCGTCGGTGGGAATCCGGGAATCTCCTCCGGAAAGACATCGGGAAATTCCGCAACTACGGGCACATCCTCAACTTTTACTTCTTCTTTCTTTTCCGTAACATCAACGGCATATATGAGATATCCTGTGTGGCCTCTTTCCAATAACTGTGCCATCTTGACAGCAGATATCAATGGAATCTTTGAGCGAGAACCATCCCCATAGAACGTCCATGGAATTCCCATATCGGATTTGAACCGTACTGTCCTCTGCCTGCAGTTCACAACTGCCTGATACCTATTCAGAACGTCGATGCCCAGAATGCAGTCAAAATCTGACATTCCCAGAACAATCAAATCTGATCTTAGTTCTTTATCCTCAAAATAAATGAGGCCATTGTAGACGATCCGATCAGTAATCATACTTCTTCCAGCGGGGGTCGAGACTATAAGAGGCGTGGGCGACGGAGAAGTGCATATGTGGTGTCTTTCCACAAAACTTGTTGACACAAAAGAGTGTGACGCACCTGTGTCGATCAATATAAAAGCAGGGTGCGTAAATAAAAGACATGTACCCGCTATCACCTCCTCCGGAGCCGCTGAAGCTTGCTCCCTTGTCAATGCGTAGACTTGTCCTTGAGGTGGCCCCATGGGCTGACCTCCATGCTGACGCGGCACAAATGGGGGTCTGTGCTGTGCTGTCCTATCCACAGGCCTCCCCGCAGAACCCTGTTGACTTCCCCTGTTGGGACACTGTCTAGCAAAGTGGCCCTTGTCGCCACAAACATAGCACCCCACACAATCTTTCGTCGGATGTGGTTGCCCACAAAGAGTGCATTGGATCTTCCCGGATCTGTCTCCCTGAGACTGCCCCCTTCCAGATGGGGCATCACTCCTTCGGTTCCCTTTCCATCTATTGTCAGACCTCTTACCACTGAACCTTGACGCCGATGAGTTCCCCCTTGACTTGAACTGATCACCCTTTGGCTTCAAATTATCCGGAGTGGATTTCTGAGAGGGTGCCGATGGTGGTACAACATCAGGGTATGCACCCACTCCTAGTTCGGCCAGCTCGGCACGTGAGAGTGCATCGTCAAAGCAAGTAGGGCCATAAGTGATCACCCTATCGTATAGCTCCGGCCTCAATCATTTCATGAAATTCCTCATCTTTGCTTGCGTGCTCGTGGCAATGTGAGGCACATATCTGAGCAAGGAGCAAAACTGAAGAGCATAATCTGACACTGACATATTACCTTGCTTGAGGTGAGTGAATTCATCTTCCTTAGCCTGTCGTGCTGCAGCCGAGAAATAACGGTTCAGAAAGCGAGTTCGAAACATTTTCCAGTTAACTTCATGACCTTGAGCCTCTTGCTCTACCACGGTGGACTTCCACCACATCAGCGCCTTCTTGGCCAACTGGAACTCTGCTAACCGTATCCATGCTGTCTTCGCACATGGGGCTGCCACAAAGATCTGCTCTATTCTTTCTAACCATTCCTCAGCTCGTTCCCCAGTTTCGGTTCCTTCAAAGGTTGGGGGTCGGTAAGCAAGAAACTGAGTTAAGCTTAGCTCCCCTGGCAACAACTGTTGTTCGGCCGGTTCATCATCAAAAGCTGGCGGGGGTAGGGGATTCGTACGCCCCGCGCTTGCATTGACGCTCACTGCGTCACCTACCTCCACATTTGCTGCCATACTGCAACACAAGGATTAACAACAAGATCCAAAAGCAGTTCGTATAATACTTCGTTAGATAAACAAAACATGTTAGTATAACATCATACACTTCATATGCAACTTATGCACAAAACATGTTCGAAAGTAAGCACCAAGCTAACTTATTGCTAAGGCTACCCTTCACTCATTCCCGGGTTATCTAACCACTGCTCTGATACCACTAATGTAGGGTCTTCCTACCTTAATGTCAATTAGTACACATAAATTGGACAGAACATGCATTTATAACCTCTTAAGGGTTCCGGTTGTAGCTTGAGCTAAGGAGATTACTGGCCAAAATAAAATTTCCAAAGGCTATTTAATTACATTCCCATTAATGAATGTTATAGCTATAGTTTTACACTACTCCTAGAGTAGAGACTATCAAAATCCTGCATCCTACATTCATCATGCTCCCTTTAGCTCACTTCCTCAACCCGACCCTAGGCCCTTGGTCCAAAAGTGTACCTACAGGGATAACACATCGTGAGCATACACATATTTACTTAACATTATATAAAAGCATACAATAATGCATAACATCTTAGTTAAGTAAAGGTTATTGATCGTCCTTCGACTTCCTTGTTATCCCTGACTCTTATTCATATATTAGGGTGTCTTACCCCATTGTATGGCATCTTACCATATCATCATCATCGTGTGGCATCTTACCACGTGGGCATCTTACCCAATCATATGGCGTCTTACCATATCATAAACATTGCGTGGCATCTTACCACGGGGGCATCTTACCCACTCGCATACTTTGGGTGGCATCTTACCACATGGGCGTCTTACCCAATCATACACGTCGTATGACCTTATCATAAACTTCGTCATTATAGACGTCCTCATAAACATCATTATCATAAACATCATCATAAGCATCATCATCGTAACATCATCATAAGCATCATCATCGTAACATCATCGTAAGCACCATCATCGTAACATCATCATAAACATCATCATCGTAACATCATCATAAGCATCATCAGCATAAATATCATCATAGACATCATCATCATAAATATCATCATAGACATCATCATCATAACATCGTCTTAAACATCATCATAATATGTAAGGGTATGGTTTACCGTCCGATGCTCGTACGTCTCTTACGTACCTTAATTCCAAAAGAAGGAGAAATCGTAGACTTTATCTCCTTGAAGTCGTGGGTACCTGGGACGGTTCTACATAACCATACAAATTGATATTAGAAGCTAAATATAGTCCAATATCCAAAAATCCCACATAAATATCAAAAATCCATTTTTTTACAGCTCGCGATCGATCGCTGCCCAGGTGCGATCGATCGCGAGATCGCACTGGACGAGGGGCAAAAATTCTTTTCTTGGCGATCGATCGCCAGCCTCGCCGATCGATCGCCCAAGAGTGGCGATCGATCGCCAAATGCTACTGGCGGGCACTGGAGGCTCGCGATCGATTGCCAAGAACGGGCGATCGATCGCCGAGTGCTGTGCTTCGAAATTTCGCCATTAATGCTCATTTTTCAAGCTCTTCTTCATGCCACCCAAAACCAAACTTCTTAACAACTTCAATAACATCATAACCCACTAAAACCAACATAAAACACTTCAAAAATCATACCCCAACCATAAACAACACATACCCAAACAAACCCACATAAAACATCAAAACTTAACCCATTTCAACACGAAACATCATAAAACTTATAGGAATGGTTCCATACCTCTTGTAGGCTCCAAATCCTAGCAAAAATCACACAAACAAAGTTTTTGTGGAACTTTTCTTCTCCTCTTTTGGTGGAACTCGAAAATGGGTAGGGTTTGGGGTTTGGGAAGTGATTTGGGGATTTTTAATAAAGTGAAAGGTAAAGGGGTTAAAGTGATGGGTAGAGGATTTAAAAAGGGGTTACTTTAACTTAAATTAAAAATTGTACCCCAAACTTAACATGATGTATAAAATGTTCCAACATAGTATTTTAAAGGCATCTTACAAGAATGCTCCAAACTTCATCTAAAATCACATCCTCCTCATATTTAATAATTAACACAATTAAATCATGTTAACATCTTAATACCCAACACATAAATCCATCAACACATGATACATCATATAAACATAATTAATGCCTTACTTGCAATTAATTAATTTCGGGGCATCACACCACCAATCCAATAATCATTATATTACAGTTCATAATTTACAGAATGTAAATGCCATGAATTTTAAATGATACTTCCTGGATGGTATCATCCTCTTCTGGATCCCCTGTGTTGTTCATGTTCTCAAAATAACCGAAACCATCAAATTCCAAAAGCCAGCTAATCATTACATTGATTCACTAATCCGTTTTCCAATTACCAATCTCATAATTAATAACCTTGTTTCATTAAGGAGTGATTATGGATATCTCATATATCTAATCATTGTTTCCACAATTTCGTTCCCTCGCAGCTCAACAACGGCGATACCATAACCGATGTTCGCTCCATAGCGACAACATCCTAAACATTGCTCGCTTCATAGCGGCACAATATAGTTCATAATATCAATCAAATTATCGCAACTATATCATATCATGCACAACAATTGCAATAATATATTTAAAGCTATGCTCGTACGATATACGTACCTTATGATTACGATTCCGTAGTCCGAACCAAACCTTGATTGAGTCCCGCGACCCGATGAATTATGTTCTAACACATAAATAACTCACAATTAATCACAAGCATACAACCACGCGCCCAAGCACGTTCACATCTTCCAAACCTATCGCCAATCCATGAGGATTAACATTTAAAAAGACTCCGGGCTAAGCATACGTAATACCCAAAATATTCCATTTTATGAGTACAATGGTTAACCACTTACTAAAACGAGTATCCCATTTTTATTATTAAAATTTGGCTCCAACCATTCCAATTTCATAGCATAGCATTCCCATCGGAATCTAGACATTGCCCCGGAAATCGGCTAATTAAACCTCGATTCCAAAATCCCGACATTTTCCAAAATTTTGAAAAAAACAAACAAAACAGGGCCGTGATAGATCGTCGTTCAGGCGCAATCGATCGCGCAAGTCTACTGCCCGAAATAATGCACGCCGCGATCGATCGCCAAATTTCACGATCGATCGTCGAGTCCCCCACAAGCCGCCACTGCTCATCGTCTCCCCAAAATCAGTACAATGTCGCGATCGATCGGCGCCAAGACGCGATCGATCGCGACCTGTGGGTTTCCGAAAAATTCGAGTGTTAATGGGGTTTTTGACACCCAGACTCAAAACCAACACTCCTAACTCCTTCAATACCTCCATTACACCATTAAAACCAATAAAAATACCAAAAGCTCAACTATGAATTTTTAACTAAAACCCCCAATTTCCATAACCAACCCAAAACTCAACCAAACTCTACAATACCATAGTCAAAACGAAGGTAAAGACGAGGGGAAGAATATTACCAACTTTTCTTTGAGAGATTCGGCTCCCGAGCCGAGATTCCAGCCATTTTTCCTCCAAAAGGAAAAGAGAAGGGTTTTGGCGGGGGGGGGGGATGAACGCGGGAGAGAGAGGAGAGGAAGAGAGAAATCCGTGCAATGACGGAACACCGGACCTCAATTTCCAATACCAGCCCCAATACAAAGTACATCATGATTCATTAAAATTGATCTGTTTTCAATAATTATCTCTCCAACCTCAATTTCCAATACCAGCACCAATACAAAGTACCCCGGACCCCATATACCACCAAAAACCAAATTCCAAGGTTTTTCACCACAATAGGAATACAATCTCAACATTTGGATCCAACGATCACAAATACCCAATTTAACATCCTGGGGTGTCCTAACACCGCATTTAATTCATAATTGCCACAATTAAAATCCATTAAGGATCATTACCACTCTGTGATTAATACCATTAATTCCCGGGCATCACAATTATGCCCCAATAATAAAATTTTGTCCTCGAAATTTGCACAGGCGTATTCCACGTACCGCCGTGACAACATAATCAGAACGAATCCACAACACTGATTCACGAATACATCATGATCGAAACATCAATCGCGAGGATACCGACCTCACACCCAAAACCTGGAATGGAGTAAACCTCCCAAACCATCACAATCTCGCAAGGACATCCGCATGCCTCGATGCCAACCACCCAAAAGTAGTCAGTCAATCGAACTGCTATCCAAACGAATCATCCCTCATTCCAACGTAGATATCACCTCTATGATATCTCTACGACTTAGCCTACGATGTTAAACATACATCGTTGCCAAGGAAACCACCAATACACAACAGTACTGTGATTCCCGGGGATTTATGGTGTTAATCCCGGTGTGGTAGTAATCCTTAAAGGCTTTTAATTATGGCAATTATGAATTAATTGCAGTTTCAAGACTCTCAGGGATTTTAAATCCGGTTTTTGGAGTCGTTGGATCCAAGGGATGAGATTCTCATCGTGGTGATAACCTTGGAATTTGGTTTTTGGTTGAATCTGGGGCCCGGAGTACTTTTTACTGGGGCTGGTAATGGAATTTGAGCTGGAGAGATAATTATTGAAAACAGATGATTTTTAATGAATCATGATGTAGTTGTGGAGGTATTGGTATTTTGGAGCTTTGGTGCTATATATACCAAATGGACTCGGTATTCCGTCATTATACGGAATATCTCCTCTCTCTCCTCTCCCTCACGCCTCTCTCTCACCCCAAACCCTTCCCCTCTTTTCTCTTGCGAACAAATCGATGGGGGCTCGTCTTGGGAGCCCGATTTCTTGAAGAAAAGCTGGTAATCTTCTTCTCCTCACCTTTAGCTTTGATTTGATTATGATATTGTGCTTGTTGGTCAAGTACTTATAATTTGTAAATTATGAATTGTATTATTGTGATTTATTGGATTTGGGATATTGGTATGCTCACCCCGAGTGGGGGCTGTCTCTGTTGGGGCAGGTGATTAGGTACATCGATGGCTTTGGAGTTGAGCTCGAGCTATGGAATGTAGGTGCTTCCAAGGATCGAAGTACCAGTGACGGTATTGAGCACCGTGTTTTATACATTTGATACACACATACTTATTGATGCTCGCATGTGAGCACTATGATGTGTATATGGATTGTATAAAGAAGGCAATGGCCTTTCTCCTTTCATTTATGTGTTGCATGCAATTATTTATCGAATTGCTAAATGAACTGAGAACATGTTAGTGTATTATAATGGTGCATGATATGTATCTGGACTTGGTTGGGGGAAATTAGACATTATATGGAATAATGTAAAGAAACTTTATTATTGGCATGATTTGCTATGGTATAAGTGGGTTTTCCCCTACATATATGATTGCATGCACTAAATTCTTGGGTTAATACACTAATAACGGGTTAAGGGCACGGGGTCCTTACATTAGTGGTATCAGAGCAGTGGTTTGCTCTTTGGGGCTGTTGAGGGCCTAGGATCATATTGATGGAAATGAGTAGCACATAATTATGCATGATGGTAGTTAGTGGTGTGTGACACAACTATTTTGCTTATGTGTGTTTATGATATGTGATCATAGTGGAACAATTATATGTCATGACATCTATGGAATCATAATATAATCTGTTGATTATGATTGTGAGTTGTGGCACAGGGACAACAAAATGGAGCATTTTGAAATGCATTGGGATACAAGAAGTACTTGTACTCATGGTTTATGCATTTACTCAATATAATCATATTGTGGTGAATATGGATTATTATATGCTCATGGTTTGTGATTGTTCCTGTAGGGCCGCTATGACATGAAGGACTAAGGCCAGGGTTGAAAGACACGAAACTGTAATGCCTCGGATTTGTTATGGCGTAATTTTGAATAATTACGGTACGATGTGGACTCGGGTTCGGGTTGAACCGAGGGAAATACTTGATGTGACTAGAAATAGACACATCTATTACGCTTAATTCTCTACGATTTGGTATATTTTGATGGATAAATTGATACATATGCTACCTAATCGTATTTGTGTAAATGTAGGGAAAGGTAAAGAAATCAAGCTAAAATGATGAAAGAAGCAATAAAGTTGAAGAAAAGAGGAAAAAAACCACAATCCAAGACACATGTTGCTCCTTTCTCCTCAAATTTCTATATGTTCGAGCCATGTTTTGGAAATGTGGTCCATAGAAAAGTTGTAGAACTTTGAGTTATCTTCGCGTGGACAGCTGATTCATCGAATTCGGAGTTCGGACGAGAAAGTTACGGCCAAAATACGAAACTCGCCAGAAAATTTGATGACAGGCGTAATTACGCCAATACTCACATACATGAAATGAATAGTAGATATATGACAAGGAAAGAAACATGATGCACAATATGTAATGCATATCAAGCAACTTGTACTAGTGAGCATTTGAATTTAATTTCATATGCATGTACATGTAAATTAGCATTTGAATTGCTAGGAATGTCATGTGAATTTGACTATACATTAACCATGCATGTGAGAGGAATTACATGTAAATGTGCATTTGGAGTTAAAGGTGATTATATAGATGAATATCAGATTTTAAACACACAATTCACCTAAACTCACCTACAAATCTCTACAAATGCTCTTTTGAATCCCTTGGTGTCTTTGCTTGGTTCTAGCTTAGAAGCATGGTCAAAATGAAGTATGTGGTAAGGAGAATTTACATGCTCTAATTTTCGTAGTGAGTTGATCTATTAACTTAGCATGATAGTTGTTATGCAAGTTAAGAAGCATGTGATTTAGTTGAAGGAATATGGAATTCATATGTTGTTAAAGTCAATGAATTGAGTTGTAGTGATATGGAAATATGTTTAAATGAAGGTATAACATCCAAATGTCATGTTTGAATGGGAATTTTTGAGTTGTAGGAGATGCACCATGAGGATAAGCTCAAAATCGCCATTGTTCTACAATTCTGTTGTCGACCAATCGATCGATAGGCTCGTAGCGATCGATCGGTAGAAACAGGGGAAGTAAGGCGGTGTAGGTACCGATCGATCGCTGGAAACGACCGATCGATCGGTGAAAGCCGTAGCATTTTTGAGAATTCAAACTTTTGAGCGATCGATCGCTAGCTTCTGACCGACCGATCGCTAGGGTTGTTTGTTTGGACCGATCGATCGCTAGAGAGACCGATCGATCGGTAGACTTAAAATGTTGAACAACATTATTTTATTGTGGAAATGAATAGTTCAACCTCTTTTAACATGATATTGTTGGTATTGTTGTAACATCATCACAGGGGACAGGGCACAGAAGCAATTAACCAGTGACGCCTGATTTATCTGGTTTGTGTCGCTTTACAGGTACGTGTTGACGTACGGAGTATAGATAGTATGTGCTGATGATGTTATGGTTTTGATATCATATGATTTATGTTATCTTTGTGTCATATGATTGGTAGTATCATATGCATGTGCATACATGGATTTCATATGATTGGGATGGATGCCTTGATAGATATGTGTATATGGTTTGGTGCGATCATTGCCTTGATAGATATGCCCGGGTTGGTATATGCTTTGGCTGGGATCGTTGCCACGATAGATATACTACATATGCTTTGGCTTGAGATATACGTCTGGTTTGGGTATATGCTCGGTTATATGTTTGAGATATACGCCTGGTTTGGGTATATGCTCGGTTATGTATTTGAGAGATATACACCTGGTGTGGGTATATGCTCTGGCTATTATCACAGATGAGCATGGTACTATGATATGTGCTGCTAATATGAAGATGTGATGTGGTTTCACTGACATATTGAGCTGAATAGGCATATCATATGGGGCTCGTGATAATAGGGTAATTGTTGAGACATGTCATGACATAGTGCATTTGTGGATGCATGATACAGAACATTCACGTTAGATGATTTATTGTGCTTTATCATTGATATTGATATTGTGTTTTGATATTGCACTGAGATAGTTGTTATCTATACTCACGTTTTGTGAATGTTTCTGTAGGAATTCATAGACGTGGGAATCGTGAGTCTTATTCCGCTGCGAGGTGAACCACTGCATAGGAGTTGTACTGGATTAGGTTGTTTATTATACATGTAATGTATATGTGAAAAAATTTATTTGGTTTTGTACTAGTGGTTTTGGTACATCTGTAACAACCTATTAGTGAGAAACTCTTAAACAGTGCATATTTTTACTTAATTCAGACTCACATATGTATGCTTAATGAAATACATAATGGATTAAGTAACGAAGACCACACATTAGTGGTATCAGAGCAGTGGTTCGAGAACGGGATAAACAAGGGTAGAGGAAGTGAGTTAGGGAGTTACCTAATCACTTAAAGGCATGTGATACTGATGATATAGTGTCTGGGAACATGCTTTGTTTTTGTATCTGTTATTGTTAACCCTTGTTTTGCAGAATGATAGTATGATTTAGTATGAATCCTTATGCGTGTCATAAGTGATGTTGTGGGTGTACCCGTGATTGGTATACCGGGTTTCTGTCCTATCATTTGGCTGGGGAAACAGGATATGTTTCGCGGGAGTTATTCCACTGATTTTGTGGTAATGGTATATAGGTCGATACCGAATTGGAGGAGTAAGTTGTACAGTGGTTGGAGCGTGAAAAGCAAAGCTTGGTATCAGCTCCATGTGCAAAGCAGCCTGCATGAAATTGTGTATCAGACCTACTGATGGACTGAACGTTGACACATGATGTGTGAATGGAAGTAAAGATACAGGTTAGTGATCACTGTATCTAGTTCAGGGGCAATGCTTGATATTGCAGTCTGTGGTTGCATTGTTAGTTCGACATGTATGGCCTGAATGGGAATGTAATACTTTGCTCTTGATCTGTGGATAGTATGGCTAACGCAATGTGTTTACATTGGGAGATGATGCAGATATGGATTACTTATGGTACTCAAATGGTACACGTAGTGAATGCGATTCGTGTACAATAATAGTATTCTTGAGTATTGTGTTCCACAGCGGTAATTGGTGAATTGTGAGATCACAGTGGTGATGATTCTCTTGTCAGGGTATCAGCTGTGTATGGTTCTCCGGTGTGTATGTGGATGTTGATCTCTATGTTTGTGGTCATGGAGTTGGCAAGGAACATGAAATTGGGAGAGTTCAATGATAGTGACGCTGAGGCGTATTGATGGAGCAGTACACGCACAGTAACTGTGAGGTAACTGTTAGACTATTATGTCGTTGAGTCACTCGTGTTTTGGTGACTGGTTCACGGACTATTTGATCCTTTCTGTGTATTAGCTGCTTGTGTTTTTCTTGTTATATTATATGGATTTGAGCATGGAAGTCTTTCAGATTGAAAAAAAAATGAGTACCCGGCGGAGATTGCACTGATGCAATGATTACCAGCAAAGATTGTTGTGATGCTTGCACATGTGATCTTTGTGATGGCTGTACTGGGACATACATGGTGCTGTGTGGCCATGTAGTATATCTGGTTCGTGTATAGTACAGATGGGAATGGATATCATTGTTTTGATATGAATTCCGTCCGAGCTATAAGGTTGTCCGTATGAGACTCTATGTATGTGGTATGTGTGGCAGCCATGGGTGTCTTTGAGTGACACGAGATACCTCAAGTGCATACAGTTGTGTCTGGCATAGTGTATATGAACATCTAGTTCTGTGTTTGTGCACTAGATGTATGAAATTGAAATTGGTTGGTCTGCTTAGAACAGAGTGTGGGTATCTGTGTGGTTGCTGAGAGCATTGAATACTTGTATGGCTTCTGGATATAGAAAAGGACGTCAGCATAGACATCCGTACATTGGTTCTTTAGTGGAACTGTGTATGACATCCTGTCATATTTTGGATTATTGCATGACAATAGTGATCTGTAAACGGGAGACCAACAGAGATTTGTTGGCAATGTGAGTGTTCGGTAAGTATTGAGTGTGAACTATTGTATGATAGCATAGCTTGGTGGCTATGATGTATGGTTCACAAGGCTGATGTTGAATGTCCCAGTTATCCAGATTAATAAGGAAGTTTGAGTTTCCATCGATTGCGTACACTAGTACTGATGCCATCAGCATTTCCGTTGTGTTGTGATTGTACTATGCGTTTGACATGAAATTCACATATTTTTGAGTCAGGATGGGAGATGTATGACTGAGGGGATTATGATTGTGATATGTCGACCTAGTCATGCGATTGGTTTGCATAGTTGATTGGTTTTCAGTTTGTGCTCGATAGATGTTGGGTTGATATCTATTGATGGGCAGTCTGCGAATATGTTTCATGAGGAAACAGTATGGTTGATATACTAAACCATGTAATGGTTAATGAATGGTTGGTATACTAAACCATGTGATGGTTGATGACTATTGAAACCAGATGATGGTTGATTACAAGCAGATGGTTATGAGACGGATGAAGAAATTCACACTTATGAAATAGTGTGATGGGACTTGATTTGTCCATGAAATGAATTAGTTCTTGAGCTTGTTAGTATATATATGTGTATGACATTAAAGTTTGTGTCATGTTATAGTGGTACGACCACTATGAGACTGAGTTGACATATACCAGATGGTGGATGGTATTTTGCTATATATTCATACTTGAGTATTCTGATATGATATCCTTTGATTGTACACGGAAAGTGTACTAGGAACATAATACGGTTACAGTATTGTGAAGGTATCATTGGCAATGCTATATGATATGGCAATTCCTTTGAATCCAATTGCAGAGTCATTTCAATTGCAGAGTCATAATGTGAGAATGACCATGAGGAATATGGTAATTTGATTATCATTCATGTCAACAATAGTGTGTGGATTGTGTGAGTGCAGTTGAGTTGGAATTTGTTACCTTCTATCTATGGTTGGATTGGTTATTCCTGCATGAACCAGAGGTGATAACGATTTGCTGGGAGCAGTCGTGTTTATTAGGAATGCATATGTGATCATGTGATATATCTGAGTGATATATTCGATCATGTGATATAGTCGGGTGATATCTTCGATTGTATGATCTATCCGGGTGATAGGATAATCCGTATGGATAGGTTCTTAAAGCAGAACGGAATGGGTTATCAGGTACCTTTGATATGTGGGACTTGTTGGCATATTACATGTAGCCAGTGCATTACACATGCGGGGAAAACGTGTCGGTTGGAAAACATGTTGGTTTCCATTGCTACATGATATTTTGTGTTGATCATTACAGGGAACAGTGAGTAATGAATCGTTGTAAAAGCTTGTCATACTCAAGATGGTAGTCTTGGGGGAAATAGTTGGTACAAAGAATGACATTTCCGGTACAGGGGTCAGGACAGGGAATATTGAACCACGCAAATGGTGTGGATAGATACTATGAGAACATAGTCATTGGGTGAGATAACCATATAATCATATGGACATATGTAGTGTACATGACTTTGGTGTACATGATGCATTGATGACATATGAGTGTGATGTGGAGTGCTTCTTGTGGTTTGGAAGTTCGTGTCCAGTGTTTGTTCTGGACTGGTATCGTGTTCAGTGTTTAATCAAGACTGAGAAGTCTGGCGTTGGAACTTAGTATGCAAACGATAGATGGATTTGTTGTATCTATCACATTGTATAATTACATATTATAATACAACTTTGTGAAATGTTAGAGCAGAGATGGCTCTGTGCACATTTGGATGTGTAGAATCTGCATGTGACAAGAATCGAGGTACTTGGTTTAGAGTATCTTGCTGATCTCGATATTCTGCGTAGGCTTACACAGGAGTACAGACGAATGGAAACATTCTAAACCTTTATACAATACACAATGCGGGTATGTGTGTTGTTGTGTTTATAAAGTGTGGCATAAGGTGTATGGAAAAGGTGTAATACCAGGATTTGAACCATTGACTGTATTACGATATGGTGACTAGTAGTCCAAGGAGGGACGGATGTCGTAGACAAACAGATGCTCCATTGGGGATCATTTGTATGCATCCAGCAAGACTGGGAGTGGACAGTGACTTGGTTAAGGAAACCACTGGTACAATAAGTTGTATGAGATCAAGTCAGTTTGATGGATACTGTTGTGTATAACAGGAGATGTATATACGTGTTCACTGATACTAGTGAAAGGTTTGTCTATTGATGGTATTACAACAAGACATACATACTATCTATGTCTGACTGACTGGTGGAGAGTTTTGTGAGCATATGACTACATGGACAAAAGCGAATGGTAACAAGTTGTTATGCGAGAACATGAGTATGCAGTAGAATCCAAAATGCAATGTCTGGTATGTTTTCTTTTGGTTTCGTATACTGCTGGTCTGGTAAGTATCTGCTAGTTGAGCATGTTGAGTATGTAGCAGATTTACTTTTGATTATTTGTTCCGGCAAATAATGTTGCATTTATAAGGCATGTTTGTGCAAAGCTTATTTGCCACTATGTTATTATTTCTTGAAGTATTGCTCATAGGGTTGAAGCTTATGGCTTTCTGTATGTGATTCATATGATATCTGAGATTCATATGTTGTATATGCAATTTCGAGGACGAAATTCAATGAGTGGGGGAGAATTGTAATGCCTCGGATTTGTTATGGCGTAATTTTGAATAATTACGGTACGATGTGGACTCGGGTTCGGGTTGAACCGAGGGAATTACTCACATACATGAAATGAATAGTAGATATATGACAAGGAAAGAAACATGATGCACAATATGTAATGCATATCAAGCAACTTGTACTAGTGGGCATTTGAATTTAATTTCATAAGCATGTACATGTAAATTAGCATTTGAATTGCTAGGAATGTCATGTGAATTT
Source organism: Haberlea rhodopensis (assembly GCA_907163345.1). Taxonomy (NCBI): domain Eukaryota; kingdom Viridiplantae; phylum Streptophyta; class Magnoliopsida; order Lamiales; family Gesneriaceae; genus Haberlea; species Haberlea rhodopensis. The sequence continues at coordinate 567,031 of CAJQUN010000320.1, forward strand.
GACTATACATTAACCATGCATGTGAGAGGAATTACATGTAAATGTGCATTTGGAGTTAAAGGTGGTTATATAGATGAATATCAGATTTTAAACACACAATTCACCTAAACTCACCTACAAATCTCTACAAATGCTCTTTTGAATCCCTTGGTGTCTTTGCTTGGTTCTAGCTTAGAAGCATGGTCAAAATGAAGTATGTGGTAAGGAGAATTTACATGCTCTAATTTTTGTAGTGAGTTGATCTATTAACTTAGCATGATAGTTGTTATGCAAGTTAAGAAGCATGTGATTTAGTTGAAGGAATATGGAATTCATATGTTGTTAAAGTCAATGAATTGAGTTGTAGTGATATGGAAATATGTTTAAATGAAGGTATAACATCCAAATGTCATGTTTGAATGGGAATTTTTGAGTTGTAGGAGATGCACCATGAGGATAAGCTCAAAATCGCCATTGTTCTACAATTCTGTTGTCGACCGATCGATCGGTAGGCTCGTACCGATCGATCGGTAGAAACAGGGGAAGTAAGGCGGTGTAGGTACCGATCGATCGCTGGAAACGACCGATCGATCGGTGAAAGCCGTAGCATTTTTGAGAAATTCAAACTTTTGAGCGATCGATCGCTAGCTTCTGACCGACCGATCGCTAGGGTTGTTTGTTTGGACCGATCGATCGCTAGAGAGACCGATCGATCGGTAGACTTAAAATGTTGAACAACATTATTTTATTGTGGAAATGAATAGTTCAACCTCTTTTAACATGATATTGTTGGTATTGTTGTAACATCATCACAGAGGACAGGGCACAGAAGCAATTAACCAGTGACGCCTGATTTATCTTGTTTGTGTCGCTTTACAGGTACGTGTTGACGGACGGAGTATAGATATTATGTGCTGATGATGTTATGGTTTTGATATCATATGATTTATGTTATCTTTGTGTCATATGATTGGTAGTATCATATGCATGTGCATACATGGATTTCATATGATTGGGATGGATGCCTTGATAGATATGTGTATATGCTTTGGTGCGATCATTGCCTTGATAGATATGCCCGGGTTGGTATATGCTTTGGCTGGGATCGTTGCCACGATAGATATACTACATATGCTTTGGCTTGAGATATACGTCTGGTTTGGGTATATGCTCGGTTATATGTTTGAGATATACGCCTGGTTTGGGTATATGCTCGGTTATGTATTTGAGAGATATACACCTGGTGTGGGTATATGCTCTGGCTATTATCACAGATGAGCATGGTATTATGTTATGTGCTGCTAATATGAAGATGTGATGTGGTTCCACTGACATATTGAGCTGAATAGGCATATCATATGGGGCTCGTGATAATAGGGTAATTGTTGAGACATGTCATGACATTGTGCATTTGTGGATGCATGATACAGAACATTCACGTTAGATGATTTATTGTGCTTTATCATTGATATTGATATTGTGTTTTGATATTGCACTGAGATAGTTGTTATATATACTCACGTTTTGTGAATGTTTCTGTAGGAATTCATAGACGTGGGAATCGTGAGTCTTATTCCGCTGCGAGGTGAACCACTGCATAGGAGTTGTACTGGATTAGGTTGTTTATTATACATGTAATGTATATGTGAAAAATTTATTTGGTTTTGTACTAGTGGTTTTGGTACATATGTAACAACTTATTCGTGAGAAACTCTTAAACAGTGCATGTTTTTACTTAATTCAGACTCACATATGTATGCTTAATGAAATACATAATGGATTAAGTAACGAGGACCCCACACGAAACTGTAACCTGCATTTTATATACATCATGGATTATGCATTGTGGCTGCATATATATTGGAGTGGTGAGTTTAATGTTTTGCGCTAAATGTTGAAATGATGGTAAAATTCCGCATGTCACATTTGAGCGATGTGCATTAAAATACACTCATGGCAATGTATATTGGATTATGGATCATGCATTGTGGTTGCACGTATATAGGAGTGATGATTTTAATGCTTTGCCACTAAATGTTGAAGCGAGGGTATTGCCGCATGTCACATTTGAAGCGAGGTGCATTAAAATACACTCATGGTGATGTATATTGGGATATGGAATATACATTGTGTTGCAGGTATAGATGAAATGCTTGGTGAATATCCCATGAGTCGTTGTTATGGATGAGTGATGATTTTAAATGCTTTGTCGCTGTCACTTGACGCGATGATAGAATACTTGCCGATGTAATATCGTAGCGAGGAAAGAATATTTGCCGCCAAATGTTGAAGCGAGGGTGTTGCCGCATGTTGCATTTGTGCAAGGTTATTTGACGCAGCTGATATGTTGAAGCGAGGGGTATTAGTGCCGCGGTCATGACAAGCGAGGTGCATTAAAATACACTACTATAACAAGACTAGGGATCGGTTATTCTATTGGCGATGGTTTATGCCGCCGGGTTTCATAGCGATGGTTCATTCAGCTATTCTATTGGCGATGGTTTATGCCGCCGGGTATTCATAGCGATGGTTCATTCCGCTATTCTATTGGCGATGGTTTATGCCACCGGGTATTTATAGCGATGATTCATTCCGCTATTCTATTGGCGATGGTTTATGCCTCCGGGTATGGTTCATTCCGCTATCATATTGGGGATGGTTTATGCCGCTGGGTATTCATAGCGATGGTTTATTCCGCTGTTCTATTGTCGATTGTTCATACCGTCGGGTATCTATAAAGCGATGGTACATTCCGCTAATCCTATGGCGACGATTCATGCCGTCGGATATCTATAGCGATGTTTTATGCCACTGACTCTATGGCGAGGGATCATGCCGCTGATTTTATCGCAATATGTTCTACCGCTATCCACATAGCACGGGATTGTACCGCCCACGAGCTATGGGTGTTGATTATGTACCACTATTGGACGACGGAGACTAATATGCCGCTATTTTATTAGCGATGAGTTATGGTATATTGCTTTTTAGTTAGCATTATTGTGGATACCATGCATTAACATATACCATCATGTGATCACCGATGAGATTGTGGATGTCGTGTATCAACATATACCGTCACGTGTTTGACGATGAGATTTTGAATGTCAAGTGTTGACAAGTACCGTCACGAGTTGACGATGTCATTTTTGATGTCATATGTTGACATATACCGTCATAGGATGACGATGACATAGCGGATGTTCTATTTCGACGTATATCGTCGTTTTGATGAATGATACATCTGGGCGTATGTATTTAGCCATATGATTTGAGTGCGAATGGTGAGCACATGGTAGTATATGGGTCACTAGTTGACGAGACCATTATGCCGAGCAGGTTGTGATCGCTATTATTTTAAACAATATTTTTCAGTGTAGCGATTCTATACCGCAAGTGCACGGTGTCAAGTTTTAGTATAGTCATATAAAAGAAAGGATGTCGAACCTACAGGGACTAACGTATAAGTACCAAATAAAATTAGTAAAATTATATTTAGCCTACGAAAAAGATGATTAATTAACTAATTAAACTAAAGACTTAATAAAACTCAAAAATAAAACAACTCCTTTGAAGATGCGAAGGAATTCCGCTCAAGAAATCTATTAAGATGTTCGTTCAATTGTATTATCGTCAATGATTTGTTTGTTAAAACAATTACTAATCAATCAGTTCTTAAGGTGACGGATTTCCGAATATAATCTATACACTCTCTCGAGCTATATTGAAACTAATATTAAATTGAATCAAGTAACTCTCGTTCACTCAAACCAAATTAATATTGAATAAATCTCTATGAAAACCGTTGATTTTTAAATCTTTCAATTTAAAGTGACCACGTATGTGATTTAATCTCTCGATCTAAATCTTAAACATACAACACGAATTATTGTAGCGTATTATAACTTCATCTCTCGATCTCAATTATAATTCACCAAATCAATCAAAGTTAGCTAGGCTTTGATAGCATTAAGGTTATAATTCATGAACAAAAGAAATTAATCCACTCAAGCACAATCAAATCCAAGATTCAAACAAAATATTCCTTAAACTTGATAAAATAAACCAAATTAAATTAAAATCAAATTAACAAGATGTCTAATCATCTCTCAACCTCATAAACATCAAATAAATCTGAAAATCAAAGTAATTAGAGTTTAGAAATACGATAAACGTAGGAGCGAATCCGTGCGTTGAACGATCTTTCTTCTCTCGCTTCCTTCCTTGCACTTCAAAGGATTTCTCTTGCCTTGTTCTTCGGAGATGAAAGGCGGCTCAACAAATCTGATTTAGGTCTGACAATACTCTACATAATGGATGCAAATTTCATGCCCTACTTCCCATATTTATAGAGGAAGAGGTTGGTGAAAGAGTTTCCAAAAATCAAACCAAATCAAGTCTTTATTTTTCTGAAAATTCCGCGTCTCGATCGATCGAGCGTCTTCAGCTTCTGGATATGAATTTCTCTGCCTCGCTCGATCGATCGAGGTGAAGCTTCCGATCGATCGAGATTTCTTCATTCTCGCTTGTCAAGTCTCTGCCAATGTCGATTGATCGAGAAGATGTTTCCGATCGATCGAGCTTTGCATTTTTGTGTTGGCCAAAACTTCTGCCTCCTTCGATCGATCGCCTTCAAAGTCCGATTGATCGAGCATGCCAGAATTCAGTTTCTTCATTTCTTGGCTTGATTTGACTCGTTTTCTTCTTTCTAGCTCAATTCTTCCACATTCCACCAAGATTCCTGAAACAATCAAATAAATACCAAAAAGCATAACATCTTCACGGAATCTACACGAAAATATATATAAATCACAGCCCAAATATACGTAATAATCAACCCTATCAACTCCCCCAAACTTAGATTTGATCGTCCTCGAGCAAACATTAAGATCAAAATGCAAAGTTCATCATCAATACTTTGAATGAATTAACTTAGCAACTCAATTGTAAAGCTCAGAAATCCCACTAACACTTCAACCATAAGTTAATCCAAAAATTAACAAGAAGTGTTTTCTCCTAAGCCAAGCAATATATCGCAAAAACGGAATGTGCGTGTGTGTTCATATCAATCATGAGTTTCATATATACTTTTAGAATCAATAATGCCATTAAACTCAAAGTCAAGATTTACTTTTAAACACTTCATAAGCCTACTTTTCAAGCACTTCTCCACTAATGTTGTGATGCCCCGAAAATTATTATATGCAATTTGGGCATTAATGATGTTTACATGAAAGGATGTTTACATGTCTATGTGTTAACATACATGTTATGATATGCTTTAAGGGTGTAGTGCATTTATATTGGGGATTATGAGTATGTTCATGTTTTATGGTAGGGGTGTAGTATTATGTTATGATGATATGATGTGGGAGGCATGTTGGGTGTTTTAAAGGAGGTATTAATTAGATAAAGATGAAAAATATCGAGTTAGGATATTTTAATACATCGTGCTAAATACCGGAGCACAATTAAACACCACATGGCACCCCAACCCACACCCCCCCCCTCAACCCATGCCCCCAAGTCAGCTGTACAGCTGCCCATACCCATCACTTTAATCCCTCACCCCTCCATCACCATCATCTCTTCTTCCCCAATCTTTTCCCCAAAAAGATCGTCCAGCACTCCAGCTGCAAGTAGGAGGAGGATTTTGATGTTTTCTTGCTAGGAAACTAGCCAAAAATCGGAGCAAAAGAGGGTAAGAAACCATATCCTATTTTGGTTTAAGCTGGGTTAAGTTCATGTTCATACTTGGTGTAAAATGGCATGCTAGTCTAGGTTTTGTTAAACCTTCGATTTAAGTTCATTTATGATGTCCTTATGAAGTTCTTAGCATGTTTACTTGAGCATGAAACATGTGTTATGTGGTAGATTTATTGGCTTGAAGGTAGATGTTCAAAAATCTGGGCAAAGGAAGAGCATGCTCTGTTTTGTATAAGTTGGTTGAGGTTGAAGATTTAAATAATGTTATGATGCATGTTAGCTTAGATTTTGTTAAACCTTTGGTTTAAGAGCTTACATGGCTATTTTATGGAGTTCTTCACATGTTTGTTTCAGCATGAAAGATGTGTTATGAAGTAGAAAAGATGGTATGAAAAGAGGTGCTCAAAAATCTGGGGAAAATCCCGATTTTCGGAGCTCTCGATCGATGAGATTTGGTCCCGATCGATCGAGCGAAACAGAAGGTCTAATGTATGGTTTAAAACTTTGATGTCGATCGATCGAAGGATTTCTCGATCGATCGGTGAAGCTCCTCGATCGATCGGTAAAATATTCGATCGATCGAGCGAGGCAGGAAGCTAAGGCACTGTTTGTGCACAGTGTCTCGATCGATCGAGACCTTGGGCCGATCGATCGAGAGAGACAGAATGTTGGAAAATAAAATGATGTTTTATTTTGTTAAGTTATGATGTGAGATGGTATTTAGGCATCTAATATGGTATTGTGTGGTCTTGTAGAACCATCCCAGGTACCAGCACCATCCAGAAGATAAAGTCAGTTGACTCCTCCTCTTTTTGAAAAGGTACGTAAGAGACGTACGGGCATCGGACGGTAACACACATCTTTACACTACAACTATGCTTTTATTGCGTGAGTATTCACGATGTTTAAGATGTTCATAAGATGTTTACGATGTTGTTAAGATGTTTATATATATTCACATGATGTTATTTGTGGTAAGGTGCCACGGGGTAAGATGCCCCACATGGTAAGAGGCCATGATGTTATTTGTGGTAAGGTGCCACGGGGTAAGATGCCCCACATGGTAAGAGGCCATGATGTTATTTGTGGTAAGGTGCCACGGGGTAAGATGCCCCACATGGTAAGTAGCCATGCGATGTTATTGTGGTAAGGTGCCACGGGGTAAGGTGCCCCACATGGTAAGAGGCCATGCAATGATATTTGTGGTAAGATGCCACGGGGTAAGGTGCCCCATATGATAAGAGGCCATATGATGATATTTGTGGTAAGATGCCGCGGGGTAAGATACCCCATATGCATGATTATGAATCAGGAACGACAAGAAGAAGGTAACAAATAACCAGCATGTTCACTTAACTAAGATGTCGTACATTTACTGTTATATGATGATGATGTTATAAGATGATGATATTTACAAGATGATGATACTTATATGATTATGATGTTATAAGATGATGATATTTACAAGATGACGATGGTTATATGATGATGTTTATATGATGTTTATACAATGAAGTATATACGATGTTTATATGATGATGTTTATACGATGTTTATATGATGATGTTTACACGATGTATTGTGGTAAGATGCCACGGGGTAAGGTGCCCAACATGGTAAGTAGCCATGCGATGTTATTGTGGTAAGGTGCCACGGGGTAAGGTGCCCCATATGCATGATTCTAAGTCAGGGACAACAATAAGAAGTGAATGAATAATCAGCATATTTACTTAACCAATGTTTCATGCATTTACTATGATATTTTATGATGTTAAGTAAGATTATATATGCTCATGATGTGTTGTCCCTGTAGGTACACTTTTGGACTAAAGGACTAAGGGTCGGGTTGAGGCAGTGAGCTACGACGAACACAGGAACGTATAGGATTCAGCTTCCGTTTAGTATCTACTCTAGGAGTAGTATAAATCTAACATGTTAACATTCATTGTGAGAATGTAACTAATAAGCTTTAAAGTTTTAATTGGCCTGTAATTCTGTTAGCCCATGTAACAACTAGAACCCTAAGATGTTATTAATGCATGATTAGTCCTTCTTATGTCTTTTAATCACTGTTAAGGTGGGAAGACCCCACAATTGTAGTTATTCCCTAGACTTGGATTAATAGGTCTTTTAAAGCTTGTAATGTTTGGCCTAGGTGTTTGGCTTCAAAGAAAAGATAGGGAAATACAAAGAAGAGAGTATAATTATAGAAAATTCAAATTTAGCACACTTTATCGAGCTCTTCTTTTTTTTCTAGCCTTGGCCACTTTGGGTCTTATTTATTCACTTTTTTCTCAAGGCTCTTTCTATCTTTTCTTTTCTCATTCAACAATTTTTTTCAACAATAAGCTCATCTAAATGTAGCAATTCAAGTGCATACAATGAGAATCATTATACTCCCTTAGGGTCAAGATAAAAATCTTCCATTTAGGCTCAAGTAGGTGGGTATAATGAGGTTGCCAAAAAATGTTGAATGGGGCTAATAGTATGTTAAACATACTCCATTATTTTATCAATTAGGCCCAAATTAGGGAACTAGAGATTGATATAAACATGGTAAGCTTGAAAGGCTCAAACGGTCCAAAGATCGCCTAAATCATTTCCAAGTCTAGTTCCTAACTAAAGAATTTCACCTCAAAGTGCTCTCAAATAGGTTCTAAAGTGTTTTAAGATCCTCAAGACATATCATAGTCAACACAATTTTTCCAATATATCATTCACTCAATCATGACTCAAAATGTTCCTCAATTTTTAAAATGTTAACTCAACTAAAGATATTCACAAACAAGTCAAAAATCTTCAAGAATTAAGTTGAGATGGGGATTAATATCATCATGTAATACCATTGCAAGTCTAATTCATTATTTCTAAATGATGAACTCATTTTAAAAATAAAAATAAAAATTTATGTGCCCAAAAACGATCTAATCTTATAATAAACTAGTCATGCAAGGAAGTACCACAAGACAACAACAGAAACCAGTAAACACCCCCCAAACTTAGTACATGGATTGCCCTCAATGTATAGTAAACAATAAGTGCAAAAGCAACACACATACCTCGACGATGATCGTCAGTGATCGTCGTCCTCAACATGCTCCGGCGGTGGTACTGGATAGTAAGAAAGAAAATAAAATAATGAAAAGACGAACTAATAACAAAAAACTTTGAAAAACAATCGAGAGATAGAGAGAAGAAAGTTCTTAATTTATAGTCCCAAGCTGGACTATCACCTCCGTCTCAGTGGTCCGTTTTCGCTTGCTCCTTCTGGTTTTTCACCGTATCAGTAGGTAGTGTCCCTTGAGCACGTCCATGAATTATAGCTACTAGTTGCCCCACTTGAACCTCCAAGTTTTTTATAGATGCATCCTGATTTTGCATCCTTGTTTTCGTCGATGAGATTAACTTGGTCAAGAGCTCATCCATACTCGGCTTAGGTGCATTTCCTGGTTGTTGTTGTGGGTTCAACACAATGTTTTTGTTGGACAATTGCAAATTCGGATGATTCCTCCATCCCGGGTTGTAAGTATTTGAGTATGGGTTGTTGGGCTGCCTGTTTCCTACATAATTAGAAGATTCATTAGACTGAATGAATGGATTACCTGCCTGGCACTCTGTGCTTGGATGATTGCTTCCACAAAATTCACAGGTGATAACTTGAGCTTGCATTGCTGTCATGCTCATGCTATCTATCTTTTTGTTCAGCGCTTGCAACTGTGCCGAAAGAGTAGTGATGTCGTCAACTTGATGAACTCCAACCGGTTTCTTTGGCACATTCCTCTCCGATTGCCATTGATAGCTATTAGAAGCCATCTCTTCCAAGAGTTCATAAGCTACTTCCGGTGTTTTGCGCATAATGGATCCTCCTGAGGCTGCATCAATCATAGAACGATTAGATGAAAATAAAACGTTATAAAAAGTTTGTAACTGGAGCCAAATAGAAAGACCATGGTGTGGGCATCTCCTAAGCAAATCCTTGAAACGATCCCACGCCTCATATAGTGTTTCAGGATCATATTGCCCGAACGTGGTGATATCGTTTCTCATCTTTGCCGTTTTGGAATGGGGAAAATATTTGGACAAGAATGCTTGTGTCATCCCCTCCCAAGTGGTGATAGATCCTGTAGGTAAAGAGTTCAACCAAGCTTTAGCTTTATCTTTTAACGAAAAGGGAAATAACCTTAACCTGATGGCGTCATCATAAACGCCATTATGTTTGAAAGTGTCACAAATCTCCAAGAAGTTGGAGATGTGAGCGTTCGGGTCATCAGTGGCTACTCCCCCAAACAACACGGAATGCTGGATCATCAGTATGATAGCTGGCTTAATCTCAAAATTGTTGGCTTGAATGGTTGGCCTTGTAATGCTTGACAATGATTCATGAAAAGCTGGTTGAGCATAATCCATCATCGATCTTGGAGTCAGTGCTTCATTGTTCGCGCCCCCTTCTTGATTGTTACCAGCCATTTCTCGAGCTTCCCTTATTCTTCTTAGACACGTACGCTCTATTCTGGGTCAAGCGACTCGAGTGTGGGGTTACTACTCCTTAGCATGCACCGAGAAGATGACTACCTGTAAAATCAACCCAAAAGGAGAAAAACGAATGTAGTAAACCCAACGGTCAAAAGTGAAAAGCAAAACAAAAACAAAAATTCAATGGCTAAATTACAATTAACTAATCTCGTATGATATTATACAAATTAGTCCCCGGCAACGGCGCCAAAAACTTGATCGCTATTATTTTAAACAAAATTTTTCAGTGTAGCGATTCTATACCGCAAGTGCAAAGTGTCAAGTTTTAGTATAGTGATATAAAAGAAAGGATGTGATGTCCGGATTAATTAATAATCATTCATTGGATTTAATTATGGTGTTTATATGATATGTCGAGATTTAATTTTTGAGTATCGGATTTTGGAACGAAGTTGGGATGAATAATTCCGGGTTGAACTTGTATCGTAAATTAAATTTAAGAGGGGTTTTCTAGAATTTAAAAATTGGTAAATTTAATTTGGAAATAATTATTTTTGTGGAGATGATAGTTGGATGGGTGAGATTTAATCTAGGGTTAGACTTAAATAAAATAATACAATTCTCTCCCTCTCATTAATTGTAAGGACCCTAATCCTTAAGTGCGGAATCAAGGCATAATAGAGCTAATATAAATGATCAGAGTGAGAAATAACGTGTTGAGTTTATGAGCTTAAACATTACATGCCAAAAATAAGGACTACCAAAAATGGATTAATTACATTCCCCATCAAATGAATGCTATCAACTAGTTTTACACTACTCCTAGAGTAGACACTAGGCAAAATAATCATGTCCTTCATCTACCAAAGATGCTCTTCAAGCTCACTGTCTCAACCCGTCTAGCCCTCCTATCATGCCAAACGTGTACCTACAAGGACAACCCCCAAACATGAGCAATAATAATCATTCATATTCAACACAATATGATGATAAAGCGTAAATGCATAATCATAATAAAACACTTCCTGTTTTCCCCATGCATTTCAAACGCTTCCCGTTTGGTTGTCCCTGTACCATAACTCATGAGTATAATCAATAGATTATTTTTAATGGTCTAAACATGTCATGACATATGCCAGCTCATCAATACCAAATACTGATCACCAATCCCTAGTCTGTCCATCACAATGTATTTTAATGCCCCTCGCTTATTTACATATAGGCGGCATAGGATAACCTCGCTTCAATGGACATGCGGGACTCCCACCCATCGCCTCTCATTGAGCGGCAAATACCCTTTCCTCGCCCTATATGATAACCACGCTCAAATGTGACATGCGGCGCTCCCACCCCTCGCTTCACATTTAGCGGAACCAAAACAAATAGCGGCAAGCATTAAAATCATCAAGGGATGACCACGACTCATGGGATGTGCACCAATAATCATATGCATCTATAAACATCATGCATAACATGTATTTGCATCCACAATGCAATACCACATATACTCGCATCCACAATGCATAAACAATGAGTATATAAGATACATGTACCGTTGGGGTGCCCGTACGTCCACTACGTACCTTTCCAAAAGTGGAATTGATCTGGCTTCAGTTCCTCGGTTGCGTTGCTACCTGGGATGGTTCTACACAATCACACAACCCCATATTAGAAGCCAAATAATAGCCAAATACCAAAATTTTGACAAAAGAAACCATATTCCAAAATTCCACAGGCGGCGACCGATCGCTTCCCTCAGGCGATCGGTCGCCTCAAAATTTCCACTGCGGCGATCGGTCGCCCCAAACATGGCGATCGATCGCCATTCCTTTGATTTGGCTACTGCCTCTCGGCGATCGGTCGCCTCATTTTAGGCGATCGATCGCCTAACCCGCAAAAATGTTACTGTCCCTTGGCGATCGGTCGCCTCATTTTAGGCGATCGATCGCCTAGCACAGAGGCGTGATTTTCTGCCATTTTTGCTCCAAAATCTCATCCAATCCATCCCAACACTTATACAAACAAACCAACAACATCTAAACAACATAAACCACCAAAATATACTTCAAAACAAATATAAATCTAACCATTAACCAAACCCACAACAACCCAACATAAACCCATTTTAAAACCCTTCAAAACCAACCCAAACTTAAACAAAACCTTACAAAATTAACCATGAGGTATCCATACCTCTTGGGGACCTCAAATCACCCAACAATCTCCACAAATCAAGATTTTTGAAAGGTTTCTCTTCACCCCAAAGCTCAAGAACGAAAATGGAAGGGAAAGGGTTTGTTGGAAGTTGATTTTGGTAAAGTAAAAAATGATTTAGTAAAGGTGGGGGTATTGGGTATAAAGTTGGGTTAATTAAAAATGCAATCCACAATCCATGGTGTATAAAACACCCCAACATGATATTTTCCAAAGCATTAAACCAAATGCACCAAAATATCAATTAAATGCATGATTTCTTAATTAATTGCTAACCAAGGCAAATAAATCATGCTTCCTACCATATAACCCAACATGCACCCTGAAATGCTATCCCGGGTCACTCTAACACATGACTAAGCATTTCCACATAATAATTCCAACACATAATTAATTACCACCATAATTAATCATATAAACACAATTAATGCACCAAATTGCAATTAATCATTTCGGGGATATCACAATACTCCCTACTTATAAGATTTCGTCCTCGAAATCACATGCACTTACCCCAAAAAGGAAACTAAACATAAACACATACCAGAGAATAGTTCCGGGTAGTGCTGCACCATATGCCGCTCCGTCTCCCACGTAGCCTCCTCGACACCCCTGCGATCCCACTGAACCTTGATCATAGGTATCACTTTGTTCCGAAGTCTACGGTCTGCTCGATCCAGAATTCTGACAGGCCGTTCCACATAAAACACATCGGACTCTAACTGAACTTCGGAAGGCTGTAACACATGCGACGGGTACGGCTCATACTTCCGCAGCATAGACACATGAAACACATCATGTATACCAGATAAAGAAGGCGGCAAAGCCAGTCGGTAAGCTAAGGTGCCAATGCGCTGCAAAATCTCGTACGGTCCAACATACCTCGGAGACAGTTTCCCGCGCATCCCAAATCGTACAACGCCTCTGAAAGGCAAGATCTTCAAAAAGACCTTATCTCCCAACAGAAATTCCAACGGTCTCCGCCGTTTATTTGCATAAGCTGCCTGTCTGTCCTGGGCCGCTTTCATTTTCTGCCTTATCGTCTTTATCTTTTCTTCCATCTCCCGAATCAACTCCGGTCCTCCGACCGATTTGCGGTCCAAATCATCCCAACACAAGGGTGATCTACACCGTCTGCCATAAAGAGCTTCAAACGGAGCCATCTGAATACTCGCCTGGTAGCTATTGTTATAAGAAAACTCTACCAAAGGCACTGAATCTTGCCAAGAGGCATCGAACTCCAAAACACAAGCTCTCAGAATGTCCTCGAGCGTCTGGATAGTGCGCTCGGTCTGGCCATCCGTCTGAGGATGATAAGCAGTTCTCAATCTGACTTCAGTTCCCAAGGCTGACTGAAGGCCTTCCCAGAAATGAGATGTGAATCGCGGATCTCGATCTGACACTATGGAAATGGGGATCCCATGCAATCTCACCACATAACATCTCTAATATACAACTGCGCCGTCCTCAAAAATGTGAAAGTCATGCTATAGGGGATAAAGTGAGCTACCTTAGTCAATCGATCCACAATCACCCAAATAGCATCAAAGCCTGAAGCACTCCTCGGCAAATGAGTCACGAAGTCCATGGAAATGTGTTCCCACTTCCACTTCGGTATCTCCAAGCTTCTCAACTCGCCGCCAGGTCTCTGCCTCTCTGCCTTAACCTGCTGGCAGATCAAACACCTCTTTACAAAAGTGACGACGTCACTCTTCATTCTCTTCCACCAAAACTGGCCACGGAGATCTCTGTACATTTTCTTCCCGCCTGGGTGGATGCTAAGTCTGCTACTATGAGCTCGCTCCAAGATCTCTCTACGCAACTTCGGCGTACTCGGAACCACCCAACGGTCACCCAATCTCAAAGACCCGTCATCGGCCACTCTGAATTTCGTTGGCTGACCAAGATGTACTAAAGATAACCACCTCTGAACCTCATCATCTGATCTCTGAGCTCTCCTGATGTTCTCATAGATATCTGGCTCAGCTAACAAGGTCGATACATACACAGGTGATGCATCAATGTCAAAATCATAGCCCAGATGGCAATAGGAGGTCATCATAGCCGACAAATGGATGACATCCTCAGCAGAACTCCTCACTTTCCGGCTCAAAGCGTCTGCTGTCAAATTGGCTTTCCCGGGATGGTACTCAATCTCACAATCATAGTCCTTGAGTAAGTCCATCCACCTCCTCTGCCTCATGTTCAGCTCCGCCTGAGTGAATAAAAACTTGAGGCTCTTGTGATCCGTATAAATGGTAAACAAAGTACCATACAAGTAATGCCTCCAAATCTTCAGGGCGAAGATGATAGCCGCTAATTCCAAGTCATGAACTGGATATCTGGTCTCATGCGGCTTCAACTGCCTCGATGCATAAGCTACCACATGTTTATCTTGCATCAGAACACACCCAAGGCCCTGAAGTGATGCGTCAGTATACAGTACAAATCTGGAGTTCTCCGTAGGGATCACTAACACTGGCGCCGTCGTCAACCGGTGCTTTAATTCCTGGAAGCTCTCCTCACAAGCTTCTGACCAAAAGAAAGGCACTCCCTTCTGAGTCAACTGCGTCAACGGCTTGGCAATCTTCGAAAAGCCCTCGACGAAGCGTCGATAATACCCGGCCAAACCAAGAAAACTCCGAACTCAGGCACAGAAGTGGGGGCAGCCCACTCCATCACAGCCTCAATCTTCTTGGGATCTACAGATATCCCGCTGCTCGATATGACATGCCCCAGAAACACTACACTGCTCAGCCAAAATTCACACTTACTGAGCTTAGCATACAACTGATGCTCTCTGAGAATCTGAAGCACTGTCCTCGAGTGTTTCACATGCTCTTCCTCGCTCCGGGAGTAGATGAGAATGTCGTCAATAAACACAATGACGAACTGATCAAGATACGGCTGAAACACTCTGTTCATCAGACTCATAAAGACTGCTGGAGCATTCGTCACGCCGAACGGCATCACTAGGAACTCATAATGTCCATATCGGGTCCGGAATGCTGTCTTCTGCACATCTTCCTCTCTGACTCGAATCTGATGATACCCGTATCTCAAATCAATCTTGCTATACACCCTGGTACCTTGCAACTGATCAAACAGATCATCTATCCTTGGGAGAGGATACTTATTCTTCACTGTAGCCTTATTCAGTTGCCGGTAATCGATGCACAACCGCATCGAGCCGTCCTTCTTCTTCACAAAGAGAACTGGTGCACCCCATGGCGACACGCTCGGGCGTATATATCCCTTGTCCAGGAGATCCTGCAACTGTTCTTTCAACTCTCTCAACTCAGCCGGTGCCATCCTATAAGGTGCACGAGAGATAGCGGATGTCCCTGGCAACAGCTCGATCCCAAACTCAACTTCCCTAGCCGGTGGGAATCCTGGGATCTCTTCTGGGAATACATCAGCAAACTCTGCCACTACTGGCACATCCTCAACTCTCAATTCTTTACTCTTCCCAGACGTGTCCACGACATAAATGAGATAGCCCGTGTGGCCACGTTCCAACAACTGAGTCATCTTGATCGCTGAAATCAACGGAATCTTTGCACGAGAACCGTTGCCATAGAAAGTCCATTGACTGCCCAACTCAGGTCTGAACTTCACTGTCCTCAGCCGGCAATCTATCACTGCTGGTATCTGTTCAGAACATCAATACCCAAGATGCAGTCGAAGTCTGACATACCCAGCACAATCAAGTCTGACCTCAATTCGTTGCCCTCAAAATAAATGAGGCTATCTGCCAAAAACTGATCAGCAACGCCATTTCTTCCAGAGGGTGTCGAGACAAGGAGAGGCGTGGGTAGAGAAGACGTGCACATATGGTGTCTTTCCACAAAACCCACCGATACAAAAGAGTGGGAGGCACCTGTATCGATCAAAATAAAAGCAAGGTACGTAAATAAATGACACGTACCGGCAATCACCTCCTCTGGGGCTGCCTGGGCCTGCTCCCTGGTCAGTGCATACACCTGCCCCTGGGGCGGTCCTACTGTCTGACCTCCCGATGGTCGAGGCCCAAACTGCTGCCTCTGTTGCACTGTCCTACCATCAAACCTCGGCCTGTTGCCCTGAAACTCTGACTGTCCTCCCCCGGTGGGGCAATACCGAGCGATGTGGCCCATCTTGCCACAGATATAACAGGCAGGACACTTGTTTGAAGAATGTGGCCCTCCACAATTGTCGCACCTAGGCTCTCCCGGCCTATTCCCTTGTGAAGACCCTCGATCGGCCGACCAATTCTTCTTGCTATCCTGTTTCTGACCAAAGAATTTCCTTCCACCAAATCGCGAAGATGAAGAGGCACCACGGGGTTTAAATGGCTCTCCTCGGGGCCTCAAGCTGTCACTAGTCTGCCTCTGTTGCGGTACCGGTGGTGGCATAGCACTAGGATAAGCTCCCACCCCAAGCTCGGCAAGCTCCGCCCTTGTGAGAGCATCATCAAAAGAAGTTGGGTTATTGGTGATAACCCGGTCATAGAGCTCCGGTCGCAACCCCTTCATAAAATTCCTCATCTTTGCGTGCCCATTGGTGGCAATGTGGGGAACGTACCTCAGCAACGAAGAGTACCGTGTGGCATAGTCTGCCACTGTCATGTTCCCCTGCTTCAAACTTGTAAACTCGTCCTCCTTTGTCTGTCTCGCCGCTGCGGAGAAATACCGGTTCAGAAACCTAGTCCTGAAGAGTGTCCAATCAATCACAGCACCTAGTGCTCTTAGCTCCATCACAGTGCTCCTCCACCACATGAGAGGTTTCTTTGCTAACTGAAACTCCGCCAGCCTCAGCCAAGCTGTAACAGCACAAGGAGCCGATACAAAGATCTGTTCAAGTCTTTCCAACCACTCTTCAGCCTCTTCTCCGGACTCTGTCCCCTCAAACCGGGGCGGATGGTAAGACAGAAATTGCGTCAAACTGATTTCACCCTGTAGTAATAACTGAGCTACGGGTTCCATGCCTACTGCTGGTGGAGGTAGAGGGTTCACTTGACCAATACTTGCGTTCACACTACCAACATCTCCAACCTCCTCATTAGCAGCCATGCTGTAACACAAATGTTAACAACAGTTCCAAAGCAATATATATATTATGCCGTTAGATAACAGGAATGAGAATAAGCACGTTAGTATAACAGGATATACATCAATATGCACCACATGCATAAACATGCTTCAAATGTAAGCACCTAGCCAATCATGCTAAGGCTACCCTTCACTCGTTCCCGGGTTCTCTAACCACTGCTCTGATACCACTAATGTAAGGACCCTAATCCTTAATTGCGGAATCAAGGCATAATAGAGCTAATATAAATGATCAGAGTGAGAAATAACTTGTTGAGTTTATGAGCTTAAGCATTACATGCCAAAAATAAGGACTACCAAAAATGGATTAATTACATTCCCCATCAATGAATGCTATCAACTAGTTTTACACTACTCCTAGAGTAGACACTAGGCAAAATAATCCTGTCCTTCATCTACCAAAGATGCTCTTCAAGCTCACTGTCTCAACCCGTCTAGCCCTCCTATCATGCCAAACGTGTACCTACAAGGACAACCCCCAAACATGAGCAATAATAATCATTCATATTCAACACAATATGAAGATAAAGCGTAAATGCATAATCATAATAAAACACTTCCTGTTTTCCCCATGCATTTCAAACGCTTCCCGTTTGGTTGTCCCTGTACCATAACTCATGAGTATAATCAATAGATTATTTTTAATGGTCTAAACATGTCATGACATATGCCAGCTCATCAATACCAAATACTGATCACCAATCCCTAGTCTGTCCATCACAATGTATTTTAATGCCCCTCGCTTATTTACATATAGGCGGCATAGGATAACCTCGCTTCAATGGACATGCGGGACTCCCACCCCTCGCCTCTCATTGAGCGGCAAATACCCTTTCCTCGCCCTATATGATAACCACGCTCAAATGTGACATGCGGCACTCCCACCCCTCGCTTCACATTTAGCGGAACCAAAACAAATAGCGGCAAGCATTAAAATCATCAAGGGATGACCACGACTCATGGGATGTGCACCAATAATCATATGCATCTATAAACATCATGCATAACATGTATTTGCATCCACAATGCAATACCACATATATACTCGCATCCACAATGCATAAACAATGAGTATATAAGATACATGTACCGTTGGGGTGCCCGTACGTCCACTACGTACCTTTCCAAAAGTGGAATTGATCTGGCTTCAGTTCCTCGGTTGCGTTGCTACCTGGGATGGTTCTACACAATCACACAACCCCATATTAGAAGCCAAATAATAGCCAAATACCAAAAATTTGACAAAAGAAACCATATTCCAAAATTCCACAGGCGGCGATCGATCGCTTCCCTCAGGCGATCGGTCGCCTCAAAATTTCCACTGCGGCGATCGGTCGCCCCAAACATGGCGATCGATCGCCATTCCTTTGATTTGGCTACTGCCTCTCGGCGATCGGTCGCCTCATTTTAGGCGATCGATCGCCTAACCCGCAAAAATGTTACTGTCCCTTGGCGATCGGTCGCCTCATTTTAGGCGATCGATCGCCTCGCACAGATGCGCGATTTTCTGCCATTTTTGCTCCAAAATCTCATCCAATCCATCCCAACACTTATACAAACAAACCAACAACATCTAAACAACATAAACCACCAAAATATACTTCAAAACAAGTATAAATCTAATAATTAACCAAACCCACAACAACCCAACATAAACCCATTTTAAAACCCTTCAAAACCAACCCAAACTTAAACAAACCTTACAAAATTAACCATGAGGTATCCATACCTCTTGGGACCTCAAATCACCCAACAATCTCCACAAATCAAGATTTTTGAAAGGTTTCTCTTCACCCCAAAGCTCAAGAACGAAAATGGAAGGGAAAGGGTTTGTTGGAAGTTGATTTTGGTAAAGTAAAAAATGATTTAGTAAAGGTGGGGGTATTGGGTATAAAGTTGGGTTAATTAAAAATGCAATCCACAATCCATGGTGTATAAAACACCCCAACATGATATTTTCCAAAGCATTAAACCAAATGCACCAAAATATCAATTAAATGCATGATTTCTTAATTAATTGCTAACCAAGGCAAATAAATCATGCTTCCTACCATATAACCCAACATGCACCCTGAAATGCTATCCCGGGTCACTCTAACACATGACTAAGCATTTCCACATAATAATTCCAACACATAATTAATTACCACCATAATTAATCATATAAACACAATTAATGCACCAAATTGCAATTAATCATTTCGGGGATATCTCATTAACCAACAAAATCGATCCCCTCTCTTCTCCCTCCCCTCACCCGCGTCGCCTCTCTCTCTCTCGGCTGCAAGGCGTGAGCTTGTGGCTCGTGTTCAGACGCGATTTCTTCTCCTCATTCAAGCGATTTTTCGTCAGGTTGGTGTGGCTATGATTCTGAACGATTTTCCTTAGTTGTTGACTCTCTTGCATTTCGAATTTTGTTCAACATGTGGGTCGTTTGGCGTGGGATTTGGTGAAAACAAGGAGTGTTGTTGGTTATCTGTTGTCATCCATAAATCTTGCTCAATTTTAGCCGAATTTTGTTGCTGGAAGTTCTTGGTTCATGAGTGTGTGTGTGGGCGCATTCTGTGTGTTGTGTGCGTGTGTTTCTGCTATGTGTATGTGTGTGTGTGTAGCTCCTACTGTTGAGTTCGAAAATATGGTGGTTTTGGGCTCGACATTCTTACTGATTATTGGTCCGAAATCGTTGTTGTTAAAGGCCTGAAAATTCTGCATTTTGGTTCGAATTTCTTGCTATTTTGGGGGAAATGGCTACTGTTGAAATTTGTATGATTATACAGGGAATTTTTACTTCTTGTTTGGATCGATGGTTTTGTGCAGATTTTTGGGGAATTAATTGCTGCTGTTAATTTCAAAAATCCTGCCATACATTTAGTATCTTCTTGCTGTTGGTTATATTGTTATGCTGATGGTTCATCGCAGGTGCATATGTGTGTGTGGGTGTTTTAAGGTTGTTTAGTGGACCGAAATTATGCTACCATGTAATCAAAATTATACTGTAATATGGGTTGAATTAAGTTGTTGAGTTGAGTTCGAAAATCTTGCTAATTTGGATTCAAAAATGGTTGCTGCCATGGTTAGAGATTCCTATGGTATTGGCTTAAAAATAATGCTCATAAAGTGTTTGATATAATGTTTAAGTGGAGTTCAAGTGTAACCAAAAGCTATGCTAAATGTAGGAATAAATTGGTTAGATACATGGTAGTGTAAGTTATGACATGGAATAAGATTGTGGTGATGTGTATGCTTGAATGGGCATTATGAGTTTAGATTGAAATTCAATGCATGTTTAATTTGTTTAAGTTGAATTCAAACAAATAAATGACTTTATGTTGGGATTAAGAGAATTAGATTTAAAAGGGTAGAATCTCGTATCTACGTGGATCCTTTCTTTCATGTCTTGGTTTGAATCACCTCGGTGTGGGTTTGAATGTTTGGAACATGTTAATTGGCTTAATTGGATTGTTTTAGTTAGACACTAGTTGGATGTTATTATGCATACACCCTTGCACTTCCTTTCCCTCTGTTGAACTGGTGTGTCTAGTGAACTGCTATGTGAGTTGGGCGTGATCTTGCACGTATGGGTGTGTGTATCCTGCATCATGTGTGTGATGTAGCGGATGATGGGAAAAAATGGGGTTTTACATCACCAATGAAATATCATGATTCATGTGAGGATGTGTGCATCAAAGTATTGATTATGATTTGATTCATAATATTGAGTTATTGATTTGTGATATGGAAATGAAAGTAATAACTATTGATGGATATTCATTGCTTGGATTATGAGCTAATATTGAATTGATGTCCGGTATAGAACTCTACAGGAGACTTCGGACGTTGATGATAGCTTGTTCATGTTGTCTACTATAAGGTACGTGGTGACATACGAGCAGGTATATCTAGTATCTATATATTCATTTATACATGTAATTTTGAGTATGATGTTTCAGGTAAGTGTTTGACTTTAATAATTGAGTTTCATATACGAGTTATGGGGGACACGTAGTGGTACGTGATCCGATTATACTTGTTGAGTAGTGATGCCGTGGGCATGAGCGATATGAGAAAGTATCAAGAATGAGATAGTGGGATAACCAGGTTTATATTGGGATAACCAGGTTTACATTGATATTGAACTATTTATGTTTGAGCATAAATAATATATTGTCGTTGTATTGAATTCATAAGCGTTGTTGAGTATCACATTTTCAGTGATAATACTAAACTTGACATTATGAAGGTGCGTGGGTTTGAAATAGGAACAGTGTGTGGAAGCTATACAAATTCGGAATTGTAAAGGGAGTATATTTTATGAGTTTTGAACAATCTAAATTGTTGCATTATGATTTTGTATGTTGTTTTGTGATTGAATATTGAGTTGGAGTGTGCACACCCTGTATGGGGGCTGTTTCTGTTAAAACAGGTATAACAGGTACGATGCTGCCTTGGGGTGCTAGGCTCGAACCTTGTTGGATGATGCTTCCAGAAGCGTAGCACGAGGTTGAGCTGTTGGTATATATACTAATTATGTATCCGGATGAGTATCCGTTATTCGTTGCTCTTCTGTGAGCACGTGTATCTGTATATGGACTGTATAAGGGTGTTGAAACCCACTTTTGTTGTCTTATTAGTGTGGTGTCTTCCCTGGCTGGGAATTTACTTAGGTTTCTGTATTCTGTTAAGTATTGTGTTTTCCCTGGCTGGGAGTTATTTTGGTAATGTGTTTATTTTGGGATAGCTCAATTTATGGGGAGAATCTGCCCAAATTTTTATAAAAGTCCACAATATAAAAGTGGTGTAATGGGGATGGTAATGGGCGAAATCTTTGAGTCTATTTGTTGGTAGAGATGATCATATAATGTTGAACATTATTTATGTCATGGGATTATGGGAAACATTTAATGATTCCTTTTAAAGAATGAAAAGAAAATGAAAAATTTATACACATACGACGTCATAAATGAACTAATGACGAGTTTAAGTGTTGGGGTCTTACAAAGGATGTCGAACCCACAGGGACTAACGTATAAGTACCAAATAAAATTAGTAAAATTATATTTAGCCTACGAAAAAGATTATTAATTAACTAATTAAACTAAAAACTTAATAAAAGTAAAAAATAAAACAACTCATTTGAAGATGCGAAGGAATTCCGCTCAAGAAATCTATCAAGATGTTCGTTCAATTGTGTTATCATCAATGATTTGTTTGTTAAAACAATTACTAATCAATCAATTCTTAAGGTGACGGATTTCCGAATATAATCTATACACTCTCTCGAGCTATATTGAAACTAATATTAAATTGAATCAAGTAACTCTCGTTCACTCAAACCAAATTAATCGAATAAATCTCTATGAAAACCGTTGATCTTCAAATCTTTCAATTTAAAGTGACCACGTATGTGATTTAATCTCTCGATCTAAATCTTAAACATACAACACGAATTATTGTAGCGTATTATAACTTCATCTCTTGATCTCAATTATAATTCACCAAATCAATCAAAGTTAGCTAGGTTTTGATAGCCTTAAGGTTATAATTCATGAACAAAAGAAATTAATCTACTCAAGCACAATCAAATCCAAGATTCAAACACAATATTCCTTAAACTTGATAAAGTAAACCAAATTAAATTCAAATCAAATTAACAAGATGTCTAATCGTCTCTCAACCTCATAAACATCAAATAAATCTGAAAATCAAAGTAATTAGAGTTTAAAAATACGATAAACGTAGGAGCGAATCCGTGCGTTGAACGATCTTTCTTCTCTCGCTTCCTTCCTTGCACTTCAAAGGATTTCTCTTGCCTTGTTCTTCGGAGATGAAAGGCTGCTCAATAAATATGATTTAGGTCTGACAATACTCTGAATAATGGATGCAAATTTCGTGCCCTACTTCCCATATTTATAGAGGAAGAGGTTGGTGGAAGAGTTTCCAAAAATCAAACCAAATCAAGTCTTTATTTTTTCTGAAAATTCTGCGTCTCGATCGATCGAGCGTCTTCAGCTTCCGGATATGAATTTCTCTGCCTCGCTCGATCGATCGAGGTGAAGCTTCCGATCGATCGAGATTTCTTCATTCTCGCTTGTCAAGTCTCTGCCAATGTCGATCGATCGAGAAGATGTTTCCGATCGATCGAGCTTTGCATTTTTGTGTTGGCCAAAACTTCTGCCTCCTTCGATCGATCGCCTTCAAAGTCCGATTGATCGAGCATGCCAGAATTCAGTTTCTTCATTTCTTGGCTTGATTTGACTCGTTTTCTTCTTTCTAGCTCAATTCTTCAACATTCCACCTAGATTCCTGAAACAATCAAATAAATACCAAAAAGCATAACATCTTCACGGAATCTACATGAAAATATATATAAATCACAGCCCAAATATACGTAATAATCAACCCTATCAGGTTGCTCGAAGAATTTTTGGGTGCCCTGTACAGGAAATGTACCACATCACATTTTTTTGAG
This sequence comes from Haberlea rhodopensis, assembly GCA_907163345.1. Lineage (NCBI taxonomy): Eukaryota > Viridiplantae > Streptophyta > Magnoliopsida > Lamiales > Gesneriaceae > Haberlea > Haberlea rhodopensis. The sequence goes on from CAJQUN010000320.1 coordinate 590,962, forward strand.
GTATATATTTTATGAGTTGTAGTACCTTTGGGTATACTCGATGGAATGGCTATGGCCAAGTGACTGGTAGTAAGAGTGGTTAGCGAAGAAACTACTTGCTTATATCGAGGTGACGTGTGGTAGACATGATCACATCCACCCATGAGGGTGTGGAATAATCCTACGGGATTAGGATCGCTTTGTGGTTGAGTAAGGGCACCGGATGTCCGTTGTGCCTTATTGATTAGAGAAATGCTGGGTGATGACCCACTACTCAAATGGTTTGTACAGTATGGTGTACCGGGATGGAACGTATGATGCGTCGGTAGATTTAGTATAAACCTAAGGAGGCAGCGACTTGCTAGCCAGGTATTATTGCAGTGTTATAGTGTGCTTGTGATAGCCATTATATTGCTCGTTGGATTCGAGTAAATCGTACGGTGATACGATGAGGGTTTATAGTAGACTCTTGTAGTCTCTATGTGGCATGATGATTGAGGTAGGAAATACCTCACGGGGACGTTTATACGTCAAAATGTTTTGAGGGACTTGTACTGGGACAGCTCAATTTTGTTGGGAATACCAACATGAGTTGTTGGGAAAACATTTCTAAGTTTTGGTGGTGACAAACATCTACTGGATACAGACACCTACCGTGTGACAAACATCTACTGGATACAGACACCTACCGTGTGATGTCCGGGAATTATGGTGGTAATCCCGGTGTTGTATTAATCCTTGATGGATTTTTAATTGTGGCAATTAGGAATTAATTGCGGTTTGGCATCTCCCGAGGTTGGTAAATCGGGCATTTGGGATCGTTGGATCCTGAGGTTCCCGAGGTTGGTAAATCGGGCATTTGGGATCGTTGGATCCCGAGGTGGAGATCGTATTCTCATTCCGGTGAAAACCTGCGAGTTGGGTTTTTAGTGTGACTCGGAATCTCGGGTGCTTGGTGTGGGCACCGGTAGGGGGTTTTTGAGTTAGAGAGAGAGTTTTTGAAAACAGATGATTTTTAATGAATCATGATGTATTTGTGGGGCTATTAGTATTTCGGGGTATTTTGCTATAAATACCAATTAAACCCGGGATTTTAATTATCGGAACCATTTTCCTCTTCTCCTTTCCTCTTCCCGTCCGCGCAAGCTTTCCCGATCCCCTTTACCCCCGCGCACAAAACGCGTTCGCCCGCCGCCGTCCGGCCGCCGTTCGGCGCGTGCCACCCGCCGTTGGCTTCGTCTCTTCCGGGCGCTTCTATTCATACCTTCAATTTGAGGTTTGGTCGCGAATGGAGCTCGGATTTCTGCTGGAAGCGCTAAGGTTCGAACTGGGTTTCTGTTCGATTTTGTGGCTCGTTTTTGGTACGATTTTTGGGGCTCTTTTTCCAGTGTTTTTGTGGCGTTTTGTAGTGCATTTTGTGTCGAAAATTTATGCCTTGTGGTTCAAGGATTTTGGTTGCCAATTGATGCGATTTGAGCGCCGGATTGCATGGCTCATAGTTCGAATTTCTTGATGTTGGGCGGGTTAGGGTTCGAAAATTTGGGGTTTTGGTTTGGGGATGTTTATTCTTGTTGGTAATTGATTAATTTATGTTTTAGATGCATTATGATGCTTATTGTGTTCGGAATTGAGGAATTGGATTCGAATTTAGGGCTTTAAATTCGAATTTTGGGGGTTTCGCATGTGGGGCGATTATTCATGTTGTTAATCGATTAATTCATGTGTTAGATGAATTATGGTGATTTTTGGGTTTGATTTGTGTGGTTGGGGTTCGAATTTTAGGAGTGGTTCTTGAGCAATTTTTGATATTGTCTCATTCGATTTCCCTCCCTGTATATGCCCTGCCCCGGGTCTTGTAAATGGTAAATTGTCGTGGGTTGACAATATGTTGAGGGTTATGGGTGTGCTTGAGCATGGGTTGCATGTTCGTAATTAATTGTGAATTATTTATCGTGTTAGCACATCGTTCTTCGGGGCATGGAACTCGAGCAAGGTTTGGCTCGGACTTCGGAAATTAAGGTACGTATAACGTACGAGCATAGCCTTTTTATAATGTTGCAATAGTGAAATGCATGATATATGGTAATTGTAATAAATGGGCATTGAAATGCATAATGTGTGGCATTTACAATAAATGGGTATTGAAATGCATGGTATATGGTATTGGAAATAGATGGGTATCAAAATGCATGATTTATGGTACTTGCAATGATTGGTTTGTGGAATGCATGGTATATGGTAACTGTGATAAATAGACATACATTGGAAATCATAGGGTGCCGCTTTAGAGCGAGCAACGATTGGGTGTTGTCGCCGTTGAGCGACCATCGGTCATGACGCCGCTATTGTTGAGCGTGCGCTGGGTTTAGAATGCCGCTATTGTGGAGCGAGCAATGTTATGGGAACATGGAATCCTTGGTTAAATATATGTGAAATCTATGGCATATATATATATGATTTTACACATTGATTATGGAACTGGCATGGTAGAACTGCATTAGTTAATCTATATGGTGATTAACTGGCTTTGAGAATTTGATGAGTTTGGTTATTTTGAGAACAGGGACAATACAGGGGATCCCGGATGAGGGTGTTACCATCCAGGGAGTATCATTTAAATTATGGCATTTACATTCTGTAAATTATGAATTGCAATATTGTTATTTTGTGATTGGTGGTATTGGTATGCTCACCCCGTGTGGGGGCTGTCTCTGTTGGGGCAGGTAACACAGGTGTAGCGGCTTTGGAGTCGAGCTCGGGCTGTTGGTTAGAGGTACTTCCAGGATCGAGGTACCAGAGCTGACTGGACGGACACTCAGATCCAGAGTTGAGATCGAGTGGCGCTTGGGAGGTGCTACCAGGACTGGTGTCCGGTAGAGTGTTATACATCAGATACATGCTTATCCATTTGGTACTCTTATGTGAGTACATTTTACGTGTGTATGGAATGTATAAATGGGCTACGGCTTCTCTCTGTTCATTATGGTTGCATGCAATTAATTATGGAATTGCTAAATGAACTAAGAGCATGTTAGTGTATTATGTGGGTGCATGTTATATGATTAATCTTGGTTGGGGAATCTGAATATTTTGGGAATTGGATGCAAGAAATTTTCTGGGTAGCATACGGTGTTGCACTTGCATGTGGTTTTCCCCATTATGATATGATTATATGCACTAATGGTATGGCTTAATACACTAATAACGGGTTAAGGGCACGGGGGTCCTTACATTAGTGGTATCAGAGCAGTGGTTAGCTCTTGGGGGCTGTTGAGGGCCTAGGAACATGTTATTGGGAATGAGAAGCACATACTTATGCATGATTGCTTATGTGCGTTTATGATATGTGTTCATAATTGGAATATGTGTTGCTAACCGTGGTGGTTGCAGGGTCTTTTGAGACATGGACTATGCATTACGGTTGCATAGGTATACATCGGAGTGATGATTTTAATGCTTTGCCGCTACGTGTTGGAGCGAGGTGCATTAAAATACACTCATGGCGATGTTTATGGGAATACGGATTATGCATTACGGTTGCATGCACGTCGAAGCGATGATGCCGCTGTCGTGTCGAAGCGATGGTAAATGCCGCTGTCACGTCGAAGCGATGATGCCGCTGTCGTGCCGGAACAATTATTGAAATACGGGTTATGCATTACGGTTGCATGCATGGCGTAGCGATATGAATACTTGCCGCTGTCGTATTATAGCGATGAAGAATATTTGCCGCAAATATGTCGAAGCGAAGGAAAATGCCGCTGTCATATTATTATTGCGAGGGATATTATGCCGCTAATACGTCGAAGCAAAGAGTATTTCCGCTGTCATGCCGGAATGATGGTAAATGCCGTTGTCGTGTCGAAGCGATGGTAAATGCCGCTGTCACGTCGAAGCGATGGTACCACCGTCATGTCGAAACGATGATGCCGCTGTCGTGTCGAAGCGATGATACATGCCGCTGTCACGTCGAAGCGATGATGCCGTTGTCATGACGTAGCGATGCGATCGGGAACAAAGTACTACGTGAGTGTGAGTACCTCTTGAGTCCGCGATTATTCCGGGTATTTTATTGGCGATGGTTACGCCGGGTATTTTAATTGGCGATGGTTACGCCGGGTATTTTATTGGCGATGGTTACGCCGGGTATTTTATTGGCGATGGTTACGCCGGGTATTTTATTGGCGATGGTTACGCCGGGTATTTTATTGGCGACGGTTACGCCGGGTATTCTATTGGCGATGGTTTATACCGCCGGATATCTATAGCGACATTTTATGCCGCTGACTCCATGGCGAGGGATCATGCCACTGATTCTACAGCGATGGGTTATACCGCTATGTGTGTAGCACTGGATTATGTCGCCTGCGAGCGATGGATGCTACTTGTGTACCGCTGGTGGACGACGGATACAGGTATTCCGCTATCTTGATAGCGATGAGGTATGGCATATTACTTGTGTTAGTATTATTGTGGATACTATGGGTTGCTATATATATGCCATGTGTTTGATGATGAGATTATGGATGTCGTGTATCGACAGGTACCGTCATATGTTTGACGATGTTATTTGGGATATCTATGTGGACGCTTGGCGTCATTTTGGTGATTTATACATTCATGTTTATGTATATGGTTGTATGGTTTGAGTGCCGATGGTGGGCACATGGTAGGGTCTGGGTATTTAGTTGACGAGACCTTTTGCCGAGCAGGTTTGCTCGATGGATCATTGATGCATTGTACCGGTGAGAGTACGCATCGTATTATGGAGGTATATTATTGACGAGCAATGATACCCTTGGGTATGCTCGCTGGGATGGCTAAGGCCAAGTGAATGGTGGTAAGAGTAGTCATTGAGGAAACTACTCGCTTGTTATTGTGATGAGGAGTAAACATGGTTACACCCACCCTAAGGGCGTGGAAGAAGTCCTAATGGATTAGGATTGCTTGATAATTGAGCATGGACGCTGGGTTGTCCAGTATGCTTTGGTGTTTTAGAGATATGTTGGGCAATGACCCACAACTCTAATGGTTTATGCGGTATGGTATACCGGGATGGAGCGTGTGTCACGTTGATAGGTTGGTATAAGCCTATGGGACCAGCGAATCACTAGCCAGGTATTGTTGCAGTACTTTGGTGTGCTTGTGTTAGCTATTATAATGCTCGTTGGATTCGAGTTTGGTGAATCGTATGGTGATACGATGAGGGTTATGGTAGACTCTTGTAGTCTCTATGTGGCATGGTGTTTGAGGTAGGGAATACCTCACGGGGACGTTATACGTCATTGTTTTGAGGGACTTGTGCTGGGACAGCTCAAGTTTGTTGGTGTTACCAACGTGAGTGTCAACAAGTCGTGGTTAGCTCTAGTTGAGCATCCTTGCAATTGACATGCAATGGGAATCACAATGGTTAGTGAGATATAGTTAGTGGGGTGACACTACTATATTGATTTTATCTCTTGGAGAGATTTGGATTGTACTGTCTTGGAGACAGCTTACATCGGTCGTGGATTGATTGTAAATCAGCCATGGTAAGCATTACTGGTGTTGGACCGGGTAATGGATTTCTTACCTCGGTGAGACGTTTGAGGAGACGTCTTCGGGAAGATGCTCGATTTTGGAGTACTATGGTATTAGTACAGAGCATCGTTGGGATGTGTATACATGGCGTATACGGATTTTGGATCGGGTAATGATAGTCTTGATGCACTACTCTAACCAGTTGTGTATTTCTGGGTTCCGGGATATGTTTTGGTATAAATATACCCAGGTTTCCGAACGGTGGTTCGAGGATTGGAGAATCATGGATTCATGACTTTTTCCTTGAGAGGGAGACGGTATTATGATTCCTACCGGTTGAATCTTTTGGGGAGATTCGTTATTTTGGTTCGTGTGGTGGTGATGTTGAAATCACACCCTTTGGTTTTGGTTTGTCAACCATCATTCTCCGTGGGGTGAGAATAATCGAAGTTTGACAGTTGGCTTTGGGATGTGGGTATGATTGGAGATACCCGAGTCTATTGCATTGTGTATGCATGTTGTGTGGGTGTATGGGCATGTATGCCGAGTGGGTATACGAATGCCAACCTTATTTTGTTCATTGTGGAACGCCGAGTGTGTATACTTGGTTTAGTGGATCTCCGGTGTGAGATTGTGGAACCTCGAGATCGGTAATCTCGATGGCACGATGCATTCTGATGAATGATCGTGAGGGTTGTTGATTCCCCTGAGGAGGGATCGACGTGTTTTGGAATCATGGTGGTTTTTGTCGGATAATTCGATAGCCTTCCTATTTTAGGATTGTTGGATCCAAGGATAAATGAGGGATGGCCGAGATTCGGATTTGTTTAGTGTCATGGTTGACACTTGTGTAGGAATGCAATTGGTTGCCTTCCATGTCCCCTGTGGAACTTGAGACTTGGTGGAGTCTTGATGGTGTGTCGGGACCAAGATATGATTTCTTGGAACACACCGGTGTAAACATCCTCGGTGATGTATTTTGTGTGGATCAGTGACCGTGGGTAACCCGGTCCGGGTTGCAAGTGGTGCAACTACTCCTTTGGAGGAGATGGACTGGGAAGCGAAATCTGGTTTTCTGTGAGTATACTGTTGTATACTAGTGGTCCCCATCTTGACGATGCGTGTCAAGCATCGTGGGCAGGTGGTGAATATCACGGGATGGTATCTTTGTCAGAACCAATGGAGATTTGGTTGGTTTGTAATTTTGGTGAACTGACTTCTGGGACGATTCACGTCGAGGTACGTTATTATCTTTCGGGTTTGTATTGGTTTTGGCGTTGCGCTATTTTAGGGTTTGGTGCGAGACTGGTATTCTCGCAGTTGTTAATTTGATTCTAAGGTGGTTCAGAATCAGGGTCTTGGCTTTGTTTTGTTGGTGTAGTCCTGGTGTTACGTGGAGTACACCGGTGCAATTTCGGGGACGAAATTTTATTAGTAGGGGATAATTGTGATGTCCGGGAATTATGGTGGTAATCCCGGTGTTGTATTAATCCTTGATGGATTTTTAATTGTGGCAATTAGGAATTAATTGCGGTTTGGCATCTCCCGAGGTTGGTAAATCGGGCATTTGGGATCGTTGGATCCTGAGGTTCCCGAGGTTGGTAAATCGGGCATTTGGGATCGTTGGATCCCGAGGTTGAGATCGTATTCTCATTCCGGTGAAAACCTGCGAGTTGGGTTTTTAGTGTGACTCGGAATCTCGGGTGCTTGGTGTGGGCACCGGTAGGGGGTTTTTGAGTTAGAGAGAGAGTTTTTGAAAACAGATGATTTTTAATGAATCATGATGTATTTGTGGGGCTATTAGTATTTCGGGGTATTTTGCTATAAATACCAATTAAACCCGGGATTTTAATTATCGGAACCATTTTCCTCTTCTCCTTTCCTCTTCCCGTCCGCGCAAGCTTTCCCGATCCCCTTTACCCCCGCGCACAAAACGCGTTCGCCCGCCGCCGTCCGGCCGCCGTTCGGCGCGTGCCACCCGCCGTTGGCTTCGTCTCTTCCGGGCGCTTCTATTCATACCTTCAATTTGAGGTTTGGTCGCGAATGGAGCTCGGATTTCTGCTGGAAGCGCTAAGGTTCGAACTGGGTTTCTGTTCGATTTTGTGGCTCGTTTTTGGTACGATTTTTGGGGCTCTTTTTCCAGTGTTTTTGTGGCGTTTTGTAGTGCATTTTGTGTCGAAAATTTATGCCTTGTGGTTCAAGGATTTTGGTTGCCAATTGATGCGATTTGAGCGCCGGATTGCATGGCTCATAGTTCGAATTTCTTGATGTTGGGCGGGTTAGGGTTCGAAAATTTGGGGTTTTGGTTTGGGGATGTTTATTCTTGTTGGTAATTGATTAATTTATGTTTTAGATGCATTATGATGCTTATTGTGTTCGGAATTGAGGAATTGGATTCGAATTTAGGGCTTTAAATTCGAATTTTGGGGGTTTCGCATGTGGGGCGATTATTCATGTTGTTAATCGATTAATTCATGTGTTAGATGAATTATGGTGATTTTTGGGTTTGATTTGTGTGGTTGGGGTTCGAATTTTAGGAGTGGTTCTTGAGCAATTTTTGATATTGTCTCATTCGATTTCCCTCCCTGTATATGCCCTGCCCCGGGTCTTGTAAATGGTAAATTGTCGTGGGTTGACAATATGTTGAGGGTTATGGGTGTGCTTGAGCATGGGTTGCATGTTCGTAATTAATTGTGAATTATTTATCGTGTTAGCACATCGTTCTTCGGGGCATGGAACTCGAGCAAGGTTTGGCTCGGACTTCGGAAATTAAGGTACGTATAACGTACGAGCATAGCCTTTTTATAATGTTGCAATAGTGAAATGCATGATATATGGTAATTGTAATAAATGGGCATTGAAATGCATAATGTGTGGCATTTACAATAAATGGGTATTGAAATGCATGGTATATGGTATTGGAAATAGATGGGTATCAAAATGCATGATTTATGGTACTTGCAATGATTGGTTTGTGGAATGCATGGTATATGGTAACTGTGATAAATAGACATACATTGGAAATCATAGGGTGCCGCTTTAGAGCGAGCAACGATTGGGTGTTGTCGCCGTTGAGCGACCATCGGTCATGACGCCGCTATTGTTGAGCGTGCGCTGGGTTTAGAATGCCGCTATTGTGGAGCGAGCAATGTTATGGGAACATGGAATCCTTGGTTAAATATATGTGAAATCTATGGCATATATATATATGATTTTACACATTGATTATGGAACTGGCATGGTAGAACTGCATTAGTTAATCTATATGGTGATTAACTGGCTTTGAGAATTTGATGAGTTTGGTTATTTTGAGAACAGGGACAATACAGGGGATCCCGGATGAGGGTGTTACCATCCAGGGAGTATCATTTAAATTATGGCATTTACATTCTGTAAATTATGAATTGCAATATTGTTATTTTGTGATTGGTGGTATTGGTATGCTCACCCCGTGTGGGGGCTGTCTCTGTTGGGGCAGGTAACACAGGTGTAGCGGCTTTGGAGTCGAGCTCGGGCTGTTGGTTAGAGGTACTTCCAGGATCGAGGTACCAGAGCTGACTGGACGGACACTCAGATCCAGAGTTGAGATCGAGTGGCGCTTGGGAGGTGCTACCAGGACTGGTGTCCGGTAGAGTGTTATACATCAGATACATGCTTATCCATTTGGTACTCTTATGTGAGTACATTTTACGTGTGTATGGAATGTATAAATGGGCTACGGCTTCTCTCTGTTCATTATGGTTGCATGCAATTAATTATGGAATTGCTAAATGAACTAAGAGCATGTTAGTGTATTATGTGGGTGCATGTTATATGATTAATCTTGGTTGGGGAATCTGAATATTTTGGGAATTGGATGCAAGAAATTTTCTGGGTAGCATACGGTGTTGCACTTGCATGTGGTTTTCCCCATTATGATATGATTATATGCACTAATGGTATGGCTTAATACACTAATAACGGGTTAAGGGCACGGGGGTCCTTACATACCGGGTGACAAACATCTACTGGATACAGACACCTACCGGGTGACAAACATCTACTGGACAGACACCTACCGGGTCACAAACATCTACTGGACAGACACCTACTGGATACAGACACATACCGGGTGATAAACATCTATCGGATGGACATCAACTGGATAAACATCTAACGGATGGACATCAACTGGATAAACTTCTACCGGATGGACATCAATTGGATAAACATCTACCGGATGGAAAACAACTAGACAGACATCTACCGGATAGTCATCTACTGAACAAAGGCATCTACTGAGTACAGAAGAATGAACGATCATTTGAAAATAAGAAAGCCAGCAGACGTCTAACTATCCAGTAAGAGCACAATGCAACAAGACAAAACAAGTACAACCTATTCTGACAAAGGTACAACAGAGCGTCGCACCTTGCTATATCTCCGCCACCATTAACGTCAGAATAAAAGAGTCGTTTCTTAACAAAATAGGAAAGAAGACAATCAGATTTTGGAATGAAGACGGAAAGTTGATCTCTTCCTAATACATAAAAGTTGCCCTTAGACCACTGAGTCTATAAATACGTCCTAGTGAAGAATGAAGAGGTTAGTTGAACCATCTGATCTAACAAAAGAAAAACATCAACATCAAAGCAAATCGATTCATTGATATTCTCTGAAGAATCAACAAGAGCAGAAATGAACTACTACTGTAATCTTGACAGATTAACTACAACTGAGTCTGCTGCTCGAAGAACACTCGAAGCTAAACAGTTTATATCTTGTGTGAGTGTCAGATAAATTATTGTAAACAAATTAGGAATTTGTGATTGCTAGGAGTTTAGGCTAAGCTGTGTAAGTGCCTAAGAAGGTTGTATACTGTAAAGTGTAAACAAAAGTCTTTTAGTGTAACCTTCCTGCAAAGGAAGAAGGGGAGACGTAGAAGCATTGTTCTTCGAACTTCCAGAAACAATACTTGTGTCATTTACTTACTACAATTTACCATTCAGTTATTACTACTCACAAGTCCAGCAGGCGTCTTCCGCACTATAATCAGTGTCTGCTGACTTGCAATATATTGAGAAGCTACTGCAATACTTAACAGTCTGCAGCAACCCGAGTAAAATCGAATTGAATCTAGTGTTTATTCAACCCCCCTTCTAAACACTACCCTTATCCTAACAAGTGGTATCAGAGCTTAGGTCTTCTCAATCTTGAGAAATTACCAAAACCTGATGGCCTCATTCAGCAAGATTCCCATGTTCAAAAAGGATGAATACGATGACTGGAGAATTCGTATGCAAGCACATCTGAGTGCCCAAGATGATGACATGTGGTTCGTCATCACTGATGGAGCAATGAAGATCATGAAAGTCAATACATCAGCTGCCATTACTGGTGATGAACCTCAGATGGTCGAGAAGGACAGATCCTCCTGGACCAATGAAGAAAAGAAAAAAGCAAATTTGGACAATGTGGCAAAAGACATATTGTTCAAAACACTGGACAAAAACATGTTCAACAAGATCAAAATGTGTCCCACTGCGAAGGACATCTGGGAAAAGATTGCTCAGCTATGCGAAGGAAATGACCAAACCAAGGAAAACAAGCTCACTGTCGCCCTACAAAAGTTTGAAAACATCAAAATGATGTCTGGAGAGACTCTCAGTGAATATGATGAAAGAGTAACTGAATCATAAATGAACTCAATAGCCTTGGTAAAGATCTATCCAACAGGGAAATCGCCCTAAAGGTCATGAGAGGTCTCCCAAGAGAATGAGATGTAAAAATGATAGGCTTAGATTTTAAGTGTTTTTAGCTGTAATTTCTTTCCGTTTTTCATACTTTTTCCTGGATGAAATTACGCTTTTGGGTATTTATTTGCTTTTTTCAGAAAAATAGGTCGGAAATGGAAGAAATGAGCTAAAATGAAGGAAACGGGTGAAATCGAGGCGAAAAAGAGAAAAAAATGAAGAAATCAGATTTTCAGAGTTTCGATCGATAGAGTTCAGCACCAAATTTATCGAAGTGTCGATCGATCGGAATGAAAATCTCGATCAATCGATCGAGGCAGAAACTTTTAAAGGCTGATGTGAACAGTGCACCGATCGATCGAAAAATATTTTCGATCGATCGAGACGCGATTTGCTGAAAATCTTATTTTCCATATTTAACATGATTTTCGGTGGTTCGATAGGGTAAGATGCCCATATGGTAAGATGCCATACGATGTTTGTGATATGGTAAGATTCCATACGATAGGGTAAGATGCCCATATGGTAAGATGCCATACGATGTTTATGATATGGTAAGTTGCCATACGAGAGGGTAAGATGCCCATATGCATGAATGTGAATCAGGGACAACAAAAAGAAGTTAACGAATAACCAGCAAGTTTACTTAACTAAGATTTCACGCATTTACTGTTATGTTTTTTTTATGATGTTAAGTAAGGATGTATATGCTCATGATGTGTTGTCCCTGTAGGTACGCTTTTGGACTGAAGGGCTAAGGGTCAGGTTGAGACAGTGAGCTAAAGGAGCACAAGGATGGATAGGAAGGATGTTATGATTAGTATATACTCTAGGAGTAGTATAAATCTAAATATTAGCATTCAGTTAAGGGAATGTAGCTGATAAGTTTTTGAAGTTTTATTGTTTTGGCCTGTAATCCTAATAGCTCACGTAACAACCGGAACTCTAAGATGTCCTTAATGCATGTTTAGGACTTTTTATGTTATTAAAACATTGTTAAGGTAGGAAGACCCTACAGGTCTGCTGGATGTTAAGTAAAGTAAAGAACCAATAATACCATGATACATGGTTACCTTTACTGGTATGCTTGCTCCGTCCAAATCTAGTGTAGCAGACGAGCTCATGGGAGTGGTTGCTGCTGAACTAGTGTTTATACCGTATAATAGCTATTTGGTGTACTTCGACTCGTTGAAAAAATTCCCTTGAAAAAATTCCCTCAGCAGACTGCTTGACTTGCAATCCTAGGAAAACAAAAAACTCTCCCATCATGCTCATCTCAAACTGATCCGGCAAGATTTTGGAAAATCTCTCGCAAAGTTTTGGGTTAATAATACCAAAAATAATATCAACGACATATATCTGAACTAGTAAAGTATGGTCACCCTTTGTGAGTTTAAAAAGGGTCTTGTCCACCGTGCCAATGGTAAAGTTGTGCCCAGTCAAATATTTTGACAGAGTTTAATACTATGCTCGGGGAGCTTGTTTCAGACCATACAAATCTTTGTCTAGTTTATAAACAAAGGAAGGCTGCTGATGGTTTTCAAACCCAGGAGGTTGTTCAACATAAACCTCTTCTTGGAGTTTGCCATTAAGAAAAGCACTCTTAACGTCCATCTGATAGACTTTAAAGTCCTTAAATGCAGCAAATGCAAGAATTATGTGAAAAGCTTCTAATCAGGCTACAGGGGCAAATGTTTCATCAAAATCAATGCCTTCTTCATGTCTGTATCCCCGTGCAACTAGTCTTGTTTTATTCCTAATTACTGTATCATTCTCATCCAGTTTAATTCTAAATATCCATTTGGTACCTATAACAGTGTGATGCGGTGGACGTGGTACTAAGTGCCTAACTATATTTCTCCCAAATTGATTAATTCATTCTTGTGTGGTATCTACCCTATTTGGATCAAAAATAATATCATCTATCTTATTGGGTTCTATGTGAGGTATGAATTCACCATGAAGAAATTCATTGATCATCTGACCTCTGGTTCTGAGAGGAGCAGTAGGGTTACCTATGACCTGCTCAGGTGGATGATCTTTCTTCCACCGGAGCAAAGGTCAAGAAGGTTTGTTCCTTCGTCAGTAGGTATTTAAGTTGCCAGCTCAGTAGACTGACTTGATTCATCTTTGATATTTGCGATATCTACTGTAGTAGGGTTAGATTCAGTAGCGTCCTCGGCAGCAGTGGTTCAACTCTTGTGGACCAATAGGTACCTTCTACTTTAATCAAACTCATCATCATAGTCATTATCAATATGCGTATTAACTGATTACTCAAATTATTGATTTGCAACTCAGTGATAGAATTATCAAGAGATTCATCAAATTTGACATGAATAGATTCCTCTACTGTAAGTGTGCTATTATTAAACACTCTAAAAGCCTTACTAACAGCAGAGTAGCCAAGAAATATTCCTGCATCAGATTTAGCTTCAAAAGCGGTGAGATGAGTCTTTCCATTATTATGAATAAAACATTTGCAACCAAACACATGGAAATAAGAAATATTTGGCTTACTGCCATTCCAGATCTCATACGGTGTTTTGTTCGCTCGTTTATTAATCATCGATCTGTTCTGCGTAAAGCAAGCTATATTAAGTGCTTCTGCTCAAAATCTTTGAGAGATTTCTGACTCTGCAAGCATAGTTCGTGCAGCTTCTTTCAAAGTGTGGTTCCTACGCTCAGCAACTCAATTTTGTTGTGGGGTTCTTGCAGTAGAGTATTCGTGTTTAATGCCAAGATCATCTAGATATGATTCGAGTGACTGATTTGTAAACTCAATACATTTATCACTGCGAATTCTATCTATCACACACGACTTCTTGTTTTGCAGTCTTTTTAGTAGTTTGATCAGCTTTGGAGTAGCCTGATATTTGCCATATAGAAACAAGACCCACATAAAATGAGAGAATCGTCTATTAACACTAGGGTATACTTTATTCCCCCTAGACTTGTTACTGGTATAGGACCAAAAAGATCCATGTGCGACAACTCTAGGCACCGAGAAGAAGAATTACTACCTCTGTTCTTAAAGGTAGATCTGATGGCATGCTGAACAAATCTTGTCTTTTGAGAACTCTATCTAGGGCAATCCATCAAGTAAGCTTGTGCAGACTGGCAATAGTTTTAAAATTTAAGTGACTCAAACGCTTGTGCCAAAGGCAATTTTTGGAACTATTCAAGGCAGCAAAGCAAGTATGTGAGGCAGGCTTATCAAAATTCCAACCGATCTTGTATGTGTTATCATGCCTTTTACCTACAACCAATATATTACCATCGGTAGATCTTATTGTGCAAGTGCACTTATTGAATTCTACTGAATGTCCATTATCACATAATTGACTAATGCTAATTAGATTATAGCATAAATTCTTAGTAACAGTACTTCTTTAAAAATAATGTTACCATGGATAATCTTACCCTTACCAACTACCTTTCATGTTGTAACCGAACGCTATTCTTGGTCCGGTAGTGTCTACTAACTCAGACAGTAGACTTGCACTTCTTGTCATATGTCTATAACATCCAGTATCCAGGAACCACTCTGAGCTCCAAACTTGCTGGATTCTAGATCTCTGCAATTAAAACGATGATTTTATTGGTATCCAATCCTAATTGGGTCCATACAGGATTAGCCCTTTCGAGACCCATACTTGGATAACCCTGAACCTTTTGCGTCTGTGTGTGTCCTTAAATATGTGTGTGCACTAAAAGGTGATGGTGTTCTAGGGTGTTTCGTGTGATAATGATTGTTTGCATGTTGTTGTTTTTTTTAATTCCTGTTTGGTAGCATATATCTCTTCTGGACAGGCATACAATTGTAATATCAGTTAGGTTTTGCCTTTCGAGTTACTTGACCAATAGGTTTATGTCCATTGTTGGACTTCTGTACTGGTTTAGTCTTCTCTACTGGCTTGACTTAACCAATACCTTTGTGTGACGCATGTTCCTTAACGAGTATTGGCTTGACAGGTTCCATTTCCAACTCACTTGGTTCATATACTGTGTTGGATCTGCAAAGTTCATTGTTTGAGACTTGTTTTTCACCAGACACATTTGACATCCTGTGCTAGAAGCTTTACTGTCATGGTTGATATAGCATATACCAACAAGATTGCCAGCTAGCCTAATCGACTCTAGTTTTTCATCTTTTCTAGCGGTTGATGTGTTCCATGTGCGAACCAAATTGATAAGTTTCTGGTGTGCACCTTTAACTTCGTCATTCTCTTTTTCGAGTAGACTTACTTTTTCCCTTAAGAATTTCAGCTCCCTTGATTGTTCGCAATCAAGTTTACTGTCCTGCTGTTCGACTGGGTTATTATGTTCAGTCTGATAGTTCTCGAAGGACTCATACAACTGTTGATACTCATTTACCATGTCATGCGGTGCATTGGTGAGTTCAATATTAATAATTCAAAAGATTTAGAATCAATTACCTCACTGTCGTCATTTTCCATGAGACATTGTACCCCTTCATCTTCACTTTTGCTTGAGGAGCTTGATGATTCTTCTGATTCTGGTTCTGAATCAGCCCACTTGCTTTTGTTTTCCTCAGCCACAAGTACTTTTTGATCTCTGTCTCTTCTAGACGATATTCTTTTCTCCTTAGACTTCTTGCAGTCCTTGGAAGTTCTCTTTTGATCATCCTTCTTTGTTTGGTACAATCAGCGATTAAATGTCCTGGTTTGTAATAGTTGAAGCATACACGATCATTGTAAGGACCCCCGTGCCCTTAACCCGTTATTAGTGTATTAAGCCATACCATTAGTGCATATAATCATACCATAATGGGGAAAACCACATGCAAGTGCAACACCGTATGCTACCCAGAAAATTTCTTGCATCCAATTCCCAAAATATTCAGATTCCCCAACCAAGATTAATCATATAACATGCACCCACATAATACACTAACATGCTCTTAGTTCATTTAGCAATTCCATAATTAATTGCATGCAACCATAATGAACAGAGAGAAGCCGTAGCCCATTTATACATTCCATACACACGTAAAATGTACTCACATAAGAGTACCAAATGGATAAGCATGTATCTGATGTATAACACTCTACCGGATACCAGTCCTGGTAGCACCTCCCAAGCGCCACTCGATCTCAACTCTGGATCTGAGTGTCCGTCCAGCCAGCTCTGGTACCTCGATCCTGGAAGTACCTCTAACCAACAGCCCGAGCTCGACTCCAAAGCCGCTACACCTGTGTTACCTGCCCCAACAGAGACAGCCCCCACACGGGGTGAGCATACCAATACCACCAATCACAAAATAATAATATTGCAATTCATAATTTACAGAATGTAAATGCCATAATTTAAATGATACTCCCTGGATGGTAACACCCTCATCCGGGATCCCCTGTATTGTCCCTGTTCTCAAAATAACCAAACTCATCAAATTCTCAAAGCCAGTTAATCACCATATAGATTAACTAATGCAGTTCTACCATGCCAGTTCCATAATCAATGTGTAAAATCATATATATATATGCCATAGATTTCACATATATTTAACCAAGGATTCCATGTTCCCATAACATTGCTCGCTCCACAATAGCGGCATTCTAAACCCAGCGCACGCTCAACAATAGCGGCGTCATAACCGATGGTCGCTCAACGGCGACAACACCCAATCGTTGCTCGCTCGAAAGCGGCACCCTATGATTCCCAATGTATGTCTATTTATCACATTTACCATATACCATGCATTTCACTATCCAATTATTGCAAGTACCATAAACCATGCACTTCGATACCCATCTATTTCCAATACCCTATACCATGCATTTTAATACTCATTTATTGTAAATACCACCAACCATGCATTTCAATGCCCATTTATTACAAATACCATATATCATGCATTTCACTATTGCAACATTATAAAAGGCTATGCTCGTACGTTATACGTACCTTAATTTCCGAAGTCCGAGCCGAACCTTGCTCGAGTTCCATGCCCCGAAGAACGATGTGCTAACACGGTAAATAATTCACAATTAATTACGAACATGCAACCCATGCTCAAGCACACCCATAACCCTCAACATATTGTCAACCCACGACAATTTACCATTTAAAAGACCCGGGGCAGGGCATATACAGGGAGGGAAATCGAATGAGACAATATCGAAAATTGCTCAAGGACCACCCCTAAATTTCGAACCTCAACAACACAAATCAAACCCAAATAATCACCATAATTCATCTAAAAAATATGAATTAATCAATCAACAACATGAATAATCGCCCCACATGCGAAACCCCCAAAATTCGAATTTAAAGCCCTAAATTCGAATTCAATTCCTCAATTCGAACCCAATAAGCATCTAAACCATAAATTAATTAATTCAACAAGAATCAACATCCCCAAGCCAAAGCCCCAAATTTTCGAACATAAACCCCCTAAAATCGAACATAACTCCACGCACACAGCATACAAAATCGAACCATTAAGCAACAATTTTTCGAACCATGAAAGTGTGGAATAATCGACCCAAACCAAGCACCAAAACGCCCCAAAAACACCTGAAAGAAAGCCCCAAAATCGTACCAAAAATCGAGCCCCAAATCGAAGAAATCCAGTTTTCGAACCCTTCGCTTTTCTGGCAAATCCGAGCTCAAATCGCGACCAAACTTCAAATTGATGATATGGATAGAACCGCCTGGAAGAGACGAACACGGCGGCGGGTCGGACGCGCCGAACGGCGGCCGGACGGCGGCGGGCGGTGGCCTTTTGTGCGCGGGGGGTAAAGGGGATCGGGAAAGCTCGCGCGCGGGAAGAGAGGAGGAAGAAGAGGAAAATGGTTCCGATAATTAAAATCCCGGGTTTAATTGGTATTTATAGCAAAAATACCCCGAAATACTAATAGCCCCACAAATACATCATGATTCATTAAAAATCATCTGTTTTCAAAAACTCTCTCTCTAACTCAAAAACCCCCTACCGGTGCCCACACACAGCACCCGAAATTCTGAGTCACACTAAAAACCCAACTCGCAGGTTTTCACCGGAATGAGAATACGATCTCAACCTCGGGATCCAACGATCCCAACTAATCAATTAGACGAGCCCAGAAGGCCCGATTTACCAACCTCGGAAGATGCCAAACCGCAATTAATTCCTAATTGCCACAATTAAAATCCATCAAGGATTAATACAACACCGGGATTACCCCCATAATTCCCGGACATCACAATTATCCCCTACTAATAAAATTTCGTCCCCGAAATTGCACCGGTGTACTCCACGTAACACCAGGACTACACCAACAAAACGAAGCCAAGTCCCTGATTCTGAACCACCTTGAATCGAATTAACAACTGCGAGAATACCAGTCTCGCACCAAGCCCTAAAATAGCGCAACGCCAAAACCAATACAAACCCGAAAGATAACAACATACCTCGACGTGAATCTTCCCACAAGTCAGTTCACCAAAACTGCAAACCAACCAAATCTCCATTGGTTCTGACAAAGATATCATCCCGTGATATTCACCACCTTCCCACGATGCATGACACATATCGTCATGGTGGGGACCACTAGTATACAACAGTATACTCACAGAAAAACCAGTTTTCGCTTCCCAGCCCATCTCCTCCAAAGGAGTAGTTGCACCACTTGCAACCCGGACCGGGTTACCCACGGTCACTGATCCACACAAAAATACATCACCGAGGATGTTTACACCGGTGTGTTCCAAGAAATCATATCTTGGTCCCGACACACCATCAAGACTCCACCAAGTCTCAA
Source organism: Haberlea rhodopensis (assembly GCA_907163345.1). Taxonomy (NCBI): domain Eukaryota; kingdom Viridiplantae; phylum Streptophyta; class Magnoliopsida; order Lamiales; family Gesneriaceae; genus Haberlea; species Haberlea rhodopensis. The sequence continues at coordinate 609,959 of CAJQUN010000320.1, forward strand.
GTTCCATAGGGGACATGGAAGGCAACCAATTGCATTCCTACACAAGTGTCAACCATGACACTAAACAAATCCGAATCTCGGCCATCCCTCATTTATCCTTGGATCTAACAATCCTAAAATAGGAAGGCTATCGAATTATCCAACAAGAACCACCATGATTCCAAATCACATCGATCCCTCCTCGGGGAATCAAACAACCCTCACGATCATTCATTAGAATGCATCGTGCCATCGAGATTACCGATCTCGAGGTTCCACAATCTCACACCGGAGATCCACTAAACCAATTATACACACTCGGCGTTCCACAATGAACGAAATAAGGTTGGCATTCGTATACACACACGGCATACATGCCCATACACCACACAACATGCATACGCAATGCAATAGACTCGGGTGTCTCCAATCATACCCAAATCCCAAAACCAACTGTCAAACCCCGATTATTCTCGCCCCACGGAGAATGATGGTTGACAAACCAAAACCAAAGGGTGTGATTTCAACATCACCACCACACGAACCAAAATAACGAATCTCCCCAAAAGATTCAACCGGTAGGAATCACAATACCGTCTTCCTCTCAAGGAAGAAGTCATGAATCCATGATCCTCCAATCCTCGAACTACCGTTCGGAAAACCTGGGTATATTTATACCAAAACATATCCCGTAACCCAGAAATACACAATTGGTTAGAGTAGTGCATCAATACTACCATTACCCGATCCAAAATCCGTATACGCCATGTATACTCATCCCAACGATGCTCTGTACTAATACCATAGTACTCCACAATCGAGCATCTCCCGAAGACGTCTCCTCAAACGTCTCACCGAGGTAAGAAATCCATTACCCGGTCCAACACCAGTAATACGTACCATGACTGATTTACAATCAGTCCACGACCGATGCAAGCTGTCTCCAAGACAGTACAATCCAAATCTCTCCAAGAGATAAGGTCAAAATAGTAGTGCCACCTCACTAACCTCACAAACCACTGTGACTCCCATTGCATGCCACATGCAAGGGTGTTCAACTAGAGCTAACAACGACTTGTTGACACTCACGTTGGTAATACCAACGAACTTGAGCTGTCCCAGTACAAGTCCCTCAAAACAATGACGTATAAACGTTCCCGTGAGGTATTCCCTACCTCAAACACCATGCCACATAGAGACTACAAGAGTCTACCATAACCCTCATCGTATCACCATACGATTCACCCAAACTCGTGTCCAACGAGCATTATAATGGCTAACACAAGCACGCTAAAGTACTGCAACAATACTTGGCTAGTGATTCGCTGGTCCCATAGGCTTATACCAACCTATTAACGCGACACACATTCCATCCCGGTATACCATACCGCCCAAACCATTAGAGTTGTGGGTCATTGCCCAACATATCTCTAAAACACCAAAGCACACTGGACAACCCGGCGTCCACGCTCAATTATCATGCAATCCTAATCCATTAGGACTTCTTCCACGCCCTTAGGGTGGGTGTAACCATGTTTACTCCTCATCACAATAACAAGCGAGTAGTTTCCTCAATGACTACTCTTACCACCATTCACTTGGCCTTAGCCATCCCAGCGAGCATACCCAAGGGTATCATTGCTCGTCAATAATATACCTCCATAATACGATGCGTACTCTCACCGGTACAATGCATCAATGATCCATCGAGCAAACCTGCTCGGCAAAAGGTCTCGTCAACTAAATACCCAGACCCTACCATGTGCCCACCATCGGCACTCAAACCATACAACCATATACATAAACATGAATGTATAAATCACCAAAATGACGCCAAGCGTCCACATAGTTATCCCAAATAACATCGTCGAACATATGACGGTACCTGTCGATACACGACATCCATAATCTCATCGTCAAACACATGACGGTAAATAATAATACACCATAATCATCATACTGATAACAAAAGTAATATGCCATACCTCATCGCTATCGAGATAGCGGAATACCTGTATCCATCGTCCACCAGCGGTACATAAGCAGCACCCATCGCTCGTAGGCGGCATAATCCAGTGCTACACACATAGCGGTATAACCCATCGCTATCGAATCAGCGGCATGATCCCTCGCCATGGAGTCAGCGGCATAAAATGTCGCTATAGATATCCGGCGGTATAAACCATCGCCAATAGAATACCCGGCGTAACCGTCGCCAATAAAATACCCGGCGTAACCATCGCCAATAAAATACCCGGCGGAACCATCGCCAATAAAATACCCGGCGGAACCATCGCCAATAAAATACCCGGCGGAACCATCGCCAATAAAATACCCGGATAATCGCGGACTCAAGAGGTACTCACACTCATGTAGTACTTTGTTCCCGATCACATCGCTACGTCATGACAACGGCATCATCGCTTCGACGTGACAGCGGCATGTATCATCGCTTCGACACGACAGCGGCATCATCGTTTCGACATGACGGTGGTACCATCGCTTCGACGTGACAGCGGCATTTACCATCGCTTCGACACGACAGCGGCATTTACCATCATTCCGGCATGACAGCGGAAATACCCTTCGCTTCGACGTATTAGCGGCATAATATCCCTCGCAATAATAATATGACAGCGGCATTTTCCTTCGCTTCGACATATTTGCGGCAAATATTCTTCATCGCTATAATACGACAGCGGCAAGTATTCATATCGCTACGCCATGCATGCAACCGTAATGCATAACCCGTATTTCAATAATTGTTTCGGCACGACAGCGGCATCATCGCTTCGACGTGACAGCGGCATTTACCATCGCTTCGACACGACAGCGGCATCATCGCTTCGACGTGCATGCAACCGTAATGCATAATCCGTATTCCCATAAACATCGCCATGAGTGTATTTTAATGCACCTCGCTCCAACATGTAGCGGCAAAGCATTAAAATTATCACTCCGATGTATACCTATGCAACCGTAATGCATAGTCCATGTCTCATAAGACCCTGCAACCACCATGGTTAGCAACACATATGCCAATGATGAACACATATCATAAACGCACATAAGCAATCATGCATAAGTATGTGCTTCTCATTCCCAATAACATGTTCCTAGGCCCTCAACAGCCCCAAAGAGCTAACCTGGCTCTGATACCACTAATGTAAGGACCCCCGTGCCCTTAACCCGTTATTAGTGTATTAAGCCATACCATTAGTGCATATAATCATACCATAATGGGGAAAACCACATGCAAGTGCAACACCGTATGCTACCCAGAAAATTTCTTGCATCCAATTCCCAAAATATTCAGATTCCCCAACCAAGATTAATCATATAACATGCACCCACATAATACACTAACATGCTCTTAGTTCATTTAGCAATTCCATAATTAATTGCATGCAACCATAATGAACAGAGAGAAGCCGTAGCCCATTTATACATTCCATACACACGTAAAATGTACTCACATAAGAGTACCAAATGGATAAGCATGTATCTGATGTATAACACTCTACCGGATACCAGTCCTGGTAGCACCTCCCAAGCGCCACTCGATCTCAACTCTGGATCTGAGTGTCCGTCCAGCCAGCTCTGGTACCTCGATCCTGGAAGTACCTCTAACCAACAGCCCGAGCTCGACTCCAAAGCCGCTACACCTGTGTTACCTGCCCCAACAGAGACAGCCCCCACACGGGGTGAGCATACCAATACCACCAATCACAAAATAATAATATTGCAATTCATAATTTACAGAATGTAAATGCCATAATTTAAATGATACTCCCTGGATGGTAACACCCTCATCCGGGATCCCCTGTATTGTCCCTGTTCTCAAAATAACCAAACTCATCAAATTCTCAAAGCCAGTTAATCACCATATAGATTAACTAATGCAGTTCTACCATGCCAGTTCCATAATCAATGTGTAAAATCATATATATATATGCCATAGATTTCACATATATTTAACCAAGGATTCCATGTTCCCATAACATTGCTCGCTCCACAATAGCGGCATTCTAAACCCAGCGCACGCTCAACAATAGCGGCGTCATAACCGATGGTCGCTCAACGGCGACAACACCCAATCGTTGCTCGCTCGAAAGCGGCACCCTATGATTCCCAATGTATGTCTATTTATCACATTTACCATATACCATGCATTTCACTATCCAATTATTGCAAGTACCATAAACCATGCACTTCGATACCCATCTATTTCCAATACCCTATACCATGCATTTTAATACTCATTTATTGTAAATACCACCAACCATGCATTTCAATGCCCATTTATTACAAATACCATATATCATGCATTTCACTATTGCAACATTATAAAAGGCTATGCTCGTACGTTATACGTACCTTAATTTCCGAAGTCCGAGCCGAACCTTGCTCGAGTTCCATGCCCCGAAGAACGATGTGCTAACACGGTAAATAATTCACAATTAATTACGAACATGCAACCCATGCTCAAGCACACCCATAACCCTCAACATATTGTCAACCCACGACAATTTACCATTTAAAAGACCCGGGGCAGGGCATATACAGGGAGGGAAATCGAATGAGACAATATCGAAAATTGCTCAAGGACCACCCCTAAATTTCGAACCTCAACAACACAAATCAAACCCAAATAATCACCATAATTCATCTAAAAAATATGAATTAATCAATCAACAACATGAATAATCGCCCCACATGCGAAACCCCCAAAATTCGAATTTAAAGCCCTAAATTCGAATTCAATTCCTCAATTCGAACCCAATAAGCATCTAAACCATAAATTAATTAATTCAACAAGAATCAACATCCCCAAGCCAAAGCCCCAAATTTTCGAACATAAACCCCCTAAAATCGAACATAACTCCACGCACACAGCATACAAAATCGAACCATTAAGCAACAATTTTTCGAACCATGAAAGTGTGGAATAATCGACCCAAACCAAGCACCAAAACGCCCCAAAAACACCTGAAAGAAAGCCCCAAAATCGTACCAAAAATCGAGCCCCAAATCGAAGAAATCCAGTTTTCGAACCCTTCGCTTTTCTGGCAAATCCGAGCTCAAATCGCGACCAAACTTCAAATTGATGATATGGATAGAACCGCCTGGAAGAGACGAACACGGCGGCGGGTCGGACGCGCCGAACGGCGGCCGGACGGCGGCGGGCGGTGGCCTTTTGTGCGCGGGGGTAAAGGGGATCGGGAAAGCTCGCGCGCGGGAAGAGAGGAGGAAGAAGAGGAAAATGGTTCCGATAATTAAAATCCCGGGTTTAATTGGTATTTATAGCAAAAATACCCCGAAATACTAATAGCCCCACAAATACATCATGATTCATTAAAAATCATCTGTTTTCAAAAACTCTCTCTCTAACTCAAAAACCCCCTACCGGTGCCCACACACAGCACCCGAAATTCTGAGTCACACTAAAAACCCAACTCGCAGGTTTTCACCGGAATGAGAATACGATCTCAACCTCGGGATCCAACGATCCCAACTAATCAATTAGACGAGCCCAGAAGGCCCGATTTACCAACCTCGGAAGATGCCAAACCGCAATTAATTCCTAATTGCCACAATTAAAATCCATCAAGGATTAATACAACACCGGGATTACCCCCATAATTCCCGGACATCACAATCATCTTCTTCTGATCTTTCCTTGAAGTTCTGCTTCCTTGGATAAGACTGATACGTCTTGTAGCTTTTCTTCATGAATTTTCCAAATTTCTTGACAAACATCGCCATTGCATCAGTACACATTTGTTCATGAGTCATCTCTATTACAGTAGACAGGGACTCTGATGCAGCAAGGGCCTTCGTTAGTTGACTGGTACTTGGTTCATCATCAACTCGAATGCCTAATTCAAACTCGTATGACTTTAAGTCAGCAAAAAGATCATGCAAATCGATCTTGTTTAAATCTTTGGATTCTCTCATGGCTATGGTCTTCACATCCCATTCTCTTGGAAGTACTCTCATGACTTTTAAGGTAACTTCTCTGGTTGACAGTTCCTTACCCAGACTGTTGAGTTCGTTGATAATTCATGTTACTCTTTCATCATATTTGTGATGACCAGGGATTATAGGTGTTAATCCCGGAGTGTTAATAACCCGTAAAGTTGTTTTACGTGGCAATTGGAGTTTAATCGCAGTGTTGGGCTTTCCGGGCTCGTCTATTTGAGTAGTTGGGATCGTTGGATCCCGACGTTGAGATCGTATTCTCATTTCGGTGAAAACCTGTGAGTTGGTTTTTTAGTGTGACTCGGAATCTCGGGTGCTTGGTGTGGGCACCGGTAGGGGGTTTTTGAGTTAGAGAGAGAATTTTTGAAAACAGATGATTTTTAATGAATCATGATGTAATTGTGGGGCTATTAGTATTTCGGGGTATTTTTGCTATAAATACCAGTCGAACCCGAGATTTTAATTATCGGAGCCATTTTCTTCACCTCCTCTCTCTCTCCTCGCGCACGCTGACTTCTCGATCCCCTTTGACCCCCCGCGCGTAAAAGTCGTCGGCCCGCCGCCGTCCGGCCGCCGTTCGGCGCGTGCCACCCGCCGTTGGATTCGTCTCTTCCAGGCGCTTCCATCCATACCAACAATTTGAAGTTTGGTCGCGATTTGAGCTCGGATTTCTGCAGAAAGCGTAGGGTTCGAAAACTGGAGTTCATCCGATTTTTGGGGCTCGATTTTGGTATGTTTTTGGTACGATTGTTCTGGTGTTTTTGGGGCGTTTGTGAGCTGTTTTTGAGTCGATGATTTCAGACTTTTGTGGTTCGAAATATTTGCATTTGGTTCGAATTTCAGCTCTAATTTCGTGAGTTAGGGTTCGAAAAATTGGGGCTTTTGACAAGGAGTGATGATTCTTGTTAGTAATTGATTAATTCATGTTTAGATGCATTATGATGCTTGATTGTGTTCGAAATTGAGGAATTGGATTCGAATTTAGGGCTTTGAATTCGGATTTTGGGGGTTTTGGCATGTGGGGTGATTATTCGTGTTGTTGATTGATTAATTCATATTTTAGATGAATTATGGTGTTTAATTGGGTTCGATTTGTGTTGTGAAGGTTCGAAAATTTGTGGGGAATTCTTGAGCAATTTTCGATAATGGTTTATTGTCGTGTGTTGACAATATTTTTGAGGGTTATGGGTGTGCTTGAGCATGGGTTGCATGATCGTAATTAATTGTGAATTAATTTATCGTGTTAGCACATCGTTCCTCGGAGCATGGAACTCGAGCAAGGTTTGGCTCGGACTTCGGAGATTTAAGGTACGTGCGACGTACGAGCATTACTTTATGTGATAGCAAATTGTGAAATGCATAATGTGCTGTAATTGCATTAGATGGTTGTGGGTATGACTATATATATATATGTGTCGATATGACTATGGAACGACCTAGTCTTGATATCGCTGCCACAAGTGTGCGTAATACTAGAGTAGTATGACCTTATAAGAGGTATGGGGTACTGGGTTTATGTGACTATTGTAAGACATGTGAGATGTCTAAGTATAAATGAGAATTTGTAAAATAAAGGATAGGGCATTTGAGATGCCTGAGAATGATCGTGGGATCATGTATTCATTGAAAGACATGTGAGATGTCTAAGTGAAATAGAGAATTTGTAAAATAAATGCTAGGCATTTGAGCTATCTGTGATTGGTAGCAAAGTTGAAAATCAGTATTAGATATCGAGATATCCATGTTTGCATGTATAATGAATTTGGAATCATTAATTATTGATACTTGAGAATCAGGCATGCTATGAGTTAAATCAATGTGTTGATTTACTGATTTATGAGATTTGATGAGTTTGATGATTGTGAGAACAGGGACAGTACACGGAATCCCGGATGAGGATGTTGCCATCCAGGGAGTATCATTTAAAATTCATTAATATTTACTTGTGTTGTAAATTATGAATTTCATTATTGTGATTATGAGATTTTGTGTATTGGTATGCTCACCCCGTTGGGGGCTGTCTCTGTTGGGGCAGGTGAACAGGTGCATCGATGGCTGTGGAGCTGAGCTCGAGCTGTTGATTGGATGTACTCACAGGATCGTGGTACCAGGGCTTGATGGAGCACGGTATCGTATAGAGTACTTATATACACCCGAGGTTTATATACACATTTATGATGCTCGCATGTGAGCACGGATATTCTTGTATATGGGTTGTATATATAAGGCATGAGCCTTTCTCTCTTTCATTATATGTTGCATGCAATTGTGGTAGAATTGCTAATGATATGAGAGTCGTTAGTGTGTTATGTGGGTGTTGAGACCCACTTTTGTCGTCTTATGTGCGGTGTCTTCCCTGGCTGGGAATTTACTTTGTGTTCAGTATTCTGTTGAGTATTGTGTATTCCCTGGCCGGGAATTATATTATGTGATGTGCTTTTGTTTTGGGATAGCTCAATTTATGGGGAGACTCTGCCCAAATTTTTATAAAAACCCACAATGCAAAAGTGGTGTAATGTGGGTGGTAAAGGGCGAACGTGGGAGTCTAATTGCGGGTAGAGATGATCTTAATGTTGAATATTAAAGAAATCTTGTAATTGACATTCAATGGTAAAGTATCATCTGAGCTTCCCGATTGGCTTTTTATTGAAAGTATGTGCCACACATAGTGGTTAATACATTAATTAAGGGTTAAGGGCTTGGGGTCCTTACAATATTCATTAAGTGTTTCTCCAGATATCATCTTGATGTTTTCAAACTTTTGTAGAGCAACAGTAAGCTTATTCTCTTTGGTCTGATCATTTCATTCACATAGTTGTGCTATCTTTTCCCATATGTCTTTAGCGGTAGGACACATTTTGATTTTGTTGAACATGTTTGCGTCCAATATTTTGAATAAGATGTCCTTAGTCACATTGTCCAAGTTTGCCTTTTTCTTTTCCTCATTGGTCCAGGATGCTCTCCTTTCCAATCATCTAAGTTTCACCACTGGAGATAGCCACTGTTGTGTTGACTTTCATGATCTTCATTGGTCTGTCAGTGATTACGTACCACATATCATCATCATGAGCACTTAGGTGTGCTTGCATCCGAATTCTTCAGTCATCATATTCATCTTTTTTGAACATTGGAACCTTGCTGAATGAAGCCATCAGTTCTTAGTATTCTCACAATTGCGAAGACCTTGCTCTGATACCACTTGTTAGGATCGTGGTAGTGTTTAGAAGGGGGGTTGAATAAACACTAGGCTAATTTTTCAATTCTTCTAAATACAGCAGACTGTTAAGTACTGCAGTAAGATCTCAATTGATTGCGAGCCAGTAGACAACTAAAAATAGTGCGGAAAGTGTCTACTGTGAGTTTAGAATTGATCGGTAGATACTAAGAAACAGAATGATAAAGTACTGAAAGTAAATGACACAGGAGGTGTTTCTTGAAGTTCGAAGCACATACGCTTCTACATATCCCCTTCTTCCTTTGCAGGAATGTTGCACTAGAAGACTTTGGTTTACACTTTTCAATATACAACTTACTTAGGCACCCACACATATTTGCCTAAACTGCTAGCAATACAACAATCACAATTGTTACAACTTGATACAACACTCATACAAAATATAAAACTGTGATCTTCGAGTGTTCTTGAGCAGTAGACTGAGTAGACTTTGATCTTCATGATCTCAATAGCGCTTGGATACTGCTCTACAAAACTTCAGAATATGTCAATAAGCGTTTTGAATGTTTTGCTTGTTTTCGAATGAAGTTGATTCGGGATTTCTGAGTGTTGAGAGCTTTCTTCATTGTTCTCTCCAATGTATTTATAGACTTGAAAGTCTAACGGCAACTATTCTTCAAATGGAAAAAACCACGCAAAATCAGCTTCTTGATTTTCATCCAATTTCTTTTGTCTTTTTTCCATTTTTATTAATCAATGGCTAGTTCATTCTAACGAGATTCATGGCGCTGATATGGTAGTGCGACGCTCTATTGTACTATTGTAAGAGTTAATCTGTTCGAGTTTGTCCTTTTGTCTTATACGTCTGCAGACTTCTCCTTGAACGTTTTAGTTTGCTGGACTAATATCAACTGATGTCTTCAACTATCTGCTGGTGGTAGCATTTATCGCGTACGCCCAAGTTAACCCTCTCAAGTTAATAACAGTAATGAATGTAGTAGCTTGAGTAGGGATCGATCCCACATGGAAGGTTCTATCTTTGTGTCAACTAGTGCAAACTAAAATAAAAAGGGGGTTTTGAAATCAATTGAATTAAAATCATAATGCAAAAGATAGGAAAATTTTGAAATAATTTAATATGCACAATTAACTAGATGAATTAACTTATGAGAAAAGAGTGATTCTTGGTTTTTGTTTGACTTTACAATTGGGGTTTACTATCTCGATCATCGATCTTCACAAACAATTCAATTTTTCTATGATATTCATCGTTAGACGTTTAATCCAATAATTAAAGTCATATCGCACCTTAAGTTAGTTAAGTAGCTCAAGCGTTCTAGTTTAACCCTTATCAAGCAAGCAATCAAAATACAAGCGATTATGTAAGACCCCGTTATCTATACAAGATTCTAAGGTGCAATTAAGAGAACTAATCATTCATAAATCAGAGTATTAGGTCGTGTTGATAATCCCGAGCTTAAGAGATTACAGTACCAAAAGTTCAAAAAGGAATTATACATAATCCTAACAAAAGGTTACTAAACTATAGCTTTACTCTACACTTTGGAGAAGCTATACAAAAAGAATTTATCTATTCCGCTATCCTTGTAGCACTCTCTGCAGCTCAAAGTATCAACCCCCGACCCTGGTTCTCAGTAGTAAAAGCACCTACAAAGACAACCCCCAACACATGAGCACATCCTAGTTCATATTCAACATAATATGAATGTAAAGCTTAAATGCATAAATCATAGGCATAGAATACTTCCTGAATTCCAATGCATTTAAAATGCCCATTTTGGTTGTCCCTGTACCATAACTCATAATCAAATCAATATATGATATTATGGTTTCTTTAAAATAAATGTCATGACATAACTTCACTTCTTAAATCTTTACTTCAATCCTTAGTCAGTTTATCATCAGTGTATTTCAATGCCCCTAGCTTCATAACTTTAGAACAAGCGGACCTCCCCCCCCCCCCCCCCCCCCCCCGCCCCCCCTCGCTTCTTCATACAAGCGGTATGTCTATCCTCGCTTCGTATGGTAAACCTCGCCTCCATGTGCAAGCGGACCTACACCCCTCGCTCCACATTTTTAGCGGTATAATATGTAAGTAATCCAATAAGCATGGAACGCAGCGGAATAATAAAATTTTGGATTACTAAACCGCGGATCTATACATAGGGGTTCATATCGGATGAAGGTCTACAAAAGTCTCACCCTTGTAGCGTGTTTGAGCAGATTCCACGGAGCAGCACCACGTCCAACGTCTCCTTCGAGTCACTAGCAAAACTTGTTAAGTTTTGCCTCAACGGTATCCACACGATCAAATCGGGTGAAGGGATAGTTTAAGAACAAGTTGCTAGACAAGTTCTTAAACCGGAACAAGAAACACACTCGATTCTAAATCGAAAAGATGGCACGAAAATCACCACAACTCACTTCGGCTATGTGATGTCCGGAAATTACTGGTGTTAATCCCGGTATGGTAATAATCCTTGATGGATTTTTAATCGTGGCAATTAGGAACTAATTGCGGTTTTGGGTCTCCCGAGGTTGTTAAATCGGGCATTTGGGAACGTTGGATCCAAAGGTTGAGATTGTATTCTCATTTTGGTGAAAAACCTGTGAGTTGGGTTTTTAGTGGGACTTGGGGTCCGGAGTGCCTTATGATTGGCCAGTCTGGGGATTTGATGTTGGAGAGAGAGTTTTTGTAAACAGATGATTTTTAATGAAGCATGATGTATTGGTGGGGGTATTGGTATTTTGGGGTATTTTTGCTATATATACCCGTTGGACTCGGGATTCCGTCATTCGGAATCCATTTCTCTCTCTCTCTCTCCCTATCGATCCAAACCCTCTCCCCCCATTTCCCTCTTCTCCCTTGATGGGAAATTTGATGGTAGCTTGGCTCGGGAGCCGGTTTTCTCGAAGATAATCAGGTATTAATCTTCCCCTCGTCATTAGCTTCGATTTGATAGTAGTATGGTAGCTTTTGGTTGAGGTTTTGGTTGGCCTTGGGTTTTGGGAATTTTGGGCTAAAATCATATGTTGAGTTTTTAAAGTTTTTTATTGGCTTTAATGTTGTATTTGAGGTGTTGGTGGTGTATGGGGTGTTGGATTTGAGTTTGGGTGTGAAAAACACCATGGAAGCTCGAATTTTTCGGAAAATCGCAGGTGGCGATCGATCGCCGAGGTGGGGCGATCGATCGCGACGAGCAGTCCAATTTTTGAAGGCGATGAACAGTGCTGGCGATCGATCGCGAGGTCTCGGCGATCGATCGCGAGCGTGTTGGCGATCGATCGCGTGGATGGGCGATCGATCGCGAGAAGGCACTGGATGGCCACTGGAGTGTGGCGATCGATCGCGGTAGATGTGGCGATCGATCGCCACCCGAAGGAAGGTGTTTTTTTTTGGAATTTTTGGAAAATGTCGGATTTTGGAACCGAGGTTTAAAGGGGCCGTTTCCGGGGCAATGTCTACATTCCAATGGGAATGTTATACTTTTAAAATGGATTTGTTGGAGCCATAATTAATTAAACGGAATTTTGGTTGGGTTTTTGGCTATCTTTTAAACTTGTTAAACGATATATTTTGGGTATTATGCATGCTTAGCCGGGGGGCTTTTATTTTGGTCATCGTCATGGATAGACGATAGGTTTGGAAGTTGTGAACGTGCTTGGGCACGTGATTGCATGCCTGTGTTTAATTGGGAGTATTTGCATGTTAGCACTTAACTCATCGGATCGTGGGACTCAGGCAAGGTTGGACTCAAACTACGGAATCGTAAGGTACGTATAACGTACGAGCATAGCCTATTATAATATTACAACTGTGAATTGCATGGCATGCGGTAATTGCAATGAATGAAGATTGAAATGCATAGTATATGGTGCTTTTGATAAATGGACAATAAAACGTATAGTATTTGGTAATTGTGATAAATGGAAATATGCTGAGAATCATATAATGCCGCTTTGAGTGAGCAACAATTGAGATGTTTTCGCTGTTGAGTGACCATCGGTTATGGCGCCGCTATTGTTGAGCGGGCGTGGGTTGATGATGCCGCTATTGTAGAGCGAGCTATGATATAGAACTGTGGTATTATTGGTTAGACATATGTGATATATATGGTCTTTTATGTAATGATTTTACCATATGGATTATGGAACTGGCATAATAGGAATGGTATTTGTTAATCCACGTGGCGATTAACTGGCTTTGGGAATTTGATGAGTTTGGTTATTTTGAGAACAGGGACAATACAGGGATCCCGGATGAGGATGATACCATCCAGGGAGTATCATTTAAATTCATGGCATTTACATTTTGTAAATTATGAATTGTAATATTATGATTATTTGGATTGGTGGTATTGGTATGCTCACCCCGTGTGGGGGCTGTCTCTGTTGGGGCAGGTAACACAGGTGCAGCAGTAGCTTTGGAGTTGAGCTCGGGCTATTGATAGAGGTACTTCCAGGATCGAGGTACCAGAGCCGGTTGAATAAGTACACAGATCCAGCGTTGAGATCGAGCTGTGCTTGGGAGGTGCTTCCGGGATTGAAGTACCAGTAACGGTATCCGGTATAGTGTTTTATACATCAGATATACGCTTATTTATTGGGTGCTCTTATGTGAGTACAATTTTACGTGTATATGGAATGTATAAATGGGCTATGGCCTCTCTCTGTTCATTTATGGTTTACATGCAATTAAATGTGGAATTGCTAAATGAACTGCAAGCATGTTAGTGTATTATGAGGGTGCATGTCATATATGTAATTGGTTGGGGGATTTGCATATTATGTGGATGGAATGCAAGAAATTTTATGGATCAATAAAATGGTGTAGCACTTGCATATGGCTTTTCCCCATGATAGCATGACTATATGCACAAATGGTATGGATTAATACACTAATAACGGTATTAGGGCACGGGGGTCTTTACAGGCTATGATGAAGCCGAGATGGAGAGGAGGCGGCCGTGTGTTGCTTTTGTGTAGGTTGGAATCAATATAAAAATTGTCTCCTACAATTAATTATACCATGTAATTAAAAGGGTTTAATTAAGTTCAAGACTTTCTTAAAGTCTTATGGGCCCAAACCCATGATTTAATTAAAACTTTTTAATCACTTAATTAAGACTCTTCTTATTTAATTAATTCATCCAATGAATTTAATTTCCCTTCTCGATTTAATCTTTTGTGCGACCCGATAGGATCTTGTAATGTTGGCAGTGACATAAAATCTTATTTTACGTTACAAGCAAGGAGCGGTGTCTAGCAACACATCGAGGCTACCCAAATTACAAGAATGTCAATGACTCGACATAACCTTTAGAACTTGTGATAATATTAACCATGTAACTTAATCCCTTTGTCCTTTGTTACTCATCATAGAATACTTAAAATACAGATACTCGGGGCATACCCCGGTAATTTAAAATGTAGTTAAAAAGTACTCTAGCAATTAATGGGACTCAAAACATAAAACATAACCTGAGCTCGCTCTCGCGGAGCTCTGGTATTCATCGATGCTTCATCTCGAGCATCCGCAGTACGTCCATCTGTACAACCTGTCATGCCCATAAAATAAAGACATGACAGCCCCCCCCCCCCCCCCCCCCCCCCCCCCGCCGCGAAGGGGGTCAGAACCCAGTACGAGAAATAAATAAATCATGTCAAGAATGACAAAGTATCGTGCAGTGCATACCATGTATGAATGCGATGTATGAATGGGTATAAATAATTGAATCTCAAGATACCAATATAAGAGTCCAAAGGAAGGTATCATCAATCAATATCAGCTCAAACTGAGGGTGACATCACACACCCTTTGCGCTAGGAGAATCATCATGTGTTGTGCTCGTCATCCCTCGTGTCTAGGTCTGGTAGCAACGCACGTGACTACAGTCGATACCTATACTGTCTGTCATCGTCGTGCTCATCGTCCCCGACATCAAAGTAGATCAACTCAGTCATCATCATGGGTATCAAAGAAGTGGATAGATCAATATGATATGCCCATGAATCATATATGCATCATATGACATATGCAACTCATTATGTCATGAAATCTCATGTGAAAATCAATACATATCATGTAATTCACATATCATGTACTACAATGTATCTCACATGTCATGTAGTCACATAAGAATCATATGGTGAACTAAATCATAAAAATCAATTAATGACATGTAAAATCATACAATAATATCATTACACATCTTCGTCAGACGTCATGATAAAACTCATTTCTACGTACCTCAACCAAAGCTAATCTACCGAGAACTCCTCGAGTCAACCCCGGAATCTAATAACATGGTCATATAAATTCCAAAATGACATTTAAGTGTTAAAATAGTGCATTGAATCAAACCTAACTTAAAAATATGACCCTTATCGATTTTCCTACAATTTCAGCCTAACCCATTTTGTTGAAAAATCATTATAAATTCATACAACACCAAAACGATTCGATTCTAGTGCTCAAAGTTCATAAACTCAAAATATTACATTTAATCTATTATGGTGTCAAACTGGTTCGACCATATAAATGGGGTTTGAACACCAAAACAGTAGCATTTAAAAATGTATTTTCCAGCTTGAGCAGTGTTAGTTTAAATGCAATAACTTTTTCGTTTCAAATCAAAATTGAGTGATTCTAGTGACATATTACAGCCAACTTGAAATACTACAATTTGTATTTCTACACATTTGCCGGAATTCTTAGCCAAAACTACCCAGGAATTCGAAGAACACACTGCATGTGTAATTTCGCCTACATGCAGGGCTTATAATGAGCACTACTAGTATAAAATTCATAAATTCTTCAATTTAAGTCCAAATTAAGCTCTATTTTTTTTTCAAATTCAATAGAATTCAAATACCTAAAATTGTTGTTTGATGACCGACACCAAGTTCAGAATACAATTTGCCCATAAAGCCGAATTACAGTCCACATTCATCATGCATGGACATGCAAAGGCGAAATTGAGCACTGAACGTAAAATTGACATAACTTTTACTTCGGAGACCAAAATTGCATGCTTTGTTTTTTTAAATTGCATAAACTTGAAAGATCTACAACTTTGATTTGAAGACCGAAAGCAAATTCAAAAGTATAATTTGCCAAAAGTTTGGAATTCTACACTGCATGTGCCTTTTCACACATGCAGAGCCAAAACTGGCACACTTTAGTAAAATGAGCATATCTTACTCATTTCAAGTCCAAATTGTCTCAAATTTTAACCACAGAAGGATGCCTCAATTATCTATAACTTGTTTTTGGGGATCAAGGTCATATTCGGAAGCTATATATAACGAAAATACAGAACAATCTACTATAAGCAACAACAGTTTCTGCTGAAGCTTATGACAGCATGAATTTCACTTCAACTTTCATAATTATGCACTAAAATTTGACCCCGCATACAGAATTTCTAAGCTAACAACATAAAGATGATGATATACCACCAAAGCTTTCAAACACTGTAGGGTCTTCCTACCTTAACGTCATATAATACACGTATAAGGGACTGAACATGCATTCATAACCTCTTAAGGGTTCCGGTTGTAGCTTGAGCTAAGAAGATTACAGGCCAAAATAAAATTTCGAAAGCTAATTAGTTACATTCTCGATATTGAATGTTAAAGTTATAGATTTACACTACTCCTAGAGTAGAGACTATCAAGATCCTGTATCCTATATTCATCTTGCTCCTTTTCGTTCACTGCCTCAACCCGACCCTAGGCCCTTCAGTCCAAAAGTGTACCTACAGGAACAACCCATCATGAGCATGTACATCGTTACTTAACATCATAAGGCAATGGCATATAAATAAATGCATGAAAATAATTGGTAACGTATACTTCCTGGTTAATCGCATTAACCCTCTTTGGTTGTCCCTGTTTCTTAGCCATGCATATAATCATTAATTCTTCACATGAATTATTAAAATCATCATCTTATAAATATCATCATTTTTCACTTTTTGAACAGTGGCGATCGATCGCTACTTGAGGCGATCGATCGCCTCACTTTTTGCCTTGCGGCGATCGATCGCTTCATTTGAGGCGATCGACCGCCTATTACGCGAAATGGCTACTGGCCTTCGGCGATCGATCGCCACCTGCTGGTGCGTGATTTCTCACCATTTTTGTGCATTTTCAAAGCTCAATCTCAAACCATACAAACCCAAAATTTCCAACAAAACCAACATCATCATAACTCACTAAAACCCACATAAAACACTTCAAAAATCATACCCCAACAACATACAACACATACCCAAACAAACCCATTTCAAAACCCTCCAAAACCATAACAAACTCGAATAAAACTTTACAAAAACATCAAGGAGGTATCCATACCTCTTGGGGACTCCAAATCTCCCAACAAATTCCACAAATCAAGATTTTTGAAGGATTCCTCTTCCTCTTTTAAGCCATGGACGAAAATGGAGGGGGTATGGGTTTGGGTTGTTGATTTGGGGATTTAGAGTATAAAGGGGAAAGTGAGTTAAAAGGTGGGGTAGTGGGGATTATAAGGGTTTAATTAAATTTGCACCCCAACAGCTAACATGATGTATAAAATACCCCAACATGGTATTTTAAAAGCATTTACAAAAATGCAACCAACTTCATTAAATCCATACTTTCCTCATAATTAACAACCAATACAATAAAAATCATGTTAACACCTTATTACCCAACACCTAAATCAATTACTACATAATTCATCATATAAACATAATTAATGCCTTAATTGCAATTAATCAATTTCGGGGCGTCACAAACACTCCCAACTCCTTGTTGCTACACTTGCTTTCTACCCAAATCTATGCGTGCATGTATGATTTAAGCAAGAATTGAAAAAGAAAGAGGAGGGGTGTGTTTCGAAAATTTGGGGAGAAAAAGGGGAGGAGTTTGAGAAGTGAGGGAGAGGAGAATATCAGATTGTTTGTTAAAAGAAGCCAAGCCCCATGCTATGATTTATCATGATAGGGGCGATGGAAACTAGGTTGGGTATTGGATTCTTTTAATTATTTTTGGGTCAAGGTTTCACCAAGCGTCCAAGATGGTGATGTGATGGTGTTTTAGGCATGGCATGGCCGAAAATTGCATGCCAACATAATAATTTTTGATGTATTTTATCTTGGTTAAAAATAAGGTGTTGTGTTCCGGAACACCTTAATTCAAATTCTCAGCTTTTAATCACCCGAGTCTACTAACTCGAGGTTAATCATATTTAATTAGTATCGGGGCCTTACAACTAATCTAGAAAGAATTAAACTAAAGAAAAATAAAGAGTTACTAGAAAGAAGCACGATTCCGGCTCGTCAATTCCGTACTCGTTCTTCGAATTGTTCTTCAAAAGTTGAGAGAAAATCTATTCTAAAGTTTCAAATATCATGGAATAGTCTGATTTTGATGTCAATCTCATGTATATATAGGGTATGAATCTGATATGGTAGGTAGAAATCTATCCCAAGATGGAAAAATCGAGTTTCAAACATTTTGAGGATTCTGGTCTCTCGATTGATCGAGCACTTCTCTCGATCGATCGCCGACTGCAACTTTTCGGTGCGTAATTTTCTGCCATTCTCGATCGATCGGGCACTTCTGCTCGATCGATCGAGCATTCACATATATTGTTGCTTAAATTTTCTGCCTTGGTCGATCGATCGAGTTCTTCTGGGCGATTGACCGAGCACCTAATACAACTTTGATGCATTTTTCTTAGTCTGCTTTGATCCCTTGTCAACTCCAATGCATTTTGTAAGGCCCCAAGATTTGATTACTGTAATTAAATATATTTTAGAAATTAATTAATAATTAATTTGGAAATTAATTAATTAGAAGTCAAATTGACCAGATAACAAACTCTTTGTCCTCACTTTAATGCCTCAACAATTATAAACATGCATAATAATGAAAGGCAGTGAAAAGTTAACAGTGGAACAAATTCAATCCCAAGACATCTCATACTTAACAAAGTAGTGAACGTGCGTGTGTGTTCATAACCAGGTGTCATGTACAAATTATAGATCCAATTAATGTAAACTCACAATAGTTCAAGTTATATACTAACACAAGTATAGGCTCACTTGCACACTCTTCTCCACTATCTTAGCCACTTTGCAAACATAAATCAAATAGGTCTTTATTAGCTTGTAGCTTGATCTAGGTATTGGCTTATGAAAGCATCAAACAAGAGAGTATGATGATATGCACAATATAAACTTCTCTCATTGCATGACTTTTTTCCAACCTTATTCTTTTGTGCATTGGCTCCTACTGGAGTCATATTTTTTTCAATTTTCTCAAGGCATCCCTTTTCTTTCATGAATCTCATTCTTTTAACAATAAGCTCAGACTATATGGATCAATGAATACATGTGTATGTGAATGAAACACATCATACTCCCTTCAAAGGTGTGGATTAAAATCACATTTACGCTTATTAGGGAATGATGATAAGCTAGTCAAAGAATGTCGAATGAAGGTCGTTTGTATGCTTAGCATTCAACCATTCTTTTGCATTAAGGCTCAAAAATGGTACTAATGATTGATTTTCTTTACATGGTAGGGTTGAAAGGCTCAAACGCATAAAAGGTTGCTTATTTCACTTTCATGTTCGCAAGTAGTCTAGATATATGCCTCAAAGAGCATGTAGTTAAGTTCTAGCATATATCAGAGACTTCTTAAGACTATCACAAAATTCACACAATCTTCACTACGCTATGCACACTTCACAAGTCATGACGATATCGTGCTCAATATATTCAACTACTATGTCAAAGCACACTTCACATTAGAGTTCAAAGTGTTCCAAGGTTAACAATTCACCTATGTTCAAAAACATGCATGCCATTAATTAGGTTTAATCATGGGCTAGTGATTCTAAGCATGCATTCATTACAAACTATGAGCTCGAATTTTTTTGAACTTTTGTATTTTTATAATAGGAAAACAAAAAACACGCCATTAATCCCTCCCCTATACTTAAATCTTACATTGTCCCCAATGTAAGTCAAAATTGTAAGGAAAGAGAAAAGTCCGAAAAAACAATAAAAAAAAAAAGGAAAATGGGAACTAACTCCCCTTGGGTTGCCTCCCAAACAACGCCACTGTTTAACGTCGGTAACCCGACGCCAGTCCTCTATCATGGTGGGTTATGCGGTGTCGCTCCATCCGTCTTCTTTCCTCATTATCTTCTTAAGTCCTTTGAACTTCGGTTTGTTTGCCTTACTCTTCTTGGAGAGGGCATCATCAGTCTTTGTTCCTCCTCCATCGTTTGTTGATTGCTGTGGTCGATCAGGAGGGTGTGTCTTTTCAACAGTATGATCCTGTAAGTGAGAAGATAGAGAGTTAGCAGTATCATGAGTAGATAAGGCAACAATATTATGAAAATTATGCACAAGATTTGAGTCCAAACCACCTTTGTCATCTAGGCCATCAGTAGCCTTTCCCATCTCCCACAAATCATCATTTTCAAAATCAGAATCAACTTCATCATTGATATCAGTAGCATAAATAGATTGTTCAAGTGTTTTAATGGTTTCATAGATATTGAATCTTGCAACCTCATCATTAAACTCCATTGTTAGCATGCCGCCATTCACATCTATCACAGAATTAAAGGTTTAGAGGTTTTCAAGAATGGTCTCCCTAATAGAATGGGACTATATGGATCATCATTTTCCATGTATAAGACATAGAAATCAGTGGGGAAAACAAAATTCTCTACGTGCACAAGTACATCATCTACTATCCCATTAGGAATAACCGTGGACCTATCAGCTAATTGAATCACAATATTATTTCTTTTCAAAGGTCTAGGTTTCAGTTAAGGTAGACTGAGTAAGACATGACATTGATGGAAGATCCTAAATCGAGCATTGCCTTCTCAATCCTAGTGGTTCTGATCACACATGGGATAGAAAACATACCAGGGTCCTTACATTTCGTGGGAATGCTTCTTTGGATGACCGCGGAAACATTCTCACCTAGCTCAATCTTGGGGCACCCTTTGCGTTCCTTGCTCCTATCCGCTTTCCAAACTTTCTTAAAAAATCTAGCATATCGAGGCACTTTCTTCATGGCATCATGTTGTGGAGCTTTTTCCTCACAGCATCGAAAGTCTCATAGTGTCCCTTGATACCCTCGTCCGTCCTATTCTCCTTAAAAGCAAGGGGGAATTGGGGCTCAATTTTATATTTAGAAAATTGAGGGAACTTACCTCGTGGTTACTCTTCTTGCATGGGCTCCTTGACGTCCTTCTCGGTGTCCTTCTTTTCCTTCCTCTCTTTGTTCTTAGGTGGTGTCAGTAGCACCTTCTCCTCAGCTTTATCTTCATTCCTCCTCAAAGTGATGGCGCTCACATTTTCCCTTGGGTTCGCAAATGGCTGTGAAGGGAGTCCATTTGATATTCTCCCCTCAATCTTGTTCAGCGAAGTCGCCAATTGCCCCATTTGGGTAGTCAAGCTTTGAATGATCGCCCTCGTTTCCTGTTGAAATTGCAGGCTATTTTCAACAATAACTTTAACAATATTCTCTAACACGTCAGAAGGAGCATGCACTGGCGGTGATGGAGGTCTCTGATATGGCGGTCTATATGGTGGAGGTTGGTGCATCTGTTGATTCCCATAGCTCGGGTTTGGATGGTCCCTCCACCCTTGATTGTAGTTTCCTGATGGGTGATCATAACTCCTTTGTGGTGGCCCTGGGAATCCTCCCGCTGCATTCAAGTGCTCAATGGATGTCTCTTTTAGTGAGGGACATGCATTAATGGATAACTCATGGCTAGACAGATTCCACATGTCTTCATCTTTCCCACATTGCCCCCTGCAAGATTACGCACAAGAAATGTTAAATCAATCAGTTGTTGTTCCAGATTGAATACGTTTACCTCTTTTCTTGGCGGTTGTCCATGTCGAACATGTCCAAATTGCTGGGAGTTGGCAGCCATGTTTGCTATCAAGTTCCTTGTCTCCTCCGTTGTCTTGTCAATAAAAGCTCCTCCGCTTGTCGCATCAACTAAATTCTTGTCACCATAAAGTAAACCTTCATAGAAATACTAAATTAAAAGGTGTTCACCTAATTGATGTTGTGGGCAGCTTGCACACAACTTCTTAAAACGTTCCCAGTACTCATGCAGCGACTCCTCGTGGTATTGCTTCACACCATAGATTTCTTTTCTTATGTTAGTCGCCCTTGAAGCTGAAAAGTACTTCTCAAGGAAGACTCTTTGCAAATCAGTTCACGTGGTGATGGATCCGGGGGGTAGGTAGAATAGTCAATCTTTAGCAGCATCCTTTAGAGAGAATTGAAAGGCTCGCAGTTTAATTTGTTCCTCCATTACGCCAGCTGGCTTCATAGTAGTGCATACCACGTGGAATTCCATCAAATGCTTATGCGGGCTTTCACCTGCAAGACCATGAAAAGACGGCAATAAATGAATTAGCCAAATTTAAGTTCAAAATTTACCTTATTAGCAAGCGCAGGGAAAGTGATACAGGGAGGTTGTTGATCCAACGTAGGATTCGTCAACTGTCTCAAGCTTCGATTCGCAGCCATCGGGCTCCTCTCTTTTCTCCTCTCTTTTCTTTTTCTTCTTCTTCTTCCAATCGCCTAGCGTCTCTTCTCCTCCTATATAATGTCCTCTCAATCTCAAGGTCGTCTTGAAAATTATCTTCGTGATCAGACGATTCACCTGTACTCATTAACAAACCAAAGTAGTAGTGCGGGATAATTAAAAAAATTAACACAAAAGTAAACGCCTTCCCCGGCAACGGCGCCAAAATTTGGTAGCGTTTATCCCGTACGCCCAAATTAACTCTCTCAAACTAATAACAGTAATGAATGTAGTTGCGTGAGTAGGGATCGATCCCACGGGGAAGGTTCTATCTTTGTGTAAAATAAAAATGGGGTTTTGAAATCAATTGAATTGAAACTATAATGCAAAAGCTAGGAAAATTATGAAATAATCTAATATGCAAAATTAACTAGATGAATTAACTAATGAGAAAAGAGTGATTATTGGTTTTCGGTTGACTTTACAATTGGGGTTTACTATCTCGATCATCGATCTTCACAAACAATTCAATTTTCCTATGAATATTCATCGTTAGACATTTAATCCAATAATTAAAGTCCTATCTCACCTTAAATTTAGTTAAGTAGCCCAAGCGTTCTAGTTTAACCATTATCAAGCAATCAATCATAATACAAGCGATTAAGATTTAAATCGATGATAGCATATGAACTAGCGAGATCGATGAAACTAAACAGCATAATCCAAGCGTCTATGTTTAATCTAGTCAATTGTTTTCCATAAGAATTTAACAAACTCACAAGCGAAATTTTATTAATTGCTTCATAAATTAGAGAGATCAAATGATTCCGTATTTGATATCTAATTTAGCATTAGATTGTATGAACAAAAGTTAGATGATCAATCCAACAATTAAACAACACAATCATAGCAATAAAATTAGAAAAACAATTGGTAATCAATGAAAATCAACAATCTAAACTTAATCTCACGAGAAGCGTAAACTCCAACGTATTGTCTTCCTTAACCAAGAATCACAAAGATGTTTAGCTACTCATAACTTAATTAAAAACAATCAAAACTAATCTAGAAAGCATTAACCTAAAGCAAAATAAAGAGTTATTAGAAAGAAGCACGATTCCGGCTCGTCAATTCCGTCTTCGTTCTTCGAATTGTTCTTCAAAAGTTGAGGGAAAATCTATTCTAAAGTCTCAATATCATGGAATGGTCTGTTTTTGAAGTCAATCTCTTGTATATAAGGCATGAATCTGATATGGTAGGTAGAAATCTATCCCAAGATGGAAAAATCGAGTTTCCAAAATTTTGAGGATTCTGGTCTCTCGATCGATCGAACACTTCTCTCGATCGATCGCCGACTGCAACTTTTCGGTGCATAATTGTTCTGCCATTCTTGATCGATCGGGCACTTCTGCTCTATCGATCGAGCATTCACGTATTTTTGTTGCTTAAATTTTCTGCCTTGCTCGATCGATCGAGCTCTTCTGGGCGATTGATCGAGCACCTCATACAACTTTGATGCATTTTTCTTGGTCTACTTTGATCCCCTGTCAACTCCAATGCATTTCTTGATCCATATTCTGTGATGCCCGGGAATTAATGGTGTAAATCCCGATGTGATCATGATCCTTAATTGATTTTTAATTGTGGATTATGAATTAATTGTGGTATTGGGACTCCCGAGGATTTTAAATTCGGTATTTGGGGTCTGTGAGACCCCGTTAACTAACAACGTTATAAGGTGCAATTAAGAGAACTAATCATGCATAAATCAGAGTAATTGACCGTGTTGATGCCCTAAGCTTAAGAGTTACAGTACCAAAAATTTCAAAAATGAATTATTTACATTCCAAACAAAAGAGTGTGAAACTATAGTTTTACTCTACTCTATGTAGAAACTATACAAAAAGGGAAATTCTATTCTGCTATCCCTGAAGCACTCCTTACAGCTCACGCATCAACCCCGACCCTGGTTCTCCATGCCAAATGCACCTACAAGGACAACCCCCCAACACATGAGCACATAATAATTCATATTCAACACAATATGAATAAAAGCGTAAATGCGTAAACCATAAATACAAAATACTTCATGTATTCCAATGCATTTAAAACTCCCCCTTTTGGTTGTCCTGTACCATAACTCATAATCGAATCAATGAATGATATTATGGTTTTAAACAAATGTCATGACATATTTCAATTCCTCAAATCCTCAAACCAATCCCTAGTCCGTTTATCACAATGCATTTTAATGCCCCTCGCTTCACATATAAGCGGCATAGAATAACCTCGCTTCAATGGACAAGCGGTACTCCCACCCCTCGCTTCACATTTTAGCGGCAAATATTCTTTCCTCGCTTCATATGACAACCTTGCTTCAATGTGACATGCGGTACTCCCACCCCTCGCTTCACATTTAGCGGCACAAAATAAATAGCGACAAGCATTAAAATCATCAAGGTGATAACCATGACTCATGGGATGCGCATCAATCAATCAACATATACATATGCAATCATAATGTATGGACCAACATGTATTTACATCTACCATGCATAAGTCAATACACACTTGCATCTACAATGCATCCCAATACGTATATAAATTACATGTTACCGTTGGGTGCTCGTACGTCTTCTACGTACCTTTCCAAAATATGGTATGTTGCAGGACTCTATCCCCTGCGTTGTGTGGCTATCTGTGAAGGCTCTACACAAGTGTACAACACAATATTAGATGCCAATAATAGCCCGATACCAAAAAATCCTACAATAACTAATCAAAACACAACATTTGGCTTCTCGCGATCGATCGCCAATAAGCCCCGATCGATCAAAGGATGTTACTGCCTCAACATTCAAAATTCTGTCTTCCGCGATCGATCGCTGAAGTTGTGCCGATCGATCGCGGCATCGCCGATCGATCGCGCCAAACTCGCGATCGATTCGCTGAAGTCTTCTGGCTCGCACCCTGGTGCTCTCGATCGATCGGGAAAAAGCGCCGATCGATCGCCGAAGTCTGCAGATCGCGAACAAATGCCATTTTTTCGAGCACCTTCCCAAAGCTATCATAAAACACACCATAAACTAACATACCCCAACAATTTAACATACAAAATACACCAATATACTACCATGTAGCTACACAAAACAATATCCTCCACAAAAAGCTACTATACATGCCATTTCTACTCAACAACTTATAAAAACTCAACTAAAAATTAACCAAAACAAGATATGGTTCCTCACCCCTCTTTGCTCCAACTTTTAGCAAGGTTCAAGCCTTGAAATGGCAGATCTCATTCCTCTTGATCCCTTGCCTAATGCTGGACGTTTATTTGGGAAGAAAGGGAAGAGGTTTGAGTGATGAGGGTTGAGTGTGGGGGGAGTCAAGTGGGGGTATGGGTTCAATCTGCAGATAGGTATGGGTTGAGATGGGGTGGTTGGATGGTAGGTTGTGTTTTTGTCCCGGTATTTAGCATGATGTATGAAAATATCCTCACATGATATTTTATAGTATTTATTCAATAAGATACATCAAATTTCAATTAAACATGCTTTATCAAAACAAACAACACCCACCCCCATTAATCATGCCGTAACCCAAATTCCCAACATATATGACATGCACCCTGAAATGCATTACTAGGTCATGACCACCACATGACTAAGCATTTCTCAATATTAATAAATCATCACCAATAAATTAACACCATAATCCTCACATAACGTAATTAATGTTCAATTACACATAATCACTTCGGGGATATCACAATACTCCCCTACTTATAAGATTTTATCCCCGAAATCAGCATGCACTTACCCAAAACAAAACAAAACATAAATCACATACCAGAAAACAGTTCCGGATAGTGCTGCACCATGTGTCGCTCCGTCTCCCATGTGGCCTCTTCGACACTCCTACGGTCCCACTGAACTTTGACCATAGGTATCACTTTGTTCCGAAGTCTGCGGTCTGCACGATCCAGGATTCTAACAGGCCGCTCCACATAAGATACATCGGACTCTATCTGAACCTCAGAAGGTTGCAACACATGAGAAGGATCTGGCTCGTACTTCCGCAACATAGATACATGAAACACATCATGTATGCCAGACAGAGAGGGTGGTAAAGCCAGTCGGTATGCCAAAGTACCAATACGCTGTAAGATCTCGTACGGTCCAACATACCACGGAGACAATTTCCCCCGATTCCAAATCGCACCACACCTCTGAAAGGTGAGACTTCAAAAAGACCCTGTCGCCCAACTGAAACTCTAACGGCCGACGGTGTTGATTAGCATACGCTGCCTGCCTGTCCTGGGCTGCTTTCATTTTCTGCCTTATCACCTTTATCTTCTCTTCCATTTCCCGGATCAAATCTGGTCCTCCGACTGATTTGCGACCCACGTCGTCCCAACATAACGGTGACCTACAACGTCTACCATAGAGAGCCTCAAAATGAGCCATCTGTATGCTTGCCTGGTAGCTATTGTTATAAGAAAATTCTACCAAGGCTACTGAATCCTGCCAAGAAGCATCAAACTCCAACACACATGCCCTCAACATGTCCTAGAGCGTTTGGATAGTACGTTCGGCCTGGCCATCCGTTTGAGGATGGTATGCTGTGCTCCACCTCAATTCTGTACCCAGAGCTGACTGAAGACCATCCCAGAAGTGAGATGTAAACCGTGGATCTCGATCAGACACAATCGAAACAGGGATCCCGTGCAGTCTTACCACATCTCAAACATATAACTGTGTCATCCTCAAATAGGTGAAGGTCATACTGTATGGAATGAAGTGAGCCACTTTAGTCAATCTGTCTACAATCACCCAGGTAGCATCAAAACCCGAAACGGTCCTCGGCAAGTGGGTCACAAAGTCCATGGATACGTATTCCAACTTCCATTAAGGTATCTCTAAGCTCTTAAGCTCACCACCAGGCCTATGCCTCTCAGCCTTCACCTGCTGACAAATCAAGCATCTCTTAACGAATGTAGTAACATCTCGTTTCATTCGTTTCCACCAAAATGGTCATATAAATCCTTGTACATCTTTCTCCCGCCCGGGTGGATACTCATCCTGCTGCTATGAGCTCGCTGTAAGATCCCCTTACGCAACTCCGGCATATTCGAAACCACCCATCGGTCACCAAGCCTCAAAGAACCGTCCTCAGCCATCCTGAACCTCGATGACTGACCCAGACGAACCACTGATAACCATCTCTGGACCTCTTCGTCTGCTCCCTGAGCCTTCCAGATGCGATCATAAATGTCCGGCTCAGCCAATAAAGTTGATACACGTATCAGTGAAGCAGACACGTCATAATCAAAACCCAACTGACAGTAGGAAGTCATCATAGCTGACAAACACATGACATCCTCTGCTGTGTTCTTCACTTTCTGACTCAAAGCGTCGGCTGTCAAATTTGCTCTACCCGGATGGTACTCGATTTCACAATCATAGTCTTTCAGTAGGTCCATCCGTCTTCTTTGTCTCATATTCAGCTCAGCCTGCGTAAACAAGAACTTCAGGCTCTTGTGATCGGTGTAGATGGTAAATGATGTACCATATAAGTAGTGTCGCCATATCCTCAAAGCAAACACTATAGCCGCTAACTCCAAGTCATGGACTGGATACCTCGTCTCATGCAGCTTCAACTGCCTTGATGCGTAAGCTACTACATGCTTATCCTGCATCAGCACGTATCCTAAACCCTGAAGGGATGCATCAATATAGAGAACGAACCGCTTGTTCTCCCTGGGAATCACCAATACTGGTGACGAAGTCAATTTGTGCTTCAACTCGTGGAAGCTATGCTCACAAGCTTCCGACCAAAAGAATGGAACTCCCTTTTGAGTTAGATACGTCAGTGGTTTGGCAATCTTAGAAAATCCTTCGACGAAGCGTCAATAATACCCGGCCAAACCAAGAAAACTCCGAAAATCTCGGGTACTGAAGTAGGCGTAGACTAATCCATTACTGCCTCTACTTTCCTGGGGTCTACTTATATCCCATCTCTAGAGATAATATGACCCAGAAATGCTACGCTGTTCAGCCAGAACTCACACTTGCTGAGTTTAGCGTATAACTGATGATCTCTGAGGATCTGAAGCACCGTCCTCAAATGATTGGCATGCTCCTCCTTACTTCTCGAATAGACAAGAATGTCGTCAATAAATACGATCACGAACTGATCAAGATACTTCTGAAACACTCTGTTCATCAGGCTCATAAAGACAGGCGGGTCATTGGTCACACCGAACGGCATAACTAAGAACTCGTAGTGCCCATACCGAGTCCGAAACGCTGTCTTTTGAATGTCATCAGCTATAACCGGTATCTGATGGTATCCTGACCTCAAGTCAATCTTGGAATACAGTTCTGTGCCCTGAAGATGATCAAATAGGTCATCAATCCGAGAAGAGGGTACTTATTCTTAATCGTCACCTTATTCAACTGACGGTAATCGATGCACACGCGCATTGAACCATCCTTTTTATTTACAAACAGGACTGGCGCACCCCAAGGCGATACACTAGGACGTATGTATCCCTTGTCGAGAAGTTCCTATAATTGTACTTTCAGCTCCCTCAGTTCCGCCGGTGCCATCCTATAAGGAGCACGAGAAATAGCAGATGTCCCTGGTAGTAACTCAATCCCGAACTCAACATCTCTGATCGGAGGGAATCCTGGAATTTCATCTGGAAACACATCGGTAAATTCCACGACTACCGGTATATCTTCAATCCTCAACTCTTCCTTCCGATACGTCCACGGCATAAATAAGATAGCTAGTGTGACCCCGTTCCAACAACCGTGTCATCTTAACTGCTGAAATCAACGAAATCTTCGGACGGGAACCGTCCCTATAGAAGATCCACTGCAATCCCTGATCGGATTGGAAACGTACCATCCTCTGACGGTAATCAACCACGACCTGATATCTATTCAGCACATCAATGCCCACAATACAATCAAAGTCTGCCATATCCAGCAAAATCAGATCATCCCTCAAATCATTGCCCTCAAAATAAATGAGGCAGTCAGATAGCAGTCGATCCGCAATCACATGCCTTCCGGTGGGTGTCGAGACCATGAGAGGCGTAGGCAACGGAGACAGGCACATATGGTGTCTCTCAACAAAGGCAGAAGATATGAAAGAGTGGGAAGCACCTGTATCTATCAAATAAAAGCAGGGTACGTAAATAAATGGCACATACCATCAATCACCTCCTCTGGGGCTGCCTCTGCCTGCTCTTGAGTCAGTGCGTACACTTGACCCTGCGGTGGTCCCACTGCCGGACCTCCCGATGGTCGGGGCACAATCTGCTGTCTCTGAGGCACTGTCCCGGCATCAAATCTCAGTCTACTCGGTCCAAAGTCCGTCTGTCTTCCCTGACCGGGGCAATACCGAGCGATGTGGCCCATCTTGCCACAACTGTAACAGGCTGGACAATCACGTGGCAAGTGCGGTCCTCCACAGTTGTTACACTTGCTTTCTCCTGTCCTATTTCCTTGCACTGGTCCTCGAATACTTGGCACATTATTCCTCTTATTTCCTTGCTTCTGATTCTGAAACCTCTTCCCACTAAATCGAGAAGATGAAGAAGCCCCACGAGGCTTAAACTGGTCCCCTCGTTGCTTCAGACTGTCTGCAACTAGTCTTGGTGTGGTATAGGTTCCTTGTACACACTCACTCCAATCTCTGCCAGCTCCTCTCTAGTCAGAGCATCATCAAACGAGCTGGGGTTGTTGGAAACAACCTGGTCAAAAAGCTCCGGTCTCAGACCCTTTAGGAAATGCCTCATCTTGGCGTGACCATTTATAGCGATGTGAGGCACATACCTCAGCAGTGAAGAATACTGCATGGCATAGTCTGATACAGTCAGGCTACCCTGTTTCAAATTAGTGAACTCCTCCTCCTTCAATTGTCTGGCAGCTGCAGAGAAGTACCGATTAAGGAATCGGGTTCTAAACACAGTCCAGTCCACCAACATTCTCTGAGCCCTCATTTCCATAATTGTTGTCTTCCACCACATGGAAGACTTCTTTGCTAACTGAAACTCTGCCAACCTCAGCCAGGCAGTCCTTACACAGGGCGCTGATACAAATATCTGCTCAAGTCGTTCTAGTCACTCCTCTGCTTCTTTCCCTGTCTCAGTTCCCTCAAAGAGCGGCGGATGGTAGCTCAAGACCTGTGTCAAACTAAGCCCCCCTGGTAGCAATATCTATGTACTAGGCTATACGCCTACAGCAGGTGGCGGCAGAGGATTCCCCTGAGCAATACTGGCATTGATACTGCCTACATCCCCCACCTCTTCATTGAGGTTCTCCAGATTATTAGCCGCCATGCTGTAACACAGGGGTTAACAACAATACCAAAAGCAGTTCATAATATAAGCCGTTAGATAACAAGAGTAATAATATTCATAAGCATGTTAGTATAACAAATTATAGGCAAATTATGCTCTACATGCATAAACATGCCCACCAATGAATACCTAACCAACTTGTTTCTAAAGGCTACCCTTCACTCGTTCCCTGGTTCTCTAACCACTGCTCTGATATCACTAAATGTGAGACCCCATTAACTAACAACGTTATAAGGTGTAATTAAGAGAACTAATCATGCATAAATCAGAGTAATTGACCGTGTTGATGCCCTGAGCTTAAGAGTTACAGTACCAAAAATTTCAAAAAGGAATTAGTTACATTCCTAACAAAAGTGTGTGAAACTAGTTTTACTCTACTTTATGTAGAAACTATACAAAAAGGAAAATTATGTTCTGCTATCCCTGAAGCACTCCTTACAGCTCACGCATCAACCCCGACCCTGGTTCTCCATGCCAAATGCACCTACAAGGACAACCCCCAACACATGAGCACATAATAATTCATATTCAACACAATATGAATAAAAACGTAAATGCGTAAACCATAAATACAAAATACTTCATGTATTCCAATGCATTTAAAACGCCCCCTTTTGGTTGTCCCTGTACCATAACTCATAATCGAATCAATGAATGATATTATGGTTTTAAACAAATGTCATGACATATTTCAATTCCTCAAATCCTCAAACCAATCCCTAGTCCGTTTATCACAATGTATTTTAATGCCCCTCGCTTCACATATAAGCAGCATAGAATAACCTCGCTTCAATGGACATGCGGTACTCCCACCCCTCGCTTCACATTTTAGCGGCAAATATTCTTTCCTCGCTTCATATGACAACCTCGCTTCAATGTGACATGCGGTACTCCCACCCCTGGCTTCACATTTAACGGCACAAAATAAATAGCGGCAAGCATTAAAATCATCAAGGTGATAACCATGACTCATGGGATGCGCATCAATCAATCAACATATACATATGCAATCATAATGTGTGGATCAACATGTATTTGCATCTACCATGCACAAGTCAATACACATTTGCATCTACAATGCATCCCAATGCGTATATAAATTACATGTTACCGTTAGGTGCCCGTACGTCTTCTACGTACCTTTCCAAAATATGGTATGTTGCAGGACTCTATCCCCTGCGTTGTGTGACTATCTGTGAAGGCTCTACACAAGTGTACAACACAATATTAGATGCCAATAATAGCCCGATACCAAAAATCCTACAATAATTAATCAAAACACAACATTTGGCTTCTCGTGATCAATCGTCAATAAGCCCCGATCGATCGCGAGATGTTACTGCCTCAACATTCAAAATTTTGTCTTCCGCGATCGATCGCTGAAGTTCTGCCGATCGATCACGCCAAACTCGCGATCGATCGCTGAAGTCATCTGCCTCGCACCCTGGTGCTTGCGATCGATCGGGAAAAAGCGCTGATCGATCGCCGAAGTCTGCAGATTGCGAACAAACGCCATTTTCGAGCACCTTCCCAAAGCTATCATAAAACACACCACAAACTAACATACCCCAACAATTTAACAAACAAAATACACCAATATACTACCATGTAGCTACACAAAACAATATCCTCCACAAACAGCTACTATACATGCCATTTCTACTCAACAACTTATCAAAACTCAACTAAACATTAACCAAAACAAGATATGGTTCTTCACCCCTCTTTGCTCCAACTTTTAGCAAGGTTCAAGCCTTGAAATGGCAGATCTCATTCCTCCTGGTCCCTTGCCTAATGCTGGACGTTTATTTGGGAATAAAGGGAAGAGGTTTGAGTGATGAGGGTTGAGTGTGGGGGGAGTCAAGTGGGGGTATGGGTTCAATATGCAGATAGGTATGGGTTGAGATGGGTGGTTGGATGGTAGGTTGTGTTTTTGTCCCGGTATTTAGCATGATGTATTAAAATATCCTCACATGATATTTGATAGTATTTATTCAATAAGATACATCAAATTCCAATTAAACATGCTTTATCAAAACAAACAACACCCACCCCCATTAATCTTGCCATAACCCAAATTCCCAACATATATCACATGCACCCTGAAATGCATTACTAGGCCATGACCACCACATGACTAAGCATTTCCCAATATTAATAAATCATCACCAATAAATTAACACCATAATCCTCACATAACGTTATTAATGTTCAATTACACATAAACATTTCGGGGATATCACAGGGTCGTTGGATCCAAAGGTTGAGATTGTATTCTCAACGTGGTGTTAAACCTTGGAATTGGTTTTTGGTGGGTATCTGGAGTGTGGGGTGCTTTGTGTTGGGGCTAGTAATGGAAATTGAAATTGAGAGGTAATTATTGAACAGAGCTGATTTTTAATGAGTCATGATTTATTTGTGGAGAACTCGGAATTTTTGAGCCTTGGTACTATATATACCAAATGAACTCGGTGTTCAAGGATTTGGATTGGTTTTCTCTCAATTCTCCTCTCTCTCACGCCAACCCATTTCCCCAACCCTTCCCCTTTTCTCCTTTGAGCAAAAAATTGATGGAGGCTCCATTTGGGAGCCGGATTTCTCAAAGATAATAAGGTATTATTCTTCTCCTAGCATTTATCTTCGATTTGATAGTAGTTTTGTGCTCTTTCGTTAAGGTTTGAGTTGGGTATGAATTTTTGGTTTTTAAAGATTTTTGGGGTGGTATGTTTAAGGAAGACTTGTGGTGTTTATGTTGAGGTTTATTGGTAAAATGGGTGTTGGTTTGTTTATTTGGGGGTTTTAAACCATAAAACGCCATTTTTGGGCTTGTTCAGTGCTCGCCGATCGATCGGTAATAGGGGCCCGATCGCTCGCGCGTAATTCCAAAAATGGGAAGATGATGAACAGTGTTGGCGGTCGATCGAGCAAGACAACCGATCGATCAGGGGCGCCTGGCGCGCGCAAAGGAATTTTCATTGCCATTTTTGCTGTGGCTCTCGATCGATCAGTGGCTTATGTCCGATCGATCGTGAGGCCATGTTTCACGGCATATTTTGTGTTGATGTTATGGAGTCATTACATGCTTCGCCCGAAGTGTTTTAAAATGGTTAATCGTCATGGATTGACGATATATTTGGAGGCCGTGAACATGCTTGGGGACGTGATTGCATGCTTGCAATTAATTGTGAATTATTAATTGTGTTTAGCACATAATTCATTAAGGTCACGGGACCAAGGCAAGGTTTGATTCGGACTGCGGAATTATAAGGTATGTATAACGTACGAGCATAATCTTATATCTTAGCGCAATTGTTTAATGCATGATATATATCGTAATTGCAATAAATGGGTATACATTGCGAACTAAATGGTGCCGCTATGGAGCGAGCAGTTGTTGGGATGTTGTCGCTATTGAGCGAACATCTATCACGATGCCGCTGCTGTTGAGCGTGTGAGAGTATGGAATGCCGCCGCTATTGAGTGAGCGATGAAATATATAATGTGTTATAACTATGGATTCATGACATAGATGCATGTGTTTGGGGAAATCATTAATTGAATGATTTGTTCATATTTAATTATGAAACTGGCATGGTAAGAACATATTTAGTTAATCGAAGAAATGATTAACTGGCTTTTGGGAATTTGATGGTTTCGGTTATTTTGAGAACAGGAACAGTACAGGGAGATCCCGTATGAGGATGACACTATTCAGGGAGTGTCTTTTAAATTCATCGCCATACATTCTGTAAATTATGTATTGTAATATTGTGATTATTGGAATGGTGGTATTTATATGCTCACCACGTGTGGGTGTTGGGATATGCCCTAAGACATGTCATTGGATGATTGTTTTGACATACAATGTTTATGATTTTATGAATGGCAATTCATTATTATATATTATTCGTTTAACTGTGCAATATGAATTAATATATATGTTAATATCCTTAGAATAATATTGTATTATTCTTAAACATTGTCCCTAGTCAAGTATTATCATGAATCGGGATAATGATAATACATAGAGACTAGTATGTGTTGATTGATGAATTGTTCATTGATATGAGATATCAAATCAACACATGGGTACATGTTAAAGAACGATGTACTGGACAGACCCACCATGAGAATGCTACATGGATAGTTATATGACCGTCATAAGCAATTCTCATAGTGATAATAATGTATGTAATCCTTACGACTTGTGATCATCAGAGATCCCAACATAAGGAGTTATGTATCTTGATATTGTCAAACGTTACCCGTAACAGGGTAAACTATAAAGGCGACTATTGGATACACTATGAATTGCGTAGAGGGATGTTGATTGATCGAGATAGGATTTGTCCCTCCTATATAACAGGAGAAGTGTTTGGGCCCTTGATCAAGTAAGACTAAAATGCGTGGCCATGCTCGAATGAGTCGATATGAGATATCGAGCTTATTCGTTTATTCTAGTTCTACTTGGGGATCAAGAAATAGAGATTGAATATACGAGTATGACTATTCCATGACTCGTGTTCAATCTAAACACAAAGGATAAAGGGATTAAGTTACATGGTTAATATTATCACAAGTTCTAAGGTTATGTCGAGTCAAAGACATTCTTGTAATTTGGGTAGCCTTGATTGTGAGGACCCCAAGCCCTTAAACCTTGATTAGTGTATTAACCACTATGTGTGGTACATGCTTTCTATAAAATGTCAATCGGGAAGCTCTGATGATACTTAATCATTGCCTGTCAATGAAAGACTCATATGTTTGCCCTTTACCATCCCCTTGGTGCCACTTTTCACATTGTAAACTTTTATAAAAATTTGGGCAGAGTCTCCCCATAAATAGAGCTATCCCAAAAAAAAGAGTACAACACATAACAAAATTCCCGGCCAGGGAAAGCATAATACTCAACAGAAAGCAGCAATACAAGTAAATTCCCAGCCAGGGAAGACACCACACATAATACACCAATGACTCTCATATCATTCTAGCAATTCAACCTCTAATTGCATGCAACCTTAAATGAAAGAGAGATAGGCTCATGCCTTTATATACAATCCATATACAAGTATAATCGTGCTCACATGCGAGCATCATGAATATGTATAAATCCTCAGGTGTATATATAGGTACTCTATACGATACCGTACTCCATCAAGCCCTGGTACCACGATCCTGGGAGTACCTCAAATCAACAGCTCGAGCTCAGCTCCATAGCCATCGATGTACCTGTCCACCTGTCCCAACAGAGACAGCCCCCAACGGGGTGAGCATACCAATACACAAAATCCCATAATCATAATAATGAAATTCATAATTTACAACAAAGGTAAATGCTAATGAATTTAAATGATACTCCCTGGATGGCAACATCCTCATCCGGGATTCCGTGTACTGTCCCTGTTCTCACAACATCAAACTCATCAAATCTCATAAATCAGTAAATCAACACATTGATTTACACATCGCATGCCTGATTCTCAAATATCAAGAATGAATGATTCCAAGTTCATATATATGCAAATATAGATATATCAATATCTAATATTGATTTCATAATCTCGCTTTCCATTATACCTCGACATCTCAAATGTCTCATAATGAATACATGATTCTACGAACCTAGACATCTCAATGTCTCACGAAGAATACATGATTCTACAAACCTAGACATCTCAAATGTCTCATAATATAGTCATATAAACCCAGTACCCCTTATATCATGTAAGAGTCATCCTACTCTAGTGTCACGCACGCTACAAGCTGCGATATCAAGATTTGGGTCATTCCTTGGCTATATCAACATATATGTATAACCATACGCAAACACATTCAATGCAATCAAAAACACCTTATGCATTTCACATATATATAGTAATGCTCGTACGTCGCACGTACCTTAAATCTCTGAAGTCCGAGCCAAACCTTGCTCGAGTTCCATGCCCCGAGGAATGATGTGCTAACACGATAAACAATTCACCATTATTTACGAACATGCAACCCATGCTCAAGCACACCCGTATCCCTCAAAATATTGTCAATACACGACAATTATCCTCTTAAAAGACCCGGGGCAGGGTACATGCAGGGAAGGAAATAAATGAGACAATCGAAATTTGTTCAAGAATGCCCTACAAAAATCGAACCTTAATCTCACAATTTCGAACCCAATAAAATACCATAATCCATCTAAAATGTCAATTAAGCTATCCAAGCAAGAATCAACATCCCTTGACAAAAACCCCCAAATTTTCGAATTCAACCCCCTTAAAATCGAACCCAAACAAGCCTTTAAATTCGAACCCTAATAATTCTTCAAATTCGAACCATAGCTTCTCAATTCGATCTCAATCAAGCATCATAATTCATTTAAACATGAATAAATCGAATCCTAACAAGCATTATCATCCTCATGCCAAAAATCCCCAAAATCGAATTCCAAGCCTTAAAATTCGAACATAATTTCGAACCAAAAATCACAATTAGGCAGGGAAGAACATCACAAACATGGAAAAAGGGGTAAGGAACGTTACCCAAACGAAATCGGAAGAAAAACGACCAAAATCCGATGAACCCTAGAAATTGGGGATCGCCGCTCTTTCTCAAAATTCGACTTCAAATCGCGATGAAACTTTCAATTGCCGGAGGGGAAATGAGCGCCTGGACGAGACGAAGCCGTGGGTAGGTCGGACGCGCCGATCGGCGGCGGGACGGCGGCGGCCGAAGCGCTGGAAGTCGCGGGGTGCAGGGCTGACGGGAAGAGGGGCGCGCGGGAGAGAGAGAGAAAATGTGAGGGCTGAAATGAAATTCTTATTTAAAATTTTGGGTTCAATTGGTATTTATAGCAAAAATACCCCGAAAAATTAATAGCCCCACAAATACATCATGATTCCTTAAAAATCATCTGTTTTCAAAAACTCTCTCTCTAACTCCAAAATCCCCTACCGGTGCTCACATAGCACCCGAGATTCCGAGACACATCAAAAACCCAACTCTTAGGTTTTACACCGTAATGTGAATACAATCTCAACCTCTGGATCCAACGATCCCAACTACCCAAATAAACGAGCCCAGAAGGCCCAATACCTCGATTAAACCCACCTTGCCACGTAAAACCACTTTAGGGATTATTAATACTCCGGGATTAACACCTATAATCCCTGGTCATCACAATATCCCCCACTAAAAGAATTTCGTCCTCGAAATTAGCACTGGGGTATCACGTAACACCCAGGCTACACAACAACATGAAGCCATAACCTCGATTCCTGACCATATCAGAATCGTATTACTAAACGCGAGGATACTTACCTCTCATCAAACTCTGAAACAGAGCGACTTACCAAAACCAACCTATCACCCAAGAGGCAAAACGTACCTCGATGCGAGTCATCCCAAAAGTCAGCCTCATGACTGCAAAACAACCAATACATACGACTGTAGATCGGACAGTCATCCTTCGATCTAATACTACAGTACGAACACGTCCTGAATGACACCTCAACCGTAAGAACGTTGACCTCGTGTCAAACTCTGGAGTGGAGTAGACTTCCAAATCCATCATAACGTCAAAGAGCGTCAGTACAACTCAACGCTAATAATCCAAAAGCAGTTAGTCAACTGAAACTGTAAGGATTCGAATCGCTCCTGATTCTATCGTATATATCATTCCATGACATCTCTATCAAGACTCACGATGTCTAACATACATCATTACGAGGGGAAACACTAGTACAACCACGGTGTACACATACCAAACCTGGTTTCCACTTTCAAACTTCCTCCATCGAAGGAGTAGTCGCCTCATTGTAACTTAATTTGGGCAACTCACGGCCACAAATTCGAACAAAAGACATCTCACAAGATGTCCACCTCCGGATGTTCCAAGAATCACGTCCTGATCATAAATAACAACCGAGACTCCGCAGAGTTTAAATTTCTTAAGGGGCATGCAATAAACCCATTGCATCCTCAACGCTTGTGTCGTCAGCGACACTCAACCAATCCGAAATCCTGCCATCCCTTGAAAATCCTCGGATTTAACAATCCAAACTTGGGAAGGCTGTCGCATAACTCGAAGGAAAACACCAACAAGGGAAATACCTTAACCCTCACAAGAAAATCCCTCTTCAAGGGAGTCAACTAACTTCACGATCATTACTCATAATCATCGTGCCATGGAGATTCCCAATCTCAAGGTGTTCCATATCTCACATCAGAGATTTAACCATCCTAAAATAGCATAACTCTATGCTTAACAGAGAGGAAATCAATAACTGGCATCCGTATACTCATCGGTATACCTGCCTAAGCACTGACATCGGATGCATACTCAATGCACTCGGCTCGGGTATCTACCACATATCCCTAAGCCCCAAACACAACCGTCAATTCTGAGTCATTCCTTACTCAGTGGAGGATGATAATCGACGATTAACAATACACGGTGTGATTCCCAAAATCAACACCACTTGCCCAACTTACCGAATCTTTCAAAGATTCCCAAATAGGTATAATACTACCTCCTTCCTCGCAAGGGAAGCGCCATTGAACTCGAGATCCACAAGTCTCGAACCATCGTTCGGAAAAACTGGATATAATAACACCCATTGTATCCCTAATACACGGGTTCCCTTAGATTGAGTCAATAACGACCTGATGACTCTCTTGTTGGTACTCCAACATCCTGAGCTGTCCCAGACAAGTCTCCAAGATTAAACATAAACGTATATACGTTTCAGTGAGGCATGAACAACCTTAACCTCAATGACATGGTGACTACTAGAGTCCACCACAATCCACATCGTATCACCTTACGATTTGCCAAACTTGGTTCCAACGAGCAGTGTAACGGCTCTAGCAAGCCCATCATGGTGCTGCACACACACGGCAGACAAACCAGTCGCTGCCTCTCTAGGTTCACCTCAAACCTACCAACAAGACGGACGTTTCCACATGGTATAACATACTATGGGAAGAAAACTCAATAGAGTAGCGGGTCTTTATCCAACATTCCTCAATGCCGATACACCCTGGACACTCCAATGTCCCTATGTACTTAACATAACCTGATCCTACTCCCTTAGGACCCATCCTACACCCTCAAGGGTGGTGTGATCATGTCTACCACATGTCACATCGACAGAAAGCGAGTAATTTCCTCCATGATTACTCCTGTCGTCAAATCACATGGCCAAAAGCCATTCCAACGAGCATACCTCAAGGGTATCACCACTCGTAATATGATTACCCCCAAACATAAGCTGCGGTACAATCACATGTACAGCGCATCCATCCAATCC
Source organism: Haberlea rhodopensis (assembly GCA_907163345.1). Classification (NCBI taxonomy): domain Eukaryota; kingdom Viridiplantae; phylum Streptophyta; class Magnoliopsida; order Lamiales; family Gesneriaceae; genus Haberlea; species Haberlea rhodopensis. Next base: position 650,359 of record CAJQUN010000320.1, read on the forward strand.
TCAAGCAACCCGCTCGGTATAAGGGTCACGTCAATCGGTGCCGCACACACCACCTTGTGCTCGGTACTGGCACCCAAGGCATACCACTGAATACGTATACTCAACGCATCGATCATCGTAACGATGATGCATGTCTAATAAGACATCTCCTACACCATCGTCATCGTCATCCCGTGACGACACATGCCAACTCATGGCATCTAAAACATTGTCAACTAGTGACGATACATGTACATCAGCGTATGTCAATCCACTATCATGCTAGTAAAATAGGCATAATAAAACATGTATATCAATGCATGCCAGCTAAAATAAAGCTAATAAAATAGCAATATCTCATACCTCATCGCTAGCAATATAGCGTCATACCTGTCTCCGTCGCTCAATAATAGTGCGTAATCAGCACCCATCGCTCGAAGGCGGCAAAATCCTGTGCTGAGTACATAGCGGCAAAATCCCTCGCTATAGAATCGACGGCATGACACCTCGTCATATAATAAGTGGCATGAAACCTCGCTATACACCTGAGCATGAATCATCGTCCACATAGTAGCGGAAAGAGGCATCGCTATCAATACACCTGGCGGAATGAACCATCGCCAATCAATATAGCGGAATGAACCGTCGCTATAAATACACCTGGCGGAATGAACCATCGCCAATAGATATAGCGGAATGAACCATCGCTATACATACACCTGGCGGAATGAACCATCGCCAATAGATATAGCGGAAAGAACCATCGCTATAAATACACCTCGAATTGAGTCACTTATCAGTAGTGTATTTCAATGCTTCTCACTACTCCATATAAGCGGAATCCTTCCTCGCTTCATATGGACCTTAGTGCAAGCATTGAAATCCTCACTAGGATAACCTGGACTCGTGAAATATCAGTGCATTTCAATGCTTCTCACTACTCCATATAAGCGGAATCCTTCCTCGCTTCATATGGACCTTAGTGTAAGCATTGAAATCCTCACTTTATATTTCACAATATACATATGCAAAAGGATGCGTATCAACATGTATCATATCATAATGCACTATCTTATGCATACCTTGATTTACCTTGTGTTAAATGACTAACCACATAATACATGTTGCCCTTGGGATGCCCGTACATATGTATAATCATCATTCCTTTTCGTATTCCTTATTTCCTGTAACCTGCAACCATCAGGGTTAACAACAATAGCCATATACGCTATGCATCAACATTCAATACATAATAAAAACGCATTATAAGAATGTATGGTTTCATAAATAAATGTCATGACATCCTTCCTCTTTAAATCCATATTTCATCTTGAGCCCTTATCATTAGTACATTTTAATGCTTCTTGCTACTCCATGTAAGCGGGACTCTTCATCGCTTCCACTGGACTTTAGCGTTGCTACTCCATGTAAGCGGGACTCTTCATCGCTTCCAATGGACTTTAGCGTTGCTACTCCATATAAGCGGGATTCTTCATCGCTTCATATGGACTTTAGCATAAGCCATTAAAATCCTTACTAAGATAACTTTGACTCAAGAAATACACCTCTTATATTTCATAACATGCATATGCAAAAACAATGCACAATAACATATATCATAACCTTAATGCACCACTTTGCATTCATCATGTGTCAACAAGACAACGTAAAGTACATGTTACCTCGGAAATATCCCTTTACCGGATTTTCTTAAAACCAGCTTCCTTGGCACATAATACACGGAGTGCCAGACATCCCTATAAATGTCATCCTATCGTGTTCCACACGATTCCTGCAACCACAATGGTTAGCAATACCACTTTTCATATCATAAGAGCACATAAACAATTTGTTATGTCATACAACATTGATGCCATCATGCATAAATATGTGCTATCAATAACTTCCTAGGCCCTTAACAGCCCCAATGAGCAACCACTGCTCTGATACCACTAAATGTGAGGACCCCAAGCCCTTAAACCTTGATTAGTGTATTAACCACTATGTGTGGTACATGCTTTCTATAAAATGTCAATCGGGAAGCTCTGATGATACTTAATCATTGCCTGTCAATGAAAGACTCATATGTTTGCCCTTTACCATCCCCTTGGTGCCACTTTTCACATTGTAAACTTTTATAAAAATTTGGGCAGAGTCTCCCCATAAATAGAGCTATCCCAAAAAAAAGAGTACAACACATAACAAAATTCCCGGCCAGGGAAAGCATAATACTCAACAGAAAGCAGCAATACAAGTAAATTCCCAGCCAGGGAAGACACCACACATAATACACCAATGACTCTCATATCATTCTAGCAATTCAACCTCTAATTGCATGCAACCTTAAATGAAAGAGAGATAGGCTCATGCCTTTATATACAATCCATATACAAGTATAATCGTGCTCACATGCGAGCATCATGAATATGTATAAATCCTCAGGTGTATATATAGGTACTCTATACGATACCGTACTCCATCAAGCCCTGGTACCACGATCCTGGGAGTACCTCAAATCAACAGCTCGAGCTCAGCTCCATAGCCATCGATGTACCTGTCCACCTGTCCCAACAGAGACAGCCCCCAACGGGGTGAGCATACCAATACACAAAATCCCATAATCATAATAATGAAATTCATAATTTACAACAAAGGTAAATGCTAATGAATTTAAATGATACTCCCTGGATGGCAACATCCTCATCCGGGATTCCGTGTACTGTCCCTGTTCTCACAACATCAAACTCATCAAATCTCATAAATCAGTAAATCAACACATTGATTTACACATCGCATGCCTGATTCTCAAATATCAAGAATGAATGATTCCAAGTTCATAAATATGCAAATATAGATATATCAATATCTAATATTGATTTCATAATCTCGCTTTCCATTATACCTAGACATCTCAAATGTCTCATAATGAATACATGATTCTACGAACCTAGACATCTCAATGTCTCACGAAGAATACATGATTCTACAAACCTAGACATCTCAAATGTCTCATAATATAGTCATATAAACCCAGTACCCCTTATATCATGTAAGAGTCATCCTACTCTAGTGTCACGCACGCTACAAGATGCGATATCAAGATTTGGGTCATTCCTTGGCTATATCAACATATATGTATAACCATACGCAAACACATTCAATGCAATCAAAAACACCTTATGCATTTCACATGTATATAGTAATGCTCGTACGTCGCACGTACCTTAAATCTCCGAAGTCCGAGCCAAACCTTGCTCGAGTTCCATGCCCCGAGGAATGATGTGCTAACACGATAAACAATTAACCATTATTTACGAACATGCAACCCATGCTCAAGCACACCCGTATCCCTCAAAATATTGTCAATACACGACAATTATCCTCTTAAAAGACCCGGGGCAGGGTACATGCAGGGAAGGAAATAAATGAGACAATCGAAATTTGTTCAAGAATGCCCTACAAAAATCGAACCTTAATCTCACAATTTCGAACCCAATAAAATACCATAATCCATCTAAAATGTCAATTAAGCTATCCAAGCAAGAATCAACATCCCTTGACAAAAATCCCCAAATTTTCGAATTCAACCCCCTTAAAATCGAACCCAAACAAGCCTTTAAATTCGAACCCTAACAATTCTTCAAATTCGAACCATAGCTTCTCAATTCGATCTCAATCAAGCATCATAATTCATTTAAACATGAATAAATCGAATCCTAACAAGCATTATCATCCTCATGCCAAAAATCCCCAAAATCGAATTCCAAGCCTTAAAATTCGAACATAATTTCGAACCAAAAATCACAATTAGGCAGGGAAGAACATCACAAACATGGAAAAAGGGGTAAGGAACGTTACCCAAACGAAATCGGAAGAAAAACGACCAAAATCCGATGAACCCTAGAAATTGGGGATCGCCGCTCTTTCTCAAAATTCGACTTCAAATCGCGATGAAACTTTCAATTGCCGGAGGGGAAATGAGCGCCTGGACGAGACGAAGCCGTGGGTAGGTCGGACGCGCCGATCGGCGGCGGGACGGCGGCGGCCGAAGCGCTGGAAGTCGCGGGGTGCAGGGCTGACGGGAAGAGGGGCGCGCGGGAGAGAGAGAGAAAATGTGAGGGCTGAAATGAAATTCTTATTTAAAATTTTGGGTTCAATTGGTATTTATAGCAAAAATACCCCGAAAAATTAATAGCCCCACAAATACATCTTGATTCCTTAAAAATCATATGTTTCAAAAACTCTCTCTCTAACTCCAAAATCCCCTACCGGTGCTCACATAGCACCCGAGATTCCGAGACACATCAAAAACCCAACTCTTAGGTTTTACACCGTAATGTGAATACAATCTCAACCTCTGGATCCAACGATCCCAACTACCCAAATAAACGAGCCCAGAAGGCCCAATACCTCGATTAAACCCACCTTGCCACGTAAAACCACTTTAGGGATTATTAATACTCCGGGATTAACACCTATAATCCCTGGTCATCACATTGATGTGTTGCTAGACACCGCTCCTTGCTTGTGACGTAAAATGAGATTTTATGTCACTGCCAACATTACAAGATCCTATCGGGTCGCACAAAAGATTAAATCGATAAAGGGAATTAAATTCATTGGATGAATTAATTAATTAAGAAGAGTCTTAATTAAATAATTATAAAGATTTAATTAAAATCATGGGTTTGAGCCCATGAGGCTTTATGAAAGCCTTTAATTAAATCCTTTATAATGATATACAAGGTTATGATTAAGGTGATCCTAGAATTCATAATATAACCTAGCCTCCACTCCATCAACTCTTGGCCGCCTCCTCTGCTCCAAAGATCTTCACGGCCGTAGCTTTTCTTCACGGTCGCCGTCGATTCGTTTGGTTGTTGATTGGTTGCCGTTAATCAGTTTTGAACCGGGAGTTTGGTTTTGGTTCAAGAATAAGTCTCGCAACTTGTTCTTGAACGTCCCTTGTTCGATTAATCGTGTGGATACCGTAGAGGCAAGACCTTGGAGGTGTTGCTCGTGACTCGGAATTCGTTGGACGTAGTGCTTCTTGGAATCTGCTCAAACACGCGACAAGGGTGAGACTTTTGTAATCCCTAATCCGATATGATAACCTTCGTATAGATCCAGTGTATTAGTAATCCAAATTTTTTATTCCGCTGCGTTGCTATGCTTGTTGGATTACTTACAGTGGGGGCTGTCTCTGTTGGGGCAGGGGGAACAGGTGCAGCGGTAGCTCCGGAGTTGAGATCAAACTATGGATTGGAGGTGCTTCCAGGACCGAAGTACCCATGCCGGTATTGAGTAAAGTACCTTATACATTAAATACACATTATTTGATGCCCGGGGAATAATGGTGTTAATCCCGGTGTGGTAATAATCCTTAATGGATTTTAATTGTGGCAATTATGAATTAATTGCGGTTTTGGGACTCCAGGGGATTTTAAATCCAGTTTTTGGATGCGTTGGATCCAAGGGATGAGATTGTATTCTCATCGTGGTGATAACCTTGGAATTTGGTTTTTGGTGGAATCTGGGGTCCGAAGTACTTTGTACTGGGGCTGGTGATGGAATTTGAGTTAGACAGATATTTATTGAAAACAGATGATTTTTAATGAATCATGATGTAGTTGTGGAGGTATTGGTATTTTGGAGCCTGAGTGCTATATATACCAAATGAGCTCGCTATTCCGTCAATATGCGGAATCTCTTCGCTCTCTCTCCTCTCCCTCACGCCTCTCACTCACCCCAAACCCTTCCCTCTTTTTCTCTTGGAAACAAATCGATGAGGGCTCGTCTTGGGAGCCCGATTTCTTGAAGAAAAGCTGGTAATCATCTTCTCCCCACCTTTAGCTTCGATTTGATTATGATATTATTCTTGTTGGTCAAGTTTTGGGTTGGATTTGAGATTTGAGGATTTTGGTTAAAAATTATTTTTATTGAGTTTAATTGGTGTATTGGAGGTGTTGAGGATGTTAGGGGTGTTGGTTTTGAGTTTGGGTGTCAAAAACAACATTAAAGCTCGAGTTTTTAGGAAAATCGCAGGTCGCGACCGATCGTCGAGGAGTGCCGATCGATCGTGACGAGCAGCTGAAATTTGATGAAGACGAACAGTGATGGCGATCGATCGCGAGCGGGTTGGCGATCGATCGTGGAGACTCACGATCGATCGCGATAAGGCGCTGTTTGGCCACTGGTCAAGGGCGATCGATCGCGATAAATCGGCGATCGATCGCCGCTCGAAGGTTGTTGTTTTTTCGAAAATTTTGGAAAATGTCGTGATTTTGGAAACGTGATTTAAATAGCCGATTTTCGGGGCAATGTCTACATTCCAAGGGGAATGCTATACTTTTAAAATGGATTGGTTGGAGCCAAAGTTTGATAAAACGGAATTCTCGATTGAGTCCTTGGCTATCTTTTGAACCTGCAAAATGGAATATTTTGGGTATTATGCATGATTAGCCGGAGTCTTTTAAAATGGTTAATCGTCGTGGTATGAAGATGGGTTTTGAGGATTGTGAGCGTGCTTGGGCACGTGGTTCCATGCTTGTAATTGATTGTGAGTTATTTATGTGTTAGCACATAATTCATCGGGTCGTGGAACTCAGGCAGGGTTGGACTCGAACTACGGGATTATAAGGTACTTATCACGTACAAGCATAGTCCTATTATATAATTGCAGTTGTTGAATGCATGGCACATTATATTGCAATAAATGGATAGACATTGGGAATTACATGGTGCCGCTTTTGAGCAAGCAATGGTTGGATGTTGTCGCCTTTGAGCGAACATCGGTTATGACGCCACTGCTGTTGAGCATGCGTGAGAATAAAATGCCGCTATTGTAGAGAGAGCGATGAAATAGAACTATGGGAGCATAAGTGAGATATATGGAATATCTGTGATCATTGTTAATGATTTGTTAATCAATGTAACGATTAACTGGCATTTGGGAATTTGATGGTTTTGGATGTTTTGAGAACAGGGACAGTAAATGGAATCCCGGATGAGGATGATACCATCCAGGGAGCATCTTTTATATTTCATAGCATTTACATTTTTGTAAATTATGAATAGTATTATTGTGATTATCGGTTTGGTGGTATTCGTATGCTCACCCCGTGTGGGGGCTATCTCTGTTGGGGCAGGTGAATAGGTACATCGATGGCTTTGGAGTTGAGCTCGAGGTATGGATTTGAGGTGCTTCCAGGATCGAAGTACCATTGACGGTATTGAGCACCGTGTTCTATACACACATATTTATTTGATGCTCGTATGTGAGCACTACTACGTGTATATGGTATGTATAAAAAGGCAAGGGCCTTTCTCTCTTCATTTATGAGTTGCATGCAATTATTTATTGAGTTGCTAAATGAACTGAGAATATGTTAGTGTATTATAATGGGGCATGATATGTATGTGGACTTGGTTGGGGGAAATTAGACATTATATGGAACAATGTAAAGAATTTTATACTGGCATGATTTGCTATGATGACAAGTGGTTTTTCCCCTACATGTATGATTACATGCACTAAATGTTTGGATTAATACACTAATAACGGGTTAAGGGCACGGGGGTCCTTACATTAGTGGCATCAGAGCAGTGGTTTGCTCTTTGGGGCTGTTGAGGGCCTAGGAATATATTGATGGAAATGAGTAGCACATAATTATGCATGATGGTAGTTAGTGTTGTGTGACACAACTATTTTGCTTATGTGCATTTATGATATGTGATCATAATGGAACAATTATATGTCATGACATCTATGGAATCATAATATAATATGTTAATTATGATTGTGAGTTGTGGCACAGGGACAGCCAAAGGGAGCATTTCGAAATGCATTGGGATACAGGAAGTACTTTGTACTCATGGCTTATGCGTTTACTCATTATAATCATATTGTGGTAAATATGGATTATTATATGCTCATGGTTTGGGATTGTTCATGTAGGGACGCTATGACATGAAGGGCTAAGGCCAGGGTTGAAAGACACAAAACGGTAACCTGCATTTTATATACATCATGGATTATGCATTGTGGTTGCATATATATTGGAGTGATGATTTTAATGCTTTGCCGCTAAATGTTGAAGCGAGGGTATTGCCGCATGTCACATTTGAAGTGAGGTGCATTAAAATACACTCATGGCGATGTATATTGGATTATGGATTATGCATTGTGTTGCACGTATATTGGAGTGATGATTTTAATGCTTTGCCACTAAATGTTGAAGCGAGGGTATTGCTGCATGTCACATTTGAAGCGAGGTGCATTAAAATACACTCATTGTGGTTGTACATGTTGGAGTGATGATTTTAATGTTTTGCCGCTAAATGTTGAAGCTAGGGTATTGCCGCATGTCACATTTGAAGCGAGGTGCATTAAAATACACTCATGGTGATGTATATTGGAATATGGAATATGCATTGTGTTACAGGTATAGATATAATGCTTGGTGAATATCACATGAGCCGTTGTTATGGATGAGTTATGATTTTAAATGCTTTGCCGCTGTCACTTGACGCAATGATAGAATATTTGCCGCCAACTGTTGAAGCGAGGGTATTGCCGCATGTCGCATTTGAGCGAGTTTATTCAATGCCGCTGATATGTCGAAGTGAGGGGTATTAGTACTGCTATCATGACAAGCGAGGTGCATTAAAATACACTACTATAACAAGACTAGGGATCGCCTATTCTATTGGCGATGGTTTATGCAGCCGGGTATTCATATCGATGGTTCATTCCGCTATTCTATTGGCGATGGTTTATGCCACCGGGAATTCATAGCGATGGTTCATTCCGCTATTCTATTGGCGATGGTTTAGGCCGCCGGGTATTCATGGCGATGGTTTATGCTGCCAGGTATTCATAGCAATGGTTCATTCTGCTATTCTATTGACGACGGTTTATGCCATCGGGTATTCATAGCGATGGTTCATTCCGCTATTCTATTGGCGATGGTTTACACCGCCGGGTATTCATAGCAATGGTTCATTCCGCTATTCTATGGCGGTGGTTCATACCGCCGGACATTTAGATAGCGATGGTACATTCCGCTAATCCTATGGCGATGATTCATACCGCCGGATATCTATAGCGATTATTCATGCCGCTGACTCTATGGTGAGGATCATCCCGCTGATTCTATAGCGATGGGTTGTACCGCTATGTACGTAGCACTGGATTACGCCACCTACGAGCGAAGGGTGCTGATTGCGTACCACTGTTGGACGTCGAAGACAGGTATGCCGTTATCTTGTTAGCGATGAGGTATGGTATATTACGGTTTTATTAGCATTATTGTGGATGACATGTGTTGATATACATATAGTGTCACGTGCTTGACGATGAGATTATGCATGTCGTATATCGACATGTATCGTCAAGAGTTGACGATGTTATTTTGGTGTCATATGTTGACGGGTACTGTCACGGGATGACGATGACATAGTGGATGTCTATGTAGATGCGTAGCGTCGTTTCGATGAATAATACATTTATGTATATGTATTTAGTCCTATGGTTTGAGTGGCCATGGTGAGCACATGGTAGTGTCTGGGTCACTAGTTGACGAGACCTTTATGCCGAGCAGGTTGCTCGAAGAATTATTGGGTGCGCCGTATAAGAAGGGTACCGCATCACATATTTGAGGTATATATTTTACGAGTAGTGGTAATTTTAGGTATACTCACTGGGATGGCTATGGCCAAGTGTGTGATACCCGGGAATTATTGGTGTTAATCCCGGTGTGGTAATAATCCTTAATGGATTTTAATTGTGGAAATTGTGTATTAATTGCGGTTTCGAGGCTCCCGAGGATTTTAAATCCCGTAATTGGAGTCATTGGACCCAAGGGATGAGATTGTATTCTCGTTGTGGTGATAACCTTGGAATTTGGTCTTTGGTGGAATCTGGGGTCCGGAGTACTTTGTACTGGGGCTGGCAATGGAATTTGAGTTGTAGAGATAATTATTGAAAACAGATGATTTTTAATGAATCATGATGTAGTTGTGGAGGTATTGGTATTTTGGAGCCTTGGAGCTATATATATACCAAATGGACTAGGTATTCCGTCATTATACGGAATCTCTCATCCCTCTCCTCTCCCTCACGCCATTCTCTCACCCCAAACCCTTCCCCCCTTCCCTTTGGTTGAGCAAAATCGATGGAGGCTCATCTTAGGAGCCGAATTTCTCGCAGATAATAAGGTATTATTCATCCCCTCGCATTTATCTTCGTTTTGATAGTGGGTTTGTGGTGTTTGGGAAGGATTTGTGTTGGGTTTAAAGAAATGGGTTTTTAAAGAATTTTGGGTTGGTTGGTTTGAGGAGTTTTTATGGTGTTTATTTTGAGGTTTAATGTTGTAAGGGGTGTGAGAATTGTTGTTGGGCAAAATTTTGCAAGAAAAACGCCATTTTTGGCTTTTACAGGTCGAGGCGATCGATCCCTAGGGCAGGGCGATCGATCGCCGCGACGTTGTTGAAAATTTCAAGAAGATGAACAGTGAGGCGATCGACCGCCTCAAATGAAGCGATCGATCACCAAGGGACAGTGGGCTTTTGTGTTGTGAGGCGATCGAATGCCTCAAAGAGAGCGATCGATCGCCATGAGGCAGTGGCCATTTTCGCTAAGAAGCGACCGATCGCCTGAAAAGGAGCGATCGATCGCCTGTTCCTATTTTCGCGAGGCGATCGATCGCCAATGCCTGTTTTTTGGGGAATTATTTCGTGTTGAGTTTTCAATGTGATCGCTTATTTTTTAAACAGAAAATTTCTCAGTGTAGCGATTCTACCGCAAGTGCACGGTGTCAAGTTTTAGTATAGTTAAATGAAAGTAAGGGTTGTCGAATCCACAGGGACTAACATGAATTTAGCCTACTATTAAATAGGGGGGAGATTAACTAATGCAAATTTAGAACTAAAGAACCCAAATAAAACAAGAATAAATAAAATAAATGGTTTCCGGATATGCAAAGGAATTTCGCTCGAGAAATTTATCTAGCTCTTCGTTCAACTGTGTTTTCGTCAATGATTCGTTTGCAATAGCAACTACTAAACAATCGATTCTTAAGGTGAAAGGCTTTCGCTGTTATTCAATACACTCTCTCTAGCTGTAAAGAAACTAATATCAACTTAGAACAAGTAACTCTCATTCACTTATTTACTAATCCGATATTGCATAAATCTTCAAAACCTAGTTACTCTAAATCTCTCGATTCAAAGTGCTCACGTATGTGATTTTATCTCTCGATCTCAATCTTAAACATACATCATGAATTATTGTAGCGTATTATAACGTTATCTCTCGATCTCGGTTATAACTCACAAATTCAATCAAAGTTAGCTAGGCTTTGATATCATTAAGCATATAATTCATGAAAAATAAGAAATCAATCCACTCAAACACATTCGAATCAATAACTCAAACACAATTATACTCAAACTCGATAAAATAAACTCAATTCAATTCAAATCAAATAAATGAGATGTTTAATTGTCTCTCAACCTCAAAAACATCAAATGAATATGAAAATCAAATAAATCAGAGTTCAGAAATACGATAAATGTCGGAACAAATCCGTGCGTTGCACCGTAATCTCTTCTCTTGCTCCTTCCTTGCACTCCGGAAATGTCTCGCTCAAGCTCGGACGGAGAACGGAGGAAGATGGCTTTTCCTCGGGTTCTTCTCGGTGGCTACTAGGGTTCTCCTCCTAATTTTTTGGCCCTTTTTTTCCTCTCTGATATGATGTATATCGATATGGAAATGATCTTTTTTTTAAAACCACCGAGAATCCATCAAATATGGAAGATAAGATTTTTTAAAAATTCGCGTATCGATTGATCGAAAAGATTGTCCGATCGATCGGTGCACTGTTCATTTCAGCGTTTTAAACTCTCTGCCTCGATCGATCGATCAAAATTTTGGTTCCGATCGATCGGCACTTCGATAAACCTGTTGTTGAATTCTCTGCCCGGATCGATCGATCGAGAAATATTCTCGATCGATCGGTGCTTTGCAAAATCTGAATTCTTCTCTTTTTTCTCTTTTTCGCCTCGATTTCACCAGTTTTCTTCATTTTAGCTCATTTCTACCATTTCCGAGCTATTTTCCTAAAAGAAGCAAATAAATACAAAAAAGTGTAATTTCATCCAGGAAAAGTACGAAAAACGGTAAGAAATTACAGCTAAAAACACGTAATATCTAAGCCTATCACAATGCATGCTTCGCCCGGGGTCTTTTAAAATGGTTAATCGGCATGGACGACGATATTTTTTTGGGGTTTGTGAACGTGCTTGGGCACGTGGTTGCATGCTTGAGATTAATTATGGATTATTAATCGTGTTTAGCACATAATTCATCGGTCACGGGACCAAGGCAAGTTTGGATTCAAACTACGGGATTATAAGGTACGTATGACGTACGAGCATACCCCTTTATTATAATTGCAATTGTTGAGTGCATGGTAGATTGTATTGCAATAAATGTATATGAAAATGCATGGTAGATGGTATTAGCAATAACCGGGTATTGTAATACATGGTTTATGGTAATTGCTACAATTGGATACGTATATGCATTGGGAATTACATGGTGCCACTTTTGAGCGAGCAATGATTGGATGTTGTCGCCTTTGAGCGAACATTGGTTATGACGCCACTGCTGTTGAGCATGCGTGAGAATGAAATGCCGTTATTGTAGAGCGAGCTATGAAATAGAACTATAGAAACATAAGTGGGATATATGATAAATTTGTAATCATTGGTTAATGATTTGATGCTATTGATTATGATTTCGGTATATGGCTAATGGATATGTTAATAAATGTAATGATTAATTGGCATTTGGGAATTTGATGGTTTCAGTGTTTTGAGAACAGGGACAGTACAGGAAACCCCGGATGAGGATGATACCATCCAGGGAGTATATGTTGTATTTCATAGCATTTACATTGTTGTAAATTATGAATTGTATTGTTGGGATTATTGGATTCGGGATATTGGTATGCTCACCCCGTGTGGGGGCTGTCTCTGTTGGGGCAGGTTATTAGGTACATCGATGGCTTCGGAGTTGAGCTCGAGCTATGGAAAGGAGGTGATTCCAGGGATCGAGGTACCAGTGACGGTATTGAGCACGACGTTTTATACATTTTATACACATGTACTTATTCGATGCTCGCATGTGAGCACTATTATGTGTACATGGTATGTATAAAAAGGCAACGGCCTTTCTCTCTCCATTTATGAGTGGTATGCAATTATCTATTAAATTACTAAATGAACTGAGAACATGTTAGTGTATTATATTGGTGCATGATATGTATGTGAACTTGGTTGGGGAAATTAGACATTATATGGAATAATGTAAAGAATTTTTATATGAGGCGTGAATGGCTATGATGATAAGTGATTTCTCCCCCACATTATGATTGTATGCACTAATGGCATGGATTAATACACTAATAATGGTTAAGGGCACGGGGGTCATTACATCAGTGGTATCAGAGCAGTGGTTTGCTCTTTGGGGCTGTTGAGGGCCTGGACATGCTGATAGGAATGGGTAGCATATATTTATGCATGATAGTAGTTAGTGTTGTGTAACACAACTATTTTGCTTATGTTTATTTATGAAATGTGATCATAGTGGAACAATTATATGTCATGATATCTATGGAATCATAATATAAACTGTTGATTATGATTGTGAGTTGTGGCACAGGGACAACCAAAGGGACCATTTTGAGATGCATTGGGATACAGGAAGTACCTTGTACTCATAGTTTATGCATTTACTCATTATAATCATATTGTGGTGAATATGGATTATCATATGCTCATGGTTTGAGATTGTTCCTGTAGGGACGCTATGACACGTGTAAGGACCCCTAGCCCTTAACCCTTGATTTGAGTATTAACCACTATATGTGGCACATGCTTTCAATAAAAATCAATCGGGAAACTCAGATGATACTTTACCATTGAATGGCAATTACAAAATTTCTTTAATGCTCGACGTTATAAGATCATCTTTACCAACAATTAGACTCATAGATTTCACCCATTACCATCCCCATTACGTCACTTTTTACATTGTGGATTTTTATAAAAAATTTGGGCAGAGTCTCCCCATAAATTGAGCTATCCCGAAATAAAAGCACATCACATAACTTAATTCCCGGCTAGGGAAAGCACAATACTTAACAGAATACAGAAACACTGTGATGACCAGGGATTATAGATGTTAATCCCGTAGTGTTAATAACCCCTAAAGTTGTTTTACGTGGCGATTTGGAGTTTAATCGCGGTGTTGGGCCTTCTGGGCTCGTTTATTTGGGTAGTTGGGATCGTTGGATCCCAAGGTTGAGATTGTATTCTCATTCGGTGTAAAACCTAAGAGTTGGGTTTTTAGTGTGTCTCGGGATCTGGGGTGCTTTGTGTGGGCACCGGTAGGGGGTTTTGGAGTTAGAGAGAGAATTTTTGAAAACAGATAATTTTTAATGAATCATGATGTATTTGTGGGGCTATTAGTATTTCGGGGTATTTTTGCTATAAATACCAGTTGAACCCGAGATTTTAATTAAAATTTCATTTCAGCCCTCCAGCCGTCACCCTCTCTCCCGCTTTCTGCCCATTCCCGTCGCACCCAACCCCCCGCGCACAAAAGCGGTGCGCCCGCCGCCGTCCGGCCGCCGTTCGGCGCGTCCGACCCGCCGCCGGCTTCGTCTCGTCCAGGCGCAGCTTTCCATACCGGCAATTCGAAGTTTCATCACGATTTGCGTTCGGATTTTTGCAGAATGCGTCGATCCCCAATTTCTAGGGTTTATCGGATTTCGACCGATTTTACTTCCGATTTTCGATTGGGTAACCTTCCTTACCTCTTTTTTCGTCCCTCTCATGTAATTCCCTGCTAAATTTGGTGGTATTGTGTTCGAATTTAAGGAATTGGGTTCGAATTTAGGGCTTTGAGTTCGAATTTTGGGGGTTTTGGCATGTGGGGCGATTATTGTTGTTGTTGATTGATTAATTCATGTTTTAGATGAATTATGGTGTTTAATTGGGTTCGAATTGTGATGATAGGGTTCGAATTATTGAAGGTGTTCTTGAGCAATTTTTCGATATGTCGCATTCGTTTTCCCTCCCTGCATGTACCCCTGCCCCGGGTTCTTTAAATGGTTAATGGTCGTGTGTTGACAATATTTTGTGGGTTATGGGTGTGCTTGAGCATGGGTTGCATGTTCGTAAATAATTGTGAATTATTTATCGTGTTAGCACATCGTTCCTCGGGGCATGGAACTCGAGCAAGGTTTGGCTCGGACTTCGGAGATTTAAGGTACGTGCGACGTACGAGCATTTCTTTATATGAGAGCATTTGTGAAATGCATAATGTATTTTGATTTCATTGAATAATTGTGCGCATGGTTATATATATATGTTGATATAACTAAGGAACGACCAAATCTTGATATCGCCGTCACAAGCGTGCGTGACACTAGAGTAGGATAACTGTTACATGATATATGGGGTACTGGATTTATATGACCAATGTAGGGCATTGAGATGCCTGAGAATGATCGTAGAATCATGTATTCAATTATAAGACAGTTGAGATGTCTAAGTATAATCGAGAATTTGTAAAATAAATGCTAGGCATTTGAGCTATCTGTGATTGATAGCGAGGTTGGGAAATCAGTATTAGATATTGAGATATCTATTTTTGCATGTTTAATGAGTTTGGAATCACTATCTGTTGATATTCGAGAATTAGGCATGCGATGAGTTAATCAATGTGTTGATTTACTGATTTTTGAGATTTGATGAGTTTGATGATTGTGAGAACAGGGACAGTACACGGAATCCCAGATGAGGACGTTGCCATCCAAGGGAGTATCGTTTTAAATTCATTAGTATTTACTTTTGTTGTAAATTATGAATTTCATTATTGTGATTATGGGATTTTGTGTATTGGTATGCTCACCCCGTTGGGGGTTGTCTCTGTTGGGGCAGGTGAACAGGTACATTGATGGCTGTGGAGCTGAGCTCGAGCTGTTGATTGGATGTACTCCCAGGATCGTGGGTACCAGGGCTTGATGGAGCACGGTATCGTATAGAGTACTTATATACACCTAGGATTATATACATATTCATGATGCTCGCATGTGAGCACGATTATACTTGTATATGGATTGTATATAAAGGGCATGAGCATTTCTCTCTTTCATTTTATGTTGCATGCAATTAGAGGTAGAATTGCTAAATGATATGAGAGGTCATTGGTGTATTATGTGGGTGTTGAAACCCACTTTGTTGTCCTCTTGTGTGGTGCCTTCCCTGGCTGGGAATTATTTAGAATTTCTGTATTCTATTGAGTATTGTGCTTCCCTGGCCGGGAATTATGTATGCGTTGTGCTTTTATTTCGGGATAGCTCTATTTATTGGGAGACTCTGCCCAAATTTTATAAAAGTCCACAATGTGAAAGTTGCACAAAGGGGATGGAAATGGTCGAACTTTATGAGTCTATTTATTGTTAGGCTGATGATCTTATAACATTGGGTATTAAAGAAAATTTTGCAATTGCCATTCAATGGTAAAGTATCATCTGAGTTTCCCGATTGAGTTTATTAAAAGCATGTGCCACATATAAGGGTTAATACACTAATCAAGGGTTAAGGGCTTGGGGTCCTTACATTAGTGGTATCAGAGCAG
This sequence comes from Haberlea rhodopensis, assembly GCA_907163345.1. Taxonomy (NCBI): domain Eukaryota; kingdom Viridiplantae; phylum Streptophyta; class Magnoliopsida; order Lamiales; family Gesneriaceae; genus Haberlea; species Haberlea rhodopensis. Next base: position 667,049 of record CAJQUN010000320.1, read on the forward strand.
TGGTTGCTCATTGGGGCTGTTAAGGGCCTAGGAAATTGTTGATAGCACATAATTTTTGCATGATGGCATTAATGTTGAATGACACAATTATATGTTTATGTGCTTTTATGATATGAAAAGTGGTATTGCTAACCATTGTGGTTGCAGGGCTCGTGTGCGACGCGATAGGAGGACATTAATAGTAATGTCTGGGCACTTTGTATGTTATGTGCCAAGGAATCTGGTTTTTCAAGAAATCAGGTAAAGAGATATTTCCGAGGTAACATGTCTTGGTATACTATTGACATGCAAGTGGTTGCATATATGTATTGAATGTTGATGCATAGCGTATATGGCTATTGTTGCTAACCCTGATGGTTACAGGTACAGGAAATATGGAGTGCGAAAAGGAATGATGATATACATATGTACGGGCATCCCAAGGGTAACCTGTATTATGTGTTTAATTATTTAACACAGGTAATCAAGGTATGCATAAGATAGGCATTATGATATGATACATGTTGATACGCATCGTTTTGCATATGTATGTTGTGAAATATAAGAGGTGTATTTCACGAGTCAAGGTTATCTTAGTAAGGATTTTAATGCTTACGCTAAGGTCATAAGAAGCGAGGAAGAATTCCGCTTACGTGGAGTAGTAAGAAGCATTAAAATGTACTAATGATAAGTGACTCATTTCCATAAGAAGCAAGAATTCTGCTTACGTGGATTCCATAAGAAGCGAGGAAGAATTCCGCTTACGTGGATTTCCATAGAAGCAGGAATTTCGCTTACGTGGATTCCATAATGAAGCGGGGAGGATTGTACCGCTCATTATGAGGTTCTGTAGTAATGAAGCGGGGAGGACTGTTACCGCTCATTATGAGGAACACGGATGATAGCGATGATGTATTCCGCTGTGTCGATTTATATTCATTTCATTATGAGGACACGGATGATAGTGGTGATGTATTCCGCTGTGTCGATTTATATTCATTTCATTATGAGGACACGGATGATAGCGGTGATGTATTCGGCCTGTGTCGATTTATATTCATTTCATAATGAGGACACGGATGATAGCGGTGATGTATTCCGCTGTGTCGATTGCTGATGGTTCATTCCGCTATATTGATTGGCGATGTTTCATTCCGCCAGATGTATTGATAGCGATGCTTCATTCCGCTATATTGATTGGCGATGGTTCATTCCGCCAGATGTATTGATAGCGATGGTTCATTCCGCTATATTGATTGGCGATGGTTCATTCCGCCAGGTGTATTGATAGCGATGGTTCATTCCGCTATATCGATTGGCGATGGTTTATACCGCCGGGTATTGATAGTGATGCCTCTTTCCGCTATTATGTGGACGATGATTCATGCTCAGGTGTATAGCGAGGTTTCATGCCACTTATTATATGACGAGGTATCATGCCGTCGATTCTATAGCGATGGATTGTGCGCTATGTACTCAGCACAGGATTTTGCCGCCTTTCGAGCGATGGGTGCTGATTACGCACTATTATTGTGAGACCCCGTTATCACATCAAGATATTAAGGTGCAATTTAGAGAACTAAACATACAAGTGATTATATCAGAGTAATGTGCCGTGTTGATTAACCTGAGCTTTAGAGATTACAGTACCAAAATGTTCCAAAAGGAAAGACATACTTCCTACAAAGGTACTACATCATAGTCTACTCTACTCAGTAGAAGCTATACTAAAACTCTATCATGCTAATCCTGTAGTACTCCTTACAGCTCAGCATATCAACCCCGGCCTGGTTCTCGTCAACAAAAGCACCTATAAAGACAACCCCCAACACATGAGCATAACACAATTCATATTAACATAATATGAAAGTAAGGCATAAATGCAAATCTTAAACACAAGTCCTTCCTGTATTTCCAGCATTATATCGCCCATTGGTTGTCCCTGTACCATAATTCATAATAGAAACACATTATATGAATGTATGGATATGCAATGTCATGACATTCCTTTTTCCCTTAAATCCTTATTTCATCCTGAGCCCTTATCATTAGTACATTTTAATGCTTCTTGCTACTCCATGTAAGCGGAATTCTTCCTCGCTTCCAATGGACTTTAGCGTTGCTACTCCATGTAAGCGGAATTCTTCATCGCTTCCAATGGACTTAGCGTAAGCCATTAAAATCCTTACTAAGATAACTTTGACTCGTGAAATACACCTCTTATATTTCACAACATACATATGCAAAAACAATGCATAAAAACATGTATCATAATCTTAATGCACCACATTGCATTCATCATGTGTCATAAAGACAAACATAAAGTACATGTTTACCGTTGGGATGCCCGTACGTTGCTTACGTACCTTTCAAAAGATAGAGGAGTCAATCGACTTTATCTCCTCGGTTGTGCTGGCACCTGGGATGGTTCTACATAGCCACACAACACAATATTAGGCACCTCATAATAATCCGGAAGCAAAACCAAATTAAAACCAAATTAATCCTTCAATATCATCTCGCGATCGATCGCCCATGAGCCCCGATCGATCGCGAGATGCTACTGCCTCGCATACCAAAAAAAAACATTCAGCGATCGATCGCCCCAATATTGGCGATCGATCGCCAAAACCCACTGGAACGTCGCGATCGATCGCGCCTCCTTGGCGATCGATCGCCAACCTTGTTCCTTTGGCGATTTCCAGAATTGCTTAACACCGATATTTATACCCTTAAATCTAACATGTAGGACAATATACATACCAAGATTCATCATGCTAGCATTTGAACTACACTACCCTGAGTGTATTCAAACCAAATTATACACCCTAAGCATAAACCTACATGCATAAACATCGATCATTTAAACAAGTACTGGATCAACTTTTTCTGGAAAGGGCACATTTTCATTTCCAGAATTCTTGAGCACCTCTTTACATGCTATCAAAACTAACACATATAACATAAACCGTGCTCAACTAAACATGCCATGGGTTTCACAAAACTACCAAGCCATGTTTTTACATCAAAGTTTCTCCAATATATAAGCTTATCATGCATGATAACACCTCCTCAAAAACACTCCCAACCCACGTTTTCCAGAAAAACAGAGGAAATCTCTACCCAGATTTTTGAGCACTACTTTTCACAAGCTTAAATCTTCCACATAAAACATGCATCATGCTTAAGGAAAATTACAGAGAGACTCAATAAAAAACACCATGTAGCATTTTAAATCACAGGTTTCAAGAAACATATGCTAACATTGCCGTTTTTCACCATGCTCAAAAGTAGAACCAACCAGTTTTTTTTTCCAGAAAGAAACAGGGTAGTTCTCACCCTACTTTGCCCCGATTTTGAAGGATTTCCAGGCGATGGAAATGGAAGGGCTCCTCCTAAAATTGCTTAGCAGCTGCTGGATGGTATTTTGGAAGAGGAGGTTCGAAATTTGGAGTGCTGGAAAGGTGTTAAATTATTGAGCCAAGTGGAAGCATGGCCAGCTCATGCTGAGTCAAAGTATGGGTTGGGGGGGGTGGTTAAGTGTTGGGTGGTTTGATTGTGTTATGTTTTGGTCCCGAATTAGCACGATGTATTTTAAAATATCCCCACATGATATTTATAGTATTTTCTCAACAAAATACTTCAATTACCCCCTCTTTGCATGCTTTACCAAAACAAACAATACACACCCCAAAGACCCAATACATGTTACATGCACCCTGATAGTAATTCTCCCCAATAAAATTTATCCAATCCCATGAATATTAACACCTTAACATCACAATATAACATAAATGATTAAAATCACATAATCATTTCGGGGATATCACAATACTCCCCTACTATAGGATTTCGTCCCGAAATCAAACATGCTACTAACCCGAAAACAAACAGTATATAAACGCATACCAGAAAATAACTCTGGATAGTGCTGCAACATGTGTCGCTCTGTCTCCCACGTGGCCCTCCTCGACACCCCTACGATCCCACTGTACCTTGATCATAGGAATAAACCTTGTTCCGAAGTCTGCGGTCTGCTCTATCCAAAATCCTGATAGGCCTGCTCCACATAAGAAACCATCGGACTCAATCTGAACCTCTGAAGGCATGCAACACATGTGAGGGATCTGGCTCATACTTCCTCAGCATAGACACATGAAAAACGTCGTGTATGCCAGACAGAAGGAGGGCGGTAAAGCCAACCGGTATGCCAGAGTACCAATACGCTGTAAGATCTCATACGGCCCTACATACCTCGGGATAACTTCCTCGCATCCCAAACCGTACCTAACGCCTCTGAAGGGTGAGATCTTCATAAAACACTCTGTCGCCTAACTGAAACTCCAACGGTCTACGCCGCTGATTGGGCATATGCTTGGCCTGTCTATCCTGACTGCTTTCATCTTTGTTCTGATAACCTAACTTTCTCTTCCATTTCCTGAACCAACTTCAGGTCCTCCAACCGACTTACGGTCCATGGTCATCCAACACAAGGGTGACCTACAAACGCCTACCATAGAGGCCTCGAAAGAGCCAATCTGAATACTTGCCTGGTAGCTGTTGTTGTAGAAAATTCCACCAAGGCTATCGAGTCCTGCCATAAGTGTCGAACTCCAGCACACAAGCCTCAACATATCTTCGAGCGTCTGTATCGTACGCTCGGTCTGTCCGTCCGTCTGGGGATGATAGGCTGTGCTCAACCTCAACTCTGTACCTAGAGCTGTCTGCAGACCCTCCCAAAAGTGAGATGTAAACCGCGGATCTCGATCTGACACAATCGAAACAGGATCCCGTGCAGTCTCACCACATCTTTGACATATAACTGCGCCATTCTTAAGTGTGTGAAGGTCATACAGTAGGGAATGAAATGAGCACTCTTAGTCAACCTGTCCACGACTACCCAGATGGCATCAAAACCCGAAACAGTCCTCGGCAAGTGGGTCACGAAATCCATAGACACGTGCTGCCACTTCCACTCGGGTACCTCTAAACTTCTTAGTTCACCTCCAGGCCTTTGTCTCTCAGCTTCACTTGCTGACAAATCAAACAACGCTTGACAAAAGAGGTGACATCCTGTTTCATACGCCTCCACCAGAACTGGCTGCGTAGATCCTTATACATCTTCTTCCCACCTGGATGGACACTCATCCTGCTACAATGAGCTCGCTGTAATATACCTTGGCGCAACTCGGGTGTATCTGGAACCACCCATCTGTCGCCGAGCCTCAGAGAACCGTCATCAGCCACTCTGAATCTCGATGGCTGTCCTGAATGAACCACTAACATCCATCTCTGAACCTCTACATCGGTCCCCTGAGCCTTCCTGATGTGATCAAATATAACAGGCTCAGCTAGCAAGGTCAAAACCTGTACTGGCGAAGAAGATACATCATAATCGAATCCCAAATGGCAGTAGGAGCTAAACATAGCTGACAGAGACATAGCATCCTCTGCTGTGCTCCTCACCTTCCGACTCAAAGCGTCGGCTGTCAAATTTTGCTTTTCCCGGGTGATATTCGATTTCACAATCGTAGTCCTTCAGCAGGTCCATCCATCTCCTCTGCCTCATGTGCAGCTCAGCCTGTGTAAACAAGAACTTCAGGCTCTGTGATCAGTGAAGATGGTGAATGAGGTACCGTATAAGTAGTGTCGCCATATCTTCAAGGCGAACACTATAGCTGCCAACTCCAGATCATGGACTGGATACCTCGTCTCATGTGGCTTCAACTGTCTCGAAGCGTAAGCCACTACATGTCTGTCCTGCATCAGTACGCACCCTAATCCCTGTAGAGATGCATCGGTATAAAAGAACAAATCCTTTGTTCTCCTTGGGTATCACTAGAACTGGCGCAGTAGTCATCTGTGCTTTAATTCCCGGAAGCTCTGCTCACAAGCCTCTGACCAACAAAATGGGACTCCCTTCTGAGTCAGCTGTGTAAGTGGCTTGCGATCTTTGAGAAACCCTCGACGAAACGTCGATAATAGCCAGCCAGACCAAGAAAACTTCGAATCTCACTGACTGAAGTAGGGGTAGACCAATCCATAACTGCCTCTATCTTCCTCGGGTCTACTGATATCCCCTCTCGTGATATGATATGGCCCAAAAATGCAACACTGTTCAGCCAAAACTCACACTTGCTGAGTTTGGCGTACAACTGATGATCTCTGAGGATCTGGAGTACTATCCTCAGATGATCGGCATGATCCTTGTCATCAATAAACACGATCACAAACTGATCGAGGTACTCCTGAAATACTCTGTTCATCAGGCTCATAAAAACTGCAGGTGCATTTGTCACACCGAACGGCATCACCAAGAACTCATAGTGTCCCATACCGAGTTCTAAAAGCCGTCTTTTGGACATCACCAGCTCTAACCCGTACCTGGTGATAGCCTGACCTCAAATCTATCTTGGAGTACACCTCCGTACCCTGAAGTGGTCGAACAGATCATCAATCCTCGGAAGCGGATTCTTTCTTCACGGTAGCCTTGTTCAGTTGCCTGTAGTCAATGCACAGACGCATTGATCCTCCTTCTTTTTCACGAACAAGACTGGCGCACCCCAAGGCGATACCTAGGACGGATGTATCCCTTGTCGAGGAGCTCCTGTAACTGTACCTTCAGCTCCCTCAGCTCTGCCGGTGCCATCCTGGTATGGGGCACGAGAAATGGCTGATGTCCTGGCAGCAGCTCAATAGCAAACTCACATCCCTGACAGGCGCAAATCCCGGAATCTCTCATCTGGAAACACATCACTGAACTCCGCCACAACTGGAATGTCCTCGGCTCTCACTTCCTTCTCCTCTGAAGCATCCATAGCATAAATAAGGTACCCAGTTGGCCAGTGCAAGTCCAATAACTGCGACATTCGAATTACCGCCGAGATTACTGGTATCCTTGGACGAGAGCCGTCCCCATAAAAAGTCCACTGGAACCCCTGATCAGACAGAAAACGAACCATCCTCTTTGGCAATCTACCATAGCTCGGTATCTGCTCAACACATCAATGCCGATAATGCAGTCAAAGTCTGCCATCTCTAACTGAATCAAATCGGCCCTCAGATCATTGCCCTCAAAATAAATGAGGCAATCTGATACTGTCGATCCGCAATCACATGCTTCCCCGTGGGTGTCGAGACCATGAGAGGCGTGGGTAACAGAGACGAGCACAAATGGTGTCCTTCCACAAAGGCAGTAGAATACAAAGGAATGGGAAGCACCTGTATCTATCAATATAAGTGCAGGGTACGTAAGTAAATGACCGTACCAGCAAGACCTCCTCTGGGGCTGCCTCGGCCTGCTCCCGGTCAGTGCATACACCTTCCTTGCGGCGGTCCTGTCGTCTGACCTCCCAGGGGTCGTGGTGCAAACTGGCTCTGGCCTCTGTG